>OY720443.1:93228977-93263075 GCA_963082915.1 Dolichopus griseipennis
GAAAACCAACAACTATTGAAACCATTATAGTTTTAGATAACTATTATTAAATTATCATTTATTTATTTATTTTTCATAATATATACTCATATTACTTTTAACTGCAATGAAAATAAATTTTTCCTTGAAATATACGCGCGAGGATCTTGGATCAAGTTTTTTAACAAATTTCTTAAAATTGCATATTTTAAGGCGGTAATCAATTATTTTAATTTAAGTATTTTAAAATTTAACGTTTATTATTTTGTGAAATCTTCTTTTTATAAACTTTGGTCAATATTTTTTCGTGGATTTACAGTTAACGAATTGAAATTTTTATACAATATATACATTTTCTTTATCTTTTTTCCATTATTTGATATATTTTCTTATATACTTATTTTGTTTTAATTTTCAATCGTTTTTATTTTATTTTTGGGCAATTTATTATTCAAGAGTGCCGATAATCAAATTAATTCTAATTAAGATTAAAAAAATTTTGTGCATATACGGGTAAAATAAGATGGATTTACTGTGAAATTTTATTTTACTTATTTTTCTATTCTTTTTCACACCCTATTTCATTTTTCGTTTTTATTTTTTTACACTTTTCTCGCTCTGATTATTTTACACAGAATCTTTTATATAGGTACTTTTCTTGATTTTCCCCCACTTTTCTTAAATATTTTTTTTCTTTTTTTTTTGTTATTTATGTTATTCTAAACAGATTCAATTTCATTATTTATTATAAATTCAAAACTCGTTTTGACACAAAAAAAAAAAAAAAAAACTCTTAATATATATTATAAGACTCCTACAATTACTAAATCTATCCCCCAATTTCTATACATAAAATACTTAAAACCAATACGGACCCGCAAAATCAAAAAATGAACCAAAAGAAAATATAAAAAAAAAAATTATTAAATGCTTTTCTATAAAAAGAAAATCCTATTCAACTATAATTATTATACAGAAAAATTATGTTTATAAAAAAGTATAAATACATATATATATATATATAAAATTAATGTAAAATATTATTTTAGGTAGGTATATATACCCTTTTCAGGTAAACTTGGTCCTTTTTCAGAAAAATATTTTCTTTTTTGAAATCAATTTAATCTTTTTTTAAATTAAAATCACAAATTTTCACATAAATTTGGTCCGAGATTTAAAAAAGCCCTCGTACCAGGCCTCAGTGGCAACGTACCAGGCCTAATTCTGTAATAGAAATGAAAAATGGAAAGAAATTAAGAAAGTCAACAAAAAATTGCAACTAAATTATTGGGGGCTAAAGAATGAAACTCTAGCCTAGCTTAATAATCGAACTTTTTTTACTTTTTGTTATTGTAATTAGATTCTCCTATAAAATCATTGAGTACACGTTTTTAAACATGTTGATCCGACAAATGGATCCCAAGAAAAAGATGGCTTATTTAAAATATGACCAATTTAATTTTAAAATTCAAAACTATTTGGATTTCAAAAAATTTACAAATGCATTTGAAACTAGACAAATTTCATAAGAAAAAGGACCACATTCATTTGCAAAGAGTATATTTAAAATATATTAAGAGAACGTAATGTAATCAATCAAATGGAGATTTTTTCTTTCCGCAAAAAAAAAAAAAAACAAAAAATAAACAAGAATAAATAAATAAATAAATTCTTTTAACACTGGCTGTCCATTATCCTTTGAAAAGAACATTTACACACATATATAGATATATGTTTATATATAAAATATAAATTAAGTACATTAACAAAGAAAACAGAGATAAAATTTTAAAATAATTTAGTTATCTTAATATGAATTTACTTTTGATAGCATTTTACTGCTTTTACAAACTGAAACACATGGTAAAGTGAATATGAGTGAATTTAAAAATAACTCAACATTAAAAGAGTCACTCAAATTTTGAATAACATTCGTTAAATACCGAGTTTGAAATTTTACAAGATTATTAAGTATTTGAATTCTATAGTTTAATTTAAAACGCTTTTAATTCATGATCTATACGATCTTTATAAGCATATCTGCTAAATATAAAGCTCAGGATATGATGTCCACCTAATTCGTTTCTTTTTATAATATCTTTCTCTTCAAGATCTTTACGAAATGCATAATCATATTCATTAGATTTTCAATTTAAGAATAAATTCGATACATTTTCTCTAATTCATACCTATTTTTAAGAGTTTAAAAAAACGAAAGATTCAGATCCGAATTATAAGAAAGTATTTTAAACAATTTTGAATTTAAAAGTTAAACTATTTTAAGAGAACTCGAATTCAGTTTTCTAATCTTAAAGCAGTTTGGAAAATTTTGGATGCATAGGCTAAAAAATTATTTGCTACAAATCCATTTATACTATTGGTTTTTTATTCAGAGATGTGCATTCCTTACTAGATCCTTACTTTTTTTTTTTTTTTTTTAATTAAACTTTATTTATTCCAATTTCTCAAATTTACCTTAACCTAAAAAAGTTTACAAAAATGTTTCTTATCTGTATTTTATTTTTTTTTTAACATCTAAAAATATAATTATTTTTTTATGTTAAGTTATGTCAATATTAATTTAGCTTACTCTAATTTTTAATATACATATATTTATATAATTTCATATCTTTCAAATTTCATTGTAAAAAATGATGTAAAAAACAATGTTTATTCTTTTAATTTTTCTAAAAACCTAAACTATCTTAACCTAATTTAAAAACTAGATCCTTACCCGCTTTGTCAAGAATAATCTTCAATGCTTGCAGAAAATTGCATATCTTAAGGCGCAGTAAAAAATTAATTTCTTATAGTGCTTTTCAATTTGATATTGAAGGAAAATTCAGAAGCATTTTTAATTTCAAATTCGAATACAATTTCAAAACCAAAAAAAAATAATTTAATTTTTTACTAAAAACTACTAATGCAAGAAATATAGTAACGTTTCTGTACGTAATCTTTACTCAAGATAAAAGTACCATAATACAGAATTTAAAATTAAGATAAATCATTTTGTAAAAAGAATTTCCCGAAAAACTTAGAATTGAACTCAATTTAAAAATTTCAATAGTACTCCTTTACAATCAGTTTTACAAGCAAAGGATCGAATCAAAATGATAAAAAAATTACAATATGAATGTATTTAGTTTTTTTTAAATATTTTTATCTAATCAATCAAAATGAAAATTTATACCATCGTACCAGTATTAATAATATTCAAAATTCACCACTGTATATTAAATTATATTCGCATATATTCATTAAATATTTACATATTATATGTATATAAATAGAAATTACGAATAAATTTTAAATAAACAAAATGCCTAGCAAAAGAAAATAAAGGAAAAAAAGGATATGATAAGGGTAAAATATTAAGTGAGTATATAAGGCAATACATTTAAATTATACCTATTTTACTTTTTCAAAAAAAACAAAAACTTATAAAAGAATAAATTTAATTGAATAAAATTTATATAATATTTTAAAAGTGATATATTTTGTTAGTATAATACAAAAAATATATACAAGATAATAACCATAATTTTGTGGATAAGTAAAAGTGATTACTTGTCTGTGTTTAAACCCAAAATATTTATTTTTGTTCCAGAATTTGTAGAATCGTAAAAAATATTGAGAAAGTTTTACTATAGAAAAGTAATTTAGTAGAAAATCTTTCCTTTTTTTTTCTGTTGTTGTCCTTTTATTTGTTTCCTTTATTTTATTTATTTTATTTTGAATCAAAAAATTATGAATGAATATAAAGGACATTTATACATATTCTGTATATCCTTAAATAATGATTTACCAAAATTTTTTAATTTTTGAAATTTTAATCTTAAATTTTAAATATTTAATTATCTTTTATAATAAAATTTAGTATAGGTATTCGAATCCTTAAAATAATCAAACAAATAAATTCTAATTAGAAAATTAAAAACTAAAAGAAAATTTAGGATTCATATTAAATTACGCAATAATATTAATAAAATTTTATTAGACTTAATATTAAAAATTTTATAATAAAATTTTTAATTGAAAATTTGTTTTATTATTAAATAATCAAAATAACAATTATGTAATAAGCCCCTAATGGTCGATTGGTTAAGTACTTGACGTAATAATTAAGTTGAAATCCTTGTACAGCACTTATATTAATTTAACTGATATTTTTGTAAAAAAAAACCCCTATAATAGTAATAATCGCAATAAATATAATTTGTAATATTATATAATTTTAATTAAATAATCAAATAATATTATTGTAAAATTTATAAATATTGTAATTTACCTAAAATAGTCTAAAAGCCTACATAGTTTCATTAATAAGATATACATATAACATTATGGGATTATTTTAACTAATATATACAACAAAGCAATTAAACTGAATCAGTGAACCCGTTTGCCATGGGTTTTAGCCACTAATAATATTTTAAGAACCTTATCTAATTTAGGCTTGAAACTATTAAAGTTTTAGCTAAAGAATTGAATTAGTTTTAAAGCTACAGTTTCTGGAGTTTACTTATTTTGAACTTTTTGCAAATGATACACAGCCTGAGCCTTTTTTAGTCCTTAAATGAAAAATTGGGATTTAAAACATGTTTCAGCAAACTCAAAAGCAAATGTTTTAGCAAAAATAAAAAAAAATTAATTTAATGAACCTTTATTTCTTTTAACTCCTAATTCAAAAACTAGATATTTCTTGATGTCATTGAAATTTAAATACCCTTTCTTGATATGTACATATTTTAAAGTTTCCTAATATAAATATTTTCAAATATTAATAGAATATTAAAAAAACAAAAATTAGTTAATATAAAATAATTAATTTAAACTCAATCGTTCTACTTCGTAATCTGTTAACACTATGCCATTTTATATGAGTTGTTGCTTTAGAGGTATTAATTTTTACAATCAAGCAAACAAAATATTCTCATATAGTAATAATTAGTCGCAACAAATTTTAATGTAGTGGATGTGCATAAACTCTTAGACCTATTGTAGATGTTAAATTTAAATTCGAGCACAAATGTTTTTGTTTAGCTCTTGCGTTTTATAAAACACAAAGTTAAACAATTTGTTTGAATTTTTGAAATTTTAAATAAATGAAATACTTGTACATTTGTTTGTAATTTTGTCGCACACGTGTTCCTTAGATTTTACCTTTGTACTTGCAACTTAAAATTAAAATATTTTATAAGTAGGTAATTAAGCCGCGTAGTAAAAGTGGGATAAAACAATAAGCAATTAATAAAGAAAATCTTCCTGCAGGAATAAATGATAATTTACTAATATTCACACATTTTACCAAAATACCAAAGTACAGCTCATCTCTATGGACCAAGTACAATACCTGATTGTACCCCAGACCACTTTGACCTCTTACAGAAAACATTATCATATTTGTCAAATAAAAGTGTGGTGAAATCATAAGCTGGAATTGATTTTAAAATTTTAGGAATTATTAATAATTTAGCCCAAAATGGTTCAAGGTATAAGCACTTCGGATAAATAAATTTCTTAAGAACATCACATAAGAATTAAGAAGATAGAAGAAATGTCAAGAGGGAGTGTAGAATTCGCAATCTCTTCTTATGAATAACCACACCAACATTATATATATATTTATATTTTATAAAAAAATAATAAAAGACCCTGAAAATCTCTCATAAAATTTCAGGAAATATAACTAATGATTAATTAAACAAATATTTCAGGACTTCAATTTCACATAAAACATGATGCCGAGCCTGTTACACCTTAGCAAAATTTAGTTTTTAGTATCCTGCATTATAAGAGATTAAATACGTTATAAGAAATCCAAAATATTATAAATTATAGGTCTTTTAGGCTTATTTATGAACTGGTAAACACACATAATTAATTGAGCAGTTTTAAGTAAAGTAATTGACTTATTACCCAATTCTAACATAGAATCTTTACAAACTTCTTCATTTGTACCTAATCTCATTGTGTCACACACGTACTGGATATTTATTATATCCTCAGATTTAAAGCTATCTGATCAACGGTTCATCTGATAACGTAACGTTTAAGATGTCAGCTTTTTAAGTGGAAGATCTCGGGTTCAAATTGTACACCAACAAAAAAAATATTAGAAAATTGTATAATTATATCATGATATAAAATAAGCTTACGTAACAAATATCTGTACATAACGGTTGCATTAGATAATAGATGGCGCGCAAACATTTGTATATTCATAATCCTCTACAATTACTATATAGCCGGCGAGTAATCAATGCCTTAGTGAATATAACGATAATCAACTGAAGCCTAGTCTAAATGACTAACAACAACCTTAAAAATAATATAAATGCTTTAACTAATTAAATTTATAGGACTTTATACACAACAAACGCACCCCCACTTAAAACACATGTAATAAAAATAAATTTAATTCTAAAAAAAACAGAATCCAAATCTTATTATAATTTTATTTATTAAATTTTTATTTAATAAAATAAAAAAAAAACATATCTTGAAGATATATATAATCACTGATTTATGAGATATATGCATAATTTTTATATTTTTATATCCCATGTATAACAACTTTCAATATATTTCTCATATATATATATATATATATTTATTTTTTATTATTCTGTTATATGGTAAGTAAAAAAACCAACCAACATCATAATGATTTACTTAACTTTTTTTTATATATATAAAAAATATATATATATGTAGGTGTATATATATATATTATCATAATATATAATATGTAATACATGACAAAAAACATAAAATAAAACAAACCATACATAATTTAATGGTTAAACCAAAATGAAATATGAAAAATATGAAAAAAAAAAAAATTTATTGACTAGAAAATATTTACCACCATCAACCATTATTATTGAACATTAATAATATATATATATATATATATTCCAGTATTAACATTTTCAGTGGGTATATTTTTTTTGTAAGTACCAATATAATAACCAATTGACCATCAAGTTTTTTGATTATTATGCAATAATAATAATAACAGTAAGAATAATAATATTATAACAGGAAAATTTAAAGTTCCAAGGACCTTTCAAGAACTCAATAAACTTATTCAGTTTATAGATGGATGAATGTATATGGATATGTATAATTTATTGTATGTGTTGTATTATAATAAATATAAAATCAGGCAAAATACATTTTCAAATGCAAATAAAAATAATATTTGTTTTTCCAAGGACATTGCAATAATATAATAAATTTCTTAGTCCTTTAGGTCAATATAGAAGATTTCTTTCGATATGGGAATTATATACAATTTAAATTAGAAGTACTTTTAATATTATTTTAATATTGTAAAACTTTTTCTTTAATGAAAATTTAAATTATAAATCTGTAAACAACATTATTATTCGGAATTTCTTTGAAAAATTTTTAATTCTCAAAATTTATATATGGTCAGTATTCAATCCAAGGCTAAGATTCAAGAATTCAATCTTAACTTTTAAATTGACCATATATAATTGCATAAATAGGTAGAGAAACTTATATATGTAATTATATATAAGTTTAAATAGATACTTAATATTACCCTTTATAAAATAATTTTTTTTAAAATAAGCCTTTTTCAAATATATGCCAGGATAAATTCAGATTTATAGGGATACTAAGATTAATTAACAGATCCAGAAGGTATTTCATGAGTTAAATAGTGAGATCCCTTTACAAACTTATATTAATCACTTGAATAAAGTAGATTAAGAAAATAATTTAGGAACTCATATATGTGGCATAACAACAATTGACTATTGAGTTTCTTTAAAAGGAAGTTGATTTTAAACCTTAGGTTACTCTAAAGTCTAAACTAATAACTTAGTTGAACTTTTCAGTAAAGTATTTAAAATTAATAAATTCTTTGTAATCGATCCCCTTCATTTATTTTATTAATTTAATTTAATTTTGTATCACCAATAATAATTTCAATGATAGTTACGTAATTAAATCTTCATCACTAAAATTGTATATAATTTGGCTTACAATTTTCTAGTTTCATTTGTTACACTATTGGAAATGATATGCCCAATTTAATTATTAGATCTTTATCTCTAAATTAGTTCAAATGGCAATTTAGTGAGAAAAAAGCAAAACTTGGCTTAAATAATATAATCCAATTTGAAAATACCCTTAGAAAATATTAATTGATGCTTTTAAAAGATGCTCAGATTTACACAGTTGAACAACCCATGTGGCATTATACAGCCAATGGGAATTCCTTTATTGCATTCACTCATCGCGCAATTGTATTCCACCAAATGTGATCCCTAAAGTTGGTGTTGCATCTGTAATGTATACGGTTTAGCAAATTTTTCCAAATAACCAAATACAAGCTTCTCCTTCTCACATAATCCTAGAATCCCATGTTTCTCAAACCCGATTTTCAAAAATCGTTGCAGATCGCCATCGAAACCTGCTATACATTAGTAAAGTTTGGATCAAAAAGGATTACAGTTTTAATGTATTAAAGTCACACTATCTATAGAAACTAAACACGAAGGTCCAATATGTGGCTATCAAATTTTTCCTAAAAAAAGACTTTCACTATATTAAGATTAATGAAATGCAAGAAAACAAAATAGAATTCTTAAATTGTCTAAGATATGGTTTAAAAATTAACTAACAGTATAGTTAATACAGGCCTCGAATGAATCCCTTAAAAATTTCGAAATTATCAAGATCTACCACAAAAATACTTTCAAAATTTAATGAAAATAAAAAATTTTTGAATGATAGCTCAGAAACGACAATATATCAGATGTTTAATTATGTCAAAGAGCTTTATGTGAAAAAATAAAACAGGGCGACTTAAATAAACGAATTAAACTTGAAATTTCCTAAATAAAAGCTTATAGAAATTTTTTACAAACAATTTACAACAAAATCTATCATAAAAACCTGCATTTTATCATTAACTGTTAAATTATATTATAAGAATATTTCCCTCTGAAAAAAAAAATGTTCATCCTAAAAGTATGCATTAAAATCCTCACCTAAAGCTAAGTAAAACTTTTTATTGAATTAAAAAAAAAAATTACATAATACTATTTACTTTTATAAGAATTTTTAGAATTTATATCATTTTTTTTGTACTCTACTCCTATCATTAATAAATTTAAGGACACCCACAATATATTCCAAAACAAAAACAAAAATATAAACGTTTTTTTTTTTTTTATTTTTTAAAAAAAATTTCTATATTTTTTATATTACAAACTAAATGTTATATATATACATATATATAACATATCCTTTTTATTTTTATCTTTTACACCATATCATATACATTGCAAAAAATAAGGAAAGAATTGAAAAAAAAAATATACAATAAAATGTATACATCGACTATAGAAAGATCATCCTCTATTTTGGATTATTTTTTTTTTTTCATTTTTTTTCGTCCTTTTTTAGGTTTTTTTTTTTTTGTATATAACTCAATAATGTTCGGTTGTTATCTTGTTAAAATTTTCTCACACTTTTCTTTTTTTTTTCTGTTTATTTTTTTTTTTTCCTTTTTCACAATTTGATATGATCTTCTTAAAGGAAACATGTTTTCAATTTAAAAAAAACAAAAACAAATTACAAATAGAAGTTTTTTTCGTATTTAAAAAAAAAAATGTTCTGCAGAAATGTCCTTTATTTTTGAAAATTAAGTTTAACAAAATATATAAACTGTGAAATGATAATTAAATTGTTATTATAACTACAGTTAAAAGTTTTTCCAAGTTTAAAACTAAAATTTAGTCTTTGTATTAGGTTGAAATTGGTTAAATTTCATTTTCAATTCGTTTCTAATGTCTCTTGACTTTATGAAAAACCAAAATACCGCCAAAATATCCCTTTATGTTGATAACACATATGTGCACGATTGTTAAGCTAAATAAGAACTTTAAAATATTTTTTCTTATAGTTTCCATAACTTCCATATTCCTAATAAACCTTAAAATCTAAAGCCTAATTCTTTTTAACCAGGAAAGCAAAATATATAATTTTTGTATCGAAGGATCAAAGAACCCATTTTTTAGTTTTGTGTAAAAAAGCGTAATTTCAGTTTGTCAAAGTCACATACTACTTAAAGGCATGCCGCACAGCTTCAATAACTAGCTTTCAACGCCTTTCACTATCCCTCGAAAAATGTTTTCAATTTTTCAAACTCCAAATAATAATCTTTTGCAACCAAAACTAAAAGGTCCTGGAACTATAAAATATAAGATAACAAATAGCAAGGCTTAAGATAACAACTGCAACGTTTAAGATGAGAACTATAAGGACATCTTTTCCCATACAAAATGGATGAGAAAAGGATATCCTTAAACAACATTAGTATTAAAAATAATAAAAAATCTTTTATTTCAATAATCAATTAAGTCCCACTAGATGATCTAAAACATAAATTCCCTAAAATATTATGTGTACAGCGAATTTAAACATTTTAATATGTAAATCCCAGTAAAGGAGACAAGATCTAAACGAGGTTATAAATTTCAATTCAGAATGATTTGAATCAATAATACCGTAATAATCACAATTTATAAATTATCAATAAATCTAACAAACATATAATATATTTTTTTTTATTTCAATATTCAATATAAAAATACAAAAAATTATTTAATAAAAAAATATAAAATCAAATTAAAATATAAATTATGTACTGTATGTAATTGTAAAGGATATAAAATGTGTGGTTCATAATGTTATTTTATTACGAAATTCTACAAATTTTCATTACATAAAATATAAAATAAACCAAATTCTTATACAGTCGATGTTTAAATATGGGAATCTAAAGAAAATTTATATTTCTTCAATATTTTTTCCTATATTCCTTCCATATTTTTTTTTTTTGTTTTTAATATTATTCTTCTTTTTTTTCTTGTAAATAGTATCATTTACAATTTACAATTTTGTATAAAATATTACTGACAAAGAAAAATAATTTACAACAACAAAATAACAAATAAATAACTCAGAAAATCCAATAAGCCAGTAACTGAGTTGTGTTGTATTGTATTATTTATTTTTTTTTTTTTTTTTTGAATAACGAGCAAATACATATGTGTTTAATTCCTTTTTACATAACATTTATAATATAAGAAATATAACATTAAAAAAACAAACGAACGAATCCTGCCTTCAACATTTTCGTAAACTTTTTTTAAAGACTCTAAAATAAGATAAGAAAGTCCTTCCACAAGAATAACATACTGATTACAACAACAACAACAAGAAAAAAAAGGAAAATTCAATAAAATAAAAAACAAAAATAAATTTAAAATGTCAGTTACTTTAAATTCAGATGCTAACTTATTTTAAAATAATTTTCTTGAAAAAAAAAAACAAACATATTATTTTTTAAGAGAAGGAAATGGAAAATTTCGGAAAATTAAATATCATGTAAAGAGTTAAATGATTTTTTAAATTGTACTTTAAATTATTAACTTAACTAAATTCAAAATGGGTTTAAAATTTTTTTAATTTATGAGTTAATAACTTGTAATGTCATTTTTTTGGAATGAATTGATTACCGAGTTGGTGATTTTCAGGAATTAGTGTTAGTCAATTACTTTTACGGATTATAGAAGAAATACAAAATTAAATTCAAAGAATAGTACTGGTACTGATAAAAAGTTTAAGTAAAACAGTAAAAATATAGGTACTGGTATTCTCCAGTATTTTTCCAGTATTAATATATACATATACTTAATTTTCTATTGAAATTAAAAAGTTGCTAATTTTTCCCCACATTATTGAAAATATAGTAGTACCACATTATTAAAAATATATAACAAGATATAAAACCCTTTAAAATCTATTAATATTTCAGTAGAATTAAATATTACTTATATGACATTCAATTTCAAAATATAATTGGTCTTAATTAATTTTAAATACATTCTAAAAGTACCTAATTATTAATTAAAAGTGTAACTAAATATTACATTTATATTTATATGAATTACCAGATTTTACTACTAAATACTGGTAAATACTGGTTAATACTGATGTTTACTGGTCGATACTGGTAATACAATTTTCAGTATTTTTACTGTTTTTTTATATTTTTGTCAGTAGCACAATTTGAATTTTACTGAACATTTTATGCAGTATCAATACTGCTACTGGTTTGATTATTAAATACAAAAATACTTGAAAATCATTAGCTCTAGTAATTCAATTCTTTTGCTCTAGATATAAGTTTTACCGATTTTTAAAACAATTTTTTACACATTACTTTTTTATAACATATAAAACAAGGAAAAGTGTAGTAGTCTGGGATTACCGTATGACTATAATACTGACATTATATCATCCGGTTAGAAATTGATAAATCATCCAAAGCAATTTCTTTTATGGTAAAAAAGCTTTCGATTTACTTTTTGATTTTGATCCGATCTATACTTTTGAGTCTATATTTACTCCCCTCCTTCTCTGCGTCACAAATGTAATGGCTTTGGTATACCCTTTTGACCTATAGTCATACGGGTATAAAAAATTTAAACCATTACTTTCGTATAGTAAGTATGTCAAGTCAATAATACTTGAGTCTTAGTGTAGTTGATAACTATTCACTAATGCTTTTATCTTATAGCTAGATTTATCAGCGAGTCAGAAGTAAAATATGTAAATGCTAACTATTCTAAAATTTTTCTCGGTATCTGCCAATTTTAATTTGAGACTGAAATTCCATATTTCTGAAAAAAAGGACATTTAAAAGAAAAAGTAAAAAGACAAAATTTTATTTTTCATTTAACCGCATTTCATTTTCCGTCATCCTATGTAGAACCGAAATAATTCTATTACTATAGTGACTAAGTAATAAAATAATCTTAATTTTTTTTTTTTTTTTGTAAGCTCTAATTCTTCAACTGTTAGGCTAATAAGACTGTCTATACCATAGGTACATGTTGGAACAGGGGGTCATATTATATTCGTGTTATTAGAACCGGTCGTTTTGAATTCCACATACAATTTAAATATGATAGTACTAGGCCTTATAACATGTTTCCTTATAACATGTTTTGTCTTAGATTTTCAATATTTAAAATTCCATTTTTTGTTTATATTGTAATATTTTGTATTTGAGTTATATGGTATTCTATATCTGCGAGTTATATTATTCAATCAAATTATTTGTTTATATTTTGCATTTTTTTATATTTTTACATTAATGTATATTTTATTAAAAATATATAATTATTAATTATTCATTATGCCATTAATTTGAACCCAATGGCAAATGGAAGCTGAGTCGAGTCGAAAACCATAAAAGTTTTTTCACTTGAAAGGTTGGCACTCAACCACTGTGCCACCCAGCCGTTTATAAATTAATTAGCATTTAATTCGTTTATTAATAAAAATAGCATCATATAAAGTAAAATCTTTTCAGATCGCTTAGATCGTTAAATTCATGACTACCCAGAGCTACTCTTTTAATACTCCCTAACCAGCGCTAGGTATTTACACGTGAAATGTATAATGGTTTCTTTCTCATTCTGTTCACCACAAATTGGGCATGATGTATTGAATTGAATATCTAATTTGGCCGCATGTTCGTCAATTGGCCAGTGCTTATTCGATAATATTATTGATTAAACTTAAATTAATCGAAAAAAGTCACCAGATCGCGCTTAAAATAATCCATAACAAAAATACGAACTCTATCAATAACTTAAGAACCGGAAACTGGGTATTACAATTTACTACTGACACACCCACAATTTAATTATATATCCCGATTTGCTTTTTTTTAATTCTAAAGACAATTACATCATTTTTATAATGATTGCTTCCATTCTATTGATATTCTATGACTCATACACTTACAGACCTATATATATATATAGATATTAAATCTTCAGAAAATTAATGTCATAATTTTTCTTAATCATCATTAGAATTATAACGAGTCTAACAATCAATATATAATTAATTTAACTGCTTTTTAAATAATAATAAATTACGATCCTTAATTTTTATTATATTATTTTTTTTTTTGTTTTTTATTATTTTTTTTTTTAATATGAATAGAAACATCTTCCCTTGACCTACATTAAAAAAAAAAAATAAAATACGAAAAACAAATACAGAAAACATAAAAACAAAATTGAAAGACAGAGAAAAAGAAAATAGGAAAAATTTAAAAAAAAAAACAAGGAGAACAAAAAATTAGAGAAAGAGACCATAAAATCACTGCAATTTTTTATTTTTTAAAAAATATATAATATGTATATATGTATATAATAAAAATATATTAAAATATAGGTAACTTTAACCCATATTAAAATATTACTTGCATTTTCTAAATACAAAAAAAATAAATAAAAAAAAAAAAAAAAACAGGGAAAATATAGAAAGAGATAACAATAACAGAATAATAAGGATATTACATGTAATACAGCTAGAATAAAATACATAGGAATATGATGAGAGTACAATATTGTCTAATAAATTATTATCCTTTTGAAGAGAGAATTTGTTAAATTTTTTTTTTTTATTTTTGTTTTTTTTAAATGTGTTATTTTTTTTTTCATCCCTATTGTAAACATTAAGGCGTTGCCGGAAGGATTATGTTAAAAAAAAAAAACTAATATGAACAAATTTTTGTTTGTTTTTTGTTTTTTTGTTTTTTAATATGGGATTTACGTAAAAATTTGAAAACATTATTAATTTTATGAAATATATTATTCATGTATTTTAATACTTAAAATTGACTTAATAACGGATAATTAATGATACTTTAAAAATGTTGTTCAGTTTAAAGAGTTTTTTTTTAAGTTTTACAATTTAAATAAAACCACAATTTTAAAATTAATTTCAATCTAGAGATGTTAAACCATAAGTACTGTAAGTTTGTAAATATTCAAAACCGGAAAATAGATTTTCAAGAAAATTGTGCTGTTTAAAAGTATAGGAGAAAGAAGGTCAAAGATTTAATCTCAAAAATTTATAATAATGGGAATGATTTAGTACAAATATTAAAATAACTGAGCTGGATCTACGACACTATAACCTACTAAATTATAAACATTGGTACCTTTATCCATTAAGGTGTCATTCAAATTTGTTTTATCATCTGTAGATAATGTAAGCCGGTAGAATCTTGGTTATTAAAAGGAAGTTTAGCTATTCAGGAATCGGGACCCTTAATTTTGATAGTAATTAATTTTTCAATTTTTATAGGTATGTTAGAAACATTCAAATGTGGGTTTGAATTGCGTTTTGAATTCCTTTAAAATAATAATATTTTTGATATTTTTTTCTACCGTCTTGCGGGGTCTTACGACACTACGTTTTTTTTTTGTGGGTTCCATTTTAGCGCTTGTTGGACAATTGTTAAAATAGGTCTCCAATCTCCAATATAACCAATCCATCGCCATTTTCGTCTTCTTGTCTGCACTATCACAGGTTGCCCTTTTGTTATTTGCCATAGTTCTTCAGTTACTGATTCTTCTAAGCTAAAAGATTTTGCAAATAAATCTTAAGCATTTGTTCAGAAATACATGGGTCCTATTAATATTTTTCTGATTTGTGTGTGATATGGTTTCACTACCATAAAAAAGCGTTGATTTAATACAGGCGTTGAATATCTTTAACTTTGTGCTTCTGGATAAGTGAGGAGATCTCCATGTTATCCATAACCTTGCGAATACCGCTCTAGCTTGTTTTATTCTGTGCGCAATATCCTCTTCATAACCGCTCTTAGTAGATATTATTCCGCCAGAGTAATTGAATTTCTCTACATCCTCAATTTATTAAGAAGTAATTGCTGTTATTCGTAATAATTTGAAGTAATTTTGTTTTTTCTTGTGGTGATCACAAGTCCAACAGTTTTCGCTTTTTCACCATTCAACAATAATTTTTTTTTTAAGAGTTAGTTTTTAATAGTTTTCCTCAACAACAAGTTTTTGTTTTTAATTGCTTTTATTTTGATATAAATGGAAGATTTTATTTTAAAATTCAAATTTTGAGTTAAAAGGTGCACGTTTCCTGCATCCTGGGAAGCAGATATCAAAGCAACATCGCTCAAAAACATGCTCTTCTGCTTTGGAGAAAAATTTAAATATACCGAAAAAATAAAAACTCCGACTTTTAATAATTTCTATATAAAATATAGCCCCCAAGAATTAAGGAACTATGATTTGGAACATTATGGTTAAATTTTCACATTATTGTTAGATTTTCACATTACTAGTTCCTATTACAAAATGAGGGTTTTTTTTTTTTAATACAACCTTTCCCGCTCCTGATTTCCAAAACAGAGTTTGTTCACAGTTTCATACAAAGAAAAATGTACACTGAAAAACAAAAACTAGCATTTAAAAATAAAATTTACTATGAAACCAAAGCATTGTAATTAAAATTATTATGGCAAAATTTCAAACCTACCGCTGTAATGTAAACTTAGCGACTCAATATTAATAGAGCTTTCTCGAATGAGAACCTTCGAAATATAGGAACTTTTTTTTAAATTACACTTCCAAAATGTGGAACCCCCTTATATGTTTCCCAATACTTAAGACTTACTAAAATTCAAGAGAGAAGTCAATTTATACCTTTTAGATTTCTCTTTCAACCCTTATTACTCTTGCTCTTTAAAATAAACTTGCATATAATGCAAAAATCCTTTCACCTAAACAAAAAAAAAAAGTACTTTTCAGATTTTATTTCAAAATTTCGTATTCTGTAAATGTTAAAATCTATTTTCTATAACAAATTCAATTATGATTTTTGTAAAAACTTTTTAACAAAACTCCTGTCATCGTACACAATTAACTAATTTTGTTATACTTTTATTTGTATAACACTTAATTAATTTACAAAATAAAATTTTAACTTTTATTTTTTTTTATGAGACATAAAAACTTTAAGAAACACGAAATAATTTTTGGAAAATTTATTTAAAAGGATTCTTTTGTATTTTAAACATTTCATATATGTTTATTTAGTATATGTGTGAGTGCAATTTAATGCATTCATCCTTTTTTCAATTTTTTTTTGTTGTGTTTCTTTTTTGGTGTTTAAATTAATTAAAGAAAGAACACAAAATTAATTAAATTATAATAAAACAATTCTTCAAAAAAAAAAAAAAAACAAATAAAAACAACTAAGTTTTTATTTTTGTTTGTATTTGTATTTGTTTAGTTGAATTTGTTTTTGATTTTGGTTTTTTTATTTTTGTTTTTTTTTTGGTTTCTTAAATAATAGAAACAAGAATAACAACAACAACAAGAAATATATATATATACATATGTATATAAATATATACATATTATAACAATAAAAATTAACAAGAAAAAAAACAGAAAAAGTAGAAAAAAAACCACATCACAAATAAAACTAGATCAGGGACTTGTAATACTGAATATATCAAATATATTATCATCATCAATATCAATTTTGATAATGATAGAAACCGCATCAATACTTAGTATAGTCATCATTATATTTTTTTTTTTCTATACATTTATATATATATATAGATAAATATGATATATATATATATATTCATTAGAAAACTATATAGTTAAGTGAACGTCATCATCATCATCATCAATATCATTTTATCATTACCATCAACAAAAAAATCATTACTATTATCAATTAAAAAAATTTATATATATATATATATATATATATATATATATATATATATATATTTATATTATATTATCATTACAATCCAATTATATTTTTTGTACATATATATATTATTACATACATTTGTAGTATTTCAGAAAAAAAAAAAAAAAAAAAAAAAAAATCAAATGAAAAATATTAAAGGACATTTTTTTTTTCTTATGTATCGATATATATATATATATATATATATATATATATAATATTATATGTATATGAAATCCTTATACTGGATTGTGTATTGATATGGATATGTATAATAATAAAAACATAGTCATGAAAGAGATGCTATATATTAGAAAAGATTCTATTCATTAAAAGTTTGGCTTGTTTCCGCCTAAATGACATTTTTTGGAATTAAGATGCCATATAATTTAAAGATACAGATTTGAACCGTTATGAATTCAGTACTAATCGTTATAAGATAATAACAAAATAAATGGTATGTTATAAGTATTAATTTGATATTATACTAAAGTTGGAATTTTCTTTTTTCCAGATTATTAAAAAATAATTTCCATTTTAAAGTTTATTAAAGCTTTTTTTTCTAGTGGAATAAAATAACGTTTATTTGCAAGTATATGTAGCTATATAAAGTTTATAGTTATAATGGTTCCCAGAATTTAGGCCCTGAGAAATAAAGCCCCCGGGGTATTATTTCCCGTTTAATGAGAAATAACGCCCTGTGGTTTTATTTCTCAGAGTAATTGAGAAATAAATCCCCCAGGTTTTACTTCTCTTTTGAGTTGAACTATGACTTCTAGGAGAAATAAAGCCCGAGGTGTTCTTTCTCTTTCAACTGAATTTATGATTTATTGAGGAGTAAAGCCCCGAGTTATTATTTTTCATTAAATATGTAACAAAATCCAATTTTGTATAATAAAACCTAAAAAAAAAATTAAGGATATAGACTTTATATAAGTGAAATATTAGATGTAAAGCAATATGTATTTAACTTTTATATATTTGTCTATACGAGTTTCTATAATTATTAGGAAGCACATTTAAGTTGGTTAAAAAATCAAAGTTGACCCTTTTTCCAGATAATTTTTGAATTAATGTATGCGAGACTTTGGTTACAAAGTCTGGTTTACTCGTATATGTGTAGTTTATAGTATAAATCTAGTTTCTATGTAAAATTATTTTTCGTTTTTTAATTTTGGAATGCCCCTAATTTCGATTTCAATTCCAAAATGTGTGCTAATTATTTTTGATATTATAGTTCAAGAAAGTCTGTATATATTCGTACCCATTACTGATGTTATATAATTAAAATTAACTTTTTACTAAAAATATATAAAATCATTGTGTTTTTTCATTTGCAGGTTCAATTGAAATCAGAAATAAAATCCCTGGGCTTTATTTCTTATAGAAGTCGTAGATCAACTTAAAAAAAAAATAAAACCCTGGGCTTTATTTCCCCAAATTTGCAGGTTTATTTCGCAGGGCCTTAATTCAGGGCACCAGTTATAATACTTAGTACTTAGTACATAATATACATAATTCTTTTAAAAATTTAAAATTTAAGATGTCATGTTTAATACTGCTAATTAAAAATCATCTAAAGAGACCCCTTTCATTTACCTCCATATTAGAACTGATTACTGTTAATATCTCCATTGTCCTGTGAGTAGCAAGATTATGGGCCGATATCTCATTTATTCAACAAATAAGGAATATATTACTAGGCTTACGAATATACAACAATTAGGAATATATTATGCCCTAAAAGAGTGGAAATTTAGAGATTATTTGAATAATCTCAGATCCGTTGGTTAACAGTTAAACATCCTCAGTCACTGATTATGGTCGAAACAAACCAATTATGGGAATATTACGTCAAGTCAACTTCAATTCTTCTAAATTCAATCTCTATTCCAGTTCTTTGAATAAATAGTCAAAGTTTTTAGTTTAAACTAAATTTTAGCCTTGTATACCAACTTTTGTTATACTCAGTTTATTCTCTGTTAACCATGATGCTAACATATTTTTATTATGTAATATTATAGTACATACTTATTATTGTTAATTTCTTCATATTCTATCTTGTAATCAATAGCTTCCTACTAACCCGTTCCCTAACTCATTTAAATTCAGACGATATAATGCTTGGTTTAAAGGATTATTTCAACTTTTGGTTAGGTGATGTTTTAAATTAAATTTAAAACTAAGATTTATACTTGATCTAATCAATCGTCTGATAATAAAAAAAAACATAAACATTGGAGTTCGCAATTTCTAATGATCTGCAAATCTTTGTTTAAAATTTTTCATTTAGTAAAATGTTCTGGTAGCTGTTTAGTTTCAGAAAATCATTTATTGGGTTATAAGTTAGCTGCATAATTGTTTTTAAATTATTAATGATATTTACTATGTACGATATCCTTTAAATTAAAGTATCATAGTTAAGTAAAATTATAACTCTTATATTAAGGCTCCAATAGAGTTTTATAGGAACTTAATTAAGAAAATATTATTGTGAACAATTAGAGTTTATGAAATACTTTATATTTGTTATCAGATTATCGTAATAAGACTTAACTTATTAACATAGTAGGCACCACAATTCTAACACAAAACTCTAACAAGAATTTCTTCGAAATTAATAATAATAGAAACTTGAAATTTGGTACAAGCGTGTTGTTCCCAGTTTTTTTTATATTCCGAAATTTATTTTTATTTGGTTTCTTTAATTTTAAAAAAGTGTTCATTTATTTTGAAAAAGGTTTCATTCTATTCATTCTATGAAAAAATTTCATTTAGTTGAAAAACCAGTTTCATTTAATCGAAAAATGCTATTAATAGAATTTAGCTTCAGTTTTAATAGCTATTTTTTTATTAATAAATAAAACATCTCCTTAACTCCTTAAAAGAATATTACTCAACCACATGTAATGTTTGAAAAAATATATTTCCCTTTTATAACATTTGACCATCCCTAGGTTTAAAACTTAATAAACATGGCAAACTAAAAAATTTGGAATTGATATTAAATAAGAAATTAGAATAAATTTAGAAAGAAAATATCTAAGAAAAACGAAAGTATTTAAATGGAACCGACTCTGTCCCTCACCTAACTTAAAATTAGTATTAAAAATCATTTTGTAACATTGCTGTAAGCTTTCAATACACTTGAGCTTAACTTAAGCTTTCAATAAATGCATTCATATTATGAGGTTATGATCAAAATAGTGCTGTTTACACATGTCATTCCAATCAAGATATGCTAGGTCGAAAACCCATCTCAGCGGATTTATAATTTAAACAATTGATTAATAGACTAATTAACATCATAAAGGTACATATTTTTTGGTATAATAGATATTATATATCGTAAAAAAAACATTCTAAAATCAGGTGATAGGTGACACATCTGACACATTAATATAGTACTCGTGTCTTCTAATCTTCTTCAACAGCTGTAGCAAAGTAATCACTGGCTTATTGACAGTATCAGAATTCAATTAAATGGAAACGTAATTCAATTTAACTTTAGGGTTTGTCCTTTAATCTTTTTGGAAATAAAATAAAAACAAAAAAAACACAAATCATTATCTCTATAAATATCTGCAGCAAATAAGTAATAAATTCAATATACAAATATACTATATAATAGGTATTTATTACATATTAATTTACTTTCTCTTTCAAATTCCATTTAAAATTTATTTGTAATCAACATTATTTTTATTTAATTTTCATTATATTTAATACAAAAAAAAAAAACCACAAAAAATTAAAAAAATAATTCCACAGAAATAAAAACCATGTACTCTCATTATTATTTTTTTTAAATACATATATATAGATATTAATTAAAAGGATAACAAACACAACATATAAATTCTTAGACTTATTTTGTTTTTAAAAACTCACATAAAAAACTCCAAAGTTAAAAAAAACAAACAAAACCATAAATACATTATATATTATTAAAAAAATACATATTTAGATATACTTATATATTTTTATACAATATATATTTTCTATTTTTGGGAATCCTTTCTTTTCAACATAAGCATGTTTTTTTGTAAAAACAATGATAAAAAGAAAAAACAAAAGTAAAACATGAAACAAACAATGTCCTTTTAAGATAAGTCCTTTAAATTAAATGGAATAATTTTTAATTTTATTTTTTTTTTTTTTTTTTTTTTTTTTTGTAAACCGCGAAATAATAAACAGGAATTTTTTTTATTTTAATATTAAATTGTTTAAAATTTAGCTCACTTCTAGGTAAAAACTTTTAAAAATTTAAATAAATTCCTCCTAAAAGTAGGCTATTCTAGTATCTTTAATATTTTCATGGAATATTCGGGTGATTATTCTACATTCTAGTATGCAAAGTAAGTCTTATAAATAAATATAAATTAAGCTTATTTTTGAAAATGCTACAGTTTCAGAAATGTTTATTTAAATCAACCAATAACAGTAGGAACCATAAATATTATATATCCTGCCTTTATATACACTTTCATAAAATTTCAAACTAAAAATCATAAGTTTTTATTATTTAAATGTGTGCATATATTTAATAAAAAATTTTACACTTAAATATATACATATATTTAACATGTGTTTTTTTAAGTCAATTTCTATGTATATAAACCATGTTTTCTTCATAATATAATATTATATACATTTTAAAACTTTTGAAGTTATTATCCTTTCATCTGGATTTTTTTTTTCACATACAACTTAATATACAAACACAAATACATACACATTATTACACCTGTGTAAATTTTTTTATTCTAATGTTTAAAAATTGAAAATCTGATAGATAGAAAAAAATGTTTAGATTTAGCATATACACGTATACAGACATACAAATGTACTAAGTGCTATATATATGCTAAACATAAGTGAAATGAAAAGAATGAAAGATGAATTTATAAAAATAATAATATTATATACAAATACTAGAAAGAGATAAAAAATGGGATAAAAAAGGGATATGAGACAAAACAAAAAATTTAACGAGAAAATAAAATTAAAAAATATCAAAATAAAAAAAAAATAATAATACGAAAAATCTTACTAATTGAAACGTAAAGAGAACAATGAACATGACGTATCCTTTCTATTTTGTTATTTTGATTTTTGGTTTTTTCTTAAATATATTAAAAATATTATTTGATTTTTTCGACTTATTATTTTTCGTCCTTAATTTTATTTTCGTATGCTTTTTTTTAAATTGAATTCGAAAGTATCTTAAGATTGACAACATATAAACATATCGTATCTACACGTTTAAAGTTTAAAATTTAAGTTTTGCACTTAATCAATGAAAAGGAATCTGAACAAGGATTTGAATGAAAATTTTTAAAACCTTTTTGTCACACCCTTCTCAATTTCCAGGAATTACAAAATGAAAAATCTAATTAAAGTAAAATAAAACTAATAAATAAAAAAAAAAAAAAATTTTTAATTTAATTTCATCACAGTAAGTAATTAGAAGAAATTCAAACAATTAATTTTCAAAAACAAAAACGCTGAAATAACAAGAATTTTTCCAGGAGATAGAATGCACCAAAAAGATATTAGAGAAGGTCATATTAAAATTAAAATTCTTTAAAGGAATATAGAATAGAAAATTTAATTAACCAAAAACAGTTTCAGAAAAAACCTCAGAAATATTTTAAATTCTTTAAAAAACGAGGAAGATTATAGTTGCCCTTGTCAACTTTTAGATACCCGTGCGTGTATTAAATAAATAAGAAATTCTTATATTGCAATTGAACTGTTTGACAGAAAATTCAAAATATTTGTTTTTTTATATTTAATTGAAAAAAAATTAATAAAAAACGAGGAAGATTATAGTTGCCCTTGTCAACTTTTAGATACCCGTGCATACCCACTAACCGTTATTTATTTCCTCTATGCTATTATAAATATTACAAAAAAAATATAAGAAAGTAAAATAGTTAAAAAAAAATTTACCTTTTTATCCCATAATTTTAGCTTAAAAAAAAAATTAAATTTTTAATTCCATTATACTACCATAATTTTTGCTTAAAAACAAAAAACAAAAAAAAAAAAAATAGCCCGCCCTAAAAGTTGGTCCGAGTGATGTCCAACTTTGCCAACTAACTTGCCCTATTACTTTATCTGCCTAGTTTTGATTTTAACCTCGTAGCTTCATTAGATTCACAGTTATCGAATTGATTACTTTGTATGGCAGTTGCCCGAAAACGGGGCCGTAACATTTTGAAACTTCATATAAGTGCTCGATTCATTATATAACTAACAGTGTGTAATTTTCATCCTCGTAGTATAATCAGTTTTCAAGAAATTCATATTGGTGCAAAAAAGTTGTATGGCAGCCCCCCGAAAATGAAGTCGTAACATTTTGAAACTTCATATAAGTTCTTGATTCATTATAAAACTAACCGTGTGTAATTTTCATCTTCCTGGTATAATTACTTTTGAAGAAATTCATATTGATTTAAATAAGTTGTGTGGCAGCTCCCCAAAACCTTGATCTGGTCTTAACCAAAAAGAATAGGGAACCTCAAAAATGTCCCAAAAATGTTTTGTGTGAATTTCAAAACTCTTGCTCTAATTTTTCAATTCCATCTCTTATAATTAATTTTTAATTCACGAATATATTAAACTTAAGCCAAATCAACTTCATATGATCATTATTCATATAATAATCATCAGATGATTCATCATATATATTCATAATTATCTATCAATATCAATAAGCCATTTACTTAAAAAAATCTTTGTCTTCTTTTTTTTTGCTTATCTTAAATAAACTACGCATCATTTAAATCATATGAAATTCTAACTCGAAATCTTTATCTACTTTTTGTAACAAAAACAAAAAACAAAAAAAAAAAACAAAAACAAACAAAATTCATATAATTTCATGTTAAATACTTCATGTTAAAATTTTTGTATGAAAATATTGGAGTTAAAAAAGTTAGCTGTTCGAGAGCTACCCGAAGTTTTGGTCCGATCTTAACCAAAAAAAATAGGGAACCTAGAAATTGATTGAAAAATATTTTGTGAAAATTTCAAAACTGCAGCTCTTTTAGTTTTTGAGTTATCGTGCTGACACACAGACGGACGGACGGACGGACGGACGGACGGACGGACGGACGGAGGGACGGACGGACGGACGGACGGACGGACGGACGGACGGACAGACACACATAGCTAGATCGACTAATTTTTCGATTCTGAGCCGATACGTACCCTTGACACTATATCTAGCTCGTCTAGATCGATGCGTTACAAACGGAGGAGCAAATCTAATATACCCGATGTCATATATGTATGCACGGGTATAAAAAATGAATTAAAAAAAAAAGATGAATTTAAAAAAAAAATATGCTCTCAACGAGATTCGAACCCACACTTTCCAATTAAAATGTCGACGTCTTAACCACTAAGCCATCGACTTTATATTGATCTCGATTTTTTTTTTAAATTATTATAGTTGCGATGATATCAATTGTTTGTTTTGAATAACTGTTTTGAATTTTTTTGAAAATGTATTAAAAAAAATAAATAATTTATAAATGAGAATTTTAAGATGAATTTAAAAAAAAAAAAAATTTTGCCCCAGCCAGGAATCGAACCGAAACGTTTTGACTACCAGTCCCATGTCCTATCCACTATACCATAGAACAATTATTAATTTGTTTACAAAACGAGTTTTTATTTATCTCATTATTTTTTTTTTTTTAAATAAATGTAGTTACCATGGTATCAATTGTTGGTTTTAAATAACAGTTTTAAATAATCGTAGTTGCTATAGTATCAATTGTTTGTTTTAAATAACAGTTTTGAATTTTTTTATAGAAATATTAAAAAAAATTAATAATTTTTAATATAAATGAGTCTTCTGTTTAATTTTCTATAAAAAAAAAATAGATAAAAAAAAAAAAAAAAAATTTTTCCTTAGCCTGCATTCGAACCGAGACATTTTTGCTACAAGTAACATGTCCTAACCACTACACCATGAATCAATTAATAATTAAACAACAATTTGTTTGTTTTTATATTTGGTTTATATTTCGTTATTAATTTTAAAAATACTCATAAAATATCGAAAAATTTGTATGGCAGTTACCCGAAGCCTTTCTCCGATTTTAACCAAAAACAATAGGGAACCTACAAATTGTCTAAAAATTACTTTGTGAAAGTTTCAGAACTCTAGCTCTTATAGTTTTTGAGTTATCGTGCTGACGGACGGACGGACGGACGGACACACATAGCTAGATCGATTCACTTTTCGATGCTGATTCGATACGTACCCTTGACACTATATCTAGCTCTTATATTTCGATGCGTTACAAACGGAGGAGTAATTTTAATATACCTGATGTTCATATATGTATGCACGGGTATAAAAACCGTTATTTTAAATATGTTTTCATCCTTTTGCGTAATTTTAAAAACACATCTTAAGATTCAATTATAAATAGCAATTATTTCAGATATTTCAAATAATTTTATTTTTTTTTTAATTTAGAATCCTTGAATATTGCAAACTTGTATATCCTTAAATTGTATACACGTGTCACAAGAAATGTGAAAATACTTCTCTGCAGTAAAGTAATTTTTAGTAATATTTAATTAAAATTTAAAGCAACGAAGTCACGAATAGAAACTATAACTTTTATTTAGAATTTTAACAAGGACTTTTTTCACTTTTGCACTTGAAGAAATTATAAAATATTATTTAATAAGAATAATAATTATTTTAAATTATTTATTTCATTCATAATTCTTTGAAAATCTGTTATAATAATAAGGAAGGAACTTAATTAATTTAAAAAATTACGGACTAACATTAAAAATAACGAATTATTTTAATTAATACTAATACCAATAGTTGGATAATATTTAAAAAAAAATTTAAGTTTCATCTGAAAATCCTTAAATTTATTTTAAATTTTTAATACGTAAAGTCAAACGATATGTATGGGCATATATAATAATAAATACTAATTACAAATTTTAAGGATATTTTAATTAAAAACACACACAGGATAATGAAATCTCATAATTAAATTTTAAATTTCTTCAAAAAATCATTGAATTTTTAGGGAAATTGTAATACAAAACATTAAAGAATATGCAAGGACATGCATTGCAAATATAAAGGAAATTTTAATTTAAAACAAATAAAGGACAATGAAATTTTAAAATTAAATTTTAAATTTCTTCTGAAAATCATCGAATTTATCTCGAATTTGTAATACAAAAAATTAAAAAAAGTCTTTGCAAGGACATGCATTACAAATATTAGGATAGGTTAGTTAAAAATAAAAAACAGGATAATGGAATTTAAAAATTTTATTATTTTGCATTTTTAAACGTTATTTTTTGTATTTTGATTGTCTTCAACATTATATATAGGAAAATATATATGTGTACCAAAATAATAAAATATACATATATATATATATATATATATATATATATGTTATAGACATTATTATGTATATTATGAATATTTTATATTGTACACTAAACACAAAAATTTAGAAGGATATTTTCACTAGTTACACACTTTTCACGTATTAAATATTTTTTTGTAAATTTTTTTTTTTGTACTTTTTTATTACTATATTTATCGTTATTATTATTTGTTGTTTTAACATTATTATTATTATTTTATTTTCCTGTTATTGCGAAAAACAAAAAAAAATAATAAAAATAAATAAAATGAAAATTTTGCAGTTTTCATTTTTTTTTTATTGTTTTATTTTGTTTTCTTTTTTTTTTTTTGTTTCTGAAAAGAATGAGAAAAAAAAAAAAAAAACAACTACAAAACAAATGAAAATATTTTGAAGTAGGTTAGAATTTAAAATGTATAAATTGCACATACATATACGTATATTTAAAAAAATACAATAAAATATTTTTCTCTTTCTCCAATTTTTTTTTTGTTATCCTTGTCAATGTTTTTTTGTTGTTTTTATTTTTTTTTTTTGTATTTTAAATTTATTTTGTGTTGTTTTTTTTAAATACAAAAAAAAAAATAATTATTTCATACAATTTAACACAAAATAATATATATATATATATATATATTTTGTATTATTTAAAATATAAAATGAAAATGGTTTTTATTTTTTTTTTCTTTTATTTAAGTCTGTAGTCTTAGAATTGTTTTTATTTTTATTATATATATATAATATATTTAATATAAACATATTATTAAAAAGGATCTCTCTGTATATAGAGTTTATATATATTTTAGACAATATATAAATGTTGTCTATAGACGTTTTTTTTTTTTGTTGTTTTTTTAGAAAAATAATTACTTTTGAGATTAAAAAATTTATGACATGAAAAAATAAGAAAAACAATTTAAGAATAGTCGCGAAATGCAATGTAATTTCCTATATAATATCCCTTTAGTTTTCCCAGTTGTTTTTCTTCATATATATACATTCTAATCCTGTCGTTTCCTTCCTTTATATACTACTGTTCTATCCTTTCCCTCACTTTCCCTAATATTATTCAAATTATTTATAATACAACAACAAACATTAGTGTAAGGATTGTAATTTCTTAATTAAAATCCTATTTTATTAAAATTTTAAATTAAATTTTGAAATTTAAAATTAAATACAGAATTTAATTAAATTAATTTTAAATTGTTATTTAAAATAATAAAAAAAAAAAAGCTTATTCCATTAAATAATATCTGATAATTACCTAAAAATACCACTTATCCATTTAAATCCACTTATATATATATATATATATATATATGTATGTATAGTAAAATAAAATTTTGTAATCAAAATTTAAAGTATCACAAATATTTTTTTATTGAATTTTTTATTTTCTTAAATTTTTAATTTCTTTTCTTGGTATTTAATAAATTTTTTCTAAAATATTTTTTTTACAATTAATTTCTCTAAAATATTTTTTAAATTAGTACTAATTTATTTTATTTTATTTTTCTAAATAACAAACACTTAATTTTAGTTGAATTTTATTTTTTTAAATTTAAATCAATAATAAATATAATAATTTTTTCTTGAATATTTTTTTTTTTTTTTTAAATTTTGGATTTTGTTATTTTAAAATTAATGAACACTGTAACAATTTTATATTTTTTTTTTTAATATAAAGCTAAATTTTTTATTATTTTTTTATTTAATATTTAATTTATTATTTAAATTTATTATTATTATCGTGTCAATACAAACTAGAGAAAAATTATTTTAAAAACACAACATTCATTAGTAGGTATATATATATATATATATTTGAATATATAAACTATTTTTTAACAATTATAATATAATATTTTCTAATATTTCTCATATATAATAATTATATTATTTATATTTTTAAATTTCTATTTATTTTGAACTTTTTTTTATTTAATTGTTTTTATTTTTAATGAAAAAATTTTTTCCTAATAAAAATTTTTATTTTAAATATTTATTTATGTGTACACACATATATATATATAGGTATTCTATATATAAAATATAACTTATATTTATTTATATTTTTATTTAAAACTATATATTTTTTAATAATATATAATATATATACAATTTTTTTTTTTTTTATAACACTGTATAACACTTATATTATATTATAATATATACATATATATCTTCTATATATATATATATATATATATATATATATATATATATTATGATTAAATAGTATTATAATTAAATTTATCCTTTCGCTCCTCTAGGACTTTCAATTCCTTAAGTAAAATTTTATAACTAAATTATCCTTTTTTTTTTTTTTTGTGTTAATAAAATAACTGTAAATTATTAAATTTAATTTAATGCGAAACAAAATGGAAATTTAAATTTTTTAAAATTTTTTTTGAAGTTAACAAATAACACTTTAGAGAAAATTGTGGAAAATAATTATTTATGTATTAAGGAATTATATTTTTCGAAAATTTTTTTAATTTATTGAACACATTTTTAATATTATAAAACTGCATAATATAATTATATACATATAAATTTATAATTAAAATTTTATTTTGTAATACAATCACAATTTCAATATTAGGACATTATCACTTGAATTTTTTAATTCGAAAAGAACAACAAAATATAACAGCAACAAACAAACCCCACAAAAAAACAAACAATTAAACATATAACATAAACAACAATACACAATTCCTGTTTATTTTATGATTTTGTATTTTAACGTGTGAATAACGCGCGAATATATCAAATATGGAAATGGTTTTTAATTTTTTTTTATTATGGAACAATACAGTATAGAAACCAAATGAAATTATAATCAATTATTTGATTTTTGGTTTATTTTTCAAAAATTTTCTGTTTTTTTTTTTTTTTTAATTTTATTTTTATTTTTTGAAAAAAAAGGACACACAAAACGAAAAGAAATTATTTATTAGAGGAGCGCTGTCAGTTACCACCAACACACTGTATCATTCTAAAAAGCTTAAACACAATTTTCATGAAAAAAAATAAAAAAAAATTTTTTTAAAATATAATATTATTGAAAAAAATAAAAAAAGGTTTTTTTTTTCGAGATAAAAATAAAAAAAAACTAAAATTCAAAAAATAAGTAAAATCTCTGAGATGAGATACAATTACAAAATTTCCTTCTCGTTTTCCCATATTTTTATTTTTGTTTTTTTTTTACATATTTTTATAATACCTATTTTTTTTTTTATTTACATTTTTATTTTTTGTTTTAATATATTTCAGAGTACCAAAAACAGCTTCTCGTTGGTATTATGCAACTAAAGAAAATATCTCTCACTCTCTCTCACTATCTTTACATCTTTAGTAAAAAAAAAAATCTCACAAAAAATTTTCTCAGTATTTGAAATGATAGGTATTGAAAGAAAATTCTTATTTGGTTTAATTCTCAAAAAAAAACATCCTCTAATGTAACAAATAGAGTACTCAACTACTCATATAATACAAAAACACTCATCTAATACAAAAATACTCATATAATAATTTTGAAGTTAAAAACATTGAGTTTGTTTTCAGTATAACAATTAACAATTAATATAAGAGAAATGTAAAAATGCAATTAAAGGTACATTGTAATTGTATATTGTATGTCATACAAAAACATACAATTGAAATCCATGGTAGTATTAAATATTTAACTCTTATATAAATTTTGAGTGAATTTTCTCATTAAATAATTTGAGTGATTTAGAATAAAATTTTCTGTATTTTACTCTAATTTAGGATTTCTTACACATGTTTTAAAATAAACTTTTGTTATAAGTAGGATTACTCAAAATATGTTTTTTTTTTGAGAATGTTATATAGAATTTAATATTGGAACTTAAAAAAAAAAAATTGTGTTAAATAGAGGAATAAATCCAGATACTGGTTTTTTTTTTTGTTTTTTACATTTTAAAGAATTTTTTTCAGTGTTAATATGTGAAATTGCAATTAATTTTTTTTAGTCCTAGAAATTTATTGTTTGAATTGAGTTGTTTTGTTTTTTTAATTTTTTTTAAAACCAATTTATTTTGAACATTTTAACTCGTTTCAATTATCCGTTTTTTTTGGAAATGTTTTGTTTTAAATTTTTATTGTATGTATTTTGAATGCCAAGGATTATTTAAAAACTTTAAATTTAAATTATCTACGAGTAGAAAAGAATTTTTTGTTTTAACATTAAAGATATACTAATTAATAAAATAATGAGCAATATAAGTTTTACAATTCTTCTGATAATTTTATATGTTTATTATAAGATTTTAAAACTTCAAATGGCAAATAAATTTAAATTATAGTCCAAATCAAAATATATTTGGGAAGTTTGGAATTTTTAGAAATTCCCATACAGGATTAACTGTAACACAACTTAAAAAATAAGCTCATAAAATCTTTGAAAATCAAATTTTGAAACTGAAAAATATTTTCTGAATTTAAAAAACTTAAATATTTGTAACATATAAAAAAATAAAACAGCCCCAGATATACACCATAGTAATAATATGGAAACAATTTTTTAAAGTACCAACTCACTTTAAATGCAAAATATAATACAATTTTTTTTTTTGAATACACCTTTTAAAAGGATCTCATTTTCCAAACATTTTCCATATTTTCTATTCAAAATTATAACATGAATGAAAAAATAATGAGTATTTTGATCTAGCTTATAAATTCTAATTTACAGCAGCAGCTCTAGTGAGTAAATGAGTAAGTGTCTAATCCAGATAATACATTTTGTTTTTTGTTTTTTTTTTTTTTGTATTAAAATACGATTCCTGAATTTAAAAATAATATTTTTTTATGTTATTTTTATTTTGATAATATGATACCTATATTCTTATGTATATATACTTCACATATATACATACATATTCGCATGCATAAATATTACAACAATAAACAAAATTTTAACCTAACCTTACCTACATGTAATTTTTTTTTTTTTTTTTATATTTTATTTAATATTGAAAAAATGTTTTTTTTTTTTCCTGTATATTTTTAAAATTTTTGTATTCTTGTATATCAGAGTTTTTTCTTATTTTGTTATGATTGTTATATTTATATATATATATATATATATATATATATATATATCTATTTATATATATATAAACATCTTAAATTCAAAGAAAAAATAAAAAAAAAAAGATTGGAGAAAATTTAATGCATGCTTTATTGAAATCCTGTTAACCTACTAACTTATTATATGTACATACATATATTATATACATGTATATATAATATGCATATAAACACATTTATATTTTGAAAATTTACAAAATTTATTATGTAAAATGACACCATATCTCTTTTCATATCAATTACATTAAAGCGCATGGTATTCTTATATACGAATGTATGTATCTTTAAATAATGAAAACTTTTCTGTTCTACATTTACAATTTAAATTAAAAAAAAAAAACAAAATATGTTACTCTCACAAATACTAATGTAAAAGTTTTCATGCCAAATAAAGTATCTAAGTATAACAAATATAATAATTAAAATAAATTCAAATGGTATAAGCTTTTTTTTCAATTTTGTATTATTTTCTTAGCATCATTCAAGGAGCTTTTATTATATAGGACAAATTTTAAGTTTTTCTTAAATATTTTTTATGTTTGTTTTTTTTTGTTGTGTTTTTTTCATTTTTTGTTTTAATTACAGTTATTAATCGTGTTCAGCATACTGAAGAGAAGAGAAAGTTATTGAGAAAAGCAAAAACAAAATAACAATGATTATTCTGTTTTGTTGTTGTTGTTTTTTTTTTCGAGCAGACAACCGCATCAACCAATTTTTTTTGGGCCGTTTACAACAGAAATTTTATTGTGCTAATTTTGTTGTTGTTTTGCTGTTCTTATCAAGAGAAGAGCACGAATTTGATTTTTAGTGCTATTTTTTTTTTTTGTTGTTGTAATATTTAGTATTAAAAATTTTTTGAAATGTTGCCAGGTATATTTAAAAACACAAAAAATTCATAAAATAAAACCGATAAGACCTTCAATAAATTTAGCACATTTTTTTTTTTGTATTATAGTAATTTATATTTTATATGGTTTTATAATTTATTAGTATAACAGTTTTTTTTTTGTGCTAAATAAATTATTTATGTGTGATATTCTACATTTGATTTTATATGAAAAGTTGAGGACCTAATTGATTTTTTTTAAGGACATTTAAGGTAATTATAAAAAGGAGGTTTTTAAGTTAATATTTATGCGTTTTTCTTAGGTATTATATGTAATGTTAATATTTCAAATGTATTAAACCAAAGAACATTAAAGTAAAAATTATAATCTGTATAACAGTTTTACTTCTTGTCAGACGTTTTTTTATATGAAAAGTAGAACTTTGAAAAACTGTTTTAAGGACATTTAGAAATATTTTTTAAATTTATAGTTTTGCGGGTTTCTAAATAGAGTAAAGATAAATTGAAGTAATGAGTTAAAATATTTGTATAACAGTTTATTGATGTTAGAAACATACTTTAGTACTCGATTTTTTAAGGGTATATATTATTTATTATATTAAGATCGTTTATTTAATTTAGTAAGATCTTCTTAAAAAAGAAACCAGGAATTTTTATCAAAATACCAAAATTTATTTGTATACATAATTCAATTACCAGTTTTAAACAAAAATACAGTACCTTCTATAAAATCAATCATCTCCATAATTATATTAAACAAAATCTATATAACAGAATTCTTTTCACTTTTTATGACTTGAAACAATGGTCAAGTCATAAAAAAACAAAATTTAATATACAAAATCTTCAATAAAATTTTCCATTAATTTTTTAGGACTAAAAAAAACATTATAAAAATCGTACAGAAGGAAGGACACTATAATAATCAATGAGCCAAATACAATAAATTAATTAATTTCCATTACACATTAAAATATACATATGTTACTTTACTTATTAATTCAATTTAATAATCTAATCTTTTCCTTTCGTGATGAGAATTTTACTTTCATT
>OY720443.1:93263275-93393533 GCA_963082915.1 Dolichopus griseipennis
GAAGAATTCTTTAAAAATTTCGAAATTATCAATATCTACCGCAGAAAAACTTTCGTTATATAATGAAAATAGAAATTGGATACTAGCTCAGAAACGAGAATTACATCCTATAGGTACAGTAAATATCTGTAAAAATCTGAATTAGTTAACGCTTTATGTGAAAAAATAAAACAGGGTGACTTAAATAAACGAATTAAACTTAAAATTTCCTAAATAAAAGCTTATAGCAATTTTTTACAAGCAATTTTGCACAAAATTTATCATAAAAACCAGCATTTTATTATTTCATTTATAAATTATATTATAAGAATATTTCCCTTTAAAAAAAAAATATTCATCCTAAAAGTATGCATTAAAATCCTCACCTAAAGCTAAGTAAAACTTTTTATTGAATTAAAAAAAAAATTACATAATAGTATTTACTTTTATAAGAATTTTAAGAATTTATATTATTTTTTTTGTACTCTACTCCTATCATTAATAAATTTAAGGACACCCACAATATATTCCAAAACAAAAACAAAAATATAAACGTTTTTTTTTTTTTATTTTTAAAAAAAAATTTCTTTATTTTATATATTACAAACTAAATGTTATATATATACATATATATAACATATCCTTTTTATTTTTATCTTTTACACCATATCATATACATTGCAAAAAATAAGGAAAGAATTGAAAGAAAAAATATACAATAAAATGTATACATCGACTATAGAAAGATCATCCTCTATTTTGGATTATTATTTTTTTTTTTTCGTCCTTTTTTAGGTTTTTTTTTTATATATAACTCAATAATGTTCGGTTGTTATCTTGTTAAAATTTTCTCACACTTTTCTTTTTTTTTCTGTTTTTGTTTTTTTTTGTTGCTTTTTCACAAGTTGATATGATCTTCTTAAAGGAAACATGTTTTCAATTTAAAAAAAAAAAACATATTGCAAATAGAAGTTTTTTTCGTATTTAAAAAAAAAATGTTCTGCAGAAATGTCCTTTATTTTTGAAAATTAAGTTTAACAAAATATATAAACTGTGAAATGATAATTAAATTGTTATTATAACTACAGTTAAAAGTTTTTTCAAATTTAAAACTAAAATTTAGTCTTTGTATTTGGTTGAAATTGGTTAAATTTCATTTTCAACTCGTTTCTAATAGTCTCTTGACTTTATCAAAAACTATAATACCGCCAAAATATCCCTTAATGTTGATAGCACATATGTGCACGATTGTTAAGTTAAATAAGAACTTTAAAATATTTTTTCTTATAGTTTCCCTAACTTCCATATTCCTCATAAGCCTTAATATCTAAAGCCTAATTCTTTTTAACTAGGAAAGCAAAATATATAAATTTTGTATCGAAGGATCAAAGAACCCTTTTTTTGTTTGTGTTAAAAAAGCGTAATTTCAGTTTGTCAAAGTCACACACTACTTAAAAGCATGCCGCACAGCTTCAATAACTAGCTTTCAACGCCTTGCACTATCCCTCGTAAAAGGGTTTTAATTTTTCAATTCCAAATAATAATCTTTTGCAACCAAAACTAAAAGGTCCTGAAACTATAAAATATAAGATAATAAATAGCAAGGCTTAAGATAACAACTGCAGCGTTTAAGATGAGAACTATAAGGACATCTTTTCCCATACAAAATGGATGAGAAGAGGATATCCTTAAACAATATTAATAATAAAAATAATAAAAAATCTTTTATTTCAATAATCAATTAAGTCCCACTAGATGATCTAAAACATAAATTCTTTAAGATATTATATGTACAGCGAATTTAAACATTTTAATATGTAAATCCCAGTAAAGGAGACCAGATCTAAACAAGGTTATAAATTTCAATTCAGAATGATTTGAATCAATAATACCGTAATAATCAAAATTTATAAATTATCAATAAATCTAACAAACATATAATATATTTTTTTTTTAATTTAATATTCAATATAAAAATACAAAAAATTAAAAAAATATAAAATCAAATTAAAATATAAATTATGTACTCTATGTAACTGTAAAGGATATAAAATGTGTGGTTCATAATGTTATTTTATTATGAAATTCTACAAATTTTCATTACATAAAATATAAAATAAACCAAACTCTTATATATTGGATGTTAAAATATCGGAATCTAAAGAAAATTTATATTTCTTCAATATTTTTTCCTATATTCCTTCCATTTTTTTTGCTTTTTTATTATTCTTTTTTTTTTTTTCTTGTAAATAGTATCATTTACAATTTACAATTTTGTATAAAATATTACTGACAAAGAAAAGAAAAAAATTTACAACAACAAAATAACAAATAAATAACTCAGAAAATCCAATAAGCCAGTAACTGAGTTGTGTTGTATTTTATTTTTCATTTTGGTTTTTTTTTTTTAATTTTTTTTTTTTTTTTTTTGAATAACGAGCAAATACATATGTGTTTAATTCCTTTTTACATAACATTTATAATATAAGAAATATAACATTAAAAAAAGAAACGAACGAATCCTGCCTTCAACATTTTCGTAAACTTTTTTTAAAGACTCTAAAATAAGATAAGAAAGTCCTTCCACAAGAATAACATACTGATTACAACAACAACAAGAAAAAAAAGGAAATTCAATAAAATAAAAAACAAAAATAAATTTAAAATGTCAGTTACTTTAAATTCAGATGCTAACTTATTTTAAAATAACTTTCTTGAAAAAAAACAAACATTTTATTTTTTAGGAGAAGGAAATGGAAAATTTCGGAAAATTAAATATCATGTAAAGAGTTAAATGATTTTTTAAATTGTACTTTAAATATTTAACTTAGCTAAATTCAAAATGGATTTAAAAATTTTTTTTAATTTATGAGTTAATAATTTGTAATGTCTTTTTTTGGAATCAATTGATTACAGAGTTGGTGATATTCAAATATTAGACTGATATAGAAGAAATACTAAATTAAATTCAAATAAAAGTGCTGTACTGATACTGATAAAAATGTTTAATTAACTGTAAAAATATAAGTAATGGTACTCTCCAGTATTTTTACAATATTAATATATACATATATTTAATTATACCCGTATGACTATATAGTCAAATGGTATAATAAATTTGCCATTACGTTTGTGACGCAGAGAAGGAGGGGGGTAGATATAGACTCAAGTGTATGGATCGAATCAAAATCGAAAAATAAATCGATTTGGCTATGTATGTCCGTCCGTCCGTCTGTCCATCCGTCTGTCCGTCTGTCCGTCCGTCCGCACGATAACTCAAGTTTAGTTTCATGACCAAAGTTTCTGCAAAATTTGGTTGGTCTACTGCCGAGGGTTCGGATAGCTGCCATACAACTTCTTATTTTATATGAGCATTACTCTACACCTAATGAAATTGGGTGTCTGAAATTTTGCCAAAAATAGTTTAGTGTAATGGCCAAAGTTACTGCAACATTTGGTTGGTCTACTGCAGAGGGTTCGAGTAGCTGCCATACAACTCCTTCTTTTATATGAGAATTACACTACACCTAATAAAGCTGGTATGTTTGAAATTTTGCCAAAAGTATTTAATGTTTATAATAATAATGATATAATGCTTATATAACGGACATACGGGTATCCCAGAATTGACACAGTCTACTCTACCACACTCTTCCTAGTTGCTAATTTTTCCCCACATTATTGAAAATATAGTAGTACCACATTATTAAAAATATATAACAAGATATAAAACCCGTAGAATTAAATATTCCTTATATGACATTCAATTTCGAAATATAATTGGTCTTAATTCATTTTAAATACATTCTAAAAGTAATTATTAATTAAAAGTGTAACTAAATATTACATTTATATTTATATGAATTACCAGATTTTACTACTAAATACTGGTAAATACTGGTTAATGCTGATGTTTTCTGGTGGATACTGGTAAGTACTGGATGATACTGGTAATTAATTTTTGATACTGGAAAAATAATAGTGAATACGATTTTTCAGTACTTTTACTGTTATTTATATTTTTGTCAGTAGCACAATTTGAATTTTACTGAACATTTTTTCCAGTTGCAATACTGCTACTGGTTTGATTATTAAATTCCAAAATACTTGAGAATCATTAGCTCTAATAATTCAATTCTTTTGAATTCTAGATAAAAGTTATAATGATTATTAATACAAATTTTTACTTCATTACTTTTGTATAGCATGTAAAACGAAGAAAAGTGGTGTAGATACACGTATGACTGTAATACCGACATTATATCATTTTAGTGTAGTTGATAACTATTCACTAATGCTTATAAATCCTATAGCTAGATTTATAAGCGAGTCAGAAGTAAAATATGTAAATGCTAATGTTACTTTTGTTAGCTTAATTCATCTAACATTTACTGTCAATTTTAATTTGAAAATGACTGAGACTGAAAATTAATCAAATTCCATATTTCTAGAAAAAAAAGGACATTTAACAGAATAAATAAAGAGACAAAACTTTATTTTCCATCTAACAGTGTATCATTTTCCGCCATCTTATGTAGAACTGAAATAATTCCAATACTATAGTTACTAAGTAATAAAAAATCTTAATTTTTTTTTTTTTTTTAAGCTCTAACTCTTCAACTGTTAGGCTAATAAGACTGTCTATACCATAGGTACATGTTGGAACAGGGAGTCATATTATATTCATGTTATTAGAATTGGTCGTATTGAATTCCACATACAATTTAAATATGAGATAGTACTAGGCCTTATAACATGTAGAAACGTCTTAGATTTTCAATAAATACAATTCTATTTTTGTTTATATTGTAATATTTTGTATTTGAGTTATATGGTATTCTATATCTGCGAGTTATATTATTCAATTAAATTATTTGTTTATATTTTACATTTTTTTATATTGTTATACTAATGTATTTTTTATTAAAGATATATAATTATTAATTATTGATTATGCCATTAATTTGAACCCAATGAAAGAAAATTTTTTTCACTGCCACTGGGATTCGAACCCAGGCCTTTCGCATGAAAGGTCGGCACTCAACCACTGTACCACCCAGCCATTTACCAATTTATTGCCATTTAATTGACGTTTATTAATAAAAATAGCATCATAAAAAGTAAAATCTTTTCAGATCGCTTATATCGTTAAATTCATGACTACCCAGAGCTACACTTCTGCTTCTGCCACAAATTGGGCATAATGTATTGAATTAGATACCTAATTTGGCCGCATGTTCATCAATTGGCCAGTGCATATTCGATAATATTATTGATTAAACTTTAATTAAAGCAAAATAATCCTCAGGTCACGCTTAAAATAATCCATAACAAAAATACGAACTCTATCAATAACTTAAGAACCGGAAACTTGGTATTACAATCACTGACACACCCACAATTTAATTATATATCTCGATTTGCTTTTTTTTTTTAATTCTAAAGACAATTACATCATTTTTATAATAATTGCTTCCATTCTATTGATATTCTATGACTCATACACTTACAAACCTATATATATACATATATATATATACAGATATTAAATCTTCAGAAAATTAATGTCATAATTTTTCTTAATCATCATTAGAATTATAACGAGTCTAACAATCAATATATAATTAATTTAACTGCTTTTTAAATAATAATAAATTACGATCCTTAATTTTTATTATATTATTTTTTTTTTGTTTTTTTTTTTAATATGAATAGAAACATCTTCCCTTGACCTACATTAAAAAAAAATTATAAAACACGAAAAACAAATACAGAAAACATAAAAACAAAATTGAAAGACAGAGAAAAAGAAAATAGGAAAAATTTAAAAAAAAAGCAAAAAACAAGGAGAACAAAAAATTAGAGAAAGAGACCATAAAATCACTGCAATTTTTTATTTTTTAAAAAATATATAATATGTATATAATGTATATAACAAAAATATAATATTAAAATATAGGTAACTTTAACCCATATTAAAATATTACTTGCATTTTCTAAATACAAAAAATAAATAAAAAAAAAAAAAAAAAAACAGGGAAAATATAGAAAGAGATAACAATAACAGAATAATAAGGATATTACATGTAATACAGCTAGAATAAAATACATAGGAATATGATGAGAGTACAATATTGTCTAATAAATTATTATCCTTTTGAAGAGAGAATTTGTTAAATTTTTTTTTTTTTCTAAATGTGTTATTTTTTTTTTCATCCCTATTGTAAACATTAAGGCGTTGCCGGAAGGATTATGTTAAAAAAAATATAATATGAACAAATTTTTGTTTGTTTTTTGTTTTTTTCGTTTTTTTTTAATATGGGATTTACGTAAAAATTTTAAAACATTATTAATTTTATGAAATATATTATTCATGTATTTTAATACTTAAAATTGATTTAATAACGGATAATTAATGATACTTTAAAAATGTTGTTCAGTTTAAAGAGTTTTATAAAGTTGTACAATTTAAATAAAACCACAATTTCAAAATTAACTTCAATCTAAGAGATGTTAAACCACAAGTTCTGTTAATCTGTAAAGATTTAATACTGGAAAATAAAATTTTCAAGAAATCTGTGCTGTTTTAAAGTATAGGAGAAAGAAGGTCAAAGATGTAATCTCAAAAAATGATAATAATAGGAATGATTTAGTCCAAATATTAAAATAACTCAGATGAATCTATCACACTATAACCTACTAGATTATAAACATTGGTACCTTTGGTTATAAATAGGAAGTTTAGCTTTTCTGAAATCAAGACCCTCAATTTTTATGGAAATTAATTTCCCAATTTTTGTAGGTATGTTAGAATCATTCAAATGTGGGTTTGAATTGGATTTGAATTCCTTTAAAATAATAATATTTTTGATATTTTTTTCTACCGTTATGTGCCATGTCTTGCGGGGTCTTCCGACTTTACGTTTTCTTTGTGGGTTCCATTTTAGCGCTTGTGGGGTAATTGTTAAAATAGGTCTCTTATTATATAACCAATCCATCGCCATTTTCGTTTTCTTATCTGCAATATCACAGGTTACCCTTTTGTTATTTGCCACAGTTCTTCAGTTACTGATTCTTCTAAGCTAGAAGATTTTGCAAATAAATCTTAAGCATTTGTTCAGAAATACCTGGGTCCTATTAATATTTTTCTGATTTATTTGCCATGTTTCTCTGCCATATAGAAGAGATTGATTTAATACAGGCGTTGAATATCCTTACCTTTGTGTTTCTAGATAAGTAAGGAGATATCCATGTTTTCCATAACCTTGCGAATACCGCTCTAGCTTGTTTTAATATTTTTTGCAATATCCTCCTCGCAGCCGCTTTTAGTAGATATTATACCGCCTAAGACTAATTGAATTTCTTTACATCCTCAATTGAAATATTATTTATTACCAAGATATTGCTGTTGGTCGTAATAATCTGGAGTGATTTTGTTTTTGATCGGCATAATCAAGATTAAAGAATTTTTGTTTTAAAAGCTAGGTTGTTCCTCAGTAACATGTTTTTGTTTTTAACTGCTTTTGTTTTGATATAAATGAAAGATTCTGCTTTCAAGTCCAAGTTTTAGGTTTTAAGGTGTACATTTCCTGCATCCTGGGAAGCAGATATCGAAGGAACATCATTTGAAAACGTTCTTTTTTGCTTTGTAGTAAAATTTAAATAAAGCGAAAAAAAATAAAAACTCCGATTTGAAACCTACAGTTACTGTGTAAAAATTAGAATTAGTTTCTATTACAAAATAAAGAACTAGTTTGTTTATTATAAACATTTCCACTCCTTATTCCCAAAATAGAGTTTTTTCGAGACTCCATACAAAGAAAAACTTACACTTAAAACAAAAACTAAAATTTAAAACTAAAATTTACTATGAAACCAAAGCATTGTAATTAAAATTATTATGCCAAAATTTCAACCCTACCGCTGTAATGTACACTTAGCGACTCATTCTTAATCGAGCTTTCTCGAAAGAGAACCTTCAAACAAAATATAAAAACTCTTTTTAAAATCGCACTTCCATATTGTGGAACACATTACCTCCATATGTCTTTCCCAATACTTAAGACTTACTAAAATTCAAGAGAGAAGTCAACTTATACATTTTGGGGTTCTCATTCAACCCTTGATACCCTTGCTGTTTAAAATAAGCTTGCATATAATGCAAAAATCCTTTCACCTAAACAAAAAAAAAAGTACTTTTAAGATTTTATTTCAAATTTTCGTATTTTATAAATGTTAAAATTTATTTTCTGTAACAAATTCAATTATGATTTTTGTAAAAACTTTTTAACAAAACTCCTGTGTCATCATACACAATTAACTAATTTTTGTTATACTTTTATTTGTATAACACTTAATTAATTTACAAAATAAAATTTTAACTTTTATTTTTTTTATGAGACACAAAAACTTTAAGAAACACGAAATAATTTTTGGAAAATTTATTTAAAAGGATTCTTTTGTATTTTAAACATTTCATATATGTTTATTTAGTATATATGTGTGAGTGCAATTTAATGCATTCATCCTTTTTTTAATTTTTTTTTTTTTGTGTTTTTTTTTTTTTGGTGTTTAAATTAATTAAAGAAAGAACACAAAATTAATGAAATTATAATAAAACAATTCTTAAAAAAAAAAAAAAACAAAAACAACTAAGTTTTTACTTAAGTTTTGTTTGTATTTGTATTTGTTTAGTTGAATTTGTTTTGGATTTTGGTTTTTTTTTTTTCGTTTTTTTTGGTTTCTTAAATAATACAAACAAGAATAACAACAACAACAAGGAATATATATATATACATATGTATATAAATATATACACATTATAACAATAAAAATTAACAAGAAAAAAAAGAGAAAAAGTAGAAGAAAAACCACATCACAAATAAAACTAGATCAGGGACTTGTAATACTGAATACATCAAATATATTATCATCATCAATATCAATTTTGATAATGATAGAAACCGCATCAATACTTAGTATAGTCATCATTATATTTTTTTTTTATATACATGTATATATATATACATAAATATTATATATATATATATATATTCATTAGAAAACTATATAGTTAAGTGAACGTCATCATCATCATAATCTATATCATTTTATCATTACCATCAACAAAAAAATCATTACTATTATCAATTAAAAAAATTTATATATATATATTATATTATCATTACAATCCAATTATATTTTTTGTACATATATATATTATTACATACATTTGTAGTATTTCAGAAAAAAAGACAAAAAAATCAAATGAAAAATATTAAAGGACATTTTTTTCTTATATATCAATATATATAAGAAAATGAGTATGTACTATAATATATATATATATATATATAACATTATATGTATACGAAATCCTTATACTGGATTGTGTATTGATATGTATATGTATAATAATAAAAACATAGTCGTGAAAAAGATGCTATATTAGAAAAAAAATTAAAAGTTTTGTGTTTTTATTTTTTTTTTTTTTTTTGTTTTTTGGCTTGTTTCCGCCTAAATGACATTTTTGGAATTAAGATGCCATATAATTTAAAAATACAGATTAGAACCGTTATGAATTCTGTACTAATCGTTATAAGAAAATAACAAAATAAATGGCATGTTATAAGTATTAATTTTATATTATGCTAAAGTTGGAATTTTTTTTTTTTTTCCAGATTATTAAAAAATAATTTGCATTTTAAAGTTTATTAAAGGTTTTTTTTTCTAGTGGGAATAAAATAAAGTTTATTTGCAAGTATATGTAGCTATATATAAAGTTTATAGTTATAAAGGTTCCCAGAATTTAGGCCCTGCGAAAACAAGCCCCCGGTGTATTATTTCCCGTTTAATGAGAAATAACGTCCTGGGGTTTTATTTCTCAGAGTAATTGAGAAATAAATCCCCAGGTTTTACTTCTCTTTTGAGTTGAACTACGACTTCTAGGAGAACAAAGCCCCGGGGTATTGTTTCTCTTTCAACTGAATTTATGATTTATTGAGGAGTAAAGCCCCGAGTTATTATTTTTCATTAAATATGTAACAAAAGCCAATTTTGTAATAGTAAAACCTAAAAAAAATTTAAAAATATAGACTTTATATAAGTGAAATATTAGATGTAAAGCAATATGTATTTAATTTTTACATATTTATCTATGCGAGTTTCTATAATTATTAGGAAGCACATTTAAGTTGGTTAAAAAATCAAAGTTGACCCTTTTTCCAGAGTATTTATGAATTAATGTATGCGAGACTACGGTTACAAAATCAGGTTTATATGTGTAGTTTGTAGTATAAATGTAGTTTCTATGTAAAATTATTATTTCATTTTATATTTTGGAAAAGGGGATTACCCTTGATTTCGATTCGAACTCGAAAATGTGTGCTAATTATTTTTGATATTATAGTTCAAGAAAGTCTGTATATATTCGTACCCATTACTGATGTTATATAATTAAAATTAACTTTTTACTAAAAATATATAAAATCATTGTGTTTTTTCATTTGCAGGTTCAATTGAAATGAGAAATAAAACCCGAGGGCTTTATTTCTTATAGAAGTCGTAGATCAACTTAAAATAGAAATAAAACCCTGGGCTTTATTTCCCCAAATTTCCGGGCTTTATTTCTTAATTACTATGAGAAACTTCTCATGAAATGGGAAATAACACCCTGGGGGCTTTATTTCGCAGCGCCTTAATTCAGGGCACCAGTTATAATACTTAGTATATAATATACATAGTTCTTTAAGGATTTAAAATTTAAGAATTTATATTTAACAATGCCAATTAAAAACTGTTTAAAATTAATCCTTTCATTTACCTCCATATTAGAACAGATTACTGTTAGTATCTCAATTCCAATATCTCTTTTATTCACCAAATAACATTTAAGAATATATTAAATTTTTTGAGTGGATATTTAGAGAGAATTTGAATTATCTCAGATCCTTTGAACTGTTCAACATCCTCAGTCACTGATTATGGTCGAAACGAGCCAATTATGGGAATGAAGTCATCTCCAATTCTTCTAAATTAAATATCTTTAATTCTAACCATCATCCTAACTTATTTTTATTATCTAATATTATAATACTTATTATTGTTATAACTAATTTATATTCCATATTGTAATCAATAGTTTACTACTAACCCGTTCACTAACTCATATAAATTATGACGATATAATGCTTGTTTTAACGGATTATGTCAACTTTTGGTTAGGTGGTGTTTTAAATTAAATTTAAAACTAAGTTTTATAAATGATCTAAGCAATCGTCTGATAATAAAAACAAGTAAAGAAACAGTCAGTCGGTGCAACCGACTTAGAAATACCCTACACCTATTTGGTTCAAATTTAAGGACATATCCATAAGTCATTTTAACACCATAGAAGCTGTTATTAATTTGATCGTAAGACATAGCTAACCAAATTAACTGTATAATACTAAAAACATTTTCTAATTACCCTATCTATTAAAAAATACTACAAATTCTTACTAATTTATCTATTTAAAAATATTAAAAAACAAACAAACTTGAAATAAATGAAAATATATTTATTCCAATTCAATTACAAAATGAAAAAATTTTAATTATTAAATTTTGTGATAAAAAGATAATCGATAAAAGATAATAATAATATATTTAATAATCCAAATTTTTAAAAATTGCAATTATTTTAAATGGTTAGTTTATATACCTAATAGAAAAGCTTATAAACGCAAAATATGCAATAAATGTATTTCTAAAATACAATTAAAAATTTACACCTTTTCATATAATTCATTTAAATATAAAAATAAATTTTACATAAATGCAGCAAGTACCTTTGAACATAGCTGAACCACTACAATTAAGTCTAGATTTCGGAGACACATAGGACATAGGAAATATATTCTTTGGCTTCGAAATTAAACTCGACCACAACCAATTCCCATGGTACTTTCATTACTAGTAACCTACTGTTAAATTTCATCAAAATACCGGCATTATTTTTTGAGTTATGGTGTTTGTAAGATATATGTTTGTTAGTCCTTGAACTTTTCAAGGGTTCCAGGACCCGAAATTATGGCACGATTTCGCCCATATGCAGTCCCGTCATACTTTCAATACTAGTTAACCCTTGTACACAATTGGAACGCTCTATCTTAATTTTAAGTTACTAGTTTTATTAATTTCGATGATAAGCTTTAACACATTGGGGGGTCTAAGAGAGGTTCTGAACCACCACTCCAATTGATCCCAAATTAGGGGGGCACGCAAGAAATAGTAAAGAACACCCTTGTGGCAAATTGGAAGCTTCTACATTTGTTTCAAGTTACTATCTTTATTAATTTCGAAAATATGCTTTAAGGGCCTAAGAACTGAGTGGCTGGTCCCCGATCCACTACTCCAATGGGGCCCAAATTTCAAAGACACTTACGAAATAGGAAGGGACACCCTGATACCAAATTTGGAGGTTCTATCTTCATTGGTTTCGGAATTATGCTCGTTTGGCCTAAATTCGATCAAAAAGTTCTAAGTTCCGAACCCATTGTCCAATCGTCACCGTACGTAATCACCGCCGTAGTTTCGCTGCCAATAACCTACAGCACAAAGTTCATGAAGATAGCCTCATTAGTTGTTGAGTTATCGTGATTTTTTATATATGTTCCTTAGCCCTGACATCGATTAAAAGGTCCGGAATCCGAACCGTTCGGCTGATTTCGCCCTTATATAGTCCGCGCTGTACTTATAGTACTAGTTAACCCTTGAATACAATTTTAACGGTCTATCCTAATTTTAAGTAACTATATTTAGTAATTTCGATTATAAGCCTTTAAAACTTGGGAGGTCTGAGAGGGGTACAGAACCACCACTCCAATTGATCCCAAATTAGGGGAACACGCAAGAGATAGTAAAGAACACCCTTGTGGCAAATTGGAAGCTTCTACATTTTTTCAAGTTGTTATCTTTAATAATTTTAAAGATATGCTTTTAGGTCCTCGGAAATGTGTGGCTGGTCCCCGACCCACTACTCCAATGGGACCCAAATTCACAAGACACTTAGGAAATAGGAAGGGACACCCTGATACTAAATTTGGAGGTTCTATCTTCATTGGTTTCGGAATTATGCTCGTTTGGCCTAAATTCGATCAAAAAGTTCTAGGTTCCGAACCCATGGTCCAATCCCGACCTTACGCAATTCCCGAAGTAGTTTCATTACTAGTAACCTACAGCACAAATTTGATGAAGAAAGCGTCATTAGTTGTTGAGTTATCTTGATTTTTTATATTTGTTCATTAGCCCTGAAACCGATTAAAAGGTCCAGAATCCGAACCCATGGGCCGATTTTGCCCATATGCAATCCCCGCCGTACTTTCAGTCCTAGTAACCTACAGTTAAAATTTCATCAAGATAGCTCCATTATTTTTTGAGTTATCGTGCCTACGGACGGACGGACGGACATGGCTATATCGACTAAGGCGGTCACGCTGATCACAAATATATATACTTTTCCATATCTAGCTCGCTTCCTTTAGGTGGTTACAAACACCATACCAAAGTTAATATACCCCTTTACCTATTCTATAGGTGTAGGGTATAAAAACATAGAGATTGGAGTTCGCAATTTCCAATGATCTGCAAATCTTTGTTTAAAATTTTTAATTTAGTAAAATGTTCTGGTAGCTGTTTAGTTTCAGAAAATCATTTATTGGGTTATAAGTTAGCTGCATAATTGTTTTTAAGTTATTATTAGTGATATTTACTATATACGATATCTTTTAAATTAAAGTATCATAGTCAAGTAAAATTATAACTCTTATATTAAGGCTCCAATAGGGTTTTATAGGAACTTAATTAAGAAAATATTATTGTGAACAATTAGAGTTTATGAAATACTTTATATTTGTTATCAGATTATCGTAATAAGACTTAACTTATTAACAGAGTAGGCACCACAATTCTTACACACAACTCTAACAAGAATTTCTTCGAAATTAATAAGAATAGAAACTTGAAATTTGGTACAAATGTGTTGTTCCCAGTTTTTTTTATATTCCGAAATTTATTTTTATTTGGTTTCTTTAATTTTAAAAAAGTGTTCATTTATTTTGAAAAGGTTTCATTCTATTCGAAAAAAGTTTCATTTAGTTGAAAAACAGTTTCATTTAATCGAAAAATGCTATTAATAGAATTTAGCTTCAGTTTTAATAGCTATTTTTTTATTAATAATTAAAACATCTTCTTAACTCCTTAAAAGAATATTACTCAACCACATGTAATTTTTGAATAAATATATTTCCCTTTTATAACATTTGTCCATCCCTAGGTTAAAAAGTTAATAAACATGGCAAACTAAAAAATTTGGAATTGATATTAAAGAGGAAATTAGAATAAATTTAGAAAGAAAATATCTAAGAAAAACGAAAGTATTTAAATGGAACCGACTCTGTCCCTCACCTAACTTAAAATTAGTATTAAAAATCATTTTGTAACATTGCTGTAAGCTTTCAGTTCACTTGAGCTTAACTTAAGCTTTCAATAAATGCATTCATATTATGAGGTTATGATCAAAATAGTGCTGTTTACACATGTCATTCCAATCAAGATATGCTAGGTCGAAAACCCATATCAGCGGATGTATAATTTAAACAATTGATTAATAGACTAATTAACATCATAAAGGTACATATTTTTTGGTATAATAGATATTATATATCGTAAAAAAAACATTCTAAAATCAGGTGATAGGTGACACATCTGACACATTAATATAGTACTCGTGTCTTCTAATCTTCTTCAACAGCTATAACAAAGTAATCACTGGCTTATTGACAGTATCTGAATTCAATTAAATGGAAACGTAATCCAAATTAACTTTAGGGTTTGTCCTTTAATCTTTTTAGAAATAAAATAAAAACAAAAAAAAACACAAATCATTATCTCTATAAATATTTGCAGCAAATAATTAATAAATTCAAAGTACAAATATAATATATAATAGGTATTATTAATTTACTTTCTCTTTCAAATTCCATTTAAAATTTATTTTTAATCAACATTTTCACATTACTTTTATATATTTAATTTTCATTATATTTAATACAAAAAAAAAAAAAAACCACAAAAAATTAAAAAAATATTTCCACAGAAATAAAAACCGTGTACTTTCATTATTATTTTTTTTATATTTATATATATAGATATTAATTAAAAGGATAACAAACACAACATATAAATTCTTAGACTTATTTTGTTTTTAAAAACTCACATAAAAAACTCCAAAGTTAAAAAAAAAACAAACAACACCATAAATACATAATATTATTATTAAAAAATACATATTTAGATATACTTATATATTTTTATATATTTGTTTTTTCTATTTTTGAGAATCCTTTTTTTTCAACATAAGCATGTTTTTTTGTAAAAACAATGATAAAAAGAAAAAGCAAAAGTAAAACATGAAACGAACAATGTCCTTTTAAGATAAGTCCTTTAAATTAAATGGAATAATTTTTAATTTTATTTTTTTTTTTTTTATTTTGTTTTTTTTGTAAACCGCGAAATAATAAACAGAAATTTTTTTTTATTTTAATATTAAATTGTTTAAAATTTAGCTCACTTCTAGGTAAAAACTTTTAAAAATTTAAATAAATTCCTCCTAAAAGTAGGCTATTCTAGGATCTTTAATATTTTCATGGAATATTTGGGTGATTATTCTACGTTCTAGTATGAAAATTAAGTAGTAAAGCTTATCTTTGAAAATGCTACATTTTCAGAATGTTTATTTAAATCAACCAATAACAGTAGGAACCTTAAATATTATATATCCCGCCTATATATACACTTTCATACTAAGATATATACAAAATATCATATATATCTTAAGAAACTTTCAAAAATTTATTTAAAAAAATTTCTATTTCAAACTAAAAATCATAAGTTTTTATTATTTAAATGTGTGCATATATTTAATAAAAAAATTTTACATTTAAATATATATATATATACATATTTATATATAACATGTGTTTTTTTTAAGTCAATTTCCATGTATATAAACCATGTTTTCTTCATAATATTATATTATATACATTTTAAAACTTTTGAAGTTATTATCCTTTCATGTGTTTTTTTTTTCCACATACAACTTAATATACAAACACAAACACATACACATTTATTACACCTGTGTAAATTTTTTTATTCTAATGTTTAAAAATTGAAAATCTGATAGATAGAAAAAAATGCTTAGATTTAGCATATACACGTATACACACATACAAACGTACTAAGTGCTATATATATGCTAAAAATAAGTGAAATGAAAAGAATAAAAGATGAATTTATAAAAATAATAATATTATATACAAATACTAGAAAGAGATAAAAAATGGGATAAAAAAAGGATATGAGACAAAACAAAAACAAAAAATTTAACGAGAAAATAAAATTAAAATAATATCAAAATAAAAAAAAAATATAAAATACGAAAAATCTTACTAATTGAAACGTAAAGAGAACAATGAACATGACGTATCCTTTCTATTTTGTTATTTTGATTTTTGGTTTTTTCTTAAATATATTTAAAATATTATTTGATTTTTTCGACTTATTATTTTTCGTCCTTAATTTTATTTTCGTATGTTTTTTTAAATTGAATTCGAAAGTATCTTAAGATTCACAACATATAATCATATCGTATCTATATGTTTAAAGCTGAAAATTTTAGTTTTGCACTTAATCAATGAAAAGGAATCTGAATAAGGATTTGAATGAAAATTTTTAAAAACTCTTTTCTCACACTCCTTTCCCAATTTCCAGGAATTAAAGAATGAAAAATCTAATTAAAGTAAAATAAAACTAGTAGATATAAAAAAAAAAAATTTTTAATTTAATTTCATTACAGTAATTATAGAAAATTCAAACAATTAATTTTCAAAAACAAAAACCCTGAAATAACAAGAATTTTTCCAGGAGATAGAATGCACCAAAAAGATATTAGAGAAGGTCATATTAAAATTGAAATTCCTTAAAGGAATATAGAATATAAAATTTAATTGACCAAAAACAATTTCAGAAATAACCTCAGAAATATTTTAAATACTTTAAAAAAAAACCGTTATTTTAAATATTTTTTCGTACTTTTGCGTAATTTTAAAAACACATCTTAAGATTCAATTATAAATAGCAATTATTTCAGATGTATAAAATAATTTTTTTTTTAATTTAGAATCCTTGAATTTTGCAAACTTGTATATCCTTAAATTGTATACACGTGTCACAAGAAATATGAAAGTATTTCTCTGCAGTAAAGTAATTTTTAGTAATATTTAATTAAAATTTAAAGCAACGAAGTCACGAATATAAACTATAATTTTTATTTAAAATTAAAAAGGAGTTTTTTTACTTTTGCACTCCAAGAAATTATAAAATATTATTTAATAAGAATAATAATTATTTTAAATTATTTATTTCATTCATAATTCGAATTTTTGAAAATGTGTTATAATAATAAGGAAGGAACTTAATTCATTTAAAAAGTTAAGGAATTAAGGAATAACATATGAATTATGAATTACTTTAATAAATACTAATATCAATAGTTGAATAATATTTAAAAAACAAACTTAAATATCATTAATTTCATTTCAATCCTCAAATTTATTTCAAATTTTTTAATACGTTAAGTTTAGGGATATGCATGGACATATATAATAATAAATACTAATTACAAATTTTAAGGATATCTTAATTTAAAACAAAAACAGGACAATGAAATTTCATAATTAAATTTTAAATTTCTTTTTAAAATCATCGAATTTTCTCGAATTTGTAATACAAAAAATTAAGAAAAGTCTATACAAGGACATGCATTGTAAATATAAGGATATATTAATTTAAAAAAAATACAGAAAAATGAAATTTCATAATTAAATTTTAAATTTCTTCCAAAAATCATCGAATTTTTTTCGAATTTGTAATACAAAAAATTAAAAAAAGTCTTTGCAAGGATATGCATTGCAAATATAAGGATAGGTTAGTTAAAAAAAAAAAACAGGATAATGAAATTTTTAAAATTTTATTATTTTGCATTTTTAAACGGTAGTTTTTGTATTTTGATTATCTTAAATATTATATATAGGAAAATATATATGTGTACCAAAATAATAAATATATATATATATATATGTTATAGACATATTATGTATATTATAAATATTTTATATTTTACACTAAACACAAAAATTTAGAAGGATATTTTCACTAGTTACACACTTTTCACGTATTAAATTTTTTTTTGTACTTTTTTATTACTATATTTATCGTTATTATTATTTGTTGTTTTAACATTATTATTATTATTATTATTTTATTTTCCTGTTATTGCGAAAAACAAAAAAAAAATAAAAATAAATAAAATGAAAATTTTGCAGTTTTCATTTTTTTTTTATTGTTTTATTTTGTTTTTTTTTTTTGTTTTTGTTTCTCAAAAGAATGAGAAAAAAAAAAACAACTACAAAACAAATGAAAATATTTTGAAGTAGGTTAGAATTTAAAATGTATAAATTGCACATACATATACGTATATTTAAAAAAATACAATAAAATATTTTCTCTTTCTCCAATTTTTTTTTTTTGTTATCCTTGTCAATGTTTTTTTTTTTTTTGTTGTTTTTATTTTTTTTTTTGTATTTTAAATTTATTTTGTGTTGTTTTTTTTAAATACAAAAAAAAAAAAAAAAATTATTTCATACAATTTAACACAAAATAATATTTATATATTTATATATCAGTGGCGTTTTCTCTGGGTGTGCAAGGTGTGCACTGCACACCCAGCAAAATTAGAGATTATCATTTTATAATTCGTAAAATAAAATTTTTTTTTTTTTTTAATTTGTCCAAAAATACAATGTAATTTTATATTTTTAATTTGTTTGTACCTCATATAAACTTCATCAAAGTATTAATATTCATTTATTTATGTAATACGTATGTATTATAATTGAAAAAATGTTTGAAATAACATTGAAAAAATCAAATACTCGTATTATCAATGATTGTGTGCATCATGTGTAGTCGCACATTTTTTCATATTCCAAATTCCAATACACTAAATGTTATACTTCTTAAATAATAAATTGAAAAGTAGAAATGTTTCGTCGCACTTGATAAAATTAAATGAAAACAAGAAAAAAAAAATAATAACGACAATAACTATAGTAACCATATTTGTTTTTTTTATTCTCTTTATAAAATATTAGAATTATATGTAGCGACTAGCGAATCGATTGTGTGCATTTTATGTAGTCGCACATTTTTCCATATTCCAATATATTAAATATTATTCTTTCCCAATCCATACTGTTCTAAAATAATAAATAGAAAAGTAGAAAAGTATCGTCGCACTTGATAGTTGTGTTGTGTTGTGGTAATACTATTCTCTTCTCTCATGCAATTTACATATAATAATTCTTTTAATAAAAATTTTTGTTAGCGACAAAACCATAGCAACCATATTCGCTTTTTTTTATTCCTCTTTAAAAATATTAGAAATATATTATATAATAACGAGAGTCGTACATTTTTTCATATTCCAATTTCCAAATTGACAATATTATTATGTTCTATTTTCTCTATGACTCTATCCATGTGGTTAACTAATTACCCAAAAAATAATAAATAGAAAAGTAGAAAAGTTATGTGAAGTTATGAATTTATGATGAGATGCAGATGATTGATGATTTATGATTATGTTACAAATTTTACTACATCAAAGCAATTTATGATTTTCGCTTAATCAAATTTACAAAAAAAAAAATTAAAAAAATCTATTTCGTACAACTTTTTTTTAATACATATTACATAGTACCAAATAGAGAACGTGAGAATTTTTAAAGTGAGATTTTTATCTTAACATTCTTTTTAAAACAGATATACATAATATATGGAAATAATTTTGTAGTTGGGCAATGGGTTGTATGTAACATGTAAATATTTTCTTAAATATTGTGTGTACAAGTTATATTTTCGCACTTTTGCTTAAAAATATCATTATAGAAGTTTTTTTTTTTAGCTTTTTTTGTTTTAAATAATAAAACCCAATAATTCATAATTAGTATTAAAATTAAAAGTGATTAATTAAGATTTAGAAATATATTTTGAACTTTATACTGTTGTTAAATTAAATAAAAAATATGAATCAAAGTAACGATTTAGTTTTTAGGCTCCTACAAAAAAAATTTAGTAGCTTAGTTATGATGAAAAAAAGACCATAATAGAAAATGGTAGGCCCATTCCTGATTTAAATGACTTAAGATATAAGAAAAATGGTAAGGAGTATGAGAGAAATTTAACAGTGATTTATATAAAAATAATCAGTGGTTAAATGGATCAACGGTATTAAATAAATTATATTGTTGGCCTTGTATAATATTTAAAACTAAGCCAGATGCAGTGTGATGTTCAACAGGTTATTGTGACATAAATCACGTGCATGAAAAAATACCAAAACATGCACTTTCAGTAAGTCATATAACAAATGCTCTTGCTTTAAATACATTTGGTGAATCTCGAATCGTAAATTTGATATTCACCAAAGAGACTTTTTTGAACAAGTTGTTGAACAGTTCAATAAAAAATCTAGAAGAATTAATTTAATATATAAAAAACTGTGAATATTTTAAGAATTAAAAAAAAAAAGAAAGAACATAATAAAATATTTTTTTTCTTTGTTTTAATTATCCTATTATGTTTTAAATGTTTTTTTTTATAAATTTAACTTTTATATTATTTTTGCACACCCAGCGTAAATTTTCACGAGACGCCACTGTTATATATATATATATTTTGTATTATTTAAAATATAAAATGAAAATGATTTTTATTTTTTTTTTCTTTTATTTAAGTCTGTAGTCTTAGAATTGTTTTTATTTTTATTATATATATATAATATATTTAATATAAACATATTATTAAAAAGGATCTCTCTGTATATAGAGTTTATATATATTTTAGACAATATATAAATGTTGTCTATAGACGTTTTTTTTTTTGTTGTTTTTTTAGAAAAATAATTACTTTTGAGATTAAAAAATTTATGACATGAAAAAATAAGAAAAACAATTTAAGAATAGTCGCGAAATGCAATGTAATTTCCTATAATGTATCCCTTTAGTTTTCCCAGTATATTTTCTTCATATATATACATTCTAATCCTGTCGTTTCCTTCCTTTACATCCTCCTATTCTATCCTTTCCCTCACTTTCCCTAATATTATTCAAAATTTTTTAATTATAAATATCAACATAATTTTAACCCAAAAATGTAGGGGTAGTAAGGGGTTGTAATTTCTTAATTAAAATCCTATTTTATCAAAATTTTGAAATTTAAAATTAAATACAGAATTTAATTAAATTAATTTTAAATTGTTATTTAAAATAATAAAAAAAAAAAAAACTTATTCCATTAAATAATATCTGATAATTACCTAAAAATACCACTTATCCATTTAAATCCACTTATATATATATATATATATATGTATGTATGGTAAAATAAAATTTTGTAATCAAAATTTAAAGTATCACAAATATTTTTTTATTGAATTTTTTATTTTCTTAAATTTTTTATTTCTTTTCTTGGTATTTAATAAATTTTTTCTAAAATATTTTTTTTACAATTAATTTCTCTAAAATATTTTTTAAATTAGTACTAATTTATTTTATTTTATTTTTCTAAATAACAAACACTTAATTTTAATTGAATTTTTTTTTTTCAAAATTAAATCTTTAATAAATATAATAATTTTTTTTTTTTTTTTTAAATTTTGGATTTTGTTATTTTAAAATTAATGAACACTGTAACAATTTTATTTTATATTTAAAGCTAAAATTTTTATTATTTTATTATTTAATATTTAATTTATTATTTAAATTTAAATTTATTATCGTGTCAATACAAACTAGAGAAAAATTATTTTAAAAACACAACATTTATTAGTAGGTATATATATATATATATATATATATATATATTTGAATATATAAACTATTTTTTAACAATTATAATATAATATTTTCTAATATTTCTCATATAATATATAGCTATAATAATTATATTATTTATATTTTTAAATTTCTATTTATTTTGAACTTTTTTTTATTTTATTTTTTTTTTTTATAATGAAAAAATTTTTTCCTAATAAAAATTTTTATTTTAAATATTTATTTATGTGTACACACATATATATATATAGGTATTCTATATATAAAATATAACTTATATTTATTTATATTTTTATTTAAACTATATATTTTTTAATAAAACATAATATATAATATATATATACAATTTTTTTTTTTTATAACACTGTATAACACTTATATTATATTATAATATATACATATATATTTTCTATATTTCTACATATATATATTTTATGATTAAATAGTATTATAATTTAATTTATCCTTTCGCTCCTCTAGGATTTTCAATTCCTTAAGTAAAATTTTATAACTAAATTATCCTTTTTTTTTTTCGTGTTAATAAAATAACTGTAAATTATTAAATTTAATTTAATGCGAAACAAAATGGAAATTTAAATTTTTAAAAATTTTTTTTGAAGTTAAAAAATAACACACTTTAGAGAAAATTGTGGAAAATAATTATTTATGTATTAAGGAATTATATTTTTCGAAAATTTTTTTTAATTAATTGAACATATTTTTAATATTATAAAACTGCATAATATAATTATATACATACATATATATAATTAAAATATTATTTTGTAATACAATCACAATTTCAATATAAGGACATTATCACTTCAATTTTTTTAATTCGAAAAGAACAACAAAATATAACAGCAACAATAAACAAACCCCACAAAAAAACAAACAATTAAACATATAACATAAACAACAATACACAATTCCTGTTTATTTTATGATTTTGTATTTTAACGTGTGAATAACGCGCGAATATATCAAATATGGAAATGGTTTTTAATTTTTTTTATTATGGAACAATACAGTATAGAAACCAAATGAAATTATAATCAATTATTTGATTTTTGGTTTATTTTTCAAAAATTTTCTGTTTTTTTTTTTTTTTTAATTTTAGTTTATTTATTTGTTTTATTTTTTTTTATTTTTTGAAAAAAAAGGACACACAAAACGAAAAGAAATTATTTTTTTAGAGGAGCGCTGTCAGTTACCACCAACACACTGTATCATTCTAAAAAGCTTAAACACAATTTTCATGAAAAAAAATAAAAAAAAATTTTTTAAAATATAATATTATTGAAAAAAAAAAGGTTTTTTTTTTCGAGATAGAAATAAAAAAACTAAAATGCAAAAAAAAATAAGAATAAAAATAAAATCTCTGAGATGAGATACAATTACAAAATTTCCTTCTCGTTTTCCCATATTTTTATTTTACATATTTTTATAATACCTATTTTTTTTTTTTTATTTACATTTTTATTTTTTGTTTTTATATTTCAGAGTACCAAAAACAGCTTCTCGTTGGTATTATGCAACTAAAGAAAATATCTCTCACTCTCTCTCACAATGTTTACATCTTTAGTAAAAAACTCTCACAAAAAATTCTCAGTATTTGAAATGATAATTGAAAGAAAATTCTTATTTGGTTTAATTCTCAAAAATAACATCCTCAACTCAATCCTCATCATATGTATAATAAATAGAGTACTCAACTACTCATATAATAAAAATACTCATTTAATAAAAAAATACTCATATAATAAAAAAATACTCATATAATAATTTTGAAGTTAAAAACATTGAGTTTGTTTCCAGTATAACAATTAATATAAGAGAAATGTAAAAATGCAATTAAAGGTACATTGTATGTCATACAAAAACATACAATTGAAATCCATGCTCCACTCCATGGTAGTTTTTAATATTTTAACTCTTGAGTGAATTTTCTCATTAAATAATTTGAGTGATTGAGAATAAAATTTTCTGCATTTTACTCTAATTTAGGATTTCTTACATATGTTTTAAATAAAACTTTTGTTATAAGTAGGATTACTCAAAATATTTTTTTTTTTGAGAATGTTATATAGAATTTAATATTGGAACTTAAAAAAAAAATTGTGTTAAATAAAGGAATAAATCCAGATACTGTTTTTTTTTGTTTTTACATTTTAAAGAATTTTTTTCAGTGTTAATATGTGAAATTGCAAATAATTTTTTTTTTAGTCCTAGAAATTTATTGTTTGAATTGAGTTGTTTTTTTAATTTTTTTGTTTTCTAAAACCAATTTATTTCAAACATTTTAACTCGTTTCAATTATCCGTTTTTTGGATATTTTTTCTAAATTTTTATTGTATGTATTTTGAATGCCAAGGATTATTTAAAAACTTTAAATTTAAATTATCTACGAGTAGAAAAGGATTTTTTGTTTTAACATTAAAGATATACTAATTAATAAAAATAATGAGCAATATAAGTTTTACAATTCTTATGATAATTTTATATGTTTATTATAAGATTTTAAAACTTCAAATGGCAAATAAATTAAAATTATAGTCCTATTAAAAATCTATCTAGAAAGTTTGGAATTTTTAGAAATTCTCAGACAGGATTAACTGGAACACAACCTAAAAAAAAGCTCAAATCTTTGAAAATCAAATTTTGAAACTCAAAAATATTTTGTGAATTTCAAAAATTTAAATATTAGTCACATATAAACAAAACCAGTCCCAGATATACACCATAGTAATAATATGCAAACAATTTTTTAAAGTACCAACTCACTTTAAAAGTAAAATACACATTATTTTTTTTTTTTTAAATACACCTTTTAAAAGGATCTCATTTCCCAAACATTTTCCATATTTTCTATTCAAAATTAGAACATGAATGAAAAAATAATGAGTATTTTGATCTAGCTTATAAATTCTAATTTACAGTAGCAGCTCTAGTGAGTAAATGAGTAAGTGTCTAATCCAGATAATACATTTTGTTTTTTGTATTAAAATACGATTCCTGAATTTATAAATAATATTTTTTTTTATGTTATTCTTATTTTGATAATTTGATACCTATATTCTTATGTATATATACTTTCACATATATACATACATATTCGCATGCATAAATATTACAACAATAAACAAAATTTTAACTAACCTTACCTACATGTAATTTTTTTTTTTTTATATATTTTATTTAATATTGAAAAAATGTTTTTTTTTCCTGTAGATTTTTAAAATTTTTGTATTCTTGTATATCAGAGTTTTTTCTTATTTTGTTATTATTGTTTTATTTATATATACATAATATATATATATATTTTATTTATATATATATAAATATCTTAAATTCAAAGAAAAAATAAAAAAAAAAAGATTGGAGAAAATTTAATGCATGCTTTATTGAAATCCTGTTAACCTACTAACTTATTATATGTACATACATATATTATATACATGTATATATAATAATATATATAAACACATTTATATTTTGAAAATTTACAAAATTTATTATGTAAAATGACACCATATCTCTTTTCATATCAATTACATTAAAGCGCATGGTATTCTTATATACGTATGTATGTATCTTTAAATAATGAAAACTTTTCTGTTCTACATTTACAATTTAAATTAAAAAAAAAAGCATAAAACAAAATGTTACTCTCACAAATACTAATGTAAAAGTTTTCATTACAAATAAAATATCTAAGTATAACAAATAATAATAATTAAAATAAATTCAAATGGTATAAGCTTTTTTTTATTTATTTTGTATTATTTTCTTAGCATCATTCAAGGAGCTTTTATTATATAGGACAAATTTAAAGTTTTTCTTAAATATTTTTTTTGTTTGTTTTTTTTGTTTTAATTACAGTTATTAATCGTGTTCAGCATACTGAAGAGAAGAGAAAGTTATTGAGAAAAGCAAAAACAAAATAACAATGATTATTCTGTTTTGTTGTTGTTGTTTTTTTTTCGAGCAGACAACCGCATCAACCAATTTTTTTTGGGCCGTTTACAACAGAAATTTTATTGTGCTAATTTTGTTATTGTTTTGCTGTTCTTATCAAGAGAAGAGCACGAATTTGTTTTTTAGTGCTATTTTTTTTTTTGTTGTTATTGTAATATTTAGTATTAAAAAGTTTTTGAAATGTTGCCAGGTATATTTAAAAACACAAAAAATTCATAAAATAAAACCGATAAGACCTTCAATAAATTTAGCACATTTTTTTTTTTGTATTATGATAATTTATATTTTATATAGTTTTATAATTTATTAGTATAACAGTTTATTTTTTGTGCTAAATAAATTATTTATGTGTGATATTCTACATTTGATTCTATATGAAAAGTTGAGAACCTAATAGATTTTTTTTAAGGACATTTAAGGTAATTATAAAAAGGAGGTTTTTAAGTTAATATTTATGCGTTTTTCTTAGGTATTATATGTAATGTTAATATTTCAAATGTATTAAACCAAAGAACATTAAAGTAAAAATTATAATCTGTATAACAGTTTTATTTCTTGTCAGACATTTTTTTTTATATGAAAATTAGATCCTGAAAAACTGTTTTAAAGATATTTAAGAATGTTTTGAAGCTTATAGTTTTGCGGGTTTCTAAATAGAGTAAAGATAAATTGAAGTAATGAGTTAAAATATTTGTATAACAGTTTATTGATGTTAGAAACATACTTTAGTACTCGATTTTTTAAGGGTATATATTATTTATTATATTAAGATCGTTTATTTAATTTAGTAAGATCTTCTTAAAAAAGAAACCAGGAATTTTTATCAAAATACCAAAATTTATTTGTATACATAATTCAATTACCAGTTTTAAACAAAAATACAGTACCTTCTATAAAATCAATCATCTCCATAATTATATTAAACAAAATCTATATAACAGAATTCTTTTCACTTTTTATGACTTGAAACAATGGTCAAGTCATAAAAAAACAAAATTTAATATACAAAATCTTCAATAAAATTTTCCATTAATTTTTTAGGACTAAAAAAAACATTATAAAAATCGTACAGAAGGAAGGACACTATAATAATCAACGAGCCAAATACAATAAATTAATTAATTTCCATTACACATTAAAATATACATATGTTACTTTACTTATTAATTCAATTTAATAAACTAATCTTTTCCTTTCGTGATGAGAATTTTACTTTCATTTTTTTTGTTAGAAACATTAAAACCATTATAATTAAAAAAAAAAATTAAAAACAAACAAATTTTCCAAACAATACACTATTTTAGTAATCTTTTATACCTTACAAATTTGTTTACGAGGACATCCAGAAAATTGAACTCTATATTTGATATATAGCACAGAGGGTGTCAAAAATTTAAAAATTACGGAGACCTTGGGAAATAAAGGAGTTAATAACAAGCTAAAAATTGTTTTGGATTGAGAGCGGGATCTATCTCTAATGGTTTCCGAGATAACTGCTATTAAAGTGATATCGTTTCGTATTCAAGAAGCAACAACATCTTGTTGTACGTCATAGAAGATTCGTTTAAGTATCTATAGCTAGCTGAAGTTGTGGGCTCTATATAATAGAAATTATTTTTACTTTTCGCGTAATATAGTAAATATAATTCAGTTACAGTAAATAACTTTATTATTGTTAAGTCTTTTCAAAAAATCCTTTTAGATATTACTTTGTATATTTATGGTCTATAAATATTCGGCATCAAATTATGAAATAATCGGAATCGTACATGTTAATAGAGAAATTAAGTTTAATTAAACCATTCAATAATCTTTAAAGACAATGTTAATCAAAACCAACACTCATTTTTGAGGAACATTGTGGCACACCAAGCCTTATTGACTTTTAGGTATCTCATTTATGTTTCTAGATTCTAGGATTTTTATGCTACATTACTTCAGCTCCGATTCATAGTCTCTATAGTTTGACTATATTCTTAAAAAAGGACATTATATGATCGTCTAAAAGCAATGGCTGAATTCTGTTAGGTAAAAGCTTGGATATCAAAATTTTTTGCAAGTCTTTTATTATACTACATACTGATATCCATTTTACTTCTGCAAACTCTCAAATTTTGAAAGATAATTATCAGTTACCCTTATCTCAACTTCCATTATAAAATCTTTTCTAATTAATTACATTAGTATACAAAATTAAGTTAAATTATTAAAACGATATAAAAGTCCCCCCTTCGTTAGTCTGTTTTTTTTTTGGTAATAGTTTGTTTTATTACCATTTCAAGAGTACATTAGATTAAAAGATATACCTATTACTATTAAGAAGTTCAAATTACATAAATTTTACATTTATTATGTATTTTAAATTATGTAAATATGTAAATTAACTAAACAAAAAGTTTTATTTGGGTGTTTCAAATATTAAAAAAAAAATAAAAGTCCACATGAAAATGGTACTTTGATAAACACGCATCTTCTTCTACTTATCCTTCTTCTATCTCTTTTAATTCCTCATAATTTTATAATATACCTCTTGTATTCACCTCTTTATATCATTTTACATTTTTTTTTTTTATTTTGTTTGTTTATATCCTGTTTTTTTTTTTTGGTTCTTGTTATTATCTTTCGTTAATTTTATATAAAGAAATTATCTTTAAATTCCTTAATGGGATTTTTTTTTTCTTATTACTTTTTGTTGTTGTTTTTTTCGTCCTTCCTAAGATTTTCAAAGAGGTTAGGTAGTAGTAATATAAATATACAGTTCAGAAACTTTTTCATCTATATATATATACCTCAAGAATATAATCATTTTTTCTCTAGTGTATTATCCTTACGCATGACTAATTAACGGTTTATACTATTCTTTAATAAAAAAAAAACAAAATAACTGTACAATATACGTATGTATTACAAAAATATTTTCAACAGTTACAAAATGTGAAAAAAAAAAAATATAATTAATTTTTAAGGATAATTCTTAAATTAAAAATAAGAAAGGAAATAGTTTATACATACTTATTATTATAATATATGTATATATATACATTTTATATATATAATTATAAACTTTACCCATATTTGACTTATTAAAACTGATTTAATTTTTTTTTATTTTTTTTTTGTTATGATTCTTTTCAAATACTTAAAAATAGAATGTCCTATATATTTATAAATAGGTAGGCAGGCAGGCAAAAAAACTACAAACACGGTTTTTATCTGACATTAACTATACTGTATAGATATATCGATTAATATATAATGAAAGTGAGTCCTGTTGATGTTCTATTCTGCTATAAACTTCAACATCATTAATTCATTAAGGATTCTTATAAAATAAAGTTTAATATGTACTATATATTATTGTGTGTATGCGTATGTTAAAATTATACAATGGACATCGTAATAATATGAATACATTAAAATGCTTTAAATTATCAAATTTAAAGGACACTAAGTAAGAAGGGTACGTCCTCTATATGCCAAATCATTATAAATTCAAAGGACTAAACAAAAGATCAAATGAACAAGTCCAGAGAAACATGATATGATAAACAAAGCCAAATGCAATTAATTAATTTATACAATTTCTTCTAGCTTAATTATAAGTAATCAGTACAAAATTCTAAAATCTTCAAATTCAATTAAGGTATAAACAAATCTTTAACTAAATTTTTATTAAATTACATAAGCCCATCTCTCTTCTGAGATTAAGATCTGCATTCGAATATGTACAACTGAGCTTAGACTCGAATCTGATTTACAAGAATACAATCTCACTTATGTTGTTTACAAACATTTTATTTTAATATATAAGGAATGACTATTATAAATTCTAGTTATTTCAATCATTTTTTGGAATCAAGAATTAAGTCAACCTTTTGGCTTTATAGAAGGAGCTAAGTTGTGAAAAATAGATACTATTCAGAATCTGGAAACCATTTTTATTTATCTATGGTAAAAATTGTTTTTCTAAAATTTCCTTTATTGATCTTGGCCTATTGTTCCCTCGACTACGTGTAATCTCCCAATGCCTTTCAAATATATTACAGACCCTACCGTAATACTTATGGGATGTTTGACATATCTTCGAGGCAATGTGAATATACAGTTTAGCTAAAATTTTTATTTTGCAACAACTAACAAATTTTTTGACAGAAAACGGACACCATATGTGTGCTTAGATTTTGAAAATATGCTAAATCGGAGTAGCCATAGAAACAATATTTGTAAAGAATAAATGTATTTAAATATAATTAACCCTATTGTAAAATCATTTAAATCCCGAAATTTCATAAAATTTGTACTGCTCCTACTATTTTGGCAACTCATTGTGTAGCTTTTGTACAAATTTAAATTTTTGTTCCTGAACTTCTTGTCCTACTTTCTCACATTAAGATATACTTCTTGTTCTATGTACATTTAATTTATATATTCTGAATATATTGACGATTTTCTTAAGCTCCCCAGTGTACTTGTAATATAAACTTGTAATCTAATAATAAAAAATTATCCAATTGAATACAGGTCGAGGTCGTTCATTTGCTCTTTGCTACAATTTTTACAACACTATTAATGATTTTGCAACTTTTTGTTTTTTTTTTTGTCTTTTTAGGTTGTTGTAGTATGAACCTCTTACCCCCCCTTCTTCTTAAAACTATGTATAGGACATCTTATTCTACATTGAAGGAAAAAATTTGTGGCCCAAGTAGACAATGTGAAAAATTATTGAATTATTTGGATTTGGTCTCTATTCAAGAACTTTTAATTATCAAAAGGGTTAAACATTATAATGGTAAAAACTATTAAAATAATGTATATGTAAATATAAATATAAAAGTATATAAGCATCAATTCATCTGTACATACATACATATGTATATATTATATATACATTATAAATGTATATAAAAACGTGTATACATTACGAAAAAATATAATGTTATAAAAAAAAACTTTAAAAGGATATTTACAAGGATAATGAGTACATTTATGAGAATTTTTATTTTATAAAGACATATATATGTATATACATGAAGATTGTTTAATTATGCACATATATACACATAAGATTTCAAAGAAGGAAGTTGAGTAAATTAACTAACGATTATTACAATTGTGCATGGTGTTAAAAATTACTTTAAAAAAATATATAAAAAGATTTCAGTGTGTTATCTGCAGATAAAAAGAAGGATGAAATTAAAGGATAAAAGATTATTTTCTTTTATTTTACAATTTTTTATTTTTGGTTTTTCTTTAAATTTTGAGGTGAAAATGATATGATATTTTCCTATGGACTTTCTTTTACGTTTTGTTTTAGGTTTTTTTTTTTGTTTTTTTTTTTTTTTTATTATGAAGCAAATAAGGGAATTTTTTTATTTTCTTTTATTTATTTTTTTTTCGTAATTAAATTACAAAAGTTTTTTAAAGAGTTTTTGTGTAATTTGTTAAAATACAGGATAATAAGATTTAAAAAAAAAAAAAATGTAATTGTACTCACATAGGTTTTGTAATCTTTGAATGGATTTATAAAAAAAACAAAAACTGTGAAACAGCGTGTTTCAAAAGTGAATGATTTGATACTTTTTTAAAAAAATTCTAAATTATTTAGATTAAAAATATGAAAGTGTATTGTAGTAGAACTTTATATTCAATATAAATGTGTTCTATACTTATGTTCTATTTTGTTCAATATAAAAAAGTCCCACAGTCAAAAGTCTTTCGGTGAACTTGTGACTCGAAAAAAATTAAATGTTCATGGGAAATTATGACTTACTATGAGTAGGCCAAAAGTTTCCGGGGATTTATGATTTAACCTATAATCCGTACTTAAGACGGGACTTAAAAATGTCTATATAAAATAAAATTGACTATATTGAAAATCAAGTTTTCCCCTTTTTCCAAAATACAGATTTATAAACAATTTTAAAATCGTTTCTAATTACAAACTTGGCTTATACGAATACATTAATGCTCTAGAGAAAGAGCTCGATATAAAATTTTATAGAGATAAATATGAAGTACTTATTGTTCATTGTTCTCACTCTTCGATCTTATAGTCTTCCCGGGATCTCTGGTTGACTGCGGGGATTTGTCATAGCACAGATTCTTTTGTTCTAAATAAAGGAAAAGGGTCGTATTTAGAATAAAAACTTGTTAACTTTTTAAACTGTTTTACAAAATTTTTTGATGACACGATATGTGTTGGTAATTATTACTTTGTAAAGTCACAAAAGACTTAACATCTTCTCGTCACCTCGGAAATTTAGGAGAAATTGGTCTGTTCTATAAAAAATTAAAAATATTGTGTCAAATATCGAATCCTTTCGCAGTAATTAACACATTTACCAGCTCAGCCTGATCAATATAACGTTTTTGAATTAGAACCCTGAAATATAGAAATTTTTTAGTTGCACCTCTAAAATGTAGAGCACATTACCACCATATGTTTTTCCCGAAACTTATAATTTAGAAAAATCAACTTATTCTTTCTAGGGTTTCCATTAAACCTTGATAGACATAATATTTCACTTCAAATCGCTTAGTATGCATTTTTGTAAGGGAAGTATTTTAGGGAAATCAGTTATATATTTAAGTATTTTAATAGTCGAGTTAATAACATAAATGTTGAAGTTTAAAATAATATTTTCTAGCGCATTATCGTTTTTTTTTTGTACAAGCGTTTTTTTAAAACTATAGACTGATTAACACCATGTCTTTGTAATTTGAATATAATAATTAATTTCACATCTCTTATAGCTAACCCCAAAACGAAATTCAAAATGTATACTAGTTTTTTGTCAATTAACAAATTCTGTAAGTTGTCATTTGCTTATCTAAACACACCTTATCTAAGCTCAACCTCTGTACAATGGCGATAAGCAGTCAATTAACCTAAAAAATATTTAAATATATGAATATATGAAAATCAATGCTTCAGATTAACACAAAGTGTTCATTACTACAATTACATTTTTCAGAACTAATTAAAAGAAATGTTGTTGGGAAGAATATTAATCAAAGCCCCCTGTATTTTTTATTTATTATTTTTTAAAATACTTAAAAAATTAATAAAACTCTAGATTCGCATAAAATAATTATCACATACCACCGTAAATATAAATATTTGCCAAATATTCAATATAGTTTACAGAGCCCATTTTAATTAAATCAATTAGGTACCAAGATACTTAAGCTAAACACTGAAAGCACGAATGGGTTAAACAATAAAGCTTTAATTAGTTATGATTCAACCTTATTATATTTAAAATTAAAAATAATTTACAGAACTTAAACCAAACCATTGGATGTCTCTGACTTAAAACAAGTTATTTAAAATATTTTATAATCATTCATAAAAGGTATTAATCAACTGAGCCCCTCAAAAGTCTTCGAAATAGATGTTACGTAGGAGGATTTTTAAAGTTTATTAGCTAGTAAATTTAATATTCTCATTTAGGTTTACAAAAACTACCTAAAAGTAATTGTAAATATTATCTTTAGTCCATTTTAATTCATTCAAAAAATCAGCAATAAAATATTTTTATAACCTCAACCACAAAGCCTCTATATACAAGGCCCTTGTCCTGAAATTTTTTTTCCGAAATTTACTCGAAGTCTGTCTATCGTATAGTATCGTTTCAACTAGGCTTAAGATTTAGGACCGGCGGCTCAAAAAACTCCCCTAAAGCTAGTGTATAAATAAGAACTAATTTTAAATTTGCTCTCCGAGCACTGAGGCCTTTAGTATAAAGAGACATTGGTAGCAACATAATAAAAAAATACAAATTCCAACATCCATTCCAAAATTTTCGTGTTTTTTATAAGAATACTTCAGATATTCTATGAATTATTTTATCCCCTTCTCCAGTTTTTGCATAAATTGTTTGGATGACGAATTGAAATTTATAATTTAAACGTTTATAAAACATACAGTAGTGTATATAGTAGGTGTTTATATGTAAATAATCATAATCAAAATAAGATTTGTTACATTGTCGCCGTTTTCATTGTTTTTTTTTTTTTTTTGAATAATCCTATCGATTTTGTATGAGGAAGTGATAAATGTTTGTCTGAATGAATTTGCAAAAAAATATCGAAGGACGAATAGAAAGGGAAGTCTACAACGATGACAAAAACAACAACAAAATTTAATTTATGGAAAAAAATTGTTATTAATTATTTTGCAAATAAAAAATCGATTGCTAGGTATTAATTAATAAAAAATTAAAATATTTTTTATGCTAAATTTATACATATATATATATATTGATAAAGTTCTATTGTTATAATTTGTGAAAAATTCTATTTTTTAGAGCAAAAACTATAACGTATTATATGCAGTATAGAAAACTGAACTGTACACATTAACACTATGTAGATCTAGTTTTAAGTTAATGAAGTTGTCGGTTTTAAAATTAAATGAAATGTGAGAAAAAGGTGAATAAGACGATGAAGCAGAGCTTCCTAAACATTTCAATATTGTACCATTAAATTGAATAAAGGTTTAGTAATATTAAGTACGAGTACAATCATATCAACTTATATCTAGTATCCAATTAGATCGAAGAACGAATGTTCAAAACTGCTTGTATTAAGTCTCTTTAAGTATTTCTTATACAATTTTTTTTATCAATCAAGTTACTAAATCTAAAGAGAGTCAAAGATTTACGACAGAGTTCTCTTTTAATTTTTTAACTCGATTTTAAATGTAAAATTTTACAAACAACTACTATACAAAGCTATAATTGCTTGTTAAATTAAAATTGCATAAATTCATAAATTCTCAAATAACCTCGCACAATCCTAAAATCATTTCATATCCCATCCCTTTAACCAAACTGTACACATGTATCACAGGTTCCTTCCTAAAGTTTACGTTAAAGTCGGACACTACCCAACGAAATACCGCACAGTTTCAATGAGTGGGCTTTCGAGCCTTTTATTCCTTCGCAAAAAAAAAAAAACAAAATTTACAAATTAATATTGAAAGAAATATTATTGAAGAACTTCTTTAAATTATTTTTTTCAAAACGGTTTTTGACTAAAAATCGTAACATAAGCCCCTTTTCAACAATAATTCCCCAAAAAAGGAAGTAAGATTCTAAATTTCCTTAAAAAAAAAAGGTTTGATACCCCAATACATAAGGGGATTTTTTCATTTTTTTGAGGTTTTATAAAACTTTTTATTTTGGAGCCCTATTTCATATAAATTAATTATCCAAAACAAAATATGTAATTTAAAAGGTGAAAAAGGCATGTAAAACTTATAAATTTTCAAACAAGTTGGTTAAAAAATAATTTATTTTGATATTGGGGACTGCTGCCCTAAATTTCCGGCTAATTAAATTTTTGAAGCAAAATTTTCTAGTCAACACTAATAATAAAATAATGGTATGATGATTCTTTAAAATTATTTCATTCAAAAAACTAAGTAAGTTTCTTATTTTATAAATTAAATGTAATAAAATTATTTAAAAATTAATTAATTTTGATGGCACCCATTAGAATTCGTATCCTGCACTAAAATCAAAAAAATGGTATCTTGTAAAAAAAATTGAAATATAACAATTTCATATAAAAAATAATCCTAACTAATTCGAAATATTCCACACATATACATATATATATATATAAATATTATGGAAAAAAGGAATACCATGATATTGAATATAACTCTAAAATATCGTGACTTTGATTATAAAAATAAAATCACATTTAATTCTATCTGAAATTTAGCTCATAAATCCCTCCTATTTTTCCGAATTTTGTTGTTTATGCAAATGTAATATACCCTTAATTAGTATATGTTACTTATATTGCTATTTCCATCTCTTCTCGGAGGATTATTATTTGCATCGCTATTTCCGATTAAAAAATAATCGAATCGTTTGAATATTTTTTTATGTATTTATTTTAGTCTTATATTTTTCCAGTATTTTTCCTTCAATATTAGATTTCTAATTTATATTCTATCAATGTCTGTTTCAATCATTCTAATCTAAAGTGTAATAACAAATTATGATGATCTAATAGATGATAAATAAACAAATGTGGATGATTTCCTAACTATTTATATTAGAATTTTTTTTTTTTTTTTTGAATTTCAGCAAGGTCAAGGGCTCTTGCGTTTAATATTAGAGATAGAACGAATTAAATTTAAATATAGTATATGTTAATTTGTTGTTATATTTAAAAATACTAATATTATCGATTAAGGAATAAATTTAGTCTAATATCAAATTTTATCCTGTGCAAAACAAAAAATCATGTAAGGTTTTCTTTCTAAAAAAAAATTACATATCTTAACAAACTGGTAGGTATTTACAATAATTATACTTTAATTAAACTGAAAGTCCTTATAAAGGATTGAAGAAAAAAATTAAAAAAAAAATAAATGGTGAAAACATTTAAAATTGTAAAGCATAAATTTTATTTTATTTCACTAAAAACTGGTTTCACGATTTTGTTTTTTATGACATTTTATTTCATGATTTCAGTTCCAGGCGACCTCCTTAAATCCGGATTTGTTAGAAAGTTAGTTCCTGAAAAAAAGACAAGGGTAGAAGTTCAACAAACAAACCACTGATTAGCTTAATAAAGTCATGCTCTTAAAATATTTGAAAAGGAGTTTTAAGCAAAAGGGAATTTTTAAAATTACTATGCGGTGATAGGATTAAATTTGAAAAAAACGTTTGTTTAAAAAGCTTAAAATGTAAAGAAAATAAGGTTTTTCAATTAAAATACCAGTTTTTTTTAAAAAGATAGAGCATGATAAATTTAGAAATTTAATGAAATTTGAATATTCCAGTGGTTTCACGTAACGCTATAACAATTTAAGATCTGTCAGTGCTTGAAAATTTTTTTAACACTGAGGACAATAAGTTAAAATAAGATTTGAAAGGGATGAATCAACAAATGACAAATAATGATTTAATTCTAAACAAAGTTCTAACATTTTGGAAATAACAAATTCAAGTAAACATATGTAATATTTAAAATTATATAAAAGTTTACTTCATTACAATAAAAATAAAAAAATTTTTTTTCAACTTTATAACGCATAAAAATCATTATCTATTTCGTCAACTAAGATTAAAAAAAAATTACTTTGAGACACACTGGTTAAAATCGAATTTATTAAATACAAAAAAAAAAAATTAATAATTTTTCTTCACTTACCTCTGATGATGTCAAATAACATAATCTGGAATCAGTGCTATCAATTGATGCTTGCTGAACAATACCAAAACGTGTTTCACGTTCACTCAAATAATCAGATCTTAAACTATCTTGACGAACAAATTCAGCCCTAAAATATCACAATATAAAAAACTCATTCAATCAATTTAATTTAAAACTAATCAAATAATATTTAAAAAAGTTTTTATTGAATAAAATATTCCAAACCTTTGTTCAAAGGAATCAGCACGTCCACTTTTATAACCAGAATCATTTAAACTACTATCTTGTCTTAAAGATGGTAATGAATCCCATGGTGAACGTTTATGTCCACCACCACCACCACTACCACTAGCATTTGATGATTGTGAAGGTATTAAACCTTGTCCAGAACCGGAACCAAGTGTTGATGTACCAGAACGCCAACCATCAGAATGACGGAACCATTGAGCACGAGCTGATTCACCAATACATGATGCACAACGTGAATTTGTGAAGCTAAAATAAAACAAATTGATTAAGTGATTCTTTATTTATTTTTTAATTGAAAATTTTCAGTTTTTACCTTGAATTGTGGTCACTTAAATAACCACGATCCCGTTCACGTTCACGTTCACGTTCTCGGCTCAATTCATTACGATCACTGTAATAACCATCACGATCACGATCTCTATCACGACCAGCAATCGGACGATGTGGTGGTAATGGTAAAGTTGATGATTTATTAGCTAAATTTGAAAGACAAAAAAAAAAAATTGAAACGAAAAAAAAAATAAGAAAAATAAATCAAAATCTAATTTATATATATATTTTCTTTTCTAACATGGCGGATTTAAATTGATAATCGCCGTTTTTTTTTTTCATTTCCTTCAACAGATTTAAATTTAATTAAAAAAAATTATTAACTATTTATTTAAATTAATTTAGTTAAAAGGCAAAACTAAAAGAGTTTTTAAAAAGATTTTAATCAAGCATATATGAATTTAATAAAAAATATGAGCGTTTATTTTAAAACGGTTTTTAAATATTGAAATGAAATTTTTGATGAAAAAATTTTAAAAATTATTGTTCTTTTGATAACAAAACGTTTAAATTAAATGCCTATTACACAAAACGCAAACGTGATCGCGGTAGAAAAATTTGTGAAATTTTGAAATATAACTATTTTACTCACAATAAAGTAAATGCTGAGGAAAAATAACTTTTTTAAGGTATATTTCAAAAAAGCAATTCGACCGCGTATTGAAACGCAATGAAACTGCAGTATTTTCAAAAACTCACCACGAAATGAATTTGTACTACATAATATTAAACTGCATTAAATAGAAATGGGATTAAAATATTTGATAAACAATTTTGACAATTTGGATAAAACAGTTTTAACAATTTGAAATGTCACACATTTCATATTTTACAACCGCATTTGTTTTGCATTTAAAATATTAGAAAATTAGTGATACGATAATACTTTCCGTTTTGATTTAGTCCCGCTTCAATTACGTTAGCGTTTTGTAAAATAGGGATGATAAAATTTTATATATACATACATATTTATATATTTAAAGATATTTATAATTTGCAATTTAAAATAAATTAGTATTTCTTTAATGCCACAAATAAAATAAATCTATTAAATTTTAAATTTATTCTCAAAATAATATTATATTGTCATCGTATTTGACTGAACGAAGGAATTGATCTAATAGCATATTAAAGAATTGCACGATCAAATTGAATATTACCACCATATTAAATTGAATTTGTTTTATTTGTGCCATGGGTTGGTACTGTTTAAAATAATTTTGAATAAAAAAATTAAATTAATATTAACTAAACAAAAAAAAATTGTGCTTTTTAAATACAAATTGTTAGAAAAGGATAGAAAATTAGAAATTCAATTTTTTTTTTTTTTTAAGCAAGGATAACAAAATGTGATTTTTTTTATTTCTGTTTGATTATATGGACGATATTACTTACGTCTTCGCATTGGATAAGGACTACGTTGAGTTGATCCTGGCAAGCTTTCAGCTAATTCTGCGTTTACAATTTTTAAATTTTTTTTTTTTTTTTTGCGTATAGATTTTTGTTTATTTTTTTTTTTATTTTAATCAATTTTTTGTTTTTATGAGTTTAGATTGTTTTTTTTTATTTAATGATGAAATTCGAAAATGAAATTTTATGATGAGTGCATAATAAAATATTAATAAAAAAAAAAAAAAGAAATGATCTAAGCTACTTAATATTTAATATATAATAAATATAATATTGAAAAAAGTATGTTACTCATAATATCATAAAAGTTTAATTTAAAAAAATTTACAAAAATAAAACTTAAATATTTTTTTAACTCAATCAAAACAAAGAGAAGAAAATAAAATGAAACGAAAAATTTCGAAAAATATATTATTTAACAATACTAATTCAATGTATGTTTTAAATTTCATATGAACTTTTTATTTTAATTTTAAAGACTGTTTAGTGGAAACAGAGCACTATTTAACAAAGTCAGTCTAAGATTATAAGTCAATTTACTAACCCTAATAAACACATTTTAATCTGTGTTATTTCTTAGTTACTATTTTTTTTAAAACTTTAATTAACAATGTTATATACAAAAATAGTTTTATAATAATAACTATCTAAAAAAAAAAAATCTTTAGAAAAAGGCGAATATTCGAAAGTTAGTAAATTCTAGTTTAAATATTACAATAAAAAATTCTAAAAAATTTAAAAGATTTAACTTGTAACTTGTTGATCTTTCTGCAACTTAACAACTATTATAAAGTTGTTAAGTGACTGCCGGGATTGCATTTTCAATATCGTTATTTATAAAAAGAAATTTAACATTTATTTTAGGAACAAGTCTATACTAAAGTTTTAGAGTATTAATTTATTATTAGAAAAATTTTGGTAACAGAAAAGCTTAATGAGATAAAAAATTGTACTCCACCTTATTTATACTAATAATAGTACTTAACTAATAATTTCCTGAAATAGAGCCATGAGTTTTTATATATTATTATAATAATTGAATAGTTACATTAAGAATATGTATATTTGTAATAAATCTTTTGCAAGTATGCGATATTGAATTAAATGTCAAAGGAATGTTGTTTTAAATCATTTACTAATAAGTTTATAGTTAGAAGTGAAAAATTACTGAAAATAATTACTAACAATCTTAGAGATGTGTTAAGTCTAATATATTAATAAATTGGATTAAATAATTCCAATTACAGTGCTATTTGAGATGTTAGTTAATAATCGAATGTTTTGAGACTAAAAATATTCAGTTTTTGAAAAAAGTATTTGCCTAATATAAAACATTCCTCAAAAGCTACAATGTTACACATTTTAAAACAGTTGTATTTAGACTGTTAATTATTTAGAATTTAATTTAATTTAAATCAATTCTGAAATTTCAATTCATATTTTATGTAATAAAATTTGTTATATTAAAAAAATAATATCAGAAAACATCACTAGGAAGTATAAACAATAATTAGATTCGTTAAATTTGTTCCAATATTAAAAATATCTTAGTTTATATTAATAATTAAAATTGAAACTTAATTTTAAATAAAACGTATAGAATATATTTTCTGAAAAACTTAATTACAAAAAATATCTAGAAAACCCTTTCTTTCTTAATTATTATTAACATTAAAACACTCAAAAAGTTCACTAGAAACAATTTTGTCTTTCCCTATAATTTAATTAAAGATAAATTTAGATTTAAGAAAAATATTACATATAAAAATAAGTATTACTAAAACATTTATCAAAAAATTATTTCAAGTAAAATAATAAAAAACAAATTAAATTTTTGAAAATATAGAAGCATAACTTTTTGCTTTACTTTACAATAGAACCTACTAATTTCTTAAAATAGAAAAAAACTAAAAAGAATGAATACAAAAATAGAAAACTATACAAAATTCATAACACAAACAATTTTTAAGAAAAATTAAAAGAAAAAAAACAATATTTCTTTTATCTAAAATTATTAGTGAAAATTTTTTTGCATATAACTTTTAAAATAAAAAAATTGTTTTTCCTAAAACATAACACACTTTTTCGTTCACCATTTCATACAATTAAATAAAAATAATTAAAAATTCAAATTTTCTTGCACAATTTTAACAATTTTTTTTGTTTTTTTTGTTGTTGCTGTTCTTTTATCTTTCTAATATACACACCTAAATTTTCCATGCTTTGTGATAATAATGCTTCAAATGTATGTAAACTATATGATTCAGCATCCATTCCTTTAGCTAATGTATTACGTAAATGCATCTCATATTCCAATAATAATCTTGATGTTGGACTACCTGGTGTTGGTGTAACATTTGGTTGATTACCATGATGTGAATGTGAATGACGTCCTGAACCACCACCAGGACCGCCACCACCTCCACCACCCCCACTACCAACATTATTGCCACCAGGTCCACCTTTTTGTCCATATGATTGATCCTGATCAGAATTACCATTACTTGAGCTTGGTGTTGTTGCATAACATTGATTATCAAACATTACATTATCTGATGGTGGTGATCCTTCAATACATCCACGTTCACGTTCCAATTCTAAATATAAATTACGTTGTTGCGGATATCCTCTACCAATTTCATGTGATGATCTAAAATACAAAAATTTATTAAAACAAAGTATTATTTAAAATTATTTTGTGCAATTAAAAAATTTTTTTTTGTATTTAAAAATAAAAAATTTTTTTTTTTATTTGAATAGTTTTATATATTAAACCTTGATCCAGAAAATCTTGATTGTTGACTTGATGGTCGTCCTAATGTATTATTATTATTATTATTCATCATATGATGTACGCCATGCATTGTATGTAAATATGGTGCTCCTTGCATATTATTTATATTTGTTCCAGTTGTTTGATTTGCGTTATAATAATTATAACGACGTCTACCCATTTCTGGTGATGTAACTGGGCTTTCAGCGCTTGGCATTGCTTTTAATACACGTTTCATAGTACCACCACTTGTCATTATATTAATACCACTGCCATCAATTGCCATATTTTCGGTGCTTTTTGTTTTACGTCTTGTATTATTGTTAATTATGTTGTGATGCATGTCGTGAACATCGCGTGTCTACAAAAAAAAAAAAAAGGAAACATAAAAATAAATGCAACATATTTATATATTTACATATTTTTTTTTAGTTTTATTATTTGTTTAATAGGAATTTACACTAAAAAAACAGATATTGCAATCGATTAATTATATTGTAATAATAAATAAAACTCATAGAACTCTTGTTCAATTGTCAAAATAACCAAAAGTTTTACTAAAAAACTAGATTCAAAATGTTTTTTTGTAATGGTAAAAAGGTACAAAATCTTCCTATTAAGAGATCAAACTTCTCATAGAGGAATCTTTAAAACTTTATTTAGAATTAATTATATTCTAAAAACCTATCATTTATTTTACAATTATCTAGACATAATAAGTGAACCTCTATCAACCCAGTAAGCTTATTGACAAGGGAAACACAGATCAAATTTACAGATTCGATAATTAGTTTCTCAAACAATACTTAAATTTCCAGGACTACTTTTATTTTTACAACATTCACTAGATTCCTTATTTTGAGATCTTCTACCTTTATTACTAAAAATAAGAAATTATTCATAGCCGGACAGCAGGACAAATATATTTAAAAATTGTAAAATAAATTTTAGAAACCTGATATTATATGAAGTAAGAAAAAGAGAACATAAAATGGCAAAAAAATGCACTAATAAGAAATCAATTAATTTTTAATTGAAAAAAAGACCTGAAAAAGTCATTCATGTATAAAAATTACACTGTTTTATTATTTATTTTTTGTTTGTTTGTTTTTTTTTTTTTTATTTATCTATTCTTCAGGGAAATACGAATATACTTTTACGAGAGAAATTCGAATAAAATATGTAATAGGGAAATTTTTTTACTTAAAAAGAGTTCAAATCACAGGATTAAGGTTAAAACCTAGTATATATGTAATTAATTTTTAAATAAATCGTAATTCAAAATGGAAAAAAAGTAAAATCAAACAATTGAAATTGTATTTTGAAGAGAATAAAATGTAAATTAAATTAGAATGGATTTAAAAAAAAAAACAGAATAATTTAAATAATAAATTTAAAGACCAGCAGCGAATCGAATCACAAACTAATGATGGCAACTAATGATGCAATAAGTGTTGGTCAAACAAATTTTACCAAATTCTCTTCACTTAAATGCATTGAAAAGGTTTATAAATAAGAGAATTCAAATAAGACCTAGTAATTTAGTATAAATATTGGTATGAATACTGGCATCTCATAATCTAATCAAAATCTTATTTTTTAGAAAAAAAAACTTCCTTATTTAATATCTTGGATTTATAAACCTCAGTAAATATAAATATTCTACAATCGTCGAATAATCCTGATTAATTGAGTCCAACTCTAAAATCACTCCTAATTCATAATCAAATAAAAAATATTTTAAATAACTAATTTTTAATTCTCCTATGTTTACTGAGAGAAACTTCTGAGTGATTTTTACGACTTCAAATTTTAGAAAACCAAAATTTAGATGAAATTTGACAAAAACGTGATTTTAAAAACCGAAATTTTAGAAAACAAAATTTAAAAACTAAGTTTTAGAGACTCTAGCTAAAAATATAATTCTTCATCAAATAGTTGAACCTATACATAAAATAATTTAGTAAATAATTTCCAGAACCAATTATAGTAAACTTTTAAAAACTAATTACACTAAAATTATTTTAAAGATTAAGATTAACGTAAATGACCAGGGCCCTATTGCACCAACAACTTATCAAAACTTTTGCTTCACTAACACCATTTTTCACAAAAAAACACGTAAGTAACACGATTAGTAAAAGACACCCATTTATCAAAAGAGTGATTTTTTTATTAGTGATTAGTGTTGGTGCAACAGGACCCAGTTAAGTCGTTAAAGTCAATATATCAAATAAATACAAATAAAATTAGTTCTAACATTGACTCTCCATTGAACAAACTTAAATGCTATAAATAACTTGCGAAAGAATGAATGAGGTTTGTAATTTCTAAAAAGTACCAGAAAATAATATTTAGTAAACCTGGTTATAAGACTACACTCTTTAATACGTTATAAGGCTTATCAGTGAATGTTCTTAAAAATGGAAACTACTTGCTTACATGATAATTTTTAAAATACTTTTTAGAATACCGTAAAACAGTACATTAAATACATAATCTTCTAAAATTCTTAATTTTAACTTACAACTTTTTATCTTATTCCTTAAAAAAATTATTAACAATTTTTTAAGTAATAAACAAAAGCTAACTACAACTTAGAGACCTAAAATTCCCTAAAAAAAACTTCTTTCAAAATAATTACACAAAATTAACAAATAAATTCTTAAAATACATATGTACATCTATATTACACACCATTTCATCGTTGTAATCTTTTGTGCGTGTACCAGTTCCAGTTGATTTCGTTGTTGATATTTGATTTTGTTGTAGTGTACCACCAGCTTGTACACCTTCTGATTTTGATGTTTGATCATCAGAACGTATTTGATTTGCCATTTCATCTTGACCAATTTGTGATCCAACATGATTTTGTGTACCAACACCACTTATTTGTGATGTTGCTGTCATTGTATTTGTTTCTTGTGATTTTGTTTGACGTGACAAAGTATCTCCTAAAATATATAAAGGTATTAATTTTTATTTTCTTAATTAAAATTAATATAAACTTCTTAAAATTAAATAATTTATTCAAAAATTTAAAATTGAATTAAATTTTAAAATATTCACCATGACCGTATATTTTTTACCACAAAATGTTAACTGCATTTTTAAAAAAACAAAATACATTTTAAACACTAACAATGGTTCGTGTCTCAACTAAAATTGTGGTAATTTTCTTTTCATGAAATGTCATATTTTTTTTTTGACATTTCAAAATATATTTCGTGCTTTTGGCTTTGCAGATGTCAAAATAATTTTGTATTTTAAAAAATGGAAAATTATTTAAGGGGAAATTTTTTGTTTTTGTTTTTTTTGATTTTATATTCCAGGATATTGGAAAAAAAATACATATTCCAAGAAAAATGGAAAAATTAAATTGTAAAAAGAAAAATAGCTTTTCTTCGTTCATTTTTGAAGGTAAACAATATGAGTATGGGGTAAATAAAAGGATATTTACAATTCTATACAATTTACGTACATATTTAAAAAAAAAATGTGTACATATAATATCTCCAAACATATGTGAATTTCTTATATATAAAATATACATATATATATATATACATATCCAATTCAATTGAGAGGAAAAATTAAATTTAAAAAAAAAAAAAATTTTTGAAAAAACAAGAGAACAAAAAACAGAGAAGATAAAATTGAGCACAAAAAGTATTATACATTATATGTATATGTTATACATTGTATGTATAATTTGTAATTTGACAGAATAAGGACATATAAAATTAAATAAATATATAATATACATAAAATATTTAATTAGAAAAAAAAATGTTTCATTCTGTTTTTATAAATTTTATCTTTAAATATTTTTTTTTTTTTTGAATTTTCTAATGTTCTTTTTTCTTTATTTTGTAGTTCTTCTTGAATAACAGGATTCAAAAGATTTTTAGAATTTCGTATAAAGATTTTAAACTAGATACGTACAACTATAATAATATCTTAATTTTTTGAAACTTATAAGGAAGTTCCTTATATTTTAAAATTCTGGTCTTTTAATTCTAATTTTTTTTTTTGGAAAATTCATACAGAATACCAAAGAAATTCTTGCAGTGACACAAATAGGAAAATACAAAAAAAAACAAGGAGCAAGAGAGTTTAAAATAAAAAAATAAGGTGTTCTAGTTTTGAATAAAATTTTACAAAAAAAAAAAAAAAAAAAAAAAATGAATAAAACAAAGTAGGAAAATATTTGTGCTTTAAAGTATTGATGCAAGTTATACTATGCTGCTGCTGCTGCTGCTGCTGCTACTGCTAGTTGTGTTTTATGGTTAACTAAAATGTCAAAGGTGAATTTACCTTATATGTTAATATTTAGGGGATATTCGTATATATATATATACATACTATACATAATTATATACATATTATATACATATACATAAAAAAAAAAAAAATTTTAAATTTTTTATATATTATATATATATAATTTTTAACTAGGTTAGGTACAATGATGATGGTATAGAAACAATTTATAGGTCAAAAGTTTGATGGAATTTTTTTGTATTTTCGGGGAACATATTTTTCTTTTTAGCTTTTTCTACTTTTTTTTTTTTTTTTTTGACACAGAAACCAGAAACATGAATAACTTATAAACATACTAAAAAAAAAATAAAACAAAAATTCAACGTACTTAAGTATAAAAGCATTATAAATCAAGGTATTTAATGGATTTAATAGAAAGAAACAAAAAAAAAAGAACAAAGAAACAAGCAAAAAAAAAAATTGCATAGAAATTTTAAAGAAAAATTTTGTGGAAAGAAGTTTTATTTAATGCGAAACGTTTTTTTTTTATTAAAATTTAGTCATTTTTGAAATGGAGTTATATTAAAAATATTTAAAAAAAATCTTACAGAACATGACATAGTCACATAAAAGCAATAGGAGTGTTTTTTTAAGAGGTAACTGTTGAGCTGCAAGACTTATAAGCCTGTTTTTTTCCATTGGTAAATGTTGGAATAGGAGGAGAGGTACTTGTTTTTTTTTTCATTCTTATAATTAGAATTTACCGTTTTTTGTTTTAGGCGCTAACTGTTCAACTGTTAGGCTAATAAGTGGACTATAACCATAGGTACATGGTGAAACAGGGGATCATATTAATTTCGTGTTATTAAAATTGATCTTAATGAATTGCACATACAATTTAAACATAAGAAGGTTTATTTTGTAATATTTTGTATTTGAGTTATATGGTATTTTATATCTGTGAGTTATATTATTCAATTCAATTATTTGTTTATAATTTGCATTGCTTATACTGTTATATTACTGTATTTTTTATTAAATTACTAATAATTATTGTTTAAGCCATTAATTTGAACCCAATGACGAATGATAGCTGAGTCGAGTCGAAAACCAGAAAAGTTTTTTCACTTTCACTAGCATTCGAAACCAAGCCTTTCACACTCTATAGACACTGTGCCACCCAATGGTTAAATGAATTTCTTAGATTTCGCAATAGATACAATTCTTTCAAAAAATATTAGTAAAACTTTAAAAGTTTAAAAAAAAAGTATTATTAAATTGATTATTTTTAATTAAATGAATTTAACAGAAGAAAGCTAATAACACCCAACCACTTGATATTTTAATTATTGTTTGCTAAGTGTTACTTTTGATCACTAGAGTAAAAGAATTATCAGCAGTACTTTCTTAGCGTTTAAATATATTAGGATATTGATAAAATTATAATTTATTGATTTTGCAATTAATTTGAAATCAATGGCGAGTATATGCACATTTTAGAATTTATTTTTAAAATTAGATTTTGAGTATAATATACCTTGTCCAGTTGATTGCATAGGCTGAGTGCTACCAGCAACATTATCATATAATGATGTGCTTGATGTAGCTGTTGCGACTTTTTGTCCTTCTGTATCTGTAGCTCTGCTTGTTGTACGCGGTAATGTTGAAGAACCTTTATATTCAGAATAAAATGAAAATAATTAATAGTTTTAAAAAAATAATCACTTAAATTTATTTAATTATTTTATTAATATATATTGTAATCCAATTTAATTTTAAAACAATATTGCAAATACATACCTCTGTAACGTGGATCCTGTGCTCTTAGCCGTGCGTATTGTTCAGCTGTCATACATGTGCATTGTGGTTCACGTGCTCTTGATGGGCTAGCCGGTGTACTAAGTGGCTTTCTTTTTGCTTTTATTTTACCTTTACCAGGTGGATCCAATTTCAATGAATAACTTGATGAGGCCTTTCGTGAAAATTTGAAAGAAGGCGACTGTAAAACGTCGCACTATCATTAGGTTAGTTGGTTGGGAATCACAAGGTTTTTCTGATTGTGCGGTTTTTATTCTGATTTTTTTTTTTTATTTTTTTTTTTTTGTAAAATTTTTAAATTTTTTTTTTTGCTTTGTATAATTAAAACATAAATTAACAAAATAAAAAAATATAGATATATATATAACATATAAAAATAAAAATTACAAAAAAAAAAAAAAATAAAAAATATGACATAGGAAAAAAAATTTTCTTCTAATTTCCACGACACATAAAAATATTATAAAAAAAAAAACATATGGATTGGATAAAACACTGTGGGATTAATAACGTGCGGAATTGGGTTAAATATTTTTTTTTTTTTTCAATTTTTGAAATTGTAAAGAAGCCAATGCAAACACACAACAACACAAAAGGATCAAATAAAATTTAAAATTGATTAGATTATCAATTTCAAAATTGTTTTATAAATTTTTTTTTTTTTTTTTAAATATTTGAATGAAAAATTGAAAGGGCGGAAGGGGGAATTTAAATATAAGGTTAAAAATGAAAAATAAATTGTTGTGTATTATATATTAGAGATATATAGAGGTAAGTTTAAAGAGTTGCCATATTATTATATTATATATTTTGGTTTCAAAATTGAATTGAATTAAAAAACTATGTGACGTGACATATTGAAGAAATAATAACGAAAAAATTAAATTTAAACTGAAAAATAATTTAAAAAAATTTGAATTGACAAAAAGAGAAAACGATAATATCTTACAGGACGATTTTAATATAATATATTTTCTTGGTTACACCAACAAACAATAATATTGTATATAAATAACAAGCTTTGAAAGCAACATAAATATTATATTAAACATAAAAAACATCAAATATCAAAAAAACAAAACTAAAATTTAAATTATAATTAAATATAATTTTTTGAAAAAAAAAAAAAAACGGAAACACTGAATTTATTTTTTTTTAATTTAAATAAAACACCAACGATTACAACAATCAATTATAATTTTTTTTTTTTTAATTAATAACAGAAAATAGGTTTAAAGGGGTTCTTAATTTTTGCATCAACATATTCAGTAACGTTTTATAAACCAGTGAATGCAAACAATAGATTCCGTACAGCTGGTTATATCACTATAGAAAAAACCCAGTTTGGAGCAATGGCATATTTTTTCGGAAAAACTAGTATTTGGTTAGTGGCAATACTATTTCAATCTAGAGATTTCAGACTCGAATCTCAATTAATAAGAGATGAGGAATATGGCATACCTGATATTGGATTTAACACTAATAATTTAATTTTAATCAGATCGGGTAATATATTTACATATAAAGGTAATTTGTAAGTAAGAGCCTTCACATATACAGCCCTGTAGGAAATAATATGGAGGCAAAATTTTTGTCTGAGATCTATATTGTGAACCCAATAGTTTCATAGCTGTGGAGCTAAAAAGTTTAATTAAACTTTATTTTCATCAGTAATTTTAAGATCATTTTCATTCCTAAGTCTGCATTCTTCTATCAAAAGCTAAGAAAATTTAAAAGATGAAGACTTAAATGACTGTAGTTAGAAGAGTTACATTCTAATGCTTCTTAAAACATTTTCCAGAATGCTATAAACTTATTCGTATAGCAGAAGAGGATATTCCTTATGCAAAACTAAAGATGGCGCATTTGTGTATTTATAATTAAATAAAAAACTGAACCTATATATTCCTTGTCTTATTAAGTGTATAAAAAGATTAAATAAACTGAAGTCTAGTTTAAATATCCCCATGAATGCCATATGCTCCTTAAAGAATTGGAACAAAAAATAAAGAGTCTTACTCTACACTATTTTTAGTATCAGTGATATATTTGACTGTCAGGAATAACTTCTTCTTTGCTTAAACCGTTAACACCTTTGGACGCTTTAAAGAAATAACAGCGGCAACACTGTTTCATCTGAACATGTTAATTTAATATACAGTTTAAATTACTTTGAAATATATTAGAAGTACGAAAAAAAACCATCAGAATTAATTAAAAGGGGATTTTAAAATTATTAATTGAAATTGAATTGAAATTGAAAATCAAATTGAAAATTTTTAATTTAGAATTTATGAAAATAAATTATCAATTAAATTGAGAAAAAAAATTGTAAAAATTTGAGGATAATAATATTAAATAATTTTTTTTTTTTTTAAATTTTAAATAGTGTGAAGTAAAACAATGGTTGAATATTTGGATTAGAAAGGATAATTTGAAAGGAATTTAAGGATATATTTTGGATTAACGTGCGATTGTTTATTACAGTCATATAAATCATCTCATTTTATATACATATACAGAACACATATACATGCCAAAATAGATTTAAAATTTTTTATTAAAATTCATAAACTATCATACAATTTTTATGATAATTTATTTTATATATTCTCTAATAATACAAATTACACACTCACAACTTTAACTGAATTTATATATATTTTATAAGTATATATAATATGTATATGTATATAAAATGAAACTAATTATTTTTAAAATATAAAATTTTTAATATATATATATAAATATATGAAAAAAAAACATTTTCTTTTATATAAAGTAATTATTTATTCAAGTTATTGTTTTTTTTTTAAATTAATTTATTATTAGTTTCTTAATTAATTATTTAAAAAAAAAAAAAATTATTTAAAAAAATTAAAAATGAGAATGATGTGATAATAGGTTAAAAATAGTTTAATTAGTTCTATATGTAAAGTACAGTAAGGAGACAGTGTGAGACAGGATATAGTTTCACAGAGATCATGGAAGACACATTAGAGCAGATCTAAACCAAATAAATTTTTTTTTTTAAGTGGTAACTGTTCAACTGTTAGGCTAATAAGCTTGTCTCTAACCATAGGTACATGTTGGAATAGGGGTCATTTTATATTCGTGTTATTAAAATTGGTCTTATTGAATTCCATATAAAATTTAAACATAAGATAGTACTAGGCTTTATAACATGAAGAAACGTCTTAGATTTTCAATAGTTACAATATTATTTTTTGTTTATATGGTATTCTATATCTGTGAGTTATATTATTCAACTAAATTATTTGTTTATATTTTTCATTTTTTTATATTGTTATATTAATGTATTTTTTATTAAAGATATATAATTAATGATTATGGCATTAATTTGAACCCAATGGCGAATGGTAGCGGAGTCCAGTCGTAAACCTGAACAGTTTTTTGACTTTCCCTGGGACTCGAACCCGGTCCTTTCGTATGAATGGTCGGCACTCAACCACTGTACCACCCAACAACTGTGCCACAAAATTTAACACTTCCAATTTTTGTATTTCATAAATCAGCTATTAAAGCCAAAATCTGCAAAAGATTATGATAGGATCTAATAATGTTCTTAAATCGACTAATCTCGAATCGAAAATAATACCATTAGACAATGTCTCATTTTGGATATAGAAAACCTTGTTAAAATATGCTACAAAGAACGATAGCTCAAGAAATTTTTGGAGCCATTCTAAGAAATAGTGCAATTTGAGACGGATTATTTACATAATAACGCTTTAAGTAATTTTCATAATCTCTAGTGCTAGGTTTTTAAGCATATTGTACATAACAATCTGTACATCATCGTGTTAAGGTAGTGTGTTATATACATCAATTATCAATTATTCCTTACTGTACTTTACACATACAACCTTTTAATCCAAAAGTATTAAATATGATTATGATGATATTAATAATGAAATTTATGAAAATGAAAGCTTTATGCTTAAATGAAATACCAGCTATATGTGATTTGAATTCTAATCTAACATTAAATTTTAGTACCATTTAGTAAATTTAGTCCAAAAAACAAAAATAGTGCGACAAAAAAAAACCCAAATAAAAACCAAAAAACAAACAAGCCAGGATCCATGCACATTTAAAAATAGTTGCATTTTATATTTTTTCTTTTTCACTAAAAATTAAAAAAAAAAATATTTTTAAAAAAATTAAAATATAAAAACAGGATAATGAATATTATCTTAAAGTATAAAAATTCTTACAGATTTTCTTTTAATATTCGTTTTTTTATTTTTATTAATTTTTAACGCCATCTTTAATGCTAACCTGAATATTTTGTTCTGTTGAAATGTTTTCAAATTATTAATTACTAATTAAAATTTTTTTAAGATATAATAAATCAAACTAAATTATAATTAAAATCTAAAGTCTTAGCTAACTTAAGGTTTTGAATTATAAAAAAAAAACAGTTATTTTGTGTTTTGGCTGTGAAGGGTTCTCATATGTTTAGTAAGGCATTACTAAATCTAACTTAATTATAATGTAAATGTAAATATTGATTACTAAGTAATAATATAGTTATAATAATTAAAATAATTAATTAACTATAAATTAGAAGTTCATTAGAAATGAATGGAACTAGACTATTTATAATTCAAGTGTCCTTTGAAGATCGAATAGAAGGTAGGTTTTTTAAGGCTATTTATTTATATTTATCTACTGATATCCCTAATTAAAAATTAAGTCATTTCTACTGCTTTTAGTTCGATAAACTAAAAATCAAATATATCCCAAAGGAATGGGGTGGATAATATGTACCCAACGTGAGTGGGTGTTAATCCAAAATTTTAAAAATATTTCATAGTTTTTAGATCTTTAAAATAATTGAAAATATACCTTTCTATCTTTCTAAGTGAGATAACAGATTTACAAACCCATCTTTTTTTAGTTTTTTTTGCGATTTTTTAACAAAAAAAACGGTTTTCCTTTTAAAATTTTGGAATTTAGAATTTTTTTACTGAGGATTTTAAAACGAGGGTTTTCTGCTAAAAACGAATTAAAAGATTTATAAACTCCAATTTTTTGAAATTTTTTTGCGATTTTTTACAAAAAATGCGATTTTCGTTTTAAAATTTTGAAATTTAGAATTTTCAAATTTAGAAATTAAATTTAAAAAAAATTTTTTATATGATTGAGACTTTCTTAGATTAACATTTCTTATTTGAAGGTTTCGTTGGAACTATTTTTAGACGAAATTTTAAAACTAGCTGACTAAGGAAAATTTAAAATACCTATGTAAAAGTTTTTAATTACATAAAAATAAATTCTTAAGTTAACCCTCAGACTTCCCTTTTAATTTTCAATTTGTATTAATTAATTATAATTAAAATTTAATATAAAAATCTAACATTTAAATAAAAAAAAAAGTTAATAAAATAATTATTAAAAAATACATATACTTTCTAAATATGCATTATTTTACTCCGTTTTTCAATTTTACATTTATATGAATTTTCAAATTATTTTGTAATTTACTTAAATATTAAAAAAACATATTAACAAACAAAAAAATTTACAAAAATCTTTAAAAAAATATATAAATTAAAAATAAAAATTAAAATATATATTTAATATGAAATAGTTTTTTAAAATTTAATTTAAAATTTAATTAATTTCAATTTTTAATCATTTTACTTGAAATTAAATAAAAAGAAAACTGATAATGTAATACACCAAGGCAATTTTATTACATATTATGTATATATATATATAAAGATAATATACATACATATTTAATAATATATTATAATATATAATATTACATTATATATAGCTAATTAATCAATTATTTAAAAAAAAAACTTGCACAATCAATATAATAAATTTAATTATAAAATTTCTGAATTGAAAAAAAAAAAACATTTTAGAATTTATAATATTCGAAATATATTAAAAGTTTAAATATACTGTCCGCCATTTTGTAATTAATTTAAATACATTAAATTTAAATATAGTTGCAATTTATAAAAAACGTTCTTTTACAAAATAATTTAAAAAATTTTTATATTCAATTCAGAAAATTTTTCAATATTCATTTTTAAAAATAGATTTTCATAAAAAATTATATTTTAAATTAATAGCATTTTTGTTTACAAACATTTCTTCGGCCATTTTGTCAAAAAATATGTCATATTGAATTTTTTTGACCGAATTTATATTTAAAACAAAAATTTGATTATAATTTAAAAGAACAACGTTTTATTTAAATCTATCTTTAATATTTTAATAAAAAAATAATTTAATAAAAATTAAATACCTTTTGTTTTTTGGTTTTTGTGTACTTATTATTATAATATTTTTTTTTTATTTTTTTTTAAATTTTAATTTAAATTAAAAATAAAAATATTTTTTTTTTAATTTGTTTTAATTCCTACTTTTATTATGAAAAAGTTGAGAAAAGTTTAAATAAAATTAAAATTAAAATAGAAAATAAAACAGAGTAACAAAATCTGAGCAAATAAATAATTAATTATTAAAAAAAAAAACAATAAATAAAATTTAAATTAATATTAAAGTTAATGGTGGCTATTTTGATTTATAAAAATTAAGTCGATTTTTGAAATTCCTGGAATCCCTAATGCAGTAAAGAGTCATATGACAAAGTCGTTGAAATAAATGAAGCTAGAAATACACCTTCTTTGTCAGATAAAGGAATTTCTAAAACTTGAATAGATTAGAAAAAATTCGGATAGATTAGGCTATAATTAAATAAAATTAAAAATTTAATAGATTTCCAATTAGGTTCTTGTGAGTATTAATAACTTCGGTTTAAAAAAAAAATATTAACATGGTATCTTACTTATTCGTTTAAGTGTGCAATTGAAGCTCTTACTTCATGAGAGAGTTTTAAAAAAATTTTTTTCTTTTTAAAGATCATATCTTGGATATCGGAATTGAGACCGAAACCTAAAAGGGAAAAAACTTTAGAAAAGCCCCATAAATGGTACCATAATTTTTAAATTCTATTTAACCATTATTAAGCAATCCTTAAAACGTAATTTTATCATTTTATTTTAGGTCTACTAAAAAATCGGTGATTTTTAAATTATTTCAATCCGGCTATTGAATCCCAAAAAACCGGAACCTCTGTTTGATGTTTCCCCATTGAAACAGTATTTTCATACATTTTGCTTTTAGAACTTTTAAACTTTATAAAAATGGAACTTTAATAATATTAATTTCGAATAAAATTTTTGAACTATATTTTTATCCGAAATAATATTGTTTCGTTCCGTAGGAAAAATCATTTTAAAACTTTTGAAAAAAACTACAAATATATTCCTAATATTATATGCTTTAAATTATATTTGAGGACCAAAGATGATTGCTCACCTCAAGATTTTGTTCAACTCTCATATTTGGTTTTCTCAAAACCGTTCAAAACTACATCTTATGCATAGTAACACTCTTTGAAAGAGTATTTTAATAGTTTATATTTTTAGCACATTTTCAAAAAACTGTCCGTCCGTCTGTATGCTTACAGAAACTTTTACATCGTTTAAAAAAGGGTAAAGAAATTTCAACCACGGATTGGCATTGCGAAAAAAATAATTTTGTAGAAGAACTTTTTTCTGTTGCCCCATCCGCTACGGAGTACAGCCCCCCAAAGTCGGAAAAAGCTCTATATTTAAATTGTTAACAAGAGTTCTGTTAAGTGGATTTTAAATCTAAAAACGGCAAAAGATATCTGGTTTTTTAAACTTTATAAATTTTTAAAAAGCAAATGTTTAGGATTGCCATACGGTAAATTTTGCAAAATTTTTGGACCCGCATATCTTCTAAACGGTTTAAGCTGGGGTCTTGAAATTTCGCGTGAAGTTAGATCTGCACAAACTAATAGGAGTCGGTTAACAAAATTTTTTTTTGTCAAGGCCCCTATTTAGGAATTATAAGGGCTCTAAAATTGAAATTTTGCTATTTTTAAACACCTGTAACTTGAATACTTGTCCAATTTTTTTTTTATTGACATATCAAATTTCCAAAGGTCCAACATTATACATCAACATATTTCAAAGGTTTTCCATAAATTTAAAAGCGGTTCCTTAAATTGAAGAATTATTTTTTCAGTTTTACCCATTTTTGCTTAGATAGCATAATTCTAAGTAAAATTCCAAGTTTTTGTGGAATTCACAATTTAATTCCTAGAACCTAAAAACATAGAGTGGGCTATGGAGGAGGGGAGGGGGTTAGATGAAGTTAGATCCTTGAGAAATTTGGCAACCTTCCATATTGAAGGGCTATTAGAACTTTAAAATTAAAAATTTACTGTTAAAGTTAATTTTATAAGTAAGCAGTAACTTAGTCACCAGTGTATATATTTCCAAAATTAAACTCAGTATGTAATACAATATAATTTTGAAAATGTGCTTTTTCAAAACCCTTGGTTTTATTCATCACTTGTTTATATAGACATACCTTTTAACAATTTACACTTATACTATTGAAATTAAATCAATTATATGTCCTCTTAAACAATTCCAGTGTAACACAGGGAAACTACAAGTGAGCATTTCAACACTATGGAATTCCTTACATGGTAGGAAGGAGGTTATAGAAACAAATGTGTTAGAACTAAAAACACTTCGAACCTAATGTCAGTAACATTTTTTTGCAACTTTTAAAAACTCAATACCTCAACTCACTCCCTAATAATCTTCTCTTTAATATTCTTTTTCCCTCGCCTTTTGAATATAACCGAAAGAAATTTTTTACTAGTGCTTATGAAGCGTTTAAAATAAAAACAATAACCACCATTGTTATTAACAATTTTAAAGTAAAATTTAAAAATTAATTCAGTTTATTTTAATTTTTCAGTCTAGCAAAAAAACAAAATGCAAAAATGTTAGTCTTTTAATTAAATTTTGATTTTAGAATCTAATGTAATGTTTCAGTTTAATTTTAATGAAATGTTAGTAGTGATTAATTTTAAAATGTTTTAAATGTAAAATATGTTTGAAATTTTTAATATGTTTTTTTTGTATGAATTAGTTCTGATGAAATTAAAAAACCAAATAATGAATTTAATTAACATAAAATTATTTAAAGAAAGAATTTAAAATAAAATATTTTGATTAAAAATTTATCAGTGGTGTTTTTATTTATTGTTAAGTATTCTTTAATTTTTTGATTTTTGATTTTTAATTTAATGAAAGCGAAATACAATTAAGTTTTGACTAATTTTAAGATTTTCAAAACTTTTACAATGGAAAAGAATTAAGGTCTTGGATATTTATTCTAGATTTTGTGAAATTTAAAGCAAATTCAAGTTTTACAAAAAAATTTTAAGCATTTCCGAAATTACAACTGTAAGTTTTTACAAAAAGTATAAAAGTAAATTGCTGGATCAGGGTTAATAGAAAAAATAACTGTCTCTCATTTTAGCAATTTACTATTATATTACAACAATAATCCCATAGACACCGCCAAATTAATATAAAAGAATATAATAAGTTGAAATTTTTGACCAATTTTCCTCAATTTGAAAAAAAGAAATTCAAAATTTATACTGGTCTAGAAACTATCAATTTTATTATTTTATTTTTTGGAATAGTTTTTTAATATTCTTATCATTTAAACTTTGATTATTTAGGGTATAGTCTACACTCTACAGAGTGTACAAAATCAATTTTTACTTTAGTTTTATAGAAATTTAATGTGGAAAGTTGTATAAAATGAAAAATCGTTACACCACTTGGCATAAAAAAATTAAACTTTCCTATTCTAGTAAAATATTAGAATAATGTATATGCACTCTTCACTTTTTATTATAATTCGGAACCAAGATGCACGAAAAATGTTCCAAATGAAAATCTATTGTGACATTTGAAAAAAAAAGTTTTTGGGGGTTTCAGAAGTAAACCCCTATGGATGCACTTTTTTAACAGCTCAACTGTAAAATTTAATTAGTTTAAGTTTTTAACATCAATTTTGATTACCTTTTTCAGGCAGCACGTACAACTTTTATACTATTAAGTCTGACAACACAATAGATAAACTTTAAAACAGAATAACAGGCACTATACGTATTATTTATATAATAAAAATTACAAATTATTAAGATTTACCACCGCTTCAATATAAAATTAATACAGGAGATATTTATATTTTATTAATTAGTCGGCTTATTCGGTCAGAAAATTACCAGCCGCGGCTCAATTATTTATTTTTAAATATTAATAATAATTTGACTGCGAAGTATTTAATAGTATTTATTTAATATGCGTTTGAGTTAAACTGTACTACTGTATCTGTGAGTTATATTACTAAATTATAATCAAATTATTTTTAATATAAAATAGGATGATTAGTTTTGCCATTAATTTGAATGCAATAGCGAATTATAGCTGCATCAAATCGAGAAATCAGATAAGATTTAAATGACTTAAGGTGCATATTTTGAAAAAATGTTGCCATGGTGATTAGGTACAAATTAAATTTACTTTCATTTAAATTAAAAATCAAAAAATTTTCTATCGAAAATTTTTATGTAATTATGAAAAAAAAATTAAAAGAATTAAAAAAATTAAAATGATACTATTATCTAGCAAGAAAAATATGCTCTAGGTTTTACTTTGTCAATCTTATTTAAATAAATATTAATGTTTTGTATTAAAAAAAATAAAACTAAATTAAAAATAGAAATTTTCAAATCGAACCTAGAGCAAATTGAATATTTTTCATGTAAATATTAAATTATTATTATTCTTTTTTTTTTTTTTTTAGTTTTTATTTACAAGTTTTAATTTTAAATTTAATACTTACACAACATTCTCTAAATTGTTTTGCATCAATTGGGGATGTAAAATTTAATCCCCATGTATCGTTTGTCATTGGATCTTTCCAATATACAAAACATTCTGATGCTTGTCCAATTCGTGTACCTGAAATGATTATTAAATATTTTAATAAAATTTTAAAAAGCAATGATTTAATAAGCTTTTTATATAAATTCATGGATTATTAAGTTTGAACCTAGCAAAACATCTAGTATAACTGAATTTGTACCTTCGCGACTTCTGAAAAATGATAGAAATTGTAAAGCACATGCCAGCGTTTAAAAATTAAATTTCCATTTATACCGAAGATAATTTTTAAAAAAAAATCAATTGAAGTAATAAGTCAAAATAGTCACAGAAGCTTTAAACTCAAAAAAAAGTTTAATTTTCACTCTGCAAAATACTGAAATAAAATATAACTGACGATTAATAAATTTGAATCGAGATAAATTCATCACTCAACTCAAATTTTGAGTCTCAAATTTTGAGTTCGCTCATAATTTGAGCCAATGACATGCGCACACAAGTAAACGAATTTAGGGATTCGTTTAGGGATGGACTCAACATTTGACTTAAAATTTGAATTATTATTTTAGTTGGCAAATACTCATTTTAACCCTGGTATTTTGGCAAATAAACAAAATTTTGCTAAAATTCGAAAATTTAGAATAAAAGATCCGTAAACTTCAAAAAAAAATTACTGATAATACAATAGTTTCCCATATACCAGGGTTTAAATTTTTAAGTCATTCTGGAATAATGTATAACTTAAGCTTAATAAATTAGAATCGTGCTAAATTCATCGCTTAACTCAAATTTTGTCTCTGCTCAAATATTTAGTTCGCTTGTAATTTGAGATTTTGACATGCGCATACAGGTAAATAAATTTAGGGATTAATTCGGGGATTGACTCAAAATTTCAATGACTCAAAAATTTGATTTGAATAATGAGTTTAGTCTGCCAAATTAGGCCGGCTGCACTTACAACCCGAGAATTTTTGGAAAATAAACAGAATTTTACTAAAATCCGGTAATTTAGAGTAAAAGATCTGTAAATTTCAAAAAGAAAATTACTCATAATATTAAAGTTTCCCATATATCAGGATTTGAATTTTTAAATCATTCTTGGTCAAATTTTAAATTTATCTAATCAATTACTTAGCAATAACTGGATTCGACCTTTCAATCGAAAGGTCTTGGTTTCAAACCCACAGTTAAATCATATTTAAATGCAATTTATTTAGAATTTTATATCGTAATAGTTTGTATTGTAAAAAATAATACCGTATATACTGTAAAATATATATAATGTAACTATTTTTTGTGAATAGTATACATAATCTTGTAATATATCTGAGTAATCAAAGTCTTCTAATTTTTGAAACTGAATTTGAATAATTTATATAATAATTCTGTGAAAGACCTACACTTCTTATTGGAGACACTCTTACTACTTTATTCTATATCCAAACAGATAAAATAAATAGAATTTTTTCAATGTAATAAAAATACTTACCAGGTTGGACAAGTCGAACATCAAGTATTTTATCAACCTGACTATTATAAGCTGTTATATGAAATACACATTCCGGTGAATCTTGTATACAGGTAATATTAACAGGAACCAAATCTTCAGATACTTGTTGCCATTTAACGGTACCAGCACCGCTTGCAGATACATGGAATACCTCAGCCCACAACCTGAATGAACTTTATTGTTTTATATACCGTTTTTTTTTTTTTTTTTTTGATATTTTGGTATAGTGTTATACATATTAAATAATATTGTTATATGTATAACAATTTATTAAATTTTTATTTGGGCGTTTGAGTTACAAACAATATATTTTCGATGTTTAATTTATTTTTTAATTAATTTGTTTTAAAATTTTGTTTTTGGATAAATTAAATAGGTGGATTAAAATTAAAATTATAATAATAGTAATAGAGGAAGTTACAATAGTTAGTAATAGTAATTATAATGGTTAAAAATTAATTTGGATAATTTACAGTTAAGTTAAATTTAATTTTTTTTTTTTTTAAGAATTGTGAAGTTTTTTATTGTGCATTTTTTGATTTGAATTGAAGGTTTAGTTACAATTAATTATATTTTATTTTTTATTTTGTGGTGGTAGTGGTGGTTTGGAAATTAGTAGTAGTGTTAATACATGTAAAATAATAATAAAAAAAAAAAGAAAAAAGGAAAATATTTGTTTAGTAATATATAATTTTTTTTTTCAATTTAACAAAATTTTGATTTTTTTTTAATTTTGACAAATTTTTAAAAATTAAAACCAAAAATAAAAAGTAAAATTGTGGTAAAGAATAATGTTACATGATCATTATTAATTTAATTTAGTTTAAAAATTTGATTAAAAAAACTACTGAAGTTTAAAATTAACTAGTAGGTTCTAGGAAATCAATTGTGAAATCCACCAAAATTTGGAATTTCACCCCTAATTTTATTATCTAAGCAAAAATGGTTAAGAATTAAGAGACAATTTCTTCAATTTAAAGAACCCTTTTCAAATTTTAAAAAAGCTTTTAACATATTATAAAATATAATGCTCCAGCTTTAAATTTTGTATATTTGTAAAAAAAAATTTGAACAGGTATTCAAGTTACAGGTGTTTAAAAATAGCAAAATTTCAATTTACAAGCTCTTATAGCTCCTAAACAGAGGGTTTGACAAAAAAAATTTGTTAACCGGCTCCTACTAATTTTTGAGGATCTAACTTCTCCCAATTTCAAGACCCTAACTTGAACCGTTTAAAAGATATGTGTGGCCAAAACTTTTGCAAAAATTGAGTTTAGTATAATTGTAAATTTTAGCAACCCTAAAAATTTGTCTTTTAAAAATTTATAAATTTTATAAAGCCAGCTAATCTTTTGCCGTTTTCAGATTGTAAATACACCTAACAGAACTCTTGTTATAGCAATTTAAAAATAGGGCGTTTTCCAAATTTGGGGAGCTGTACCTCCATAACGGGTGAGGCTACAGAAAAAAGTTCTTCTACTATATAATTTTTTTTTGCAATACCTAGCCGTGGTTAAAATTTTTTAATTCTTTATTAAACGGTGTTTTGAAAGTTTTGCAATATACGGACAATCACGGACAGAGTGAAGCTATATAGGCACATTTTTACAAAATTTTGTAAAAATTACAAAAAAAAAAAAACTATATAGGCACATTTTTTCAAAATATGCTAAAAACGAGCCCGTTAAGCAAACTGCTTGGATTTCACTAGCGATGCCAATTCTAGATCATATCCGATTCTTTTTTTCAAACAACGAATAAATGTGTAAATTTAGCTTTAAAAGAAGAGTTGTTTATTCAAGCTCAGTTTTACAGATTTTACACTTTATCTTGCTCCAAACTACTGGATTTTGGATTAAAACTTAAGAAGTTAAATATTACTTTAATATATAATTGCATATATATTAAAATTAATGAAATTATTTTTAAATTATTCAAATGATCATGTAACAATATTTTTCAAAAAAAATTTTTTATCATACAAACATAATAAAATTTATTATCAATATTAAATATTTACATATATATACTTTATATTATATATACATTTAATAATAAGTAAAATATTTACAAAACATCCAATTTTATTTAAATATGTGTTAATTTATAGTGATATTTAAGAGCTGGTGTAAAATATAATTTGTTTAAGTGAATATTAGGATATAGTAAAGATGTATGATAGTGTTAGTGTTGATTTAAATTAAATAAAAAATTCAGATTAAAAAAATAAAATTTTTTGCATTTAATTATATAATAAAACAAAATAAAAAGTAAGAAAACATGCAATAGGAAATAGATTCTGTTTATTTTTTAAGGAATGGATTCCTTTAGAATTTTGCATTATTTTATTTTTTAAATTCGTTTCAGCTTTTTATGTTTTTAATACACATACACACATGTAGTTTTTTGTATTTTCCTTCTTTTTTTTCTGTTCGTGCAAAAATCGAATAATAAGTGATAAAAAAAAAAATCATAAGCCGAAGGAATGCAAATAAAGTCAAAATAAAATTATATAAATAATATTAAGATGCATTGCGCCTATAAATATGCAATTATTAAATATTATTTTTAAAATAAAGCTTTTGCAACTTCTATCCATTTTATTGCTTAATTTTAACAAGTAAATGTAAGATATTTTTTAGAAGTTGAATAGGAACTAGCAGTTTCCGAAATTTTAGAATTAGACCCATTGTAAAAAGGTAGAAAGACTGGGAGAAATTATATTGTAAGATTACAGCCTATCTACATTCAAGTTAAATTATAGGTTATCAAATTAATATTAACACTTTATAAAATGAATACATAACAAACTATTAAAATTAATCACTCACTCTTTGAATTTATGTAAGTGTTAAAATTTATTATATTTAATATTATTGAATATATTTTAAAAAGCTCATAGATTCTATTTGCGGAAATTGAAAGTCAAAATTTTATTTATCTAGGGTTTTTTTAAGCAGAAACGCATACTAAATTAATTAACTATTAAATAGCAATTCGGTTTAAAATTAAATATTTTTATATGATTTTAGTAGAAATGTATTAATTTCTAATATTTTCTAGCAAAAGCTAGTTAAAACAACTCACAACTCAATCAACTAGATTTTTTAATTTTAAAAAATTGAATCAAAGCTAAGAAAAAATTTAAAATAAAATAAACTGCATTAGTTTGCATTCCTTCATTTAATTTTTTTTTTTGTAATTCAAATAACTAAGTAATTTTTAAATTGTTCTGTTTTTAATTGCATTCAATTAAGCAAAAACATATGATTTTTAAAATTTTTATTCATTTTTAACTCAAATGTCAAATAATTTAATTTTTTTTTTTTTTTTTTTTTGTAATATTTAAATAAACACACATATAATCAAATTTAAAATAAAAATTAATTTGTCAAATATAAAATATTAAAATAATGATATTGTAATTACCTCAGGAGATGGCCGTCCCGTCGACGAGAAGTCTGCCATGGAGAATCCTCGTATCGGTAAGCTTTGCGCATAAGCGGCGCACATGAACAGCTCAATTTATTTCCCATGGCGCAGCTAGCACATCCAGCCTGACCTCCTAAATAAAGAAAAAACAAATTATAATGTCAAATTCAAGAATATCAAATAGGTTTCTATATTTACCTGAGGCTCCCCGCTGTCACCACATACCGCTAACGTCTGCTTGAGAAAGTGCTTGACCGCGGTTTAGAGACTGAGACCTCTGATTATGTTTATGACTGTAATGTCTACTACCTCTCTGTAAATAAATTAAAAATTTTGGAAAATAATTAGTTTTATGGTTAATTTAACAAAATTCATTTAATAATATAAGTTAATCGCAAATTAGAATTACTATTCAATATTTATTTAGTTATTAAAGTTTTTTTTAGATAGTTAGTTATACAATATTCGTTTTAAATTAGAAATATGTAAAATTTTAATTTTAATTAGTTAAATTATTTGTTTAATTTAATTTTTTGAACAATATCAGAAGTATATTTGAGTTGTTATACAAGTATTTAATATATCTTCTCAGATTTCAATGGTTTTTCAAACTTAATACTGTCATTATAAATCATAACCGTCATCCTGTCATATTAATCTTAAACAATAATTGCTCAACATGATTAGCAACTAATTGATTAATATGCTAGCTTCTTAACATTGATCATTTGTTAGGCTAATATTAAAAAATCAAGTAAAAGAATTAACGGAATTCCTAGAATTGTTAAGCTTCATCAAAAATTAATACTCATTTGTTTTAGAAAAATTTTCAGTGGAAATATAAAGCTGCAGACAACTCCCAGATAACGTCCTCTACATCCTCGATTCACAAAAGCATTTTGGCAATGTTATAATAATGTAAAAATCTCGCCTACAAAAACAAAAATTTTTACAGTATCTTCACTTAGTAAGTCGATGTGAAGTAAGAGCTTCATGAAGGCAAGAAAGTGTTAAATTGAATCTGAAACGTTAAAGGAAACTATTTGAAAAGGTAGCAAAATTTTTGGAAGAGATTTAGAAAAAGTTTAAGCTCCTCCGATCTGCTAGTCCATTTTTATACCCTACACCTATAGAATAGGTAAAGGGGTATATTAACTTTGGTATGGTGTTTGTAACCACCTAAAGGAAGCGAGCTAGATATGGAAAAGTATATATATTTGTGATCAGCGTGACCGCCTTAGTCGATATAGCCATGTCCGTCCGTCCGTCCGTAGGCACGATAACTCAAAAAATAATAGAGCTATCTTGATGAAATTTTAACTGTAGGATACTAGGACTGAAAGTACGGCGGGGATTGCATATGGGCGAAATCGGCCCATGGGTTCGGATTCTGGACCTTTTAATCAGTTTCAGGGCTAACGAACAAATATAAAAAATCACGATAACTCAACAACCAATGACGCTATCTTCATCAAATTTGTGCTGTAGGTTACTAGTGATGAAACTACTTCGGGAATTGCGTAAGGTCGGGATTGGACCATGGGTTCGGAACCTAGAACTTTTTGATCGAATTTAGGCCAAACGAGCATAATTCCGAACCCAATGAAGATAGAACCTCCAAATTTGGTATCAGGGTGTCCCGTCCGATTTCCTAAGTGTCTTGTGAATTTGGGCCCCATTGGAGTAGTGGGTCGGGGACCAGCCATACATTTCCGAAGTCCTTAAAGCATATCTTTAAAATTAATAAAGATAACAACTTAAAAAAATGTAGAAGCTTCCAATTTCCCACAAGGGTGTTCTTTACTATCTATTGCGTGTTCCCCTAATTTGGGATCAGTTGGAGTGGTGGTTCTGTAACCCTCTCAGACCTCCCAAGTTTTAAAGGCTTTTAATCGAAATTACTAAACATAGTTACTTAAAATTAAGATAGGCAGTTCAAATTGTGTACAAGGGTTAACCAGTACTATAGTACAGCGCGGACTATATAAGGGCGAAATCAGCCCAACGGTTCGGATTCCGGACCTTTTAGTCGGTGTCAGGGCTAACGAGCATATATAAAAAATCACTATAGCTCAACAACTAATGAGGCTATCTTCATGAAATTTGTGCTGTAGGGTATTGGTAATGAAACTACTGCGGTGATTACGTAAGGTGAGGATTGGACAATGGGTTCGGAACTTAGAACTTTTTGATCGAATTTAGGCCAAACGAGCATAATTCCGAAACCAATAAAAATAGAACCTCCAAATTTTGTATCAGGGTGTCCCTTCCTATTTCGTAAGTGTCATTGAAATTTGGGCCCCATTGGAGTAGTGGGTCGGGGACCAGCCACTCAGTTCCGAGGACCTTAAAGCATATTTTCAAAATTAATTAAGATAGTAACTTGAAACAAATGTAGAAGCTTCAATTTTGGTTTAGAACCTCTCTTAGACCCCCCCAATGTGTAAAAGCTTATCATCGAAATTATTAAAACAATTAACTTAAAATTAAGCTAGAACGTTCCAATTGTGTACAAGGGTTAACTAGTATTGAAAGTATGACGGGACTGCATATGGGCGAAATCGTACCATAAATTCGGGTTCTGGAACCCTTGAAAAGTTCAAGGACTAGCAAACATATATCTTAAAAACACCATAACTCAAAAAATAATGCCGGTATTTTGATGAAATTTAACACTAAGTTACTAGTAATGAAAGTGCCATGGGAATTGGTTCTGGTCGAGTTTAATTTCTATGTGTCCCCCTATTTCCTATGCGTTATTTCCTATTTCCTATGCGTTTATAAGCTTTTCTATTAGGCATATAAACTAACCATTTAAAATAATTGCAATTTTTAAAAATTTGGATTATTAAATATATTATGCTTTGATTATCTTTTTATCACAAAATTTAATAATTAGAATTTTTTCATTTTGTAATTGAATTGGAATAAATATATTTTCATTTATTTCAAGTTTGTTTGTTTTTTAATATTTTTAAATAGATAAATTAGTAAGAATTTGTAATATTTTTTAATAGATAGTGTAATTAGAAAATGTTTTTAGTATTATAAAGTTAATTTGGTTGGCTATGTCTTACGATCAAATTAATAGCAGCTTTTATGGTGCTAAAATGACTTATGAATATGTCCTTAAATTTGAACCAAATAGGTGTAGGGTATTTCTAAGTCGGTTGCACCGACTGACTGTTGCTTTACTTGTTTTAAGTACTAACTGATCATTTGTTAGGCTAATAAGCCTGTCATAGGTACATTTAGCAACAGGGGAGTTACATTATATTCTAATTATTGGAATGGATCTTAATTAATTCTACATTCAGATTAAACATGTGATAGTATTAGACTTTATTATATGTAGAAACGTCTTAGATTTTTTAAAGATACAATTTCTTTTGTTTAAAAAATAATCTTTGTATTTGAGTTATATAGTATTTTGTATCTGTGAGTTATATTTTGCAATTAAATTTTTTTTTTATTTTGTTATATTAATGTATTTCTTAATTAAAATATAATTAATTATTGATAAAGCCATTAATTTGAACCCAATGGTGAATGGTAGCAGAGTCGAGTCAAAAGCCAGATAACTTTTACCGGCCTCTTGTTGAAAAGATCGGCACCTTCGGCACCAAAAGTCTCTAAGATCTGTGCCATCCCCGGTAAGAATATTTTAACTGCGATGGAAGTAGAATCGATTAATTGATGATGATTTTAAATCGAATACAGCAGAAAATTTATATCTTAAGATTTTAATTAATAATAATAAGTACAATAAACTCCGAAAGTATAATTTGATGCAATTTATATAAAAATTTTCGAAACCAATCATATTAAAAATTAAGATCATGCAATTTTGGTAAAAGAAATTCTTTGACCAAATCTTTGATACCTCTTTAAAACGGTTTTGATTCGATTATAATATGAAGTATATCATAATATATGAAATTAAACAATTTTATAATATAATTATTTTATTAAAAAGAGTCGTTGAATTATAATATAAATTTTATCTGACAACATTTTGTAAAAACAATTATTTAAATTTGACCTATTTCATTATTTTATAATTAAATTAGCACTATAAATAACTATTTTATTTTAATTTTTTTTTTTTACCAATATTTAATTTCATTATAAAAATATAATTTATAATTAAAAATCGATTTCAATTTAATATTTTTTATTTAATTATAATAATTTTCATTTTCAACAGTTGATATATGAGTTTTATTTAATTAAACTTTATTAAAAACTTTTTTTATATTATTATTTTTATTTCAATTTAAATTGAATTAATTAGTTTTAATTTAATTTTTTTATCAAATGTATTTATAGGATATTTAGATAGGGAAGTAAAAACAACGGTGCACAGAAATAAGGTTCTTGCTCAAATATTTAAAATTAGGACTAAAATTAATACTTATGTGAAATAATCTTGAATTATACTTTGGCTAAAGTTTAAAAAAGACTGAGTGGCCGAAGCAAATTAGAAAATGACAATTTTTAATGCCTTTAAATGATAGTTGTCCTCCTAATATTTGATTCAAAACGTAGCATTTAAAAGTAAATTAAGCTATAACTACTAAAATTCATATAGTGAATAAATTTGCACTTTTCCAATTTATCTGGTTAAAGTGCATGTTCTGATATTACTTTAGTTTAAAGCTGAAAATAACTTTTCATTATGCTCCAGAAATTGTAAGACACAAAGTGGAAATTAACTTTGAAAAATATTTGTACGGTTATTCAGCTATTTGATGCCACACATTATTGAATTTTCAATTTGGAAACCTTTGCAGCCTTTAAAAGGAAGAAAGAGATTATTAGATTCTTACTCTAAGGTACTTTTTAATTTTTCAAGGTTCTTACAAAATTTCATCTTCAAATTGAAATTGTACCTCCGTTTTAAACATACAAAAATCTAATTTTAATTGAATCTTAAAAATTTTTTTTTACGAACGGAGATACTGTAAAACTCTAAAGCCACCTTTCGGAGTTTCATTAAAAACCACAACACTTTCTTAATCCAACCTTTATGAGACCTGTGTTAAAAATGTACAGCTTGGTTTCAAGCATAATTATGTGAAAGAATCGGGCTTTTGGGGATCGGTTTTGAGGGAAATTGGAATAGATATTAATAATAAAAATATTAATGTGCTTGTTAAGTTCTTCCTTTCTTCCTCTTTGGAAAATCTAGGCATCTCGAAAATTACAATAAAAAATTTAAAAGAATAAAAACACATAATATTGCTATGTATATATAATGTAAGTTGTAAGCAATTATAATTTCCATAAAATATTTACTATAAGAAAAACTAAACAAAACAATTATTAAAAATAAAAAATAAATTTAAATAGGAAAAAAATTAAATAAAAATAAAATATTAAAATTTAAACTTTAATTAAAGTTGACTTTTACCCCATCGGGTATAAAAGTTATTAAAAGGACATTTTTGTTTAGCAGTAGAGATAATAATAAATATAGCACATAATATGCAATATATCTACACATATAATCTACATTATATGTACTAGAGAGTATAATAGAGTATAATAGTATCTGAATGTATATATATAAGGAAAAATGGAGAACACAGATATTTACAAAATAACTAAAAAAATTAAGTGCATAAATTTATATATATCTAAAGGGTATTCTAAATTTGCCATTACGTTCTGGACGCAGATGAGGAGAGGGTAGATAAAAACTCAAATGTATCGCCATAAACATTTTGGCCCACGGGTTCGAGTACCTGCCATACAACTTCTTTTTTTATATGAGCATTACTCTATACCTATTGAAGCTGCGTGTATGAAATTTTGCCAAAAATTGTTTAGTGTAATGATCAAAGTTACTGCAAAATTTGGTTGGTCTACTGCAATGGGTTCGAGTAGTTGCCATACAACTTCATATTTTACATAAGTATTACTTTATACATATTAAAGCTGAATGTTTGAAATTTTGCCAAAAGTAATTAATTGGATTATATAATGTTTATATTGCGGTCAAAAGGGTATCTCAGAGTTGACACAGTTTACTCTACTACACTCTTCCTCGTTTAATTTGTTTTTAAATTTTATACTGTTTTAAAAAATGAAGTTTTTCAATTAAAGTATATTTTAATAAAATACCCAAGATCACAGAATCAAGTTGAAGAACCTATTACAACTAAACTTATTGTATTATGACTAAGTTACTTCACAAATTACGATTACAATCGATTTAATTTCTTATTATTTATAAAGTATACGATAAAGCCTTTTCATGCCTTTCATGTGCAAATCGAAACACTCTTAGAAATCCACTTGTTCACTAGTATGCACTATATTGAAAAAACTAACAACAATAGGCTTCATAGCTGAAAACAAAGATGAAAATGTTTCAAATTGATATCTAATTTTAAAAATAAGCCATTGTTTGTAAACATTAAAAAGTAATATAAGTTACGGTGATTTATTACAGGTTTGGCCTTTTTCTTCCTTGTAGCTTCAAAAAATTACATAGAAAATTTGTCAGCTGATGGAGAGTCAAAAAGTGACAACAATTAAAACAAGTAGATGTGGTAACAAGGAATGTGATAAATGGCATGACAGATTTTTTAATGAGAAGTCTACACAATTTTTTGAAAACCAATATCCTAAAAACGGTGCACGAATATAGACCACCCTCCTCTCCCATACAAAATATTTGCTGTATTTTTTTTTTTTTTTTCAATTTTTATTTAATTTCAGATATATTTACAATAATATATAAAATTATGTGATCTTATTTCCCCTACCTGCTCTACAACATATATGTTGCGGACAACCTGTATATTTTTTACTTTTTTTAAAACAATTTTGTATACAACAATAACGTTAGTATATTTCTTCAATACTAATATATATATTTTTAATAAATTTTTTAGTTCTAGTTTTTAGGCAATCCTTTAAAACAAGGAACTAAATTTTTTTAAGTCTTCATTGAAATACTGCATTTCTTTATTGCACATGTAAAATCATATTTTAATTCTTCTGAAAAATCTTTAAATTACAAAAACTTACATACAATTAAAACTATGTACTATTATACGTCGACGTTTCATTTGGAAGATGTCGGGGTTCAAACCCCGGTAAGATCGTTATTAATAAAAGAATATCGTAAAATTGTATAATTATATCGTAAAAACTTATACTTTATATCGTGACATAAAATTCCTGAATGACACAGTGGTTAGACTGGTGAGCTTTCACGCGAAAGGCCCGAGTTCGATTCCCAGTGATTCAGCTACCATTAAAAAATATAATTTATTTGAATAATACAACTCACAGATATAGTATCATATATAACTCAAATACAAAATTATTACAATAAAACAAAATGGAATTGTATCTATTGAAAATCTAAGACGTTTGTACATGTTACAAGGCCTAGGGTATTTATAATCAAATCCAATATCCACAGACGATTAATCAACTGCTTAGTGAATAATATAACGATTAAAGAAACTGAAGCTTAGTCTAAAATAGACATAGTGAATATACACATATGCTTTTAAAGGAGTGGAGAAAGAATGACAAACGAGGAAGAGTGTAGTAGAGTAGACTGTGTCAACTCTGGGATACCCGTATGACCGTAACGTATACATTATATCATCCGGTTAATTACTTTTGGCAAAATTTCAAAGATTCAGCTTTATTAGGTGCAGAGTAATGCTTATATAAAAGAAGGAGTTGTATGGCAGCTACTCGAACCCTTTGCAGTAGACCAACCAAATTTTGCAGTAACTTTGGCTATTACACTAAACTATTTTTGGAAAAATTTCAGACACCCAGCTTCATTTGGTGTAGTGTAATCCTCATATAAAAGAAGGAGTTGTATGGCAGCTACTCGAACCTTCAGCAGTAGACCAACTAAATTTTGCAGTAACTTTGGCCATTACACTAAACTATTTTTTGCAAAATTTCAGACACGCAGCTTCATCAGGTGTAGTGTAAAGCTCATATAAAAGAAGGAGTTGTATGGCAGCTACTCGAACCCTCTGCAGTAGACCAACCAAATTTTGCAGTAACTTTGGCCATTATACTAAACTACTTTTGGCAAAATTTCAGACACGCAGCTTCCATGGGTATAGAGTAATGCTCATATAAAATTAGAAGTTGTATGGCAGGTACTCGAACCCGTGGACCAAAATGGCTGTATTTCAAACTCGATTCCGTTTTTTGCATAAAAACGAATTTGTGAAAATTTCATAATCCTAGCTCCTTTACTTTTTGAGTTATCGTGATGACGGACGGACGGACGGACGGACATACATAGCTAAATCGATTTATTTTTCGATTCTGATCCGATCCATACACTTGATTCTATATCTACCCCCCCTCCTTCTCTGCGTTACAAACGTAATGGCAAATTTATTATACCCTTGGACTATATAGTCATACGGGTATAAAAAAGTACCTAACTTCTTTAACATTTTAAACTTTAAAACTTTTTTAAATGATTTTAATTTTTTTTTTTTAATTTATACTTCATGAGAAATTAATTTTCAATTTTTAATTTAATTTTTTTTTCTTATTTTCTTTGTTCAAAATATTCTAGATATATTTTGTAATAAAATGTGATATAATGTGTATGTAAAAAAAAAAAAATAATAATAAATATTTAGTATGGAAATGTATATTTTAATCATAATTATTCAGAGATTTCATCATTATCATCATACATATAATCATCATAATATCCTTCCTTCTTTATTATCATTGACTGACTGACTTGACTCGATTACATGTCTGAAGTTTGTTTTGTTTTGCATACAAAAAGGAGAACAAGAAAAAAAAAAATAAAATATTTGTGCATAATAATAGATATATTATATATTATTCGTATACATACATATAATATTAGAATGAAGTAAATGTATACAAAATGTATATTATATAAATACATATAATATATTTGTGCAATTAAAATAAACGTAGAAAGTATATATATATATATATATATATATTTATCAAAAAGTAAAAAAGAGACAGATGGAAAAACATCATAAAAAAATTATAATAATAATAATAGTAATAACAACAACAAAAACAAACAATAAAAAAATCATTTTTCATTTCTTTTACACTTCTTTAAAATTTTTCTTTCTAATATTTTTCTTCTCTTTTTATCTTTTATTAAATTTAATAGCAATATACCATAATTCTGCAGGATGTCTGTTTCTTTTTTTTGTTTGTTGTTTTTTTTTTTTTTTTCAAATTACAACAGCAACAATAACAACAACAACAATTTATTTGTGTATAATTTTTTATATAAAATATTCAGTTGTTATTGTTGTTGTTATTAACTACACTATACTAGAAAAATGTTTCTTGTTTTTTTTTTTTGTTTTTTTTTTTTTTTTTTTGTAAGATGATGAAGATGAATGCGAATGAAAAGAAAAAGAGAGATAGAAAGAAAAAATAGAAAGAGATAAAAAATAAAAGAGAATTTGTATATTTTACTTGTAAAAAAGCAAGGACAATTTATGCTCTGCAATGAATTCTTTGGGAAAAACAAAAACAAAACGTTAGTTGGTGTAGTCAATTGGTGTTGGTTTGGTTGGGTTTGTTAGTTGGTGGGAGAATTTGTTTTTTTATAAAGGTAGATGAATGTAAAAATAAGAGTAGGTGAGTGTAGGTTGTAAAAATTATAAGATTCGTTTACAGTCGTTTTTTTTTTTTTTATTTTCTTGAACTTTTATTTATTTCATTTATGTGAGTGAGTATGTGTTTTTGTTATTTTGTTGAAGACGATGATAGTAATGATATATATTTATATATGATGAAATTAAATGTTTATAATGTTGATTACAGTTTAGTTAAAAAAATAAATGATACATGTATATATACATATATGTATGCGCATTATGTATTACTAAAATATGACATTTAATCTTATGTTATATATTATGCATTCACGTACAGCTGTGTGCAAAAAAAGTATTGCATCTGTAACTCTTTGTTAGTGTGTAAAAGGAATTTTTATACATTTGAAAATGTATCGAAATGATATTATGGATTACGTGCTAATTTTTACGCCAGGGGTTCGGATCGAAACGATATTGGAGTAAAATTCAATTCTTCTTTAAAATTTTGTTCTTTCCGTAGAAAACACCTTATCAATTTTTCTTGCTGTATATAGGTTCTACAAAAACATCTGTGATTACTTCTTGAGAATTGTGCCGATCCGCCTACTGGGTTCCGAGAAACGGAACGGATTTTTTAGATTTTCAAAAATTGTAAAAGCAGAAGAAATTTTATTATCACCGAAACTTTATATTTTGATTTTTGTAATTAAAGTTCCAAAAAGACGTTACAAAAATTTAATTTAAATAAAGGTCGGGAACGATATTTTATATATATATATATATATATATATATATGTATATATATATACAGTAATATTTCGATAATCCGAAATCGATATGATCAGAATATCCAATAATCCGATGACAGTTTACGAAGCGTAAAAATTCAAAAGTAGAAATATGGCACAAAAAAGAGCTCACATATTTTTAACTCTTTATTTTTAATTTTAGAGAGTTTTTGGGCCACAGCCATACTTGCTGCTAGACTGTTATCCACAAATCCGAATATCACGTGAAACCGAATTGGGGGTATGCAATCAATTATTCGGATTATCGAAATATTACTGTATATCATTTTTGTTCCAAAATAAATTTCGTTTCGGATTTTTTCATATTTTTATTTCGTGTCGTTCAGGACTCCTGTTATCAACTAGAACCTTCTTACTTTATTAAAATATGAATACTTAATTTAATTTATTCTAAGAGAAGTTTACAAATTAATAAATACAAAAACACATAAATTAAGCTAGTCTTACTAAGTTAGGGCTAATAAGATATTATAACGATATGACAAAAGCTCTGTGTTCATAAAGTTTTAAGTCTCCGGAGAATTTTTGAAACCGGCTCACTCATTAGAATTTTGATCTTCCATGAACTTTTAGCTCAATTTTTTTTAACTCTGGTTATACTGCCATTTGAACATAATAAATTAAAGGAAAGTACTAATATCAGTAAAAACTTAAATATATTTAAACATGTAAAGGATTGTTACATACATAGTATCCCTTTTAATATATACATTTTTTCAGAACTTCAATCTGATTAAAGAATAAATCAATATTGAGTAAATAAACCAAAATATAGGATTATATAAAAAAAAATAGTATCATTTTGCACAACACTGTATTTTACAAAAAAAATATGACTTTTATGTTGTAAAAACGAAAAAAAATGCAAACAAAGACAAATTGATTAAATAGTTTAAACTAGTTAAAATAGCAACTTTGTATAACAGAAATACTCTAAGGCGATTTATTTTCAGCCCCTGAATTATGTTCTTCTTTTGAAGTGTACAAAATAACGAAGAAAAAGGATAAAACATCCTTATAATTTTGTTATTCTTTTTTTTTATACTATTATTATTTTTATTTGTTTCATATGTTATTCCTATATATTTTTTTTTTAGCTTTTTTTGGATTTCTTCAGTTTTTCCTTTACCTTTTCCATTTTTCTGTTTTTTTTTTTTTTTTTTTTATATTTGTTTGCTCATATGTTAAGTCAATATTTATAAAAAGATACGAGAAAAAAAAACATTGCATAAAATTTTTATTTAATAAAATTAAATAAAAGAAAGAGAAAGATATAGACAACTAAATGAAGAAAATATAAAAACTGCTATTATAATATGTTAAGTATTTTGATCATGACCTGATATTATATATATTTATATATATATATATACACAGTTTTATTTTTTTGCATATCCTTTTTCCTTTATTTTTTTACTACATTATTATGATACGAGTACAAAATATGAACGTATGTAGCAAATGGGTTAAGTAGTAGGAAATTTTAATTACTTATCATGATAATAATTTTCTTATTAAAAAAAAAAAACTAAAAAAAAAAAAGAAAAAACATATGAAACAAGAAAAAAATAAAAGATCCTTCAAAGTGGTATAATATGGGAATGTTGAAATTATTTAAGAAAAGGGTTTTTATTAAAGGATATAAGGACATAAATATTAAAATTAAGAAATTATAAATAAGTGGTACTAATTATCTATTTATAGTTAGAAACATGATTTTTATTGGCATTAAATATAAAATCTAAAATAAAATTATCTAAAGTGGGGACGTTTTGTGACTTGATTAATTTAAATTTTATTCTAATAACAATGTAAGAGATTTAAAAGAAATTTATAAATTTAAGTATTTTGATATCTTGATCTTATGGGAATTGTCAGTTATTAGCCGAACAATATAAGTAGTAAAAACAACTGAGAACGGAGATGCACAATATTAATCATTTATTTCGGTTGTTAGATTATGACTCCTTGAAATATCTCCAAATAATAATTCAAAAAAAAAAAAGAAATAACACCCCAAAAATTCTGTACGGGAAATGATCCCCCTTTTAAAACAAAATAATTTAAAAAGTAATATAATCCTTCAAAACTTGATTAAAAATCATTTATATTAATATCGGAACCCTCCAAATTAAATTATGTACTCAAGCTAGATTATGCATCCAACATTAAAATCAAACGAATGGTATAAGAATCTGGCATACGTATTTCATACATAAAATAACCCTAACTAATTAAAAGTTTCGCATATACATAAATATAAACAGTCAGTAAAAGGGGAGTTCCCTGATTTTTAATATAACTTCTAATTCTCTCATTAGAAGTTTTCCAGTATTCTGGAAAAGGGGAATACCCCAATTTTGAATATATATTAAAAGAAATAGGGGATTTTTTAGAGGAAATTATAATTTAATATTCTATTTAAATGTTGACTATGACTTTGTAACACATTTAAACAATTGACTAATAAAAAATTAAACAAGTGACTAATAAAAAAACACCCTATTAAAATATTGAGTAAAATAAATGATGTATAGTAAAACATAGATATTTAAATTAAACCCATTAATTAAACAAATAAATGGACAATATTTAATTAACTTTTAACAAATACGTTTGATAATTAAAAAAATAAAATAAAAAAATTAATAAAAATAAGAATTAAGATAAAATTACTACTTATTGAAAAAGTACACAAAGATCCTTTTTTAAAGTTAGTTCAAAATTCAAAGCTGATTTATATTTATTAAATGAGGACATGGTCTTATTAAAAGGTTGATTTTTGCCATAGTTGGTTCAATTAAATTTCATATAAATAATTTTCTGTAATCTGGACCTCAAAACTGCACAAAGTCAGTTCTATCAAATAATTGAGCATACGTATCATTATATTTTATAGCAATTCTTTTAGCAATTAATTAATAGTACTAATCGGCAACGACATGACACTTCTCAAGATTAAAAATATTTATATCATCTTATGACGCTGCTTTTATGTTTGAAAATTATGTTTGTCTTCTAAGGCAAAGGCGGCGCAGAGCAAGTCCAAGAATATTTTTAATCTGACTGGCATAATCCTAACACATCTAGCTGCCGAAAAAACACTCCTAAAACCTTAATTGAAAATACATAAAGTACCATTTCATTATTACAAAAAATATTAGACACTAGAGGGTTTCAACGAGTGTAAGGTAGTAAAAGCCCATTTTTCAACATTAGAAGGAGATTAATCAAAATATTTGAAAAAAAAACGTCTTTATAAATTTTATAGTAGAACCTAAATACGGGTATACAAAAAAGCGGGTACACTTCCGCATAGGGGTTGTGAGCTATCAAGATGATGTCATCACATGAGATATCGCAGGTTCAAGTGGAAATTTAAATTTAAAATATTATAGAAAAAGGGGCAATCCTGATTTTGAATCCAACTCTAAGACCCCTCCTGATTCAGATTTATACACAAGATGACGTCACACATGTTTACAAATATTCTGGAAAAAGCGCATAATTCTGATTTTGTAGCCAACTCTAACGTCCTTTCTAATTATATTTTTACATACAAATTGCAACAAGAAAACAATAAGGCACAAAAAAAAAATTGTTGTTTCAGTTTTGAATTTAAGTTCTCTGGTGGAAACTGCGATATCTCAAAAACCGTAGCACCAATTCAGATGAAACAAGATGTATATCATGATCTACAATGTTGTAAGATGCTGGTTCCAGTTTGCTGTCTTACAGGAAAAATATAACATTTTAATTAAAATACTACAAAATCTTAGGAAAATTTTGTAATGCATTTTTCGGGCATTAGAAGGGCGGCATCGTCACTAATAATTTATATATTCAGAAACTTTGAGATATAATGTACTGTTATGTGATGACGTCATCCAGAGCTCACAACCCCTCTGCGGAAATTTCACCAAAAAAACGTTATGTAATGATGTGTAGTACATATTACTTTAATTATATATTTTTAATTAACAAAATGTTATCTGTTTATCTTTAATAGTATTAATTAATCAATTTTTTTCACTTGGAACTCCTTTTGAACAAACAGTATCCAACCAAAAGAGTCATTTAATCAAAATATTTATTTATTATTACAAAATTTGTATTAAAACTAACCTTAGGCAACCATGATACAAACCAACAAAATGGTATTAATTAATATATTATATATATATATAATAATGTATATATGTTTAATAAAATATGAAAAGGAACTTATAATTCATTAACAATGCAAATATTGCATTCTATTAAAAAATAATAAATATAAACTTCCCCCTTCCTTTTTGTTTCACAATTTTGTTTTTTTTTTTTTTTTTTTTTTTTTTTTTGAAACAAATTGCAACATTATATCCTACCCCAATTAATTTTTTTATATACATCCTTATTGTATTATTATTATAATATTTTATTTTATTCCTGAGTATCCAGAATAAAAAGTTTATTGTTATTGTTGTTTTTTTTTTTGTTTTTCTTTTTTTTTTCTATCATTCCCTTTCTTTAGTATAATAAAAGATTATTTTTTTGTTTTTATTCTTTTTATTTCTTGTTTTTTATGTTTTGTTATAAAAAAACAAAAAAAAAATATTTCTTTGTGATTCTTTTTTAGAGCTTCCCTTCTCCGAACAACCCCCTTCTTTTTAATTCATAAGCTCCGCATTTCTTTTCAATTCATATTTCCTTTTTAATTCTTGCTTTTTTTTTGTGTTTTTTGTTTTTGCTATTGTTAGTAACAAGATAAAAAAAAACGAAATATGAGGTTGAAAAGGTATTAAATTGTTTATACCTTCAATTATTCGCACAGAATTTTCAAAATCAAAGATTAGGGGGAAGTGACAATTGTATATAGAAAAATTATCAATTTACTGGTTTTGTAGTAATATTCGTATTTTCGTATTGTGAAAAGTGAAATATAGACATATATGAATATGAGAAGGGAGGATACTATTTGGGAGGATACGCATAGAACCTACACCTTTTGACTTTAGATTAAATTTTAATTCATTCATTATATGATTTTTAGACTCTAATATTATAAAATGTGTCGATCTTATTTACATGTTGAACAGAAAATTCCCAAAGGATGTTTGAACTGCAATACACCGGCGTATAGCTTGATGACAGCCTGATGAAAATGTACCGGCGTCATATGCATTTTCGTGAATATTTTCAGACTACCGGAAATGTCGTTACCAACAAAGGCGTAACGACATTTTTCCAGTAAAATAAAAATCCCGTCAGAATACTAATTTAAACGGAGATACTTCCTTGCAATCCGATATCCAACTTGTTTGTGTGGAATACATATGGAATGAAAAAATTACCAAACGATTTAGTCCAGGAACCCAGTACCCCCATGGGGTCGATGTATTAAAAATCTATGTGGTGAGAGTTTGGACATAAATTAAATAACTTCTTTTAGCTTGAACGTTTTGTTTGTTGTTGTGCTGCAGAGCTCATGGGCATAATGAGCTTAAAAATTGTTCTATTCAGTTAAATTTCAGATGTTTTTTCACTTTAAGAAAATCCTGCTCCATTATAGATCATGTAGTGGGTAAGCATTCGGCTTATTAATCGGAGGGGTGTAACTTTGTTTTCCGTACAGGTTTTTTTTTTACAAAATCTCCTTGGTGACCAAATGTAATTTATATATAAAATATATAACATAATCAAAATAAATAATTTTATATATAAATAAATAGCAAGTATTGAAATTAAGATGCACAAGGGGTCGTGAGACCTAGGTGTTAGGATGGAACATATTTTCCTAAAGCGTCTAATAGTGACAAGTATAAAAAACTTCAAATAATATAAACTTTACGAATTGAAAAATTAAATTATAAAACTCAAAAATGGATGGATTTAATCCAATCCTTTATCCACCTGGAGGTACACACTAGTTTTTAGTATTAACAGCTTTAGTACAGTTGAATCTTAATATAATATATATTAGTTAGTTCTGTACTAAAATCAAAAAACCTGGGACAGCACAACAATAAAGGTCTTTCACGTTTGAAGAAAACCTTTATCATTATATTAAATATCCTCCAATAATGGATTTCAATTAGAGTGAGATTAAAGGAATAGTAGAAAATGGGGAAACTCTAAATTTTTTTTTTTTTTTTGAAATCTTGTTTTTAGAAAAGCTTGTTTTTTTTTTAAAATCTAGTTTTTAAAAAATCTCGTTTTTGAAAAAACTTGTTTTTAAGAATTTTAGAGAAAATCAAAATTATTAGCCCTTTTGCAGAATATAAAAATAAATAGATTTTATTAAACGAAATTTTCAAAAAAAATAGATTTTTAAAAACGAGGGTTTTCTTAAAACGAAATTTTCTAAAAATAAATTTCTGAAACGAGATTTTGTAAAAACAGGATTTATTACACTGAGATTTCGACACCAATCCAGAAAATGTACCTTACTTTCAAAACCATCTGTTAAGTTATTCCTCTTTTACATTAAATTTCAAATCTATAGGACACAAAAGACCCTTATCTGTTAGAAAAGATTATTTTTTTAGTAATCGACTTTTTATACTGACGTTCTGGAATCATTTCAGTTGGTTAACATCTATAATCACCCTCTTAGCACACCTTTCTATAATTATTCTTTTATTTAGAATTCTGATTTTTTTTTTTGTCCTTTTATTCCTTGAAAACCTGCTGTCAACATTAGATGAAATTGAATATTTAAAGGGTTCAGTTTAAATTTCATTTCTTTTCAATTTGCAATTTTGCATTAAATTTTTGCATACTGCATCATAAGAATTCATTCACGTGCCATTGCATCCTGTTTATAACAGAAAAGAATTGACGTAATTTCCATTTAAAAAAAAAAATAATAATAATAAGTGCTCAATTTTTTAATGAAATGGAATGGTAATTTGTACAATTTTATTTAGAATCACCGTTGTATTAAAATGTATTCCTTTTACAATTGCGAAATACGGTCGCACTTAACTAGGAGTGAAAGAACAGGAAAAATAATTAAATTTTTTGAAGAGTTTTTTTTATTTCTTAAAAAAAAAAAGAAGTGATGGTGATTATATTTTTTTCTTTATGATAAGTTAATTGCATACAAAATGATATTATTAGTATTTTTCCATAAACTTTGACATAGTGTAATTTATAAGAGGCTTGTAAAGTGTGAAATAAAATATGTATTTTTTTAATTTAACTTAAAAAAAATTTTGATTGGAATGAAATAATTTATGGAAATTGTTAAAAAAAAAACAGTCAAATGAAAACCAGACGACTGAAATTCTGTCTTATAATATTAAAGGCAACTTGCGCAATATCAAATGACACTACAGGCAAATAAAGTCATATTATGACACACTGTTAAAAATTTTCTATAGCAGTTGGCGTGTCTAATTTAAAAGGAAGAGATTCATCATTCAGCATTATCCAGAAGAGGAAATTAATGTAAGATTCAGGTGCCTCGCTAGTGTACAGGGTAAGTATTTGGTTTATTAGCCGAGAGAGTGCGATTTCGATTCCCGATGGCTTGTATAATAAATATTTAATTATCCTAATCCTCATAGTTTATTTATTTATTTAGATGCATTAGCCTACTACATACAGTGTGATAAGTGAAATGCATCCACCTTTTCTTTTCAGGTGTGGCAGTTAAATTTATATTATATTATGATATACACGATTACGATATCAATTATAAATCATATTTTTTTGTTGTTAGATATGACCCGAATTTGAAAAGTCGCCACTCTAACCACTGATCTATCATTCAGATGGTCCTCTTAATTAATAGAATAAATTGGCAATGGAATTCTCAACGGTTTGCAAGGCCTAGGTGTTAGGAAAAAATATGGTGATTCCCATTAAAAGAAACAAAACAAGACTTTCTTTTAAAAAGTTTTTTTTGCTCCGTGAAATATAAATGATAGCAAGTTTTTAAAATTGAAATCTGTTAATCTGTAGTAATTTGTAATTTTTTGACTAATACGTTTCTGCCAAATGATATAGCAGTTATGTTGTTTCTGACACATTCTCAATTTGTTCCGTGGTCTATGTGTGTTGACCTCCATACTGCCTTTATCCTTCCCAAGCCATTTCTAGCTTTTGCTATTTTATTTTCTAACACCACCATCTTTAGTTGTTATAACTCCAAAATGGTGTTGTTTATGTTTATTTTCAAATATATTTTTTCAGCTTTTTCTGCCAATTAATTGATGGTGGTCATCCGCATATTCTAGGCTTTGCAGTTTCTGTTTCCATCTGATTCCTTTGCGTAGTGCTGTTATTTCTCTCATACATTTATCGAGTTCTGGTTTGCATAACAGTGGCGATAAGAGAAATCCTTGTCTTACTCCTACAGTTTTTGCGATTGGAGTACTCAGCTAACCATTATTGGATACAACTGTTTTTGCATTGTTGTATAAGGGTGCTATTCCAATTAACAACACCTTTCTGTTGTGTTGTTTATTAGACCACACCACACAATAGACAACACAACACAATTTCTCTATTCTGATTTACAACAGAAAACGACTTTTTGGTGTTGTAAATATGTTGTCTGTCATAGTAGTACTGCCATTGTATTTTAGTACTATAAAACTACAAATCGATTTGAAAGTGTCAAAAAATCAAATTGATGACAACAATTTTTAAGAAATATGTATATTTATGTACCTATAATGGATTTTCTTTATTGTACCTACATTTTAGGTACCTACTCAGACTTAGACTAATATCAAGAATTCTCGTCTACTTTAAATTTTTGATTCATTTTGTAAATCACTTATTGTAATAGGTACCGCCAAATAAAAAAGTTGTATTTTTAAAGAAAATAAAAAGTATTGTTTGTAAAAAAGACCGTTTTTTTATTTGAGAAATAAAAATAAATATTGCGAAGGAAGTGTTAAATTTTAAAAATTTAGAACTTAAAATGTTTGCAAGTGTTGGATTTTTTGTAGAGGACAACAATGGTGAGGAGGGCGCAAATTTATTAAGAATTCGTCGATCTTTAAGGGATCAATCTGATCCTTTAAGTATTCCTACAAAAAAGTAAGAAAAGTTTAATAAGTTAGTATTGGATGTTTCAAATGATTTTTTTTTTAGATTTATATCATATTTTCGAGTAAATAAAGAAGGATTCCGTTATATATTAAACAAAATTAAAGACAAATATCTTTAAACAACAGGTCTTGACCTGTTGTAACGTTTGTGTTGTTAACAGACAACATGCACTTCTTCTTGCCATATTCTTTCTATTATTGGTTCCAATGCTCTGGCAGATATGTCTCCAGCTTTTAACAGTTCAGCTGGTATGTCATCAATTCCTTCAGCTTTGTTTGTCTTTAGCTTTCTTCTGGTATTTCTCTAAGGATTGGTGGTCCTTGCTCGATTGATGTGTTTTCTCTAATATTCGCTTGTTGTTCTTCTGTTTCTATATCTTGGATATTGGTTTCTTGGAAGTGCTCTCTCCATCTATTTAATTATTCTTGAGTGGAGGTGAGTAGGATATCGTCTCTGCTTTTTATTGGTCTTTGTTGACGCCACTTCTTATTTGACTTATTGAATAGCTCTGCCAGGGTTCCTAGTTGGAATTGTAATAGGTTGGAAAGGTGAGGAACAGTGAGGAACACATTTTTATTTGTTTCTTTAAGGTTTTTAGCTCTTGAGAGAAGTTGCTAGAGAAGTGTAGCCGATATTAAAATCCCTCGCCATTTTAAACTTTCTAAACTTTCGAAATTACTTTCGAAATTTAACAGTTTCGAAAATCGTTTCGAAAGTTTATCTAATAATATGACTTTCAAAATTAAAGTTTCCAAATTTCTTTCATTTTCATCTCAAATCCTTTAAGATTCTCTTAAAATTTCTTAATGAAAGGAATGGATTCTGCAAACAAACAATCAATTTGTGTAATACTTATCCAAAATAAAAGAAAATTGCTTTACATTTTACATACGTATAGAGTACAAAAATTTGCATAAATGAAAATAATAAAAAACAATTTTACTAATTCATAAAAGAAATTATAATTTGTAGTGAATATATTCCGCACCAATAAGCAAACAAATGTTGAAGTACATCGAAAAAATTTTGGCAACTTTGTGGCATTTCAATTTAGTTTTATTTATTCTATTTATTCTAAAGACTAAATACATAAATGTATGTTTGACGTATTGTATTTTTTGTATATAATAAATTATACTGTATTTTACTGTATTTTCCCCAAAAAAATTACTATTGATTTGATCAACAATAATGAATCAAACATTTCTCTTTTCAACAAAGCCAAAATATAAAATGTGTAAAATTTTTAGAACTCGCAAAAAATTTAGAACAGTTTTAATACAATTATTTTTTTTTTTTTACAAAATAATTGTTATAAAGTATTAATTCAAAGTATTTTTACAATATTAATGATGTACAACTTTATTGCAGATCCGGTATTCGATGAATGAAATATTCGAATCTTAAGTGAAATCTAAATATTTATAAAGTATTCAAACTTTATTTAATCTGTCTGATTTTTTTAAGCACATTTTCAAAAAAATGTGTTTATATATTTCGACTTTAACCGCCTGTCCGTCCATCTGTACAATCGTGTATGTACAAAACTTCTGCACCGTATAAATTGCATGATAATGGTAGAATCATGCAATTTAATTTTAATTACGGATAGGTTAATTAAGCCCTTTAAATATAAATTGTTATAATACAAGTTCTATAAGATATACTAGCTAAAAACCGGTACGCGTTGCTGCGCATTTCAATGGGTTCTTAATTAAATTTGATGCTATTGACTAACAACAAAAACTTCACTATTGTAAATTGCCGCAATAGTACTGCAGATTAATGTAACTCCATTAAAAAGTTTTGGATAATTTCTTAATTGTTAAAAAATTACTTTGTTAAACTGGACATAATTTGATTTCAAAATTTTTTTTTATTTTAATCGTCATGCCAATATGGGTTAACAAATCCTAAGTCTTTAAATATAGTCAAATCTATTGTCAAACAGCAACATGTATAATTTTGAAATAAATCGGCCAAACTTTTTTTTATTTTAGAACAAACAGGTTTAAATTATTGCACCAAAGACCGAATTTCGCGGTCCGTTAGAGCAAAATTGTTAACCCTGAAACTCCCTCCGTACTCAAAAACCTTTTTACATAAATTTCCATGATAATCGCCTCTGCAGTTAAGGAGTCTTCACACTCTACAAATAAATATTCGCTTTATATATTGATCTATATATCCTCAAACTGGAAACGCCAAACAACAGCTGCTTTTATAAGCTTTATAAATATAAAAATTTATAGTATAAAATCGATGTACATACGTTATTTTCATTTAATGTTATATGAAGCTACGTCTTATATGAAGTATCGAAAATGGCTTATTTTACAAATTTGAAATTTCGAGAAACTTAGATAATTGAATATAAGTATGAATCACTTAAGACTTATGTCGCAACCTGTTTAGAAATTATGTATAGGCTGATAATTGTAAAATTTAATAAAGATCTGTAGATTGAATACTTTAAAAATTAGTATGAGTGATTTAAGAAAATTATTTGTAACGATTGGAGCTGTAAGAACTCTACAATTGAGATTTTTAAGCACTTGTAACTTGAATACCTGCCAAAGTTTTTTTGAAGAAATATACAAAAATCAAAACTCCAACCCAATATTTCAACATGTGATTAAACTTTTTCTCAATTATAAAGCGTGTCCTTAAAACTGAACATTGTTTAATTTTGGAAATGTCCTTTTTTAAAAACCCTCGATTATTTTCATTGCCTACTTCATTTAATTTTTGTTCTACAAAAAATTAGGATCATATAATTTTCAAAAAGTATCTATAAATATTCTAATTAAATTAAAACCAATAGCTGGATTGTTATTGCATCAAAGTAAAATTAAAAGTTTTTATTTAACAATTTTAGGTTTCCTTTTGTTTTTGGCGAAAAATCCAAATTTTAATTATTGCATTTGAAAGCATTTTACTTTCAAATACAAAATTGTACAAACAAACACACAAACATGGTTTATTTAAAAATTAAGTGTACTTTTGGAATTCATGTACTCGTACAACAAGAATTTATAAAGAGTTTCAAAAGAAAAACAAACGGAAAAAGGAAATGCAGTGAAAATCTCTTGTGATTTCAACTCTTAATTTTCTTTATTTTTGGATTTTTCCAATTTCCATTTTAATGTTTTTACAATTCCCGAATGTTTCAAATTAAAAAAAAATATATTATAGATACAAAATAATGTCACTGAATGTCACTGAACTTGGTTATTTGTAGCAACAAATAAAAATAAAAATAATTATCTTTGAGGTAATGCATTAGTACTTTAAATAATGATATTATGTATATAGTTTATTGCAGTTTTTGTAGATCGCTTTAGAATTGTGTCGCCTGAAATATTTTATTCATACATATGTCTTCGCGCTACTTTAAAAATATAGGGATAACATTGATTAAACATAGAAAAGCTGGTAATTAGACAAACTAAATCAAAAAGGCAAATATTCAGAAAACTTTTATTTACAAAGGAAGCTTTTATTTACAGAAACAAATTTGAACTCCCGAAGGAAGCTATGATCTGGGTTCGATAACGCAATGATGCTATATGTTCATTAATTTTTTTAGTAGATTACTAATGACGCAAGAAAGGATGAATGAAATCGAACATTTGGTTCGGATTCTGGAAGCTACCAGTCGAGCCAGAGGCAACGAATATATCTCCAAAACCAATAAAAATAGAATCTCCAATCTGCTTTTCCCTTGTGTTCTTAAAATTTGTAATGAATTTGAGTGGCGATTGCGGTTGTTATAAAACTATACGATTAAAGCCGCACACTACCTAAAAGAACACCACACAGTTCCAATTGGCGACTTTCAAGGTTCCTTAAAAGCATTTTACACACTTAAAAGCATATTTTCGGAATTAAGAAAAATGGAAACCTGAATTTAGAAATGGATACAAGAGCCTTCCGTCAACTTTTCATTATATTTCTGAAATTTGGAGTAGAGGTTTCGGGTAAACCTCCTTCGCAAGACCAAACTACCATATTTTCAAAAATAAAGTTTAAAATTGAATTTTTCAGGTGTAAAGTTACAAAATCGGTTGCATTGTCTTAGTTTTACTTTATAATTTTTTTTTCAATTTAGTAACTTTGTTAAGTGAAATTTTATGTATTTTTTAAATCAACCAGTTCTCTCTAAAAATGACACTAAATCAAAATTTTATTATATAAATGAATAAAATAATGCGAGATTCTGAGATCCTAGGCGATTAAAAAGGTGATCATTAAAAAAGGTTTATATATCCTAAAACCGAATCGCGTTGAATAAAACCGAAAAGCTTGCTGCAATAGCAACTGGTGACTGTTTTCCTACAATAAGGTCATACACTTTTACCATAAAATTTATAAAAGGAAGTTATGAACCATTAACTTATGATTAATTAATGGAGCTAGGATTTTATTTGAGGTATGTGTGTGTCATTGTTAGGCTAAAATTTTAAAGTTAGGTAATTATGTCTACCTCTTTGTAACATAACCTCCTAATGAAGTTATAACTCATTGCGATATATCACGATAAGTCGATAATTGCGGGAATAAACAATGGGCTTGGGTTTGAAATCTCGGTTTAGTAAATCTCGTTTTCACAAAATCACGTTTTAGAAAGTTTTATTTAGAAAATCTCGTTTTTAGAAAATTTCGTTTTAGAAAATCTTGTTTATAGAAAATCCCTTTTTTTATATTCTGGAAAAAGCCCATAATTTTGGTTTTGTATCCAACTCAGAAATCCTTAAAAACCTGATTTTTAAATTAAAAAAGAGATTTTCTTAAAAGGCGAGATTTTTCAATAAAAAACAAGATTTTCTAAAATGAAATTTTCTAAAAACGAAATTTAAAAAAATAGATTTACTAAACCGAAGTTATAGAATGCTACCTAAAAAATGATAATTCCTTTAAGAATTCGCTTTAAATCAAAATAAATTTTAGCACCAAATAAATAAAAATATTTTTCGATTTAGAATTCAACTCTAAAATTTCTTCTAATATTTTATATACAAACACATATATGAATATTCTGGAAAACATATATATGTTTATAAATATTCTGGAAAAAGCGCATAATTCTGATTTTGTAGCCAACTCTAAGGTCCTTTCTAATTATACTTTTACATACATATTTCAACAACAAAAATTTTAAAACTATGGGGTACCACCACTTCCAAAATCCCTCCAAATAAATTACTAAAACCCAACTCAATGTTGTATCAAACTTCAAAGTACATTCTTACATTTTTCAATAAATATTTCAACTGGAAAACAAAAAGCCAAAATAAATTTATAAGAAATAGAGTATGAAAATGTATTTTTTAATAAAATTGTTGTGTCAGTTTTTCATTTATGTTCTCCGGTGGGGCTTTTTGTCATTATATACCATACTTCTTATATACCGTTGGAAAAAGTGTCAAAAGACCTTTCTAACAGTATAATAAATACAGGGTGTTTTAGAAAATTTCATACTTATAGTGGTTTTTTTGAAAGTTCAAATTTTTTTTTTTTTTTGTTATAAATTTCCATTTGAAATTGCAATATCTCAAAAACTGTAACACCGATTCAGATAAAACAAGATGTTTAAGAAAAACATGCCCTACAATTTTGTAAGATATTAGTTCCAATTTATTGTTTTACAAGAAAAATATAACATTTTAATTAAAATGCTACAAAATCTTAGGAAAATTTTGTTATGCATTTTTCGACCACTAGATGGCGCCATCGCCACGAATAGTTTATATATTCGGAAACTTTGAGATATTTAGTACCATTATGTGATGACGTCATCTTGATAGCTCACAACCCCTCTCCGGAAGTTTATCCAAGAAAACTTGGGGAATTGGAAATAGAACAGTACACAACAGAACAGAGATCAAAAATTACGAAAGTTATAGAAAATGTACTGGAAAGAGCACGAATGTGTAAAGTCGAAAATGGTCACCACTTGCGGGATATAATTTTTCTACTTAAGCTAAAAATATTCCCCATTAATATACTGTATAACAAAAAAATAATAATAATAATTAACCATTAAATAAAAAAGTTACCAAACATTCAAACCATATCGGTCGTTTTGCGCCACCCTGTATATATTTTATACAGAAAAAATCTATTTACCTATATATTCATTTTTCGCTTCAAAAATTTTCTAATCAATTATCACCATCATATATATATATACAACCAAACCATATTATTAAAATTACAAATCAATCAACAAACATTTTCATTAACACATTAAAAAAATATATATATATATATATAAATCAATATTTCAAAATAATCAACAAGTGTAAATATGAATAAATTTTCTTTCACCTTGTTAATTTAATTGATTCTAATTGATTTCCTTTTCGAATTACATCATTTCTTCTATATATTAATTAATATAGTACAGTTATTGGTTGATTATTTTAAAATTTGATTAGAAAATTGTACAAAGCTAAAAAAAATTAATTTCCCGCTCTTTTTACTCTGTTTACAATATATTAAATTTACTTTTAAAATATGTATAAAATTTGGAAATTTTCCAATTAATTTTCATTAATTTTTTAAAATAAAAAAAAAATAAAAAAAAAAAAAAAAAAATTTTTGAAAATGATCTTATGTGAGATTTTATGATACTGAAAATAATGAATGGCAAGATCATTCAGAAAATATTCACATATATATTTCAAAATCGACACCATTCCCTCTGTCGGCATAAAAAAATTTATTTGACATTTGAATGAACAAAAAAATATATTTAAATATATATATAAATATGTATATTATTTTTTTCAAAATATTATTAAAGTTATTGTATTGTATTTAGATTAAAAATATCGTAATTATTCTTTAGTGATTTTTTTAAACAACCAGCACAAATTGAGTGGAATGACCCATTTCAGAAATGAATTCATAAAAAATATAATATAGATCAAAGTTTTTCATTTTGCTTTATTAATATTTGAGTTTCCGTTTTACAAAGAAATATTTGTAATTAATTAAAAATAAGCAAAGTTCCTGTTGTAAAATGTATTAAATGATACATGAAAGATAAATTCGTAATTTTGATTTAATGATTTATTAGATTTAATTTGAATATGACAATATTGTGAATAAAAATCAAAATTGAATTAATGTTACAAGGAAAAGGAAGAGTTCAAATCCGTTTATATTTCAAAATCATTTTAGAAAAATCTTTGATATGTTTTTATAATATTTATATATCATTTATACCACGTTAATAAGGTTTAGTCAATGTAGAAACTCTATATATATATACTTTTTTATTTTATTTTATTTTATTTTACAGTCTCATGTACGATCTGGTATCACAGTGAAGTTTGCCTGGACTTTCAAGTGTGACAGGAATATATATACTCTATATATACTTTTTTATTTTATTTTATTTTATTTCATTTTACAGTCTTATGTACGATGTGGTATGAGAGTGAAGCTTGCCCGTCCTTTTCAGGTGTATATATACTTTCTAAAATCTAAATTTTTAAAATTGTGCTATTGGACTACAAGCACACATTGGTTTTGAACAAAGGAAAAGGCTCCTTTATCACAGGTACAATACATTTAATTCTAATTGCCACAGTTCTTTAAATACTGTATATTGTAATCATTTTTAGCATACTTTTAAAAAATTTTGAAAGTTCGTCCGTATGTTTATAAAACTTTTACACTATTTGATAAAAGAAAATAAATTTTATCTTTGGGGTTAATAAAATAAATTAATTTAAATGAGCAATTTTTTTCTATAGCCTCTGCCTCACCCGTTATTAAGGTACAGTCTCACAAAGTCCGAAAATGTCATAATTTACGTTACCATAACAAGAGTTCTATTTGCAATGTTTTTGATCTGAAAGCCAAACGATAGTTGCTTTTATAAGATTTTAAAAATATATTGATTAAATATATAGGGTTGCCATAAGGTACTTTAATTTATAATTATATAAAACTCAATTTTTGCAAAAATTTTTACCTCTCACATCTTTTAAACGGCTCAACTAGAAACTAGAGCTAGATTTTAAAAAAACAAAATAGTCTCTGCAAAGAAAACTTTCTAGTATGGTCCAGTTTAGGAGCTGAACGGAAGTCTGTGCAAATATTTTTGAAGTAATATGCAAAAAACGAAGCTCCAAAATTAAATTATTAACATCTGTTAACAGTTTTTTGAATTATCAAGAATTTGGTGCAGGGTCAGAACTCCTAGTGAGCCATAACTCAATAAAGGACTTACATCCTGGGAGATTTGACTCAGCGTGGTGGGTCATAACTCCCTTATACAGTTCTCAGCTTAAAAATTATTAGTAATATTAAAAAAAAATATTAATTTCAATTATGTAATATCAGTGACGGGTACACATTTTGGGGTTGGATTTGAAATCATAGTATTCCCATTTTCCAATATTAAGAAAAAAATACATAATTTTACATTTAAACTACATTTTGAACGGCTATTTTGCAAAAAGGGTAATTCTGATTTTTAAAGTCTCGCACACATTAATTTCTAAAGACTCCGTTCCATAAATACTCTTTCCCTTAGGGACTTATGTTCCACTAAGTCAGTCATAAATCCCTAAGAGGCTTATGACCCTGGGAGTTCCGACCCTGCACCAAGAATTTTTTTAAAATTGAAGAAAGTGTCTCTTATTACAATTTTTCTTGTATAATATATTTCTAACAAAAATTCTAAAGAATTATTTTGATTGGCTTGTTTTACACTTTCTTAACAATTGACTCCTTACAGAGAATTAATAGTATTATGGAATATGTTTAATTTTGAAAATGTGCTTTTTTTAAAAACCGTTGTAATGTAAAGACTTGTTTTATTTTGTAGTTATCTAATTTATAATACTATGAAAATGTAATGTTGCTTTTATTAAGAGTTTAAAGCTTTCACTGTTACCAGGATTCGAACTTGGATCCCTGGAATGAAAGGTTGGGATTATAAACCACAATCAATTTATTTATGTTTATTTTTTAAAATAACTTAAAATTTGTATAATAAAATATCATACATAGACAATTATGTTTAATATTTAAATTAAGTACTAAAGCCTTTAAAATTACTAAAACGATTAACCTGTAATACGTGGATAACTATGAATGCAGCAGATTAATAAGAAAAGAAAATTAGTAAATCGTATAGTAACTCTTCAATGAAATCCAACACACAATTTTTTCTTGCGTAAACAGTTCTCTTTTATTGAAGTGTAGTTCTACAACTTCAAATCTATATATCACGTATTTATTTACAATACTTCTATACCGCTGTGAAACATAGAAGATAACCGCCAATATCACCAAAAATTTGCAGACGTATATAAACCGTTGTCCAGACCGCATCTTAAGAATTCGTTGGCCGCAAATCATTACCAACACACACCTGTGGCGAAAAACGAACCAAAAGATGATTGAAGTTGAGATCAGAAAGAGAAAATGGCGATGGATTGAACACACCTTGATTAAAACAGAAGAAAACATTGCAATGTTTTGAGCGGAATCCACAAGGCAGACGACGAGTGGATAGACCAAGGAAAACATGGAGAAGTACTGTTTTGAAAGAGGCAGAAGCGCAACGCAAAACGTGGTTGCGGCTCAAAGGATTTGTTAATGATCGTAAAAGGTGGAGAGGATTTGTTGACGCCCTATGCCCCACCGGAGTTCTAGGATCCAGTAAAGTAAAAAAAAAAGTATTTATTTCCATACTATCTTGATTAGTTTGACGCTTTTCCGAAATTTCATATTAAATTCAAGTAACTTAAAACTGAATAAATCATAAAAATTAAATAAAATTAGTAAAATCAAAACAAAACCAATCAACCCAAACTGTTAAAGGAAAAAAAATAATAAAAAAAAAAATAAAAACATACCTTAAATCGACAACAACTTAATAAAAACATTTATAATATTAATACAAAATAACGTTTCAAAACAATTCAATTCTAATAATATTATTTATAATTTATTTATATTATATATTTTTATTCTGGTGTACTCTTGTTTTTATTAAAACAATCTTTTAAATAAAGTTTAAAAAATTAAAAGTTTTATCTTATAGAATTGACTGTAAATTATATTTGATATTTATTTTGAATTTTATATCACCACTGTTACATAAAATTTCCACCGCACAAAACTTCTTTCTTAATCTAAAATTACAAATCTAAGATTTCAAATTGATTCTAAATCAATTCAATAATCTCTTCTGAATATATTTTTATAACACTTGACACTTTTTAAAATATAAGTAATTATAAATTTAAATCAAAAATATTTTTATTAAAATTATTAAATTTACCGAAACAAAATTCAGCTTTTTTTAATTGAAATTCAGTAGATAATTTTAAAACCTTTTTAACATGACTGACTGGTGCACAAATGTCATTTAACTATGTCTCTACATCAACTAATTCAGGATCAGGATTATCGTTTTATTTTAAATACTATTTCAATAGAATTTATATTGCACTATGAATTACTATTTAGTACTATTGTAATTTTTTAATATTTTTTGATAAATTTTTGATAAACCTTTATATAGGTAGCTTGAAGAGGTTTCTGATACACCTATAATTAAATGAGAAAATAATATTAAACCAACTTAAGTTCAAAGCCACTTCAAGGATCATATAGCTCTCCTATATGTCAAATATTTATGCTAATTAGAATATTCAATAGCTAATATTTTACAATATATACACTCGCATAGTCAAAATATTTGTCTAGAATTATCTCGAACTAAACTTTCAAATGCCGAATCTCGCTGCAACTTTTTGTTTGTTATAAAACAAAGCACAAACCCCTTAAACTTTCACCCCCAAACCCCTTAACAACAGCTTTAACAAAAAGTCAATTGCTTCAACAGTTCAGCCAAGAAAACTGAAAAACCAAAATGTTTTTCTACTAAAACTCATTTACGAATTGAAAACAGGGTTATGTTAGACCCCTAACCGAGATAAGGGCTCTGGTAAAGTTGATGCCAATCGCCCCAGTATGATTCCTGGGAAGCGAGCATAAGTTTCATTTATAAAATATAATTTATTTAAAATTTTCTAAATAAAATTTATAAAACGCATTGAAATATTAATCGATTTGTTAATTTTTATTTCCTTTTCCTAATAAAAAACAAAAAAATAAAAAATAAGGAAAAAAACATTTTTTTATGAATGAATAAAAAATACAAATTACGAAAATAATTCGAAATGAATTCCGAATCATGTCAATCAAAATTCATGACGCAAATACAAAAAGCATAACATTTATACGTATTATAGTAATCATCTACACATACATCTGGCTTTAATTTATATATGTATATGTATTATATAAATATATATATATATTAATATTGATTTTCATATATTGTATACGGATTATTTTAATTTTACATAATTATTATTTTATTTTTAAAACATAGAAAACATGTCTAGCATAATATAATACATTAAATGTTTAATACAAAATGGAATATAAATATAAGAATAATTTTAATTTGGATTATGATAAACATAATTTAATAATAATTTAATCAATTGAAAAAATTGTCATAGACATGTCATAAATTTAAAATAATTGATGTTTGGTATTTGCTAGCTATTTTTTTTGATAAATAACTATTCACTACTCAACATGTTGATATAAACAAATCAGTTTACTTAATACTAATATCAATTTTAAAGGGATTAAGTAGCATACGTTTATATACAGGGGCTGAAATGAGTCATAAGTGTGACAATTATAACTGTTTTCTACGATCTTAAGGTGTGGTTATATTGAAGCTTCAAAAAGTACAATTTGGATTAATAATTTAAATAAATATTTTTGAAAAATCGAAATATGGGTTTTTAAGTAGAAATCCTACAAAAATCTTAAAAAAATGTTTTTGAAATCTTTAAAAGTAAATTAAAATAATAATTTTACCTTTGAACACTTAATTCTCTTATTAATTATCGCAGTATCAATACAAACGCAACTTAATGAAAAAAAAAACTTCAAATATGTAATTGAAGTAACTTTTATAAATCTGGCAATACCTCTAACTATAATAGGCATTATGATATCATATGATTAAGTACGATTGTATGACATTTAATAGAACTAACTGTCATCATTCATTTAGAAATCTTTCGCCAAATCATTGTTATACGAAATGAAGCGTACATATCATATGATGTCATACATACAAGTAAACTTAATTGAAAAGAAATTAAAAGTAGGCCTTATAACATGTAGAAACGTCTTAGATTTTCAACAAATACAATTCTATATTTGTTTATAATGTAATATTTTGTATTTGAGTTGTATCGTATTCTATATTTGTGAGTTATATTATTCAACTAAATTATTTGTTTATATTTTGATTTGTTTATATTTATGTATTTTTTTTATTAAAGATATATAATTATTAATTTTTGATTAAGCCATTAATTTGAACCCAATGGCGAATGGTAGCTGAGTCGAGTCGAAAACCAAAAAAGTTTCTTTCACTTTCACTGGGATTCGATCCCGGGCTTTTCGTAATGAAAGGTCAGCACTCTAATCCCTGTGTCATCCAGTTGTTTATGTTTGACATGTTCTGCGTATGATTGGTTATGAGTTGTGACTATTATAGTTAGGGTTATGAATTTGTATATAATATGTAATCATTTCGAATATTTATCGAAAGTTCATATGACATCATATGACTATTATAGTTAGAGGTAATGTCATTATTACAGAAAAATAAAAGCTCTTATTGACAGTTAGTTTTATTAATTTAAATAGATAGGTAAATGAAATTATTAAAAATCACTAAAACCGAATAGAACTTTCAGGGATGCTCACATTTATTTTGTTTATTCAAAATATCGCCACAATGTAGGAGTTAAAATTGAATTATACTCTTATTTAGATTTATGTATGATTTCGGCTCACCAATAAATGTTTAAGCTTAAAAAACCATGAAAGGCTTGAAAGCAATATAAAGTTAGTTTTCCCAGAAAATTAAAAGAAATAAAAGTTTTCATGTAAAAAATTTAATTAAATCATTTTATTTATTAACTTATCATAAACCTTAAAATCAGTTTAAATAAAAATTTATTTCACTTATCAAAATAATCAAATCTGCCTCCAAAATCTACATACTTTAATTAACTAATTATTACAATTTTTTAAGTACCATAATTTAATATTTCTATATTTTATAGTACAGTTACATAAAAATTGAGTTAAAAATTAAAATCCCGAGTGACCGAATGAAGCGATGTTAAAAAAAAGTTGTAATTTAATTCATGCATCGTCAATAAAAGTAATTAACTTTAAAATTTTTAAAATAAATCTAAAAGTATATCAATCTCATAAAAACTTTCTTATTATAAACTTATTATATGCTTATTAAATATACAATGAAAACCGATTCATTTTAAAATCTTCAAGAAATTAAACCCAAATAAACCCAAAATTCACGAATAAAATTCAAACAATCTCTTAATATTTACAAAAATATTTTTTTTATCATCAATAAAATATCATTAATGATTATATTTTTATTTATTTCTTATATTAATATTAAATCAAAAATCAAAACACCCTCATATTTATTCAAAATTATATTTTTATAAACATCACTTAGTTTATATGAGAAAGCGGGTCGACCGCTTTATGTATCCAATTCTATACATAATAAAAATCGAAGTAGATTATAGTTGCCCTTGTCAACTTTAAGATACCCGTGTATAATCATTATGATTTTCCAAATAAAATAAACCATTTATTAATTCGGTAATACTATTATATTTAAAAAATTATATAACAAAATATAATAAAATAAAATTTGATCCACCCTAACAAAATTAAAGACAAAAAGATTTGGCCCATCCTAAAAGTTGGTCCGAATAAAGTTCAACTTTACCAAGTAACTCGCCGTATTACTTTACTAACCAAGTTTCAATTTTAACCTTTTAGACTCACAGTTATCGATTTGATAACTTTGTATGACAGCTTCCCAAAAATTGGGTCCAAATTTTGCAAAACTTTGAAAAATTACTTGCCATATTACATTACACACGAATTTGGATTTTCAACCATTTAGTCTTATTAGTTGCAAAAATATGCACTCTAGTTTCATCAATCTCTTTGTCAGCTACACTAAGCTTTGCCCCGAAAATTTTTAAAATTTAGAAACAAGCTTGCCATATTACTTTACTTGCCTACTTTTGTTTTCAACTTTGTAGTTTACATTATTGCTGAAGATATATAACAAATTTCCGAAATTTATATGGCAGCTCCCGAAAATGAAGCTGCCTTAACATTTTGAAAATTTATAAATTTTCATCCTCCCAGTATATTTAGTTTTGAAGAAATTCATATTGGTTCAAAAAGTTGTATGTTAGATTTTAATTAAAAACAATAGGGAACCTAGAAACCGTTTACAAATGACTTTGCTTAAATTTCAGTTATCGTGCTGATACACAGACGGACAGACAAACAAATCGATATATGCTTTAACACTACATCTAGTTCATCTAGATCGATACGTTACAAACGAAAGAGTAATTTTATTATACTCGTGGCCTTATTACTATGGACGGGTATAAAAATGCATAGAAGAATATGACGAATACGTTCGCTGGTGCTCTTGAAATAAAAAAAAAACAAAAACGCATCTCATACGCAATAATTCGTAAATGTGATCATTAAATTTGATATGAAAAAAAAAATAAAAGAAATGAGTAAAAGAAAAGATAAACAAAAGGCATAAAGAAAGAGATGAAGAGGGAAAAAGTATCTATAAAAGTATAAACTCGTCTGGTATACTTTTTATTTTTTTTATTATTTTTTTTTTATTTTTCTAATCGTGCTCTCCTACATGATTAAAACAACAGAAAATTATAAAAATAGAAATAATAAAAGCAAAAAAAAAACATCTGAAAATATAATAAAAGAACCCACCACTATTATATAGGGCTATAAAATAGTGACAGATTACTAAATTAGAAATGGAACAAAAATAGCCCAGGTAAAAATAAAAAAAAAAATAATTTTTGTTATTTTTATATTAAAAATTAAAATAATGTGTGTAAGTTATTTCAATATCACAACGACTTCACTTTCTTTATAACATTATTTTTATATTTTGTATGTTGGCAACGCGTATAACTGTTATACAGTAGTATGCAAAATTAAAAAATGCTTATGAGGAGTATATTCATGATTGGGGAAACAGTATTTAGAGCCTTTGCTTGCTATACTGGTATTCATTGCAATGAATGCATAAAAAATTAGTAATTAATTACTTATTGGATTGGCAAAAGATTTAAGTCTAACTTTGGTATTCATTTAATAGTTTGATTACTATCGTCTTAAAACGCGCAGCAGCAGATATTTTAAATCTTTAAAGTCATCTATCTTAACTATTCATTCCATTAAAAAAATTATAATAACATATTCTAATTCAATTTGAGTTGAACCGCATCTATTCTTCAGCCTATTCATTTAACTGTAGTGGATGATAAAGAATCGATGATATCATTCATATATAAATCTAATGAAGGGGCCTCGGTGGTGTAGTGGGTAAGCATTTGGCTTATTAATTCGATTCACGGTCGGGTCATGCTATATAATTAAAAATTTATCACCATGGTAACCAAATATATATAGTAAAATATAAAATACAAGATATAAACAAAATAAATAATATTGTTGGCTACATTCGAAAGAAAAAGACCCTGTCAATTTGCAAATGCACTTGGAAATACTTAATGAATAAATAAATCTAATGATAGTACTTTAAAAGAAGTTCCATAAGTTTATTACTACTCCATTCCTTAAAACTTTAGCCAACGAAAATAGTTTACACAACTTGATTATACAAAAGCCACTCGAACTTCAGAATAGAATCTTACTGAAATTCTAAAATTATTTTATTAGAGATTGCTAAAACTTATTTAAAAGGTTTGTTCTAAACAGAAGGTGCAAGTTTGGGTTACAAAAATTTAGAAAACAAAAATAGATTTGGGTAAGCAACTCTTCTTGTAGATTTGATAATAATAGGTGCTTATAATATAAATTAATATACTTATAAGTGACATAAAAAATAAACACTGCACCTATTATTTTGCATACCACTATAAATATGCGTAAATTTTTTACAAAGAAAAAAAAACAAAAACTTAATCGCTCTAATAACAAGTACTTATAATTTTTGGCATTATTTAATATTAACTTAGAACTAAAAATTTGAAAATTTAATAAATGGATTTTGTCTGTTCAATATTTAATAGGCAAATAGGCAGTATCCAAAATAGGCTCTTGATATTTCAGATATACTTCTCAAAAAACTGCACTCAATCTGCGCTCTTCCAGTTTAAATCTTTGTAAACTTTTTCTTCAAAACACAAAAAATCGATTATGGAGGCTTTCGATATTGAGGAGATTATTCAAGGGAAATTCTTAACTAATTTTTATCTTTTAAAATAGAAACGCCTCTTGTCAAATTGAGGGCTGAGAAGACAAACAACTTTTCTATATATTTGTAATTCTTCAAGAAACATCTTAGATAAGAAAATGAATAAAAGTTGACTATGCATCTGTAAAATAACAATAATTATGAATCAAGTGAATTCAAGGTTTAGAAATAAGGGTTCGTTTATGTTGGAGCTGCGATAAGTGATAAGTGAGTCGATAAGAGCATAGCATAGAAAAATTATATTCTTTGTCGCTAATCAAAGCGAGTGAACACTCTATTTCATTTAGAGCACTTCTATCATGTACACAGTCTTCTACGCTATGCTCTTATCGACGCAATTATCACTTATCGCAGCTCCAACATAAACGCACCCTTACATAATATTATACTGAAACTTGGGTTAAAATAATTTCGAAAAAATTCAGTAAGGTTTTCCAGTACGCTTGAAGGTTAGTTTTCAATCTATTTAAAATTTGGGACAACATTCCTATAACCAAAGACGAGGAAAGTCGTTAATTTTTCTTGTACAGGATGGCGCTAAGCGACCGATATGGTTTTAATGTTTAATAATTTTTTTAATTTATTTATATTTTTTATTTATATTTCAGAATTTTGTGAAAAAAACTTGGGGAAAAGTTATGGAAAATGCACAGGAAAGAGCGCGAATTTGCGAAGCCGAAAATGGTCATCACTTGCAGGATATAATTTTTCTACTTAAGCTAAAAATATTCCCCATTAATATACTGTATAACAAAAAAATAATAATAATTATTAACCATTATTAAACTTTCAAACCATATCGATCGTTTTGCGCCGCCCTGTATCTTTAAATTTGACAAAATTTGTGTCTTACTGCAATTAATTAAACGATACACATTTTATACATCAATCCCTTGTCTATTTTTGAAATTACAAAAAAAATATATATATAAAAATTCATATATATATATAAAATATGTAATTTTATTTTTATGAAGGCCTAATAATATTGTAGATATATGTTGCAAGTTGCAAGTTTTTTTTTTCTACAACATAAAATGTAAATTTAGTTTTTGATAATCCACTTTAATTATTGTTTTAATAAATAGATTTGAATAGAATGGAATATAGGAAGTCCATTTTTCCGTGAAGTATTCCAAGAAAATACAAGCAAACAAAGTGTAGATTTATTTGATTTTGTAAAGCAAATGTTATTTTCTTTTGATCCAACGGAAGTCTTAGTTTTTAAGACTAAGAAATTTATTGGAAAAATAATTTTTTTTGAAAGACTTACATTTACATTTTTATGTACTTCACAATATAAATGGTTTATTTAATAAGTATTTTGGTTTGTTTTATTAGAAAGCATAACGATCAACACGAATATTAATAATGAACATATAAATTTGATCTTATATTTTTAAAATAAACATTTATAAAGTTAAAAGAACAATAATTGAAAACATTGTGTTCCAATCAAAATGAATTAATTTTTAATATTTTAATTAAACATTTGGTAAAAAATGACATTTTAATAAAGATAAGTGACAATGGGATATGTATTAAACTGTTTTTAAATTCTACATAAAAAACGAGGAAAAGTGTAGTAGAGTAGACTGTGTCAACTCTGGCATACCGTATGACCGATATATAAACATTAATTACTTTTGGCAAAATTTCAAACATAGGTGTAGAGTAATTCTTATATAAAGTAAGCAGTTGTATGGCTCAATGCAACAAGAACTCACTGCAGCAGACCAACCAAATTTTGCAGAAACTTTAGCCATAAACTGTAATAAGTACAGAGTAACGCTCATATAAAAAAAGAAGTTGTATGGCAACTACCCAAACCCATGGACCAAAATAGCTTGATTTAAATAGCGATGACGGCTATTGCAAAAAAACGAATTTGCGAAAATTTCAATTTCCTAGCTCCTTTACTTTTTGAGTTATCGATTTACTTTTCGATTCTGATCCGATCCATACACTTGAGTAATGCTATATTATGCTAAAACAATATCTACCTCCTCCTTCTCTGCGTCACAAACGTAATGGCAAATTTATTATACCCTTTCACCTATAGTCATACGGGTATAAATACTGTAAAATAGACATCTTAATGGTTTTAACTTATGTACCTAAGAACTACAAATAAAATAAAAAAATAATTACATTGAAAATTATGGATTTTCGGCTTCAGCGATGTATTTAGGGATCCCTGGCTAATTTAAAATTTTTAACAAAATTGGTGGTATGGCCAATCTTACGAAAAAATCTTGAAACGGAGTTCAAAAAGTTTCAGAAATTTCATGAAATTAAGTTTAATGCGGAAGTGGCTCTCAATGTAACAAGATCGTCAAAATAAAAGACAAAATTTAAATTTAATTATAAGTTAGAATTTAATTTTAAAGTATATGCCTTAAATTTAAAGTACGTCTTATTATAATTTTTCTTTTTAGTTGTTCAATTTTTAGGCTAATAAGCCTGTCTATATCACAATTACATGTTGGATCAGGGGGATATATTATATTCCTATTATTAGAATTGATCTTAATGAATTTGATACATGAACACATGCATTTTAAAAGCGTAAAATGCCTTGGTAAAAATTCATGGTTTAGTAACAAATGTCTTGCCGTTTCAATAGATACAGTTCTATTAGTGTACTGTAATAATTTAATATTTGAATTATAAGGGATTTTCAAATCTGCGAGATATATTATTCAACTAAATTATTTGTTTATAATTTGTTTTTGTTCATATTATTATATTAATGTTTTATTACAGGTATTGGATGTGCTCGTATATAACATATATCTTAACAATCTTTTCAATTAAATAAATACTATAGTCAATTAAAACATAAATTGGGCTTAAATATTATTTCTTTTAATGATTTTTATAGGGGTAAATAATATATACTAGAAAATATTAAAAAAATTAAAGTAATATTACAAAACCTATTCTCACAATTGGAAAGAAAAGAAGCATATCTTTCTAAAGTAATCATTGAAATCATCAAGTTGGGGTGAAGGTGATGTGCAATAAAGAATAGATTTATTTAAATTTATTCAATTCTCTGTACAATATTGTGAATTAAAATAAATTTAAGTATTAAATTAAAAATCAGGATTTCAATAAGGCGTTTAGTTGGGATTTAAAGAAGTCGGTCTTGATTATTGTAAATGATTTTAATAGTTGTGTTGAGTATATATGTGTGAAGAAAACAATTATGAAGGATTTAGCAATTGTAGTTTGATAAATAATCAGGGTACATTCCCTTTTCCCAGAATATTTGCGCTATTGTATACGCGTAATTGTGAATATACAGAGTGTTTCCTAATTAGGTGCACCGCTGTATACCACTGCATAGGTAAATGTAAGTAAATAAGTTTTGTGTATGGGAGCTAAGATTAGCCTCTTCTAGTTTCCAAGATACGAGGGGTTAAATGAAATTTAAATATTTTCTATAGTTTTCATAATTTTACTCTTAACTCTGTTTCTAGACTACTTATGAAAATTTTGGAAACTGTATTCGAAAGCTTAAGATGTCCTCCTTTAATCTTTTATCGTTTTCTATCTTTTAGACTTTCAAAACTTAAAACCGAGCTTTCAAATTTAAAACATGTTGAAATTTTAACAATTTTTTTTGAAAATCCACATTTTTTTGTTTTTTTTTTTTATCTGCTCAAAAGTATATATACAGTGGTATATAGCTAGCAGTGCCCTTAATTAAGAAACACCCTGTATAATCACACTAAATGGAAATAAGGTCGTTTCGTAATTATATCGTATTTTTTTAATTCAATTTAATATTTAAAAATTAAATTACATTTTTTAATTGGTTCTTTTTTTTTACAAAGATTTTTTGGAATAAGATATAAATGTAAATTTGACTTCTAAATAAAGAAACTATTAGATTGGACTTTATTTTGTTACTCTTTATTTCACCGATCACAAAAAAAAAAAACCATGACCTACAAAAGTTTTTTCGAGCGTAACATCTCAAAAGGCTAAAATTTCTTCGTCTAATATTTAATAATAATCTAAGAAAAATTTAGATCATCAACTTGAGTACTCCATTTTATCCAGTAAATCCATTGAATATTAAAAACACTTAATTTACATTGAAAATTCTACACAATTTTCTATTCCAGATTCATACCTTATAATAAATGTATTTCTATTTTTTTTTTTTTAATTATTATTTATTATTAAATTTATGATTTGTTTATTTTTTATCTAATATCATTTTTTAATAACCTAACACAATAAATCCACTTTTATTCTTCTTATTTTTTTTTTATTTGCTTTTCTTAGAAACAACACATGGATGCTAATTTTTGAAAAATATGAAAGCGAATTTAAAAATCAAAATACATATAATAAAAATTTTTAATTAAAATTAATAATTTTTTAACTTTTTTATTTGTTTTTTTTTTTTTTTAAGCAAATTAGCACACTATTATTAAAATTATTTGTTTATTTAACTATATAAAATATTTATTTTCTTAAAAGTCGAATACACACATGTATTTTGATAGATTGGTTTTGGCACGCGATTCAATTCGCCTTTTTTTAATTTTTTCACGGCGAATTTCGAAATATAAACAAATATCGAAAAAAAAAAAACCGACTAAAAAAATAACAACAACACCAACAAGATCAGATCGATAATACGTTTTCCTAAAACAAAAAATATTAATATATTTTCAATATCCACGATTTATTTCTCTCGCGACGCAAACTCTAACGGACCGTATGTTGTTGATTCGAATAATGCCACATTATATACTAAGTACTAAGAAAAGTAGAAATCGTTTTCTAAGGAAAACTAATTTTATTTTTTTTTTTTTTAAATTGATATTAAAAAAGAAAATAAAAATAGACGAGTTTATAATAATAATAAAAACATATGTTTTTTTAGTTTTCTCTTTGGTTGGTTCTATTATTAGAAATTCAGGAAACTAATATAATTTTAAAATATGTTTTTGAAAAAAAAAAAAAATTAATTGAATGTTCGTTCTTTTTAGTGTTACTTTTCGATTTATATCAAATTATTGTCATTAATTATACATATATAGTTACATAATATATAGGTAGCTTATAAAGTAAATTGATAGTATAAAAAAAAATGTAAAGGCTTGGATTTCGCATTATACTTTAATCTTTAATTCATAATAAATATCTTAAGTTAAAGAAAAAGAATTTTTTGCTAATATCTCGGTTAACACTCATTAAATTAAAATATCTATAAGCTATTTTTTTAAATTATAAATATATAATGCTATTACTTACAATTCGTTTTTCTTAAACTTTGAAATTGCATTTTTTAGCTATCACTAATTCAAAAAATTTTGAAAAAATGTGCCTATTAGTTTCACTCTGTTCATCCGTCTGAGAGTCCGTAAGATTACAAAAACTTTTACACCGTTGGAAATAGAGAAAGAGAAAATTGGTAGGTATTACCAATACAACCATGGGTAGGTATTACAAAAAACAATAATTTAATGCAAGAACTTTTTCTGTAGCCCCACACGTTACGGAGCAACAGCCCGCCAAAGTCGGAAAAAGTCCTATATTTAAATTGTCAAACAAATATCAATCTGAAAACGATGAAATACAGCGGTTCTTATAAGCTTTATAAATTTTAAAAAGGCAAATCTATACTGTTGCCATACGGTACCAAAATTTACCATTATGTAAAACTCAATTTGTGCACCACAAATCTTCTAAACGGCTCAAGTTGGAGATTTGTAATTTTAGGCGAAATTAGATCCTCAGAAATTTGTAGAAGTAGGTTAAAAAATATTTTCTGTCAAGCTCCCTGTTGGGCAAGGGGTCGAAAATAGAAATTAATTACTAGTATGGTTTTGGTGCAACAATAACTTACCAAAAAAATAATTATTTGATTTTCTGATTAGTGATTGATTCAATTGAGCTTGGCATCAAAAGTCGAATCAAAACTAATTCGAAATCAGGAGCTAAAAACATATTCTAAATAAACTAATGGTAATTTTTTGGAATTGGTGACCACCATATGTTAAAAACAAAATTTCAAGTTGAATTATGTAGAATATATTAATGAATTTTGTGAATTGGTGGATACGGCATAAAGGTTGATTCCAACTACACGTAATTCATACCTATTCATACTACGCAGGCAAAAAAACAAACCGACACTGTAATTTGTATACATAACTTAAAGGCTGTTTATATCTCCAAAACAAGAACAAGTATCTAACTAACTTATAGTGTGTTCATTCAAGTAGACAGTAGATTTAAGCAAATGAAAACAAAAATTACTGAACGGTCTTTTTTTCTAATTTTTTTTTTTTTTGTTTTTGCGCTCTGTCTTTCTTTGCAAAGAGCCCACTAATTATTTCAGCTTTCTTAGCGGTTTTGTGTGTAAAAAAATTGTACTTTAGAAGTTAAAACACATTTCAAAATTTATAGTGTTTTTTTTTTTGGATTCATTTTGAAATTTGTGGAAAAATCAAATAAAATTTTTTTTTCATTGTTTTAGAAACAAAATGATTTTATTTTGTAATTAAATTTCTGAAATTTTCAAATCGAACTGTGATATTTACCTTTTCCAAAATGTAGTAAAAACAAAACTAATGTCAAAAACTATAATTTTTTTGAGTCAAACTCTTTCTCAAAACACAAAACATTTTTAGCATTCAAATATTAAAAGTCTATTAACACCAAAACAATAAATACAATTCCGCATTAAATCTAAATTAATTCAAATTCATTTCTTTTGAATAGAAAACCACACAATTTCTATTATGTTGACAATTATGAAATAAAAGATGAAGAAAAAATAAACAATTGACAACATAAACTCAAAGATACAAAAAAAAAAAAAAAAAAAAATTTCAAGATTGAAGATAAAACACCAACGAAAATCAAAATTTTGATTTATTCAAAAAAAAAAAACGAATTTAAATTATATTGATAACATATTTTTAATACCTACACGTCTTCTTCTTCTTTTCATTCACTGAACACGTCTCTGAAAAATACTCAAAACCTTTGCATTCACTTCAATCATTCACAACTTAAAAAACAAAAAAAATATTGTACATACAAATATACAAAAGTATATAAAAAACTCAAAATAACACTTTTTTTATGCGAAGGTGTTTTTTTTATAATTTACAACAATAGAATTGTAATAGACAAAAAAAAATTAGTGATAATGAAATTTTCACAGCATGTGCATATTTAACTTAATTATACGCCCCGTTCCTACACACGTACTACAAGCATAAAAGAAGATTCAAAATTTTTGAATGTTTGAAGTATTCACTTTAGTTCACAGGTAGACTTTTTATTTTTTTTTGTTTTTTTGGTTTTTGTGTGTGTTGAGATGATTAAGTGATTTTCAATATAATTTACAATTACAAAAGAATAATGAATATTGATTTCTTTTTAAATGAGATGCACTAATTGGGAAGCTAAGCGCGTTTTTTAAGAAAAAAAAACGGTTTTTTTTTGTAAATTAATAAATCAAAATTCTTTTTGAAATAATATTGAAATTAAAAAAAAAAAACCATTTGTATTAATTTCTTTGTATATGAAAATAATTATTCGATTCTCAAACTTTAGAGTTTTTTTTTTTTAATTTGGTTTTTTCTTTATGATTGTGATAATCAAAACGAAATACCGTTACATGCTCTTCAAAAATGAGCGTATAGATATAAAGAAGATTTAGTTAGTTTTTATAAAGTTTTCGCCTTAATTCGCCTTGGTACCACACAATTTATGGATGGCATTCCGGATAATATTCTCATATACGGATAATTTGGAAAAGGGGCTACGGATAATTTAGCTATATATGTCCGTACGGATTGCGAATAGACGGACGGACATAACTCATAAAGTAAAAGAGCTAGGATTTTGAAATTTTCACAAATTCATTTTTATGCAATAGACGCCATTGTCTTTGACGTTGTGTGCTGCCACACAACTCCTTTTATTAAATGAAAATAATTTTTTATTGGATATTTGAAATTTGCTAAAAGAAGTTTAGTTTTATAGCCAAAGTTTGTGCAAAATTTAGTTGGGGTGGTGCAGTGGACTCGAGTACCTGTCATACAACTTTATTTGTTAAATGCACATTATTCTATACTCTAGTGGAACAGGTTCGCGAAAAAATTATATATGAATTTGTAATTGAATGGTATATAATGTCGATGTTACGGTAATACGGGTATCCCAGAGTTGACACAATCTACTCTACTACACACTTCCTCGTTTAAATTATATCTTTATTTTTCTCAAGTCAAAAATTTGAATTTTTAAACCGTGATTAGAGGTGACTATGCCGACTTTCTTTAATGGCCCCGTTCAGTTGAATAAATCGCTTTAAAGTTATTAAATCGCTTAAAGCAATTCGCACCTGAACGTTTTTGTTTTAATCGCTGTTTTAAATCGTTTCATAAGTTTTGCCCTTAAGCTTGTTTAACTTTTTTAGATGCCCTTTATTACAATTTATTTAGGAATGAAAGAGTTTTCTTTATAAGTAAGAAGTATTTGTCTTCCTTCATAAGTAAGAAGTTTTCGATTTCCAGATACCTGAAAGTCCGGATAATTAACACCTTAACCTTAAATTACGTTACTTACTTGATAAACCATAAAAAAATCGACTCCAACTAGTAAGAAATGCAAATGATGAAAATATGTGATAAAATCATTACAAAAGTTAGGCTCCAGAGCTTATGAAATACTTTTTTGTAAGCATTTCATGCTGGAATTTAATTAAGAAGAGTTATAGGGCTGGCCGTAAAATCGGGGTTTTTTATAATTCCATAGCAAGATTTTTGAGACGGGAGCCCTTGTTGATTGATGAATTCCTTGATTTGAGCAGTTCACATATTGGAATTTGGATTAAAATACTCTTTGAAACAAATTAATTGGACAAGTAGATTATTAAATAAGAAAATGCAACATCTATACAATGCTAATAATTAAAAATAAAATTTTTGATGACAATACAATTAAAGATAATCGAAAAATTATTTTTTATCAATTTTAGCTTTTTTCAGTAGGTTTGTATTGTAGAAGAATTTAAATCAATTGATATGTTTATTTAAATTAAAATTTTTAAAACTGCCTAATGTGTTTCAAAATAAAAAAATTGTTCTTTTTTTTAACAATTATTGCATTTAAAATACTAAAAACATATATTATAAATTATTTTAAATTTTAATGACGATTATGAAAATATTAAATTCCTTTATATCTAAAAATTTTCTTCTTATCCCTATTCTACTAAAATTTTTATTATTCTACTCCAATTATTATTATTCATTGTAATAAAGTGGAGTAAAATATGGAGCTAAAGTTGAGGAATAAAATCCTAGTGGAACAAGCTTTTAATTTTAATTAGTAAGTGAATTCATAACTGAGAAAAATTAAACAATTTAATAATGAAGAAGGAAAACACTCATATTATCCTCTCATTTAATAGATCAAGAATTGAGACTCAAAATAAACCAAAACCTATAGTTTTCATCATTGATTTTTATCACATGTCAAAACAGCAACTATTAGGTGCAGGGTCAGAACTGCCAGGGTCATAAGTTCCTTAAAGACTTATGACTCACTTAGTGGGACAAAAGTCCCCAAGGGATTTATGACATAAGTAATAATAATGTAATATTACATGTACAACAATATGTATTTATATATATATCTATGCGAGATACTATATTAGAAAGTATATTTAGGTTTGTTAAAAATCAATGTTGACTCTTTTTCCAGAGTATTTATGAATTCATGTATGCGAGACTTCGATAACAAAATCAGGATTAACCTTTTTGCAAAATAGGCTCTCAAAATGTAGTTTAATTGTAAAATTGTGGTTATTTTCTTAATTAATTCCTTAGGGACTTATGTCCTACTAAGTGGGTCATAAATACCTAATGGACTTATGAATCTGGGAGTTCTGACCCTGCACCATATTTAATTCAATTATTATTTTTATTTCACCATATCCATATCAAAAAATTAACGATTTTCTTGAATTAGACTTATAACTCATAGATACACAAGTATAAATCAAACAATTTTCGCAGTCAGGTAATAAGGGAAAGTCAGTGACAACAACCTAACGGAATTGGGTTTACCATTTTATTTTGTTATAACAAAGAAAAATTTAACATTCAGAGGTAGCTCATTTGAGTATCCTTCCATCGTTTCATTCAAAGAACCATTCGAATCCCAATCAAAATTAAAATTCTAATTCTTTTTGAACTGATTCCGTTTCCATTCATCATTTAAGCTAACTGTTTTTTTTTTTTTTAAGCGCTGACTATTCAACTGTTAGGCTAATGAGCCTGTCTATACCATAGGTACATGTTGCAACAGGGGGGTCATATTATATTCGTGTTATTAGATTTGATCTTAATGAATTCCCCATACAATTTAAACATGAGATAGTAAATAGGCCTTATAACATGTAGAAACGTCTTAGATTTTCAATAGATACAATTTTATTTTTGTTTATATTCAAATATTTTGTATTAGAGTTATATTATGGTATTCTATATCTGTGAGTTATATTATTCAATTAAATTATTTATTTAAATTTTGCATTTGTTTATATTGTTATATATTCACTTTCACTGGGATTCGAACCCGGGGCCTTTCACATGAAAGGTCGGCACTTAACCACTGTGCCACCCAGCCGTTAACTGACCTGAATAATAATTTATTATCCTTTTCATTAGATAAAATCTAGAGTTCTAAACATTGTCTCACATTGTAATATACTTCCTCATATTACAATTAACCTCACTTCATCTTAATTTCTATTAATTAATAATATTTTTAAACAAGATTATGTAATCAAGTACTCCATTCTTCAATTATAGAAAAAAAGTAAAAAAAAAGTTAGTTTTAGAAAATCTATTAAAAAATCACCACAACAATTTAAATAAAAACTTTTTCAAATAAGAAAAAACACAACTTCAAATCTAAAAAGAAGTTTAAGAAAATTAAGAATAAATTTAAGACAACACCATTATAACAATAATCAAAAACTTACAGAAAATCGAAAATTTTTAAGAAAGAAATAAATTAAATTTAAAAAAAACTTTTCTTTTTATAAAACTAAAAACTAAGATAAGTAACACACAACCCAAGTATATACGAGTACCCTGCTTATAAACAAATAGTAGTAAAAACTAAAATTAAATTTCATTCATTTGAGTTTTTCCTAATTCATTCACTTAAATTTATTCTTTTGAAAAACACTCATTGAAATACTTTAAAAGATAATTCAATTAATATTCTTTTTCTTTAAAATATAATATACAAAAACAAATTTTATATAAAACTTAAAATTAATTATAAAATATGAAATATAAAATGTTTAAACTTTATTTGTTATTACATACAAGATGTTCCGGATTTACAAAATTTTTGCAAAACCATAGTATCTTCAGTATTATTAGAATTAGAAGAAGAACATCCTTTTAGACAATGATCGCGTTTATTTTAAATTTTATTTAGAAGAACGCTAGCTTCGATACCAAAACGTTTGAATCCAAGCCTTTAGAGGGTTCCTACTATTATTACAAAATCCATAATTATAACCGTATGACTATAGTCAAAAACAGTCCATTACGTTTGTGCCGGAGAGAAGGAAGGAGATATAGACTCAAAGGTATGGATCGAATCAGAATCGAAAAATAAATCGATTTAGCTGTGTATGTTCGTCCATCCATGTGTCTATCCGTCCGTCACCACGATAACTCAAAAATTAAAATAGCTAGGATTTTAAAATTTTCACAAATTCGTTTTTATGCAATAGCCGCCATCCCTTTTGAAAGCTATTTTGATCCACGGGTTCGAGTACTTGCCATATAACTTTTATTTATATGAGCATTACTCTATACCTATTAAAGCTGTGTGTTTGAAATTTTGCCAAAAGTAATTAACTGGATGATATAATGTTTATATTATGGTGATAAGGGTATCCCAGAGTTGACACAGTCTACATAGTACAGTATTTGGGATACTTTCAAAATCGTTGAGATTAAAAACTAAAATTTTCTGTTCTCATAATTTCTACATGCATACGCGCAATTCCGATATCATGGTAAGTATATTAAAATAAAATGGAGTCTTGAGAGATAACAAGTACTTTCATAACCTTTATATTGCTCAATGGCTTTTCATTATTTTTCGAATTACAATTCGAAATCCCACGATTTAGTGGTATTAACACACAGGGTTTCATTTAATAGAAGTTGCTGCATACTAGTCCTTTGAAAAAGTAGTCTGTATTAATTAATTAATTGAACTAGATTATACAGTATTGTACCAGCGAATGGTTATAATGATTGTTAAAACCGAAGCTTAATATTTGTGAATGCTCTCATACTCCTTATAGGAATGGAAAAGTAACAAAACACAATAACTTGATAATATTAATTTTTGGTTTTCGTGCAGAGATGACTTTAAACTTTTAATTTCAGGATATCATTTAATAAATTTAGACTTGGGAAATAACCTTAAATTCAAGTTTTTAGGAAATTTTCGGCATATAATACTCCTAGACTCTTTAATTATCTTATAGGGAAAATAAGCCCTTGACAAAAGTTCAGTTAAACACTGATCGATACTTATTCCTTACAGGAATTCAAAAATCCCCTATGGGTTATGATGTTATGTATTCTTCTTAAATTATTTTTATTTAATTTAAATATCGAATTGAAAACCCCTTACTAAATCTATCTCTACCTGCTTTTCTACTTCAAAACTATGACTCACTTTATAGTATTATAAAATACTAGCTAATACCCGTTGCGCGTTGCTGTACCAATCAATGTAGGTTAAATTTAAGTTGATGTTACTGCAAAAAGCTAACACAAAAATTAAACATGGTGCAAATGAATTAAAGTAATTTTTTTTAAAAAATTTTCCAAGGACTATTCTAGTAATTTTTTAAACTTTCCGTAATTTAAAGTTAAAGAAGTACTAACTACTTTCCAAAATTTTATGTAATTTACTATCAAAAACTTTTTTGACCAATCGTAGGACCGACATGTGTTCTCAAACACCAAGCTTATTAAAAGACTCAACACCATTTTCAAGGTGTTTCTGTAAAAATACGCTGTATGGGTTAACGGAACTCAACTCAAAAATTTTTTGAGACTTTCTCTTTAACCAAAGCAATACTGAGCAAAATTGGACGTAATTTGCTTCCTAAAATCTTTTTTACCAACCGTTGGTCCGGCATGGGTTAACAAATTCCCAAATTGTTAATAGTGTCAACTCAATTCTCAAGGAGCATCATGTTTACAAATTTTGAAGTCAATCGGTTAAACCGTTCTCATTTTAGAACAGAAACATTCAAATAGAACAAAAATACTTGCACCACGGCCCCAACTGAGAATCGTAGAACATGAGAATCGGCTGAGCAGTTTAGGAGCCTATTCGCTACATAACAAACAAACAAACAAACTTTCGCTTTTATATAAATAGATAATATGTAAACTTTTTTCATTATTTTTTTATGTCATCGGGAAAAAGAAATTAAGACAAACTGTAGTTGATTAAGTTAAATTTTTGATTTTATATATATTTCCAAACATTTTGAATCCTATTACCTAAAACTGAACATCCTGTAAGAAATATTCTTTAATTCTAATTAGAAATGGAAAAAAAAAAGTTAATGAATAGAGAATTGAAATTCAAAAGTTATTACAACTTTAAAATAGTTTTCTTCTTTTTTTGTGTGTAAATTTATTGATGAAATTTAATAAAGTTTTAATATAATCAACCCTCCCAGCTGTACATAGGAAAAGTGTGCCTTCGTTTTTCTTATTGCAAAATACTATTATGTTTCAATTTAATAAAACTTTTTAAAATCAATTAGAAAAAAGAAAATTAATATTAAAAAAGTGCACAAAAGTTATAGATAACAGCTTAATAAAGAAAAAGAAGTTTTATTATTATTGACTTTAAATTGAATCTTTTATCATTGAATTAATTCTATTAAAAATAGTACTACATAAATTGATTTAAGTTACAAATAATAAACCAAAAGTAATATAGTTTATAAGATGTATAGCTTTCAATATGGTTAAGAAGGAGAAATTTGATGTAAGAACAAAGCATTGGGAAGGTCTTTTTAAGGAAACCATTTCCTGAGTAATCATAAATATCATAACTCTTTGATTTCCTAACACCTTTAAATTTCAATTTTATTTTTAAACCAAAGAACACTTTGAATTCCAAGGAAATAGAACTAAAAATCTATTAATAACATTTTTGAAAAAATGTCGACCTTCCAGTGAATTTCCAGATATAATACTGTAGAAAGTTTCTAAACATTGATCCATTATTGAGTTTTATTGAAAAAAAAGCAAGAATACAGTTGCCTTTGTCAATCTTTAAATGTGAACAAGAATCCTTAAAAGCAAAGCTTTTAAAATACAATAATACTTTTTATTTTCGAAGACAAACAACTAAGATTCAGCAACATTTGGGGTACCCATACAGTAATCCGGAAAATACTATCATATTAATATTAATTTCCAAAGTTTAAAGCACAGCAGGATTTATTTTACCTATCTATCACACAGAATTACAATCTATTAGAAATCATTTATTTCCGTTGCGGTTAAATCTTTCTTTTTTAAACGACAGTGTATATAGCAGCCTTGCTTGTACATTGTCGTTAGTGTATACACAGTCTTAAACAGTGTATAAACAGCTTTGAGCTGGAATTTTTATAGATTTATATAAGAGCAGGGATATCTATAAATTAAAAGTTACCTGTATAGATTGTCCCCCAAGTGACCCCAGTTCTAGAATTAAAAAAATTAAACCAGCTCTTATTGAGTGCGTCGTTAGTAAACATAATATAAGATAATATAAGAGGCATTTTTGAATAAGCTAATAAACTTGGTAAATTTTTAGAATTAAGTAAATTAAGCAGAACTCTTTTAATTAATAAAATGTTGTTGCCCATGTATTTAAATATTTATTTAGTTTTATAATGATATTAAATAAATGATTCGAATTTTCCATGGATTACTGGATGATATTCCTGAATTATTTTCAAAATAGTAAATAGTTTACAATTCTTCTTATACAACTCCAATAACATAACATCCGGCTTAGCTCTTGTTATTGCAGTACAAATCAAAATAGCTTTCTTGTATTAACGATTACTAATTCTAAAGATTTTTAACACCTTAATATTGAATTAATTATAAAAAGACCTATAAATATTTTTATTCAATTAAAATTATTACATAGCCAGAAAATTGTACAAATTTTAGTTCAGCATAAGGTATAGCATATATTTATCTCAACTTATTAATTCTACCATTGATAGATCATTGTATATATATAAAATATATATATAATCATTTTTTATATAAAGTATTTTTAATATTATATTTATTATAAAATAAACGTATTTAGATATTCACAAATATTCAATATGAACCTTAAATTTAAAATATCGCGAAAAAAAGGAAAAACCGTATTTACCGCCTATAAGTATGCAATTACATGAAAAAAAAATTTTAAGTCAAGCTTTTACATTTAATTTATGAGAACCCCGTGTTCAATCAGTATTTAATTGAATTTAATTTGAACTAAGAAATAGCAAATCAATAAATTCAAATAAAAATTTTAAAAAATATGTTAACAAAAAAAATTAAAAAAACAAAACAAAATAATAAAAAACCCAAAAAACTGAACTGAAAAATATCAAAGAATGTTTTTTAAAGTTTTTTTATATTTTTCTTTATTTTTGTTTTTTTTGCTCATTTTTTTTTTGTGTTATTTTTTTCTGTATTTTCTTTTTTAACCACCCAGTGACCTATATTTATTAATATATATACATACATTTATATGTATGTATACCGTTATATTATCAAAAAAATGGATTTTTGTGCAATTTCATGTACATATTTTAAATATACTTTTTTTTTCTGTATTATAATATACTTGTACATATATGTATATAAAAAATATAAAAATGTATGCGTTAAATGTACATATACTATGTAAAAGTATACATATTTATAAAATGCATTAAAAATTATTATTTTCATCACAAGCAATTACTGTTATAAAAAAACTGTTAAAAATGAAAATTAATTTCTGTACCTCTGTTTTTATTAACAAAAAAAAAATAAAATGAAAAAAAAAATAATTTACATATTGAACACTATCTAACAGGTGTATTGTTAGTTGGTTACCTGCATAATTTCATAAAAACAATTTACATAAAGAATTTTATTTTTTGATGTAAAGAAAAATATAGTTGTGAATAGTGTTTGTTTTAAAAAATTTTTTTTTGGAAAATTTTTGGAAAAACTTTTACAATTTTACAATATTTTGGACCAGCTACAAATGATTTTGAGATAATATTGAAAGGCGAACTGGATTGATTTGTAAATTGATAAAAACTATGAGCATGTAGACTTTTATATTATATTGTTGGGACTTTTAGAGATTTATGGCTCAAAAAACTCGACTTGGAGACTTAATAAACTGAAATATTTAGAAATCAATGTCAAGAAATTTAATTCAAAATTCAAATTTTAAATTTCCAATACATGAAATTTTTTTATAATAAAAGTACAATTCGACTGTATGTGGTTTTGATTACTTTTTTCCAAAATTGTTAATATAGGTTAATTGTACATATAGGTTTATAGGTTTTAAAATGTAATGCATATATAATATTATTTACTCTTTATTTGTGGTTTCTTAGCTTATTTTCTAGAGTTATTATACAACAGCCACTTTTGGCTCGTTAAATAAAACCTTATGTTTTAGGGACTTTTGTCTTCTCAGGTTTTGGGACATTGCAGATCCTGGCTTACTTTCTATGTACTTTTTACTTCCTAATTCAACTACTTTGAATAAAAAATCCCCGAATTTGCTCAATTTTTAATAAATAGTGTAGAAATTTGATAATTTTTGCTAACAGTTCGACTATTATGCTACTAGACTATCTATATCTTAGTAATTATAGATCAGGGCTAATATATTATTATATTCTTTATTATAGTACTTATTTGATATTATAAGAATTGATTTTAATAAATTCCACATATATTAATGCATTAGATAGTACTAGGCCTTTTAATATGTAGAAACGTCTTAGACTACTTTTACAATTTTAGTTATATCGTGTGATTGTTACCCCAAATTTTATTTAGGTCGATAAAATTGAAAACAATCTATTACAGCTATCAAAAAATTTCTAAAATAAAGATAGTTTAATAGCAAAATTGTCTCCCCTTGATCAGCGTGGAACTAAAAAGAATTGATAAATTGTGAATTATGATAAGAGTAATTCTCAGAAAATAAAAAAATAAAGTACTTAGTACTTAAACAAGAGATTGCTTGCATAAACCAATTGAACCGTTATCAATAAAGAACTAGTTTAACATTGCAGCAATTTTAGAACCTATATTCTAACATTGTAATGAGACGTCTTTTTCTATAATAATATCAGAACTAATTCAAATATAAGTTATAATTTCAAATGTTGGTAAAACTTATAATATTCTATATTGTGATGTTGTTTGTCTAGAACAATTCCATTGCTTTTAACTATCTAGTGTCTTCTACCTAGGTTAAATAACTAACTTTTCTATACATGAACATAAGACAACAGTTTTAGCATTAGGAAATTATATAGAAATTCCATTAAAGGTTAATGCAATTTAGAGACTAATCTCAATATCTTAAATCAATCAGTTTTGTATAACTGCGGTGTACACGACTGATTGTAAATGGAAGGGAATTAAAAACAAAACTCCTAAAAAATTACTTCATTGATTACCAAATACAAGTTTACAAGTTTATTGTACTCATTAAAATAAAAATTGAAAATTTTTTATAATTATTAAACTTCTCATTAAAATAAAAATATATATATATATAATATATATTTATACTAATAAACTTATCTAAAGTAAGCGTATATATGTATATATTGTAATCATTAATTATCTATATTGAATAATTACTATATATCTATTAATAAAAATCAATATGTACTTATTTGATATGTATATATGAACATACATATATACAAATTTGATCTAATAAATATTTCTTTGCAGAAAATTTTACAAAATCAATTTATTGACACAATATTAAAAGATTAATTCACAAAAGATGGGTGCTATATTATATAGTAAAATATAACCTCAACCTTCGGTTTATAAATTTTTTATTTGTCAGTATAAAAAGAATGGATGTGAAAATTTTTATTTTATTAATTTAATCATTTAAAGTTCATATGATGATAAATCAAGAAACACTAGTCTGTATATTTATAGTGCATCTCAAATGTAGGGAAAATAAGCATAAATACTTTGCGATGTGTGTTCGATTAGGATGTACACTCTTACAAAGTATCTTCAAGATATAAACAATAATGGAAATTATAAAATATAGGAGTTATAAATTCAAAGGAACGGATATTAAGGGATATGAACAAAACTTCGTTAAAGTACGTCCAAACTACCTTACTTTTGTCTGTCTTAATAATTGCTATAAAAGTGTTTAGGACAATTACATATATCCAACTAAGTTGTCCTGAAGACGATTAAGCTCTATTTTGTGTATAATAATCTGAAATATTTTATTAATTAATATTGCAATAAAAACACAAGTATTTTTTCAACTAATTCCTCTTTTCTAAAATGGATTTTCCTAACAACATAAAAGTGTATAACTTATCTTGATAAACTTTTGACTAATTAATTATTTGGTAAATTTTTTCTGAGTGTGGATTGGATTAAACTGAAATACACAACTAAATAACTGCATGCGCATGATATTGGAGAATAATCCTCTAAAACCACCCGACATTATAAAACAAATTATTTTTTTTTGTTTTACAAGGGTTTGGAAAGCTTTGAAAGCCATCCTTTGTGACTATGTCGTGTTCCTTTAACACACCGCGCCTCTTTAACACACCAAAACCATAACCTTTTTGAACCAAACTTTAGGAAGGGACTTGTGCTATAAATGTTCAGTTAAGTAAGGAGGATAGAAATTTGAAAGGATTTGGGTTTAGGATATTTAGGATAGTTGGATTTTGTGAGATAGAAAAAATTGTATGAGTTTAAGGGAATCCAGATTTGAGGAACGAAAGCTGGCACGAAGATTGGGATATATGTACGGTTTATTTAGTATGTGAGGAAAAATATGAGGAGAAGTTAAGAAGAAAGATACATATTTATGTTCTTCTTAAATTTGGTTTGTGACATGTATATATAAACTATAATTTTCAAAGGACTACAAATCGGTATATCGCCCCATAATTATGACGTATGCATTTCCTAAGATGTTCCATAACTCCTTTAACATTTTATACAAATCTACGGTAAATGAGTGATCTTCTTTCGCATTTTTTTTCATTTCCTTAAGTGCATGTTTTCATTCCTTCAAGGGTTCTATTAAAGCAAGTTGAAGATTCAAGAAGTATGTAATCCACCTAAGTTTCGAAATTAGTTTAATTACCATTTGAATCAAGTTAATTTATTACAATATTTTTTCAAAATTTTACTAATACAACTTTACTTTTTATAGTTACATCCCAACGAATTGACAACATATGGTAACTTTAAATAAAAATAAAACTATAAAATGTATAAAATCAAATTAGAAATAAAGAGAGGGGAGAATAAGTAAAATTTATATAACAAATGTTGAGGTTGATGTAATTAAAAGATGTGGTTTGATGTTGATATAATAAATAATGTTCACATTCATTTATTTTGACTAATCTACATATATTATAGAATATATATATGAATATACATATGAAAATATATGATTACATATGTATATATATTTATCACTTAAATATAAAACGTAAGCATAATATATTAAAATGTTCGAATAAATGTACTGAAAGAAAATATTTATAATCTTAATTTTCTCCTGTCAATAATTTTTTTCTTTTTGTTTTATATTTTTTATTATTATTATTATTATTTTTAATATATCGTATAAATTTTATTTAATTTTTGTTTTTTTTTTTTTTTTGTTGTTGTTTTTGTATTTTGTGATTTGTTGCATTATTGACACATGTTAATCCTAGGTAATTTATCTATAAAACGTGAGTACTTTTTGTGTTTTTTTTTTTTTATTAAAACATTTTGTATGCTTTGAATTTTAAGTTTATTAGTGTACTATAACTATAGTAGTATATAAAATAGTAGTGTAGTGTAGTATAAAATAAATAGAGAATAGGTAGTTGTATATAATTACAAATAAATAGATATGGTAGCTATTATAATCATATTGTAATCATACATATAAGTACTTATATATAATATTATGTAATTATTGTATATAATATTTTGATATAAAAGTACATAATAATATTCGAATATTTTATATAAATGTACTAAATGTTAATATAAATACAAATTTATATTACACAGTGCTTTAAATTTTAGTGCTTAAATTTTAGAAAAATGGGGTCATTGCTTTGTACAATAATGTGATCTCTAATCACTCTAGATATATACCAAAAGCCTTTGATGCCGCGCTACTAAAAAAGTTAGAAGCATTTGGTCTAGGGAAAATTTTCAATTCATGGATAGAATCATTCCTTTCACACCGTTCAATACAAGTTGTATTCGACGGTTTCTTTTCCAAAAATTTTGAAATCGATGCTGGTGTTCCTTAAGGTTCGATACTATCGCCAACCTTATTTCTTTTATTTATCAATGACCTTCTATCCATAACCTCCAACAAAATTCTTATTGATGACAATTCTTTGCTGATGACAGCACTCTTGATTGTTCTTACCTTTTTGAGAGAGCAGCTGATGCTATCTCAAAAACGGTAAATAATGAACGAACCATAGTTTCAAGTTTCTTAAATAATGATCTCCAAATAATCAAGATTGGGAAACCGTGAACAGGATAAGTTTTAATACTTCCAAAACTCAAAGCTGTTTGTTATCTACTAAGCGAAGAGATTTTGTGCCAACCATTTCTTTTGGTAATGTTGGTATTCAAAACTCCGAATCCTTAAAAATCCTAGACATGGAAATAAATGCAAAACTTTCGTGGAACGACAACATATTTTCGGTAGCAAGAGATGCCTTGAAATACCTGGGATTCTAAAGTAGAAGTAGGAAATACTTTACATCTCCAAATCTACTTCAAATTTATAATATCTGCATTCCGCCAAGACTTGAGTATAATTCTGCATTTATCACGCATCACTGCTTTTTAATATCTTGATAAGATACAAAAGAGAGCTGTTCGTGTTATCAATGATACTGACGTCACAAAAGACTTAAAGAGTTTAAGTTACCGCCAAAATGTAGGAGCTTCTATTAATTCTACAATTATTGCAAGAAATAGTAGTCACAGTTTTTCGGATATACAGCATTCTCCATTTCGGAGATACAGCCTTCAAAAAATGCTTAGAAATTTGTCTGTAAGCCTAAAGATTTTCTTCTGTATGTATCCTAGCGGTCATAGAGTTTGACGAAATAAATATAAATTTTGTGAGACATTGTTTTTAAGCAATTGAAGGAGGGTAAAGGTTAATAATTTTTTGAATTGGGTCTATAGTTATTTTATCTCTTATACAAAAGTGCAAAAATAACGGACTTTTTAAAATTTTCTCAATTTGTTTACATTGTTCTTAATGGGACACGTATGATTGAAAAGCATTCATTAAATTAAAAAATAAAATCAACAGTTTCGGTTTCGCCAAATTTTATATACCTCTATAATTTATATGTGTAGATACCTTTATTTACAAGCGCAATATCATAATTTCTAGAAGTTTTGTCTAACTTTATAACTTTTGATTGAAGCACAGATTGCATTTTGAGAATCTCTTGGTTGAGTACTGACCTTATTGAAGTCAAAAATAATTTACAGGTTTACAGGCCGGGTGGAGTACCAACTTACCTGAGTAACCAGTGTAAAATATTGGATAACCTCAGTGCATAATGTCCTAATTTTGTGGCCATTGACTAACAGAAAGTGCAACAAACCGTGCATTTTGATTTATCAAAAATCTGAGAATGTTTAATAAATCTGTATATCTAAAGATTAAATTTTAACAGCATGTATAGATTGGTATTAACTAAATAATATAAACCAGGGTCGAGAAAACTTTTCTCGCACTCAAATTACAATAAACAAATAATTGAGCCGCGACCGGCAACTGTGCGACCGAGTAAGCCGATTAATATATATATGATTTAAATAAATATAAAATTTTTTTAACTCATGTACAGAGGGTACTCAATGAATTTTTAACAACATTGAAAATTGATTAAAGTCGCTTTAATTCAAATTGTGAGAATCCAACTTGTCAAAATCACGTTGGTCAAGATTCTACATATATCAAAAAACTATTTGGAGCCCTATAATAAAATAGAGGCCTCTAATTATTTGGGGTCCCCACTAAATTTATCAAATATGTAATAATCTTTTAAATAAATTTTCATTTTATCAAAACAATATTCAGTAGTGAAAAGTATTTGCCACAATAGGGCCCCGAGTGTTAGAAACTCCATATTAGTTAATCATTACAAAATAAAAATATATTTGTCTAGGATGAGGTATTATATTGTATATAATATTTTGATATAAAAGTACATAATAATATTCGAATATTTTATATAAATGTACTAAATGTTAATATAAATACAAATTTATATTACACAGTGCTTTAAATTTTAGTGCTTAAATTTTAGAAAAATGGGGTCATTGCTTTGTACAATAATGTGATCTCTAATCACTCTAGATATATACCAAAAGCCTTTGATGCCGCGCTACTAAAAAAGTTAGAAGCATTTGGTCTAGGGAAAATTTTCAATTCATGGATAGAATCATTCCTTTCACACCGTTCAATACAAGTTGTATTCGACGGTTTCTTTTCCAAAAATTTTGAAATCGATGCTGGTGTTCCTTAAGGTTCGATACTATCGCCAACCTTATTTCTTTTATTTATCAATGACCTTCTATCCATAACCTCCAACAAAATTCTTATTGATGACAATTCTTTGCTGATGACAGCACTCTTGATTGTTCTTACCTTTTTGAGAGAGCAGCTGATGCTATCTCAAAAACGGTAAATAATGAACGAACCATAGTTTCAAGTTTCTTAAATAATGATCTCCAAATAATCAAGATTGGGAAACCGTGAACAGGATAAGTTTTAATACTTCCAAAACTCAAAGCTGTTTGTTATCTACTAAGCGAAGAGATTTTGTGCCAACCATTTCTTTTGGTAATGTTGGTATTCAAAACTCCGAATCCTTAAAAATCCTAGACATGGAAATAAATGCAAAAGTTTCGTGGAACGACAACATATTTTCGGTAGCAAGAGATGCCTTGAAATACCTGGGATTCTAAAGTAGAAGTAGGAAATACTTTACATCTCCAAATCTACTTCAAATTTATAATATCTGCATTCCGCCAAGACTTGAGTATAATTCTGCATTTATCACGCATCACTGCTTTTTAATATCTTGATAAGATACAAAAGAGAGCTGTTCGTGTTATCAATGATACTGACGTCACAAAAGACTTAAAGAGTTTAAGTTACCGCCAAAATGTAGGAGCTTCTATTAATTCTACAATTATTGCAAGAAATAGTAGTCACAGTTTTTCGGATATACAGCATTCTCCATTTCGGAGATACAGCCTTCAAAAAATGCTTAGAAATTTGTCTGTAAGCCTAAAGATTTTCTTCTGTATGTATCCTAGCGGTCATAGAGTTTGACGAAATAAATATAAATTTTGTGAGACATTGTTTTTAAGCAATTGAAGGAGGGTAAAGGTTAATAATTTTTTGAATTGGGTCTATAGTTATTTTATCTCTTATACAAAAGTGCAAAAATAACGGACTTTTTAAAATTTTCTCAATTTGTTTACATTGTTCTTAATGGGACACGTATGATTGAAAAGCATTCATTAAATTAAAAAATAAAATCAACAGTTTCGGTTTCGCCAAATTTTATATACCTCTATAATTTATATGTGTAGATACCTTTATTTACAAGCGCAATATCATAATTTCTAGAAGTTTTGTCTAACTTTATAACTTTTGATTGAAGCACAGATTGCATTTTGAGAATCTCTTGGTTGAGTACTGACCTTATTGAAGTCAAAAATAATTTACAGGTTTACAGGCCGGGTGGAGTACCAACTTACCTGAGTAACCAGTGTAAAATATTGGATAACCTCAGTGCATAATGTCCTAATTTTGTGGCCATTGACTAACAGAAAGTGCAACAAACCGTGCATTTTGATTTATCAAAAATCTGAGAATGTTTAATAAATCTGTATATCTAAAGATTAAATTTTAACAGCATGTATAGATTGGTATTAACTAAATAATATAAACCAGGGTCGAGAAAACTTTTCTCGCACTCAAATTACAATAAACAAATAATTGAGCCGCGACCGGCAACTGTGCGACCGAGTAAGCCGATTAATATATATATGATTTAAATAAATATAAAATTTTTTTAACTCATGTACAGAGGGTACTCAATGAATTTTTAACAACATTGAAAATTGATTAAAGTCGCTTTAATTCAAATTGTGAGAATCCAACTTGTCAAAATCACGTTGGTCAAGATTCTACATATATCAAAAAACTATTTGGAGCCCTATAATAAAATAGAGGCCTCTAATTATTTGGGGTCCCCACTAAATTTATCAAATATGTAATAATCTTTTAAATAAATTTTCATTTTATCAAAACAATATTCAGTAGTGAAAAGTATTTGCCACAATAGGGCCCCGAGTGTTAGAAACTCCATATTAGTTAATCATTACAAAATAAAAATATATTTGTCTAGGATGAGGTGAAACAAACGCATTCAATTAAATGTGTTTTGTTGGATGTGTTCAATTATAAATTCTCCTAAAAATATGCAAAAAAATTTGTCTAGAATGAGGTGTAACAAACGCATTCAATTAAATGTGTTTTGTTGGATGTGTTCAATTATAAAGTCTCCTAAAAATATGGAAAATTTGATGGAAAAATTTTTTGAACAAAAAAAAAATAAAAATTCTGTGGAACACGAATGAAAGAAATTTATGTAGATTGCATAATCCTACCCACATTGCATACTTTTAGGATGTGTTTTATTTTCTCATAATCAATATAAAAAATTAAATCAAAATCTGTAGGTAATAAATTTTAATTATTTTATTGACCTTTCTATTAATTTTATTTTTATTTTAAATTTTCTTAAATATCCATTTTTTTTTCTAAAAAATTTATAAAATTTTATTGATTTAAAGTTTCTTTTTGAAAATCCTTTTGGAAATTTTTAATTTTTTTTTTTTCCAACTTTCCTAGAAAAACTGTATTGGTACCACCTGGCTTTATTGTAAATATTTTGAAAGTTATGATCTAAACTTTATTTATATTTTCATTCATTTATTCATTCAGATAATTTTTTAAGCATCTAAATTTTCCACCACCATTTTTCCAATAAAACGTATATTTCTTTTGATTATTGGATATTATAAATTTGAACTTTCATTTATTATTTAGTTATTTTTAGAAAATTCAACATTTCCTTTAATTGTGTCTATTTAGTACAAGTGGAATTTGGGTTTTATACAATTCGACCACACCATTGGAAATTTTAAATATATAGTAAGACATTTTGTCAATAAAAATTAAGAAGACAATGCTTCACAGGAACATTTGTGTAGTTGGTCTTAATAATGTTCAGTAAATATCTGAAATAAGGGCGAAAGCCCAATGTATGCTTTGATGCATTGCTTGGTTTGCTTAAGCAAATAAACCAAGAAATGTATTAAAGTAATTTCAAAGTTTCCCCTCATCTCGCTCTCAACTCTACCTCATCTATCTCTCATCCCTTCCTTCATAACTTTTTAATTATTTATCTATTTAAAAGTTAAAATGGAAAAAAATTATGTAACAACTGACGGTTGGGAAAGTGGGTTCAGATATACAATACCTCTGAGTTCAATGCACCATAAAAACCAGACAAAATAGATTTTAAACTTAGTTAGGGTTAGGTATATTAAAAAAATTTCAAATAAAATTTATAATTTGCATTTGATAATGCAAAACTCAATTCAAAAATCAACATTTATTTAATACAATTTCACGTACATATAAATAGATACATTATTTAGCATGTTGAATAAGTACATTATAGAACGGTTAGCCTTCAAACAAGTATTTTGATTTGAATTTAAACAAAGGAAACAATATAGAATGTATAACAACATTTTTTAAAAATGTATATACAAAACATTAATAGTTGGAGAAATAAATCATTATTGAAACAAAATAAATCTATTTCACATCTCTTATTAACACAAATTTATCGAACTTAATTTTAAAAAGTACGTAATTGAATAAAAAAAAAAATATTAATTGAAATTAAAAAAACATTTCACCAAGAAGGGATTTGAACTAACAGCCCCAAAATTTTATCAAATTCAAAACATAAAAAAGGTAGACTAAATAAATTATTCATCTTCAAATTTTTAGATACAACAACATATAAGTTTTTGTTTTTTTTGTACATAACTAGAATTGAAGCATAGTCTGTATTACATAGAATGCAACGGTTACCATTTTATTTAAGAAAATGGTATTGATATATTATAATATATGTTTATGTAATATATGTAATTAAATTAGAAATAGTTCTTAATTAGAAAAAGTTCTTCTTTCAACTGACCTTCCGTCATTCTGTGACGGGCCAACAGCTAGTTACAAAATAAAATGAAATAAATAATAATTTTCTAACAAAATTTTATCAACTTCCTTTATTATTAAAATTTTAATTTAATTTTAATAATTTCTATAACATTTGGAAAAAAAAACCTTATAGATTGTTCTCTGGCATATATATACAAAATAATATTATAATAAATTTTAAATGTTCTTTTTACCGTTAAAAATTCCACTAACACATTTATATATACATATTTACAATTTTATATACAATTCATACAATACCTACTTATATATTATACATGTATATTGAACTTATTCGTGTAAAATAATTTGTAAGATATAATTTTTTGCATAAAAATTTTTATCTTAATTTTTAGAAACAAATTTTTAAATTTTTTTTCTTTTTCTTTTTTAAACTATTTCTTTGTTTTTTTTTTTTCTTTTTTTGCCTGTTTAAATTTTTTTTTTCCATTTTACTTTTTTATTAATTTTGTTTATTTTATAAAAAAAAAAAACAAAAAAATAAAAAAAATGATATAAAAACGAAATCCAACTAAATTTTATATAATATTAAAAAAAAAAAAAACTGTTTTATTTTTTTCTCTAAGGTTTTAAGGAAGAGAAAAAAGGACGAAAAAAAAAATAATAAGAATTACATATTATATTAATGTATAACACAACAACAAAATACAAGAACAATATAATAATAATGTAATATAAAATTTACAAAAGAAAAAGAATTCGAAACTATATAATAATAACAACATAATATATATATATATATATATATATATATATGTAAATAAATTTATATATGTACATATATATATGAACGAAATATTCAGGAAAAAGAAATAGAAAAAATGAAACAAAAAAATAAAAATTTATCTCTGAAAATCCTTGACACACCCATATGATAATTAATATCTACACCATAAAAAAAAAAATTATATTTTTCGTTGTTTTTATGTTTTTTTGTTGTTTTTTTGTTTTTTTTTTCGTGAATCTCTAATCTCTCATCTTACGAAAAATATCAGGGAAGATGAAAATGATAGCAATAACAACAACAACAATAATAATAATAATAAAAGAAGAAGTAAAATAATGTTTAAAAAATATTTAAAAAGAAGAATAAAAACTAATACAAGAGTATAATATTGTAGTATAACGGTGAATCAGATTGGGTATTTCCCCTGTATTCAGTTTTATTTTAATTAATTTAAAATTAATTCACAATTTTTAAGTTTTAAATAATTTTTTTTTAAACAGTAAATTCACCGTTTTTATATGCCGTATATACCGTATCTTTGGTAAACTTATATATTATATTTGATTACTAACCTCCATATGGCTCCAGCCATCTGCATTCATTTTAGCAGCTTCAACACTACCTTTGGCACCCATTTTTGTAAATAGTTTTTTTTTTTTTTACTTTTGTTTTAATTGAAGTATTTAAATTTTTATAATAATTCCTTACTTCGGATTATAATGTAAGGAGTTGTTTTGGGTTTTTTAATTTTATTTGAAAATTTTCAATTTTTAAATTGATAATTATTATTTAAGAGAATTGAATTTTATATTAATGTAAACATTACTATATCAAATTTTAATTTTCCTTCTAATTTTATTTTAATTAATAAATTTTATTTTTTTGGGTATTCAATTTAAATTTTTTTTTTTTAATTTAATTTATTATTTTTAAGGTTGTTTCACTTATTTTCACTCTTTTTTATCACTATATTTGCCTTTATATTTCTATATTTTTAAGTTGTTATTTTTATTTTGTAATTCACTTTATTTCTTTTTTTTTATTTAATTATTTTTTATTTTAATTTTTGATTAGATATATTTTGAAGAATTTTAAATTATATATTATTTTTTTTTTAATTTATTTAATATTATTATTTAGATTTTTTTTTTTCACTTTAATCACTCATCTAAAACTTTTCATTTATATTTTAAACTATAATCACTTTTCTTTATATTCAATTTTTATATTTATATTTAATTTTTTAAAATACTTGCTTTTTTTTTAATATTTCAAATTTTTTAATAAAGTTTTTTATTTTGTTTGTCGTTGTTGCTATTAAAAAATAGAAGTTACTAATGTATAAGTATGGTGTTTAAAAAAAAATTTAATTCAAAAATAACAGTAAAAATTCTAAAAAAAAAAAAATAAATATAGAGATGATATTAATTTTATTTGTTATGTCAAAATTTTCTATTAATTTACACTTTCTTACAGCTTGTCTACAATTTAACTTTGCTTTATACTTTGATAAACATTTAACATATAGTTTTTAATTAATTTTACAGTTATTTAATATTTTTATAGTATTATTATTATTTTTATTACATTAATAATTTGAATAAAATTGAAAAATTTCTAAAAATAAAAACATCCTATACTTCTTGTTCAATTCCACTAAATTATTATTTATATTTCATTGATAGAAGACGTCACAACTCACAATCATTCTCTATTGTAACTTTAATTTTTATGATAGTTGTTGTTGTTGTTTTTGTTGTAAACTGTTCTTGAATTATTTTCTTATTTTTTGTTTTTTTTTTTTTTTTTTTGTTTTGTCTATTAAACTGTCAAAATTTGCGGCTGTTTACATTTGAGAAAAAGACAGTTATATATAATAGAAAAGACAACAACAACATTTAAAATAAAATTCAAAAAATTAACAATAAAGAGAGAATGAAAATAAGAAAAAAAAGAGAAACAATTTAAAAAATTGAAGAGAAATTTTAACTTGAAAATTGAGAATACAAGACAATTTGTGAATTGATAAAATATATTAAGAAACATTTTTGGAAATGAAATATCTAAAGACAATTTTTGTAATTATGTACTCATATATTTATTATTAATTTAAATAAATTTTAAAGAGAGCATAAAATAAAAGAGACTATTATTGAGAGAATGTTTATAATATTATTCTTGTATTGTGTATTTGATAATTTTTGAAATTGTGTTTAAGAGGAAAATTAACTATTCTTAATATTTTAAATGGAAATTTTGAATTGGAAAATATTAGTTTTCTTTTTTTAATTTTAATTTTAATCCTCACATTATTATTGTTTTTTTTTTATAAGTATTATGTACTATTATACTTTAAAAGTACGTTCATACGTGTATATTTACGTACCTATAATGTATTTATATTATCATACATTATGTAAATACCTCTAGAATACATATATATTATATATTATGAAAAAAATATGTACGTAGTACCCGTACGTTAAAAATATTGCAATGTTATTTTTATTTTAAATATCAAAATAAAATAAAATATAAGAGTTTTTTACAATGTACAATTGTATGTGTATAAACGTTAAATTTATATTAGAGGTACATTACATATACATATATAACATATATATATGAATACATAACGTATGAATGACGAAAAAGGAATAAAATGCAATGGGATTCTGTGTAATGTGTAGGGAAAATCAAATAAAATAAAAAAATAAAACGAACGAAGATGGGAAGCAATGATGTTTTGTTTTTTTTTAATTTTTCCGAATGGAAAATTCTAATTTTTCAATTTTTTTTTTGTTTTGCTTTGTTTCATTTTATTTTTTTTTGTTTTTTTTTTTAACAGATAAAATATCAAATTGGGGTAAAAAAGTTTAATAAAAAAAAAAATATAATACAATATTTCAAAATAATATAATATTATGTGTAGTATATATTTTTTTAATATAAATATTATTCGTATTATTATTATTGTAATTGTTTTTTTTTTTTTTATTTTCCTAGTTTATTTAAATTTTTTGTTTTTTCCTCCTGTTTTAATTTCTATGTACTGCTGCTATGCGTCAAACACACCCACTTCTAAGATATTATGGTTAGAAGATAGAAGAGGTAAATT
>OY720443.1:93393733-93575832 GCA_963082915.1 Dolichopus griseipennis
AATTAAAAGTCTTAATCTGTCAACTAATTCATTAGGATCATCCCAATAAATATATTGATTTGACTGATTTGTATATTTTAAATGGGTTTCTGGTGAAGAAGATTTATTAAAATAATTAGTAAAAATTTTTTTTAAACAACCTGAACCGGTTTTTTTATGTCTAGTGTTATAATTATGTTTATATAATTTTCTTAATATATTTTTGTATTTAAAACCTTTGTTTCCTTTTATTTGCTCTAATTGATCGTAATTTCTTCTATGTGCATTTGTTTTGTTAAGTATTTGATGATATGTTTTTAAATCACTTTCAGTATAGTTTATAGGTTTTTTTTTAAATATCAATTCATATAGACCATCAGTTCCTTTAAAAACTTCAGTATCAATCATAATATTTTTAGTAATTTCATCTATTTCAAAATTAGCATTCCCAAGTTTTCGAACATTTAATGACTCATCAAAATATGGTCCATATGTCTTATCAAGTTCTGACTTGTTAAAAACAGGAAATTGTGAAATTGATGATTCATCAATAATATTATCAGTTATAGATGACGTCTCAAATTTTATAGTATTTGGCGTTGAAGTTATAAATTTACTGTGTGTATTACTTTTGTTGCTAGGCGTTTTAACTTCCGGCTTAAATGGTCTCAATAATTTTAAGGTGTTATCAGCGCTAGCAGGCAATTTAATTTCCGGTTTGATAACATTATTTGAAAATTGTTGTTGTTGTTTGACAATATTTGTCAATTCTTTCAATGGTTTTGTAATTGGAGTGAAAGCTTCTTCTCGATTACGGTCTTCTGATAGCTTCTGAACTTTTAAAGATTGAAATTTCCTTTTTAAATTTTTACGAGTTTTCATTAAATCTTTCATAAGTTGTTCATCCATTTTTTTTTTTAATGTGGATTAGTTCAATTATTAACTGTAAATTATCGACTGAACTGTTCTCTTGCTAACTGCTAACTGATAATCCCTAACTGCTGACGTTAGTAATTACCAACTGCTAACAGATCTTGGTTTATCTAAAATTTAGCAAATGCATCAAAATTTTTTCTATAACGTCCATTATTTAAACCGCTATCTTTGTCAATTAATAGAAAACCATAATTATCATTCCAGCAGCATGAACTCAATTTTTTAAATTCATTATAAGTCATATCAGAATTTACATGATCATTATATATATGTTTTAAATTTAAATCATCTTGCTTAAATATAATTAAAAAATTAGCATTATCTCTAACTAAATGCTTTGGAATTCTTGTATATGACTGACATAAATAAAAGCTATCTACTTCTTGATGACGTCCCATACAGAAATAGGCTCTTATATTATCTTGCTTATCACAAGCTACATCATCAAAAATAAATATTGAGTTTGGCTGTGAGGCTGATGGTTCAATTACATCAGCATTATTTGAAAATTCGTTATATCCCATTCCTTTGATTGGTTTTATTAATTTTTTTAAATATTCATATTTAGGTTGATGTAATGATTTCGAGTAGATATATATGTTTTCAAATTTAAGCCCTTTAGGATCTAAAAGCATACTTATCATAGCATTAGTTTTACCACAATTTGAAGGTCCGACTATTAATCCTCTTACACTATCTGGAAAACATTCGCCATGTCTTTTAATTTTCTTTTTTGAATTTTGATCGAAATTTTTAATTTTAACTGCATTATCTAGTTTTATAAATTTCATTTTATAAAAGATGATTAGTATTTGAGTGACTTTCTTAAACTAAACAACTTAATATTATGTCACTTCATAATAAATATTCAATCAGTAACCAAAAAACTGTTAATGGAAAAGGTGTAGTTAATTCTCTAATTAATAAACTACCATTTGAAGCACATTTACCTGGTTATAATTATTGTGGTCCTGGGACAAAACTAGCAAAACGATTAGCACGAGGCGATAAAGGAATTAATGGTTTAGATGAGGCTTGTCGAGAGCATGATATAGCATATTCTCAAAATACTGATCAAAATCAACGACATATAGCTGATAAAATATTGGCAGAGAAAGCTTGGCAAAGGATAAAAGCTAAAGACTCAAGTTTTGGTGAACGGTTAAATTCATACCTAGTTACAAACTCAATGAAAGCTAAAGTTAGGCTTGGTATGGGTTTAAAAAAGAAAAAAAAGAAACTTTTAAGAAAAAAGAAAACTTCGAGAAAAAAGCTCTTGAAAAATGTTATAAAGGAAGCTAAAATAGCTGTTAAAACTATAAAAAAACCGACGAAGGATAAGAATATTATAAAAACTGCTTTGCATGCTGCTAGAAATTTTTCTAAAGGCCAGAAAAAAAACATTAAGATTCCTCGAATAATTCCTGTACCAAAAATTGGAGGAGTTTTACCTTTAATACCTATATTTGCAGGTCTATCAGCTATTGGAGCACTTTCAGGTGGCGCTGCAGGAATAACTAAAGCTGTTAACGATGCTAAAAATGCCCACAAAGAATTAAAAGAAAGTCAACGTCATAATAAAATGATGGAAGCAATAGCATTAAAAGGAGGAAATGGATTGCACTTAAAACCATATAAGAATGGTTTAGGACTTTATTTGAATCCAAAAAACCATTAACTAAGCTACCCAATAGAGCTCTTACAAATATTGATTTAGAAAACTTTGCTAAAAAATACTTAAAATATTTTCGAGGAATTTTTATGAGAGATAATTTACCAATACGTAGACCTTGGAAATATGAATGTGGTATAATAAATTTAGATAATTCTATTGGAGATGGAACGCATTGGGTAGCTTATTTTAAAAATGATGAAATAACTTATTATTTTGATAGTTTTGGAAATTTAAGACCACCATTAGAAGTAATAAAATATTTAGGAGATAAGCTTACATATAATTATAATAAATATCAAAATTTTAATTCCTACAATTGTGGACATTTATGTTTAGAATTTTTATTTCATATTGTTAAGAAAAAAAAATATTATCAGTAAATAAAACATAATAAAAAATAAAAAAAAATTTTTTCTGTTTTATTCTTAGTCTAGCTTTACTTAAACTGACCTACATTAATAATTTTGTTCAAGTTCAAGGTTATTTCTCTATATTTGAACATAAATGAAATAAAAAACTAACTGATAAAGAATAATTAGAATTTAGTTGTATCAAAAGAAATTTAAACGAAAAATTTTTGTATGTATGTATGTATATTATATTATTAATGCGTATTGACCTTAAATCTAAATCATTGAATTTTGGGATTAACCTTAAAAATCTATATAAAAACAGAATACACTACTAAAATATCTCATTGTATCAATTAAAGACATGTCAATAACATTAACTTTAAACGGAAACTCTTCCACATTGACAACTAATTATTTCCCCCCTATAGATCTAAAGGGGGGAGAATACACCTGCGGGTTAGTTGATTTCCAAACGTATAACTCAATACCTAATATAGATGAGGAGAATAATACATTTATTATTGATGATAAACCTATTACAATTCCAACAGGTTCATATGAAATTGGTGATATTGAACTATTTCTTAGGAAAACGTTGAATGTAACTAAAACAGATAAGGAAAAATTAATTATAAGAGCAAATAATAATACATTAAAGTGTGAAATTTTTGCTGATAAGGATATTGATTTTGAAAGAGAAGATACAATTGGTGGATTATTAGGTTTCAGTAAGAAGAAATTATTAGCCAATAAATGGCATACTTCAGATCTTTTCGTTGATATTAATAAAATAAATATAATAAGAGTAGAATGCAATATTGTTTCTGGAGCTTATATTAATGATAAAGAGGCTCACACTTTACATGAATTCTCTATTAACGTCAGTCCTGGCTATAAAATAATTGAAGTTCCTAAGAATGTAATTTATTTACCGGTAACTATTAATCAGATAAGTTCTATTACTGTAAAACTCCTTGATCAGAACGGTAATATAATAAATTTTCGTGGAGAAACAATAACAATAAGATTACACTTAAAGCTTCAGAATGATCGTATTTAATAAAAATTATCAATCTAATATAAATTCACAGAATGATGAACATCATCTTAATTCTTTAAAGACAGTCGAAGGAGGAGGTGTAACACAGCATTTAAAATACAAAAAACAATTATCATTTGAAAATAAAGAATATTTAAAATCTCTTGGATATCTACTAAAAGTAAATTAAATGGAGCTCTTTAATGATCCTATTTTTGATGAAACTATAACTAGTGCTCATTGGCATTCATATTCACCATTCTTAAACACATTCGGATTAAGTGATATTATACGAATACAAATACAAAATCAAAACTTAAATATATTACCCTCAACAAGTCTTATCTACATTGAAGGTTATGTATCAAAACATGATGGAACAACTGTCACTCACACTAAACTAGTTAATAATGCTATACCATTTCTATTTGATGAAATTCGCTATGAACTTAATGGTAAGGAAATTGATCATAATCGTAATGTTGGAATTACTTCAACATTAAAAAACTATATTTCACTAAACCAAAATGAAAGTACAGCTTTATACAATGGAAGTTGGTCGCCTGATGCATCAATTAAAATAAATAATTTATATTTTAATTTTTGTATACCCTTAAAAAGATTAATAGGGTTTGCTGAAGACTACAAAAACATTATTCCAAATGCAAAACATGAGTTAATATTAACTCGTTCTCGATCAAATGATAATTCATTATTATGTAGCAGCGCTAATGCAAGTGAAAAACCAAAAATTACTGTTACAAAAATATATTGGAAGGTTCAACATATTAACTTAGCTGATAATCTTAAATTAAATTTATACAAAAGTATTGAAAATGGGTCAGTTATGAAAATTCCTTTTAGAAATTGGGAATTACATGAATATCCTACATTACCAGCTGGAACTATACATCATATTTGGAATGTTAAAACAGCCTCACAACTTGAAAAACCTCGTTTTATTGTTTTTGCTCTACAAACTGGCAAACAAAATAAGCTGGAAGAAGATCCTTCAACTTTTAATTATTGTGATATTGAAAATATAAAAGTATATTTAAATTCAGAATCATACCCATATGAAGATATGAATTTAGATTTTGCAAAAAATCGTTATGCTTTAGCATATGAAGCATATTCGAATTTTAGAAGCTTTTATTATAATAACTCAATATCAGAGCCTTTAGTTTCATGCGACCACTTTAAAACTGATTCTCCAATCTTCATAATTGATACTCGTTATCAAAATGATAATCTTAAAATGGGACCAGTCGATGTCAAAATTGAATTTAAGACTTTAAAAAAAATTCCAGACAATACTACAGCTTACTGTCTTATTTTGCATGACCGCTTAGTAGAATTTAAGCCATTAACAGGAGAAGTTAACAAAATAATCTAAATTTCTAAATAAATGAACTCATCTGTAAAAAATGACGCTTCAAGAAACTTAGAAACTTAAAACTTCTAACAATTCTTCAAATATATATATAAAATGAATTATATAATCATTGATGTTCAAGGATTTCGAGATAATGACAATAAATTCATCCTAAAGGAAATAGCAGTTCTTTCATCAGAAAATGAGATTCAACATTTTATCATTAAGCCACCATTCAGTTATCATTATCTAAACGCAAAAACAAAGCAAATAAATAATTGGTTAACAAAAAATCATCATGGATTTCAATGGTTCGACGGTAAAGCAAATTTTTCTGATATCATCAATTTTTTAAAAATATTTGTAAATAATTATAACAAAATTTATGTTAAAGGTAGTGAAAAAAAAAAATGGTTGGAAAAAAAACTTAAAAAAATTTGTAATATAAATAATATGGATGAACATGATTCTACAAGTTTAAAAATTTTACAGAATCAGCAAATTCATTGTTCTAAAAGATGCTCTTTTAACCATATTGGTTTTTGTGCTTTGGAAAATGTTTACTTATTAAAATTGCTGATTTAGCTAATTTAAAACTATTTAAGAAGGATGAATGATTAGAAATATATTCATTTTAGTATTTGCAATCAATCGTTAATCAATTCAAAAAATTAATATGGATAAAATAAAAAACATCTTGAATAATAAAGATTATCAAAAATTAGTAAACACTTCATCGGAATCTACAAGAAAATGGAGGGAAGAAATCAGAAGTCAATATAACAAAAAAATTTTTAGTGAGCAATATAAAAATCAACCTAAATAATTAAAATAAAATTAAAAAAATAAAAAAATCTGAAAATGAAAATTTTGTTTGTTTGTTTTAATTTTGTCCATTAAAAAATTTTTTTATTTTAAGTTAGTTTTTAAACTGACCTATATTAATAATTTTGTTGAAGTTCAAGGTTATTTCTCTATATTTGAACATAAATGAAATAAAAAACTACTGATAAAGAATAATTAGAATTTAGTTATAACAAAAGAAATTTAAACGAAAGATTTTTATATGTATGTTAAGTATTTAGAATACTTAATGGGTATTAACCTTAAATCTAAATCATTGAATTTTTGGATTAGTCTTAAAAACCTATAAAAACAGAATATACTACTAAAATATCTGAAAATTGTTAAGTATTTAGAAAATCTGAAAATTGTTAAGTATTTAGAAAAATCTGAAATGTAAAAAAAATTTTTTTAAAATCTGGAAATTGTTTATGTCTGAAAAATTTTTTTTAAAATCTGTAAATTGTTTATGTCTGAAAAAGCTGAAAAATATAAAAAATTTATATAAAGTAAAGAATAAGACTTTTTTTTCTGTTTGTTTTTACTTTTTTTAAATTTTTATTTAATTCAAAATGAATTTCAATACATTATTTTTTTCTATAATAAATTTATATTTAATTTCCTTATTGGAAATTTTTTTGTTCAACACCTTTATTATAGATGGCGTAAATTTTTGAGTGAATTGTTGCGGCAAATAAGTATAAAGATTGTCTAGTTCAATTAAAATGGTTTTAATTATTTCTCCGTTGGGCGTTTTAAATTTGGATTCTGTTTCTTCAAAGTAAAGAATTTCATATTCTTTATTTTGCAGTAATTTCCCAATGGAGAAATATTTTTTTTTTTTTTTTGCAGATTCATTTAAACTCTCTGTAAATTTTTGAAGGTTAATCTCTTCTTCTTCTTCTTCTTCTTCTTTATACAAGCTGTCTAACGTTTCATAATCATCATCATCATCATCATTTTTAAATATTTTTGTATCCTTATTAAATTGTTGATCAGATTTTCTTTTTACTTCCTTCTTTATAGACATCTTCGATTTAGCTCTGTGTACGTACTTCTTTTTTTAGGAAACTTCTTGAGTAAACTAATTATAAATGACAGATTTACCTTGTATTTATACTAAATTATTGAAGCTAATTTTTTTCTAAAAATTTTGATAAAATTATTTCAAAAATTTATTTTTTTTAAGCAGGATGATTGTGGTTTTATAGTACCCAAAATTTCTAAATTATTTTTCAATATGCATTCAAATGTTTACTTGATTTACGATTTAAACTGTACTTTTATGATAAGAATCGGTTTAGATTTTTGAAAAAGTAATGGATATAGAAAAAAATAATTCTTACAGAATGTTTACGGGTTAATAGTGTAACTATAATACTACTTAAATATTTTATCAATTAAGGGATGTATGCGGTTTTGTAGTACCAAATTTTATAATTTTTTAACTTAAATAATTACGCTGGCCATTCGTATTCACAAAATTTTTGAATAGATTTTTTTTTCTTGTTTTGTTTGATAACTATATTTTTTCTTAAGAAAATTATTAGGTATAAAAAAATAATTCTAAGAGAAAACATAGGATTTTTACAATTTGTCTACAATTCATTATTTCAATGAAATTTCTTAAGACTCAGTAGTTCAGTATTGATAAAATATTTTTTTTTTTATTAATATTGAAAAAAAAAAAAAAAAAAAAAAAAAAAAAACATTCTGTTTAATATTTTAAAAGCAATTAGAGGAAGTATGCGGTTTTATAGTACTGAAAAATAACTTAAAATTTATGTAGATTTTTGTGGTATAAAAGTGAGTAACTTTTATGTTAATCAAATAGTTTGATTTTAAAAAATAACGCAAAAATGTATACCAGAGAAGAAATAATAAAGATGGGCTTTAGCGCCTATGGTATTCCTAATGAATATCAAATTTGTGAGGCCGGAAATGCTGATGAAAAATATTCAGTGTTCTACAGATTTTTTGATATTGAAGATCTTACTTTTAATAGTGGTCATGATTTTGTAGAAGCTTGTCACAAAACTCCAATGGCAGACGTGTTCTGTTATCAATGTTTCATAAACATGGATAATAAACACCAGCAAGAAAAGCAAAAAACTCTGCAAGGAACTTTCAGCTTGTACAGTTGCACAGCAAATTTCACTCACCTGGTAGACGTAGAAGAATTCATAAAGAATTATGGTCCAACCTGCATTAATTGTCATTCCTCTAACATGATAAAAATTATGAAAAAGAAAGTAATTTCAAAATTATATAGAAATATAAAAACAAAATACAATAATTTAAGTTAATAACAATGTTTTTTTTTATTTTTAATAATAAAAAATACAATTTAATCGTAGTTTATTTTTTTTTTTATTATTAATTTTTAATTATTTAATCTTTAATAGCATAATGTCCCCAAGGTAATGTGTTGTAGCTGCCTGATACTAAATATCTTTTGTTATCAAATGGACTTAACGATATTTTTTTCTGCAAACAAGTAAAAAGCTGATGTTTTTCAGATTTAATACTGCTTTGCTCGTGTATATACTCAATATTTTCATCTAGACAAGTTTTATAGTCTTCAAATGTGATTTCATTTTTTAAAACGATATTTTTAATACCCTTTGCTTTTTTAATTACTTCAGATTTGAAATCTTCCCTTAACACTTGAACGGCATACATTTTAGCACGAAGCCCGGCAAATTTATACATTAGTTTACCATTATTTTCATCTTTCATTAATCCAAGAATCTTTTTATTTACTTGAGGTATTTTATATATATTGTTTTCAGAGAATTCAGATGTATCAAAGCGGTGTAAATGTAGTTTTATATCTTGATAAACATCATCAGTTTTTATTTCATATATCAGAGAATCTGTATCAGTATAGCACAAATGAAAATTGTCATCATATTTTTCCTGCATATAACCATAATGAAATTCATATAATTTCGTTTTAGAAATATCAAGTATTGCCATTCCAATGTAAATTGGTTTGTCAAAGATTACTTCAGTTTTTAATAATTCAATTGCTAACAAATTTTTATTAAAAATTTTACGCGAATGAAAATTTGGCTTTGAAATCAAAGACTCAGCACCATAGCGACCATACCAAGATGAAACAAGCTTTACATCTCTTCGGAGGCGAACATTTTCCATAGTTTTCCTAAATACTGCGTTACAAACTAATTTGAATAAATTTTTTTCAAATTCATTCTTTGCATTTTTTCTTAAATCTGCATTCAAATCAATAAATGGTTTCATCCAATCACTTTGCTGAAACATTAAAGCACGATGAATTTTTATTAATTTTAAACCTTCATTTAAATATTCTTTTAAATTTTTATAGTGAAGAACATAATTCTTTTTATCAAATAAAGTTGCTAACATTTTTTTCCCCTTAAAACCTGGTGGAGCAGATTTTTCTGGACCCATTGGCAAATCTTTATGTTTATCATGAATATTTATTGGATATTCTAGATCAACTTCTAGAATATATCCAAATTGTGAGTCATCTGGAATATCAAAATCTAAATTATTGACATCATGAACCCATTGAAGATTTTTATAAGGCAAATATTGAGTCATAGCCCAGGAGTACATTGCATTAATATCAAAGTACATCAGATACGTAGAATCTTGTTTTTCATCATAATCAGGAAGATATTTGTTATTAGCTTTAACATATCTTTTTGAGCATTGGGTGAGGCCACCTCTAATTCCTTTTTCAATAAATAATAACATATCAACATCGTCTATTATATCGAGTTCTATTTTAGTATATTTCAACATAGCATCCCATGCTAAACCTGGAACAGTGAAATAGTGAGCAGCATCTAACCCATAATTTTTTAAACAACCTTCTCTAAAATTTTCAAAGACATCAGCAAGAAGAAGTATATCGACTTTCATATAAATATCACTGTATTCACCAAGATTATTTATTTTAAAACGCTTCCAAATATTTTGTGCATGTTCATAATTTTTATCACTTATATGACTTTTATATAAAGAACTATAAAATTCCTCTTTTCCTGGTAACTGAGTTTCATCCAAACTTGACCAATTTTTAATATACTCGTAAGGAAAAACACCTTTCCTCTCTAACAATTGTAATTTATCATCGCTTATATATAAAAATTGTGAACGAAGAATTCTTTTTTCATTTAAATAAGATGATAATTTATCTAATGATGATGCCATAAAGCGGAATGAGTCAATAAAATTGAATTTAATTTTGCTGTTTTTTATAAATTTAATAATGGAAATATAATTTTCTGTGTTATTTGGTATTATTTTAATATTTCCTGCAATATTATTACATATATCTGTTATAAGTAAATGAGCATCATATTTTGTTAGATTATGAAAAACAACTGGAATTGTATTAAAATCTTTATAATTTAAGTTACATGCTTGATGTGCAGCTCCTCTATAATATCCAGTCAAATGACAATGATCTTTTACTTTTACGTCGTTTTCATTGAATATTTCGTCACATATATGACAAACGTTAGTTGAGTAGTATTCTTCTAATTGAGTTTTTGTTAGTGTTTCCATCACCTTCGAATTTAAAAAAATTGTCTCAACTTCATGACAAATTTTTTCCAATTCTTTACTAAACCATTTCGCACAATTTAAACCTCTATAGGCTGAATAAAAAGATAGTGACTCATCATATGAAGTTTTAAAATAATAGCCTACACTATGTGCTATATGTTGTTGATATTTTTTTGTATTTTTAACTATTTTGCATATCGGCTTTAGTATGCATTCAAAATCAGCATAAATGATAAATGGGAGACGTTCTTTTTTTTTAAAGTTTCTAAATCTTACAATTTTATCTTTAGGAAAACTAACTTTATATTCATTAAAATTTTTACAATTTTCTAAATGGTTTTGTAAATTAACATTATTGTAAAAAAAATGTAAACATCGATCGCAAATAAATTTTTTCCCGTTATGTTTTGATCCTTGTTTAGCTAAAAGCATAGAAAGATTTTTTATCCAAACGTAATGATAAAATATTGGATCTGCATTTTCATTATCATCATCATCTTCATCATCATCATTAAAATCTGTATTCTTTTCATATCGATTCTGAATAACTAGTAAGTTTACATGTTGTTCTTCTTTATTTTGAGTTAATCTTGTTGGTAAAATTTTAAATCTATTTTTTATTTTAATAAGTTCATATAAATTCACACTTATTTTATTAAGGTTTTCAAATTTTTTTATATCTGGCCTGCTGACTGGAAATTTAATTTTGTTTAATTTTAAAACAGAAGAATAGTGAGGATAGCTACTTATACGGCATGGATTTAAAGCTGATTTATTTTTAACTGGATGTAAAGCTGACACTATAGCCCAAGCAAAACAGCAGTTATCTTTATTTTCTAAATTTACACAAGCCTTTTTATTTTGAATAAATTTTGGTAAACTAATGTATGTTGAGCCAACTTGAGGTCTATAAAAATTCACATTTAACACTAAATTTATAACTTCTTTTAAAGCCCAACCTGAGTCTTTTTCTTGGAATTCTTCCAAATCTTTTAAAATTATTTCTTTTATATTTTTTTCATACCAATCTTTTAAATTTGTATCTCTTGATATTACATTGTTTTTAGTGTTCATATATTTATATTCTTCAATTAGGTTTTCTGCTGAACTTTTAACAAAATTTCCACAAAATATAGCATTTACTTTAAGAAAAGGTTCATTTTTTAAATTATTTTTAATTTTTCGAGAAAAAGTTTTTTCACATAAATCCAAAAAGTTTAATGGATCCTTTGTTAGTAAATTTATTAAGACAAAAGTCTGTATCCGATTTTGAAATACACTATTTACAATTTTGCATTTGATTTTTTTTTTTGATTTATTTTTAGTTTTAATTTTTTTAATTTTGTATTTAAAGCCTTTCGAAAGGGCAATAGCGTTTATAATTTTAAGTCTTTCACTAGTTGTATTAACATTTTGTAATAATATTTCCAAGTTTTTAATATGTTTAGCACATTTTTTTATATATTTTTTTACTTTTTTATTTTTATTTTTAGCTAATTCAGCTTTAGGGACTAATAATTTTATTTTTTTAACTAAACACTTTAGATTATTCATTTTTAAAGTTTTAATTGTAACTAAATGTCATTTTTAATATTTTTATGTTTTTATATATCATATTATAACTAAATTCCATATTTCAAAACTTTCACATAAACAGATACACATACACACACACACACACACACACACTTTTCATTTTAAAATTTTTTTAGATCTATCTTATATCCCTTTCATATAACATAACCAGACGGGTGACGTCATCTTTTTACCCAAATTACCCCGTAATGAGCCAGCTCTCTCATAGGTACTCATAGGATATAAGTCGACATGTTTTCACTAACTTTATATATATTACGATTAGCTAAAATCGTAAAAAAATTTAAAGAAAATAATTATAAATATCGAAAAACTTTAAAAATAAATAAAAAAACTTTGTAATACTACTATATTTTTTTTTTTTTTTCTTTTTAAATTAAGAATAGGAATCCCCTGACGTCATTTCAGATTTTTATTTTACAATTTAAATAATTTTAATTAAGAACCTTCAAGTTAATTTCTTGTATTTTCTTTTTCTAATCTTCTATTTTTTTTTTTAAATGATAAGAAACTTTTAAATTAAAATTTTTTTGTTATTGTTCTTTTTTCTTTTTTTCTTTTGTTTTAAGAAATGTGTTTTACCGACGGCAAATTCTATTTCATATAAGAAATGTGTTTTACCGACGGCAAAACATTAAAAAAGTGTCACAGCTCTCTCATTGTATAACTACTTGCTTATATAAAAGAAGAAGTTGTATGGCAGCTACTCGAACCTTCAGCAGTAGACCAACGAAATTTTGCAGTAATTTTGGTCTTTACATTAGCTATTTTTGGAAAATTTCAGACACGCAGCTTTATTAGGTGTAGAGTAATGCTCATATAAAAGAAGAAGCTGTTAGGCATCTACTCGAACCCTCTGCAGTAGACCAACCAAAATTTGCAGAAACTTTGGCCATTACACTAAACTATTTTTGAAAAAATTTCAGACCCCTAACTTCATTATAGGTGAAGAGTACTGCTCATATCAAAATTACATTACTAAAACTTTTTACACGAATTTACACGAAAAAAAAACGTGATAATTCCAAAATCCTAGTTCCTTTAATTTTGAGTTATCGTTATTACGGACGGACGGACACGACGGACACTATTAGTCATACGGGTATAATAATTTATACAGTTTTTAGTTTGTTATTTATAACAATTTAAACTCTTTAAAACTTTGAATAACATCAATTATAGTTTTAGAACTTTATAAATCTTTTAAAAATTCTAATTACATTACGTTTAAAAGTGTTTGTTTTTCTTATTTTAATTTTTTATTTTGATTTTTAATACTTAACACTTTACAGTTTATTTAAAAAACTTTTTTTATAATTATAATTTTTTTGAGACATTTTATTTAACTTTTTAAGAAAAAAAATAACAATTTTTGCAAATAATATTCTAAATAAAATAAATATAAATGAAATATCAATTGGGACAATTATTTCATTTGTTTCAGTTTAGCTAGTACATGCATTCAAATATAATTAGTTCAGATAGAATTGATATTTCAATAAATTTGTGTATAAAGAATGACTTGCTTTTAACTTTAACTTCTTCTTATTTCATTTATTTATTTAATAAAGCAATTAATTTGTTAATGTTTTTTTATATTTAGAGTAGGCTTCAGTTTCTTTAATCGATATATTCAAAATAAAAAAAATAAAAAATATCATTAGCATTAAGTATTTGATACAACTTGTTTGTTTTTAATTAGGTTAGATTATTTTAGGTTAAATTTTAATTAAGAAATGTATAGTTATCGGTTTTTATGTTCCCTAGTTTTCCCAATATTTATAAGAATAATATTAAGTTTATAATTCAAATTAAGTCTTAAAATAAAAATAAAATATCGATTCAAATTAAAATAAAAATTAAGCTTATAATTTAAATGTTAAGTATAAAAGCAAGAAAAACGTTTTTGTAAATTTTTCTAGATTAAGATATTTGTAAGATGGGATAAGGGATAAATAAAATTTAAAGTTAAAAAAACAAAAAAAAACAGGTAGTCCATACCGTCTGACCATATAGTCTGCCCATACCGTATTGCAACACCGTGTTCCAATAGGTATGGATATTCTATTAGCCTTACAGTTGAACAGATAAGCACAATAATCAAAAAAAAAAATGCATTGTTTTAAAACATTCGGTTACTGAGACCTTTACAAGTTTGAATACTAGTTCAATTAATTATATTCAACTATTATTAAATTTGATCGTAAGAGAAAATTTTAATGAAAATTAATTTAAAACGGGGATCAAACTTTCAAAAACAGTGCGAAGATCGAATTCGCACTTTCTCTGCGTATTTATCAGGTGCTTAACCACAACGTCACCGAAGCTTATTTTTTTTTCAAGGGTTTAAGAAACATTTTAGGGATTGCATACTTATAGGATTATATTTAGTGTGACACCATTCAGAGACTTCAAATTCATTTAAAACTTCCATTTGCTATCCGTATTATATATTTTTACTCTATATTGTTCACCTAATAAAATTTATCTATTTTAAAATCATATTATGAACTTTTTCAATAGTGACCATAATTTAATTATTAAACAAAATGGCAAGAATAAAATAACTATATAAACATTGAAAAAGTTTTTGTTGACTTTAATCTAAAACATGAATTCGATTTGTTCTTCACATTCAAATTTGTTTCAAAATCAAAAAATTAGTAAACATTAAAACTACGATAAAATAATCATTTAGTTCTGTATAAATGTATACCAAAATATATGATTTATTTAATGAAGTGCACTTATTTTTTAAGTTTTCATTTGTTTATTAACACATCGTTATCCTTTCACTAAATACCGTTAGATAAAATTGTTTCACGTTAAACTCAATTTATTGTGTTTTTTTTTTAAATAAGTTTTTAAAGCTAAAGAGTCATAAGAGAAGGTGAATACATTTTAATGCTTCCGTTATATACTTAGACATTATAACACTTGAAAAAAAATTATATATTTGTATGTAAAATACAATTTGTTAAATAACGGAAATTTACTTAGTATTCTTCCGGTTTAAATAAAATTTCAACAACAAAACACAAAAGGCAGGTCAGTCAAGTCGGTTATGCTTTAAATGATTTTCAAACACGAAAGTATCATAATGTGATTATTTTACATTTGCAATGTAAGATTGCAAAAGTGAATAACTGTTATTACTGATAAGTTTTTTTTTTTAATTTTTATATGATATGGTTGCATGACAATGGTTTAATGGATTTGAACACTCTCTGAACAAAATTAAATCGAATATAAAAGCAAATGGTGACATTGCTATTGTCTTGTCACCAATGCATGTATGAAACATATAAGGGATTTTTAAAAGAAATGATTTGAAGATTATAATTTTAAATTTTTTTTTTTATACGCTAGTCAAACTCTAGGATAACGAATTCCTTTATACATAGCTAAGAAAATAGACATGTAGGCTTGGCTATAGGGCTAAGGAGTTAGAAGGAAAATAGGATAAAAGAGGAGAGTTAGGTGGTAAGTATGAACTTATTTAAGTTATTTTTAAAACGTTTCAAATTGTATAAAGGTCTATTTCTATCAAGGGGAACACATTGTATTAAAGCTCCAATATTACGACGAGTGCTAAGAGGAGTGAAAGTAACCTGGACGGAAGGTTCGCCAATTAGGCGTAAGGCGCGATTTTGGATTTTGACCAAGTAACTTAGCGAAGTTTGGGGAGCGTCAGCCCAAATGTGAGAGTTATACTCAATCATATGTCGCATGTAGGTTTTATAGATATTGAACAGATCTCTGGGAGAAAATACGCTAAACAGAAAAGATATGTAGGCTTGTAGGCCAAACATTTATCAGCGTTATTAGCTACATCAAAAATATGTTCATTCCATAACATTTTTTAGTTAATGGGATAATAGATTCTTTAAATAAATGCTTTGAGTTTTTGTTGTAATTGGGAGGTAAAAAACTTCAAGGGACCAGTGAATGCATATATGAAAAAAATAACTAATAATATTATCCACGTAATCACATATTAAAGTTTTCAATACAATATCCATAAAATTACCGACAAAGATTTAATAATTATGATTTAAAAACATTTAAAATATATACGTGATTCTCTCCTCTGATTTCAAGTTAGGAAACAATTGTTTCCAACCTTAATGCTTGATACCTTGGAAATAATTTTCGCAAAAAATTTCAGACCTCAGAATTTTATATAATTTAAAGTTCTAATTAACACATTTGCCTAACACTTAATTTTAAGCCAGCCGACTGAAAACATCACTCAATTTTTCCATACATACAATTCCATACAAATCATGACGGAAACTCCCACAATTAAGCCAAATATGTTAAGTTTCCAAATTGTCTCTTATAAGTTATACAGTTAATAAAGGCACCTTCAAACAAGTTAGTCAAACAATTCTTACAATCTCAAGTTGCGTATTTTAGAAATAGATATCGAGATTTTAGTGTCATTTGTTTATATTAACGTCAGATCAATTTTTTTTTTTGCAAAATTTTTAAACCAATTCTCTGTTTTTTACGATATCAGTTTTTAAAAGAGTTTGGGGTTATAAAGTCCTGGAACTTATCTTATCAGTTTTTATAAAATTAACATTTCATAAAAAGAGTAGAAAACTTTTAAAAATGTTCCTAAAAAATTACCATAATACAATATTAAAATTATCATATGTACAAATATATATATGTGATAATTTTTATGTTTATGTATGTTGTATATGTAAAAAATGTACATGTAACACAATATACATTATTTTTTGTTGAACAGTAGTATATTTACAAAAACCAACTGCTTTAACAACTGTATTAAAATGTTATTGTAACCACGTTTGTTGAATGAAAATATGATTTGCCTGTTTTTTTTTGATTTTGTCGTGACATAATTCTTTTTGTTATGTTATGTATAAGTATTTTATATTTATATTATTCATGTATGTAATAAAATATGTACATACTGAATAAATATTTTTTTTTGACAAACTCATTTCTTTTATGTGGTAACTTTATTTACTTAACATTGGTATATTTGATTTGAATTTATGTGTTGTCGTTCTAAATTAAATTGGAAGTGTTAAACTAGAAAAATAATATTTTATCTGTTCTTTTGGGAATTTCTCATCAGAATATAGCGAAAATAAAAAATTTGACAAATATATGCACAAGTGACTATGTTGCTGCATAAACTGTAAATTTTTAAGTCCTAATAGCCGTTCAATGGGGAAGGTTGCCAAATTTCCCAAGAATCTAATCTCACTCCTCCCTCTAACATATGTTAAAATATAATGTTGAACCGTTAAATTTTGTATGTTAATAACAAAAAAATACAGGTATTCAAGTTACAGGTGCTTAAAAATTACAAAATTCCAATTTTGGACCCCTTACAACTCTTAAACAGGGGGCGCAACAAAAAAATTTTCTTAAACGACTCTTACTAATTTCTGTGAATCTAACATCTCCCAAAGTTTCTAGATTGAGCCGTGCAGAAGTTATGAGGGGCATTTTGTAAAACTTAGTTTTGGATAACGGTATATTTTAGTACCGTATGGTAACCTTATAAAACATGATTTGTACAGAAACAGCTGCCTGTTACTGTTTTCAGGTCGAAAATATACATTATAGAACTTTTGTTATAACGGTTTAAATGTAGGGCTTTTTCCGACTTTGAGGGATTGTAGCTCCGTAACGCTCTTTACGTAAGCTCTTTTAACATTTTTTTTTTTTTTTTTTAAATAAACTTTTATTTTGTTATATTTTTTTACATATGAATATCTTAACCTACAAAACAAAGTTAACAAACAAGGTATATCTCTTTTATTTTTAACATTTAAAAATATTTGGATTTTTTTATTGTTAAATTTAATATATATAGTAAGTAAAATTATTTCTGTTTCTGTAAGAACAAAACTATTGTAATATAATCTTATAAATACATTGTAAAATTTAAAAAATCAATGTTAAATAATTTTTTTTTTTTTTTATAAAACTTAACTAACTTAACCTAACTTAACCTAAACTTAAATTTAAATAAACTAACTTATTGACTATAAAATAGCACAAATGCTTTTAGAAATTATATTAAGATGTACTTAACCACCAATAATCTTTATTTATAACTTTATCTTTTTCTGATATGGACATTTCATATCTTAAATTATCTCCGTTAATATTGCCTGGGATATACTCGATTTTTTTGCATGTAGCCCGTCTACTATAATGAAATAGTATAGGGACATGATCTTGGTTTTGAGTGTATCTATATTTATCTAAGAAGATGAAATGCTCAGGAGCTATAAAACCCGTGAGCAAGGTCTTCTTAATGTACTCCTCATTGTGGTAAAATATATGTGATATTAAACCATTTTCTGGAGTTTTTAATGCTCTATCAAAATGACTTCTGATTAATTTTATCATAAAATTATCTATTCTCATGATTTTGGCTTCCTTGTACAAATATTTATTAGAATAAAAATGCTTGTATTCGGAATCAGGCTTTCTATGTTTATTAATACAAACTCTTATGCACTTTCTTTCGAATTTACGTATTTTTTCCATTAAGCTTGCACTAATGTTGTACCATATTGGTACCCCATAGACAAGATTTGGCCTAATTAATGTCTGGTAGCATATTATTTTAACTCTATTGCTAATATTTTTGTTGTAAAAGAGTTTTTTAGCTGCCATAAAGGATTTATTGCCTTTATCTATTGAGTATTTTACATGATCTATGAAGTTTAAGTTTCGATGTAACTGAACTCCAAGATATTTAACGAATTTTTTGTTTGCGAGAGTTGACATAGGCGATTTAATTTTAAATTGTTTCCAATTTTTTCTAATGTCTGAACTAGTTTTGTCAACCGTATTACGGAATAATATGGTTTCACATTTGTTAAAGTTCATTTTTAATATCCATATCTTGCAATAATCCTGCACAATATTAAACATTTTTTGTACATTATATTGTATGCTATTTACAGTGTCATTCGCAGAGTATATTATAATATCATCTGCGAATGCCAGGGCGTAGTTATTTCCTTTTACTCGTTCTAGCAAAAATAAAAGATCTGCTGTATATATAGTAAAAAGGATAGGTGCATTAACAATACCTTGCTGAAGACCGTTTTCAATTAGGAATGATTTGTCAGACTCGTTATTTTTGCTATATACTAAAAATTTGTTGTTATATAACATATTTTTAATCAGTATAATTAAGCGTGGCGGGAACTTATATTTTATTAGTTTATAGATTAATCCATCCAACCAAACTGAATTAAAAGCCTTTTCAAAGTCAATCAGACAGGCACCAATGCCGTATTTCTTGTTTATGAACCAGCAGATATCTGAGGTTAATTTGGTTATAGTATTAACAGTACCATGTTTGTGCCTAAACCCAAACTGATTTTCTGGAATAAGATTGATTGACTTTGCATAATTTGAAATTTTATCGTTTATTAAGGTTTCAAATACTTTACTAATGTTTGGCAGTAAACTTATCGGTCGATAATTGCTGGGATTGGTTGGGTCTTTGCCAGGTTTTTTTAGCAATATCGTTTTCGATGTTTTCCAAATATGCGGAAAATACGAATTATTTATTGCATTATTGAATAGGATAACATATTTCGAAATAATTACACCACTTAAATTTTTTAAAACTATGTTTGGGATTTTATCGATACCAGAAGAAACTTTATTTTTTAAAGCTCTTTTAACATTAAATTATTTTTATTGCAATACCTACCCGTTGCTGATATTTTGTAGTCAGCTGTAGGTAAAAAGGGAAATAATAGATTAAAACCTGAATACCAAATGTTGAACAGATCGTATCTTTGTATGAAAGAAAATTAATTGAATATAAAGAACACCTAATTTCCAGTGACAGAATAGAAGAGGCTTTTCTTCATTTAAAATGACGATTCAAAAGAAAGTAGTGCCAGATTTTAAATTGAAATTGAACCCACTGTTAACCAAAAAAATAAAAATAAGAAAAATGTTAATATAATATTTATTTATCTAATTTAATATAATATATATTTATCATTATATGTAGTAAAAATTTAGGGCCTTCCATTATTGGAAGTGGCTGTGAAGTATACGTTGTATTTTAAATTATTATAGTACAAACAAGAGGAGTTATAGTTTCAAGTAACAAAAGGATTCATAGACTTCTGGCTAAATCACCTAAACATCATTTATTAAATTAACCTTATAAATGAAATTTAAATAAATTCTTTAATAAATGACTTTAATTAGATGAAATTATGACAATTTGGTCGAAAAAATTGATAAACATCATGTTGAAATAATATTCTGTTACTGATTTAATCATTTGAAATAATTAAAGAGATAGGGATGGGTAATTAATAAAATTTCTGACAAGATACTTTTTAATTAAAACGATTTTGTATATAAATCGTTTACTTTTTATTACTTTTTACAGTTAATCATTAATTTTGTTCTTTTCTTGTTTAATCCTGTCTGCTCTTGTACAAAAAATAATCTACAATAATACAAATAAATACAATTGCTGTGTAAAATTATTATTTTTTTATTTAATTCATCAAAATCTGAAGAAAATGGTATCGCATTATTATACAGTATCAGTATCACAGTACTACACTATCATTTAAATAAACGTACATAACATAGAACCAGTACTATGTTCAATAGAACATAAATCGCCAGTAGAAAGAAAAAAATAACAATAAAACAAAAATAATAACAAAAATTATAACACCATTAATAACAATAGCAATTACAAAATAAAATAAAATAAAAAGGACATTTCAATAGGATAACAAATTTAGGTCATTGTTTGTATCCTATTATTGTGAATTGTTTATTATGTAACTGTTTATTGTTAACGATTTTTTTAGTTTTTTATATTTTATTTAATTTTTTTTTATTGTACTATTTTTGGTACTAAGAGAATGCATATATTTGTTACATATATATTTTATTAATACAGTGGCTTGCAAAATAATCGAGGCTCTGACTTTTGTGTTTGTTTACTACTATGGGATTACAAATTTACACAAAAATTATATTATCCTAAAAAATTAGATTACTTAATATAATATAAAATTTTTCAGGGTCAATTTTTGGCTGACTGGAATTTAGGGTAGCGGTATGACTATATGTGTAATTGTTACTTATTTATAATATTTTCAGCTTTCTAATGACCATATATTAAACTGTAAGTTTTAAATTTTGAATTGACAACTATACGCTTCAATTTACAACGAAGCTCCTCTGGGTAGGTAAAATATATATTTAAATCGCCTAACACCGAAAGCCTTAATTATAACTTAACTTCAGAATTAGGCCTTTAGTACAAATACTATAAAAATCTGATTTTAAAGGTGTAGGTTGGAAAAGGAAGCTTGAGAAATGGATAAGTTAAGTAACGTACGGATTATATTTGGTTCAAAATGCAGTATAAGCCTTGTCAAACGTTTCATAAGCTTTGTCTGTTTTTCTAAAGGATTCTTCAATGAAGAAATAAATTAAGCATTTCAAATTATAAAATTGAAAAATAGATTTTTAAAATTTATTAAATTACAAGAAAATTTTAAAATTAATTTTATTTTTCAAACATTTGTTAAGCCAAGTACACACGAGAGACTAAAATAGGTAGAGTTGAGACAAAAAACTCGGTAGAGCGATCTGCATGTGTGTGAACACTCGTTGGTGCTCTACATCAACTCTACGAGAGATTTTTTGTTAGAGATCTTTCTACCGTGTAAACACTTTCAAGTAGAGAAATTTTTTTATCTACGATAAACACGTTTGTAGATCTGTAGAGATTTTTTCGTAGACTTTCATGTAATTTATGTATTCTTCCACATTATATTATTATTAAAGTATGATGTATGTATGTTTCTACATATAAGTAATCAATGGTAAATAATTTGCTTTATAAAAACTGGTTTTCTTATCAATAAATTAATCAAAATAAGTCAAATATTTATTTATTATAGATTATATAATATCTATATATTTACTATACCCATTAAATTTTATTAACTTTAATTTTAAAAAAACTTCAAGAAAAATAATAATTTTTTTTAAGAATTAAATAGCACACGGTAGCCGCAGCAGCTTTTGACTTGTTCTGAACTCATTTTCTAAGAACTGTTTGCAACAAACAAATCTATTTTGAATTTAAATCTCTACCACAGACCTACCAGTAGAGTGAATTTTCTGTAGAGTTGCACTCTCGTGTAAAGAGATTTGGTAAAGGAAACTTTTGTTTCCATAGAGCTCTATCTATTTTAATCTCTCGTGTGTACTTAGCTTTAGAAGTCAGTTTTATTTACTATTATAAAACCAATTTTACTGTATGTATTTAATAGCATTCTAGTGTACCATTTAAGTATTTATAAGTTCTCAGCTTAATAATTATCCAAAAAAAAAATATTAAATAAAAGATTTCCCAACATTATCGTAAAAACTCTTTTTTGTTTCTTTATTTTGCTCAAGGGTAATTCTTCTCTTACTCTTTTCATTGCTCCCGTTCCTGTAGTAATTTTTTACTATATTTTTCTCTTTTATCTTCAATTTTTGGAATAGTATGTGTGTTTTCTTTAGCTCAGTAGTGGGTCATAGTCACACTTGAATAGTTTAAAAAATTGCTTGTAATAAGATGAAAATGAAAATTTTTTGAATGATCCGTGATGAATGAAACATTTTTTATATATATATATATATAATATACGATATGAATCTTATTTTGTTTTTTTTCATAAATTTATTATATATATAGAAATAAAATATGTATAATGTATAGTAAGGTACAAATGTTAGGAAATTAGTACTCTAGTTTTTCAAGTAATTTTTTATAATGTTGGGTTGGCTGTAAAGGTAAATGGTAATGCTTTATATAATGGACGTAAAGTAAAGTAATTTATTTTTTCTTTGTTTTATTCATTAATGATTCAATTGAATTATAATAGGTATGAATTGTTTCTAAGGTTTAAAAGCAAAAGTGTAATTCTTAGAAATTGATAAAAATAAAAAAATATGGAACAAATTTAAAAAGATGTTAATTTTACGAGATTGAAGTGATAATTTGATTAAGGTTAAAAAATCAATTCGATTAACAAGCTCATAAGAGTAAAAGGGTAATTAAAAAATTATCAAAGTTTATTTAGTTTATATACATAATTCCTCGAGAAATCACTTTTTGATAGTTTTTCTATTCTAATTTCAATCGAATAAGAATTAATTAAGCACTCCAATAGTGTTATTTATGGTAAATGAAATTAGATTTAAAAGCGGTACTTTTGTCCCCTTAAAACTACATAAGAACTCAAATTTTAAAACTGAAATTGATTATTCTACATAATTAGCCCTAGAGATACTTTGATGTTTTTATAAAGCTTAAAATTTTACTTAAGATCACATTGAATTTTTCCAAATCTCTGTAAATATTGATGAATCGGATCAGAATCAAAAAGTAAATCGATTTAGCTATGTATGTCCGTCCGTCAGTCCATCATCGCGATAACTCAAAAAATAAAGAAGTTGGAATTCTGAAATTTCCTGCGGTGATCGATATTGAAATCCAGCCAGTTTGCTCCACGGATAAAACTTATTCTTTATATGGGCATTACTCTATACCTAATGAAGCTTGAGGTAGTGCGGTGGGATCGAGTAGTTGCCATATAACTTCATCTTTTACATGAGCATAACTCTATACCTAATGAAGGTGGTTGGTTGACTAAAATTTTGTCAAAAGTTATTCAACAGATGATATAATGTCGATGTTATGGTTATACGGGTATCCCAGAGTTGACACAGTTTTCTCTACTACACTCTTCCTCGTTTTTAAATAGTTTTGATTTAGCAATTTTTGAGTTAAAATATCTTAAATTAAACTTAATTAATATACAATCATTTATTATTTCGAGAAATTTGGTTCTCATTGTATCAATCTGGAGTTATTAAAAGCACTAAATACCTTGTAATAACTTTCTCAAAATTAAATCTTTTTACGAAATTCTAATCATAAAAATATCGTTGATTAATTAGGCTCGGTACTTTTTTAACTTTTTTGATATATTTATAAAAAAAAAAATGGCAATTTTTCATTAATTAGATCCCACGGACAAATTAGGATCCCATGTATCCCAAAATTTTCTAATGATTTAGTTGTTAAAACTATGTAAACAAAGTAATGATTAAAATTATTTAAAAATAAAAATCATATAAAACGACAAAAATCTAAAATACAAGTTATATATATATACATATACATAGTACAAAAACTAAAATATCAGGTGCGTTTAATAAATTTTTAGAATCTAACAACTGAATCATTTACCCATGTTTACATAATGGAGAAAAAGGTAATGGAAAATCTTTATTTGTTTTTGTTTTTGTTGTTTTATTAAATATTTTTATTTGTTTATTTTCAAAACACGTGTAGAACCTGAAAACAAAATGAAAAGGACGAAAAATTTAACAATAAGAAACATTAATTAAATAGTATACCATGTTGTTATTCCGAATTTCGAAGTTCAATGATGATTTTGAGTACCACCAAAATCAAAATATATTCAACTATTATTTAAGTTTATAAGTCAACTGTTATTAAATGTCAACAATAGCGTTCTTTATTTTTGAATTAGAAACCCTTCAAAAAAGAAAGTCAAAATGGAATGTTTCATTCATCCAGCACTATTGGACTCCTCAGTGTGTAATATTAGTGTTGGACAACCCAGACAACTCCAAAAAAATTTTGATCTGATATATGTCATTTTATATAAAAACATTATTAAGATCATCTGTGAGTTGTAACTTTAGATCAAAGATTTACATATAAATCAAAAATTTTGGATTTGAGGTTTGGGTATTATTGTATAATTTTTTCAATAATAGACATTTGTTAGATCTAGATTTCAGAAAAATCTTATCTTAGATTTCAGAAACTTTAAGCAAATAGGACAGAACTACCTTGTAACAAATTTAAATTTTCTAACTTTATTTATTTCGAAAATATGCTTATTAGGTCTCGGGATACTTTAGATAGGTACCCAAACGACTACTTCAATTTGTTTTAAAAATTGAACAACATAATGGAAAAGGAACAGAATAGACGTGCACTCAATTTCAGTTCTCTAGCGTTATTTATTTCGAAAATATGATTTTTAGATCTTAAGAGGTATGGGAAAGTACCCAAACAACTATTCAAAATAATCCCTAATATTAGTTCCCTAATTCCTAATTTTAGTTTTAGGAACATAATAAAAACAGAACACTGTTGAAGTTTCTTAGTATTCGGAAGTGACCCCTAATTTTATTTTGTAAATGGAACAAAAAATCCTATTGTTTTCTATCCTATATCCTATTATTTTTGAAAATTTAACATTACGCAATAAATACATACTATTATTTAATAAATAATATGTATATACCTTTTCATTATTTTGATAAATTAAATTGCTTTTTTTGTTACTGCAATAAAAGAAAAACAAAAATTTAGAAATAAAGGAAATTAAGAAAAAGGATATGAAATAAATGTCCTTGAAAGTTTTTATATAAATCTTTTCTTTTTAAAGTTTACTAAGTCAAATATTGAAGGATTTTTGTATATCGAAATTGATTTTGAAGCGGGATTTATTTTTTCAAGTTTTTCGTTAAAAAGTTCGTCTCTTGATAATTATTAAGTTTTATGAGGAACTTTACATACCCATTTTTTTGCTCTTTTTCTTCTTCTTCCACTGGCAATCCACTACTGGATGTAAGCGTGTACCTTCGAATTTTGATGATTTTAACGGATGGTGGCAAATTTTTTTGCTCACAGCTGTTTACAATTTTTTTATAACGTACATAAGTATGTAATTACTAATATATTTGCTAGCTTTCTTAATAGTAGTTCTTCAAAATTACTGAATTAAGTTTTTGGGATAATAAAATGGTTTAAGTTGATTAAAAATAATATTTTAAAATAAAAATTGTAGAAAAGGCGACAGGTCTTACTAAATTGTAATGTAGTGTTAAATTATTAAATTTACTTATTGTTGATTAAAAATAATATTTTAAAAATTAAACTAGTAATGAAAAACCAAGGGTTTAAGACATTTCTAAAACTTTTCTAAATTGTTGCAGTGTTTAAAAATTGGAAATTTTTATTTTTTAAGATCCAAAAGTCTTTGAATAAAAATCTTTGCTGATATCTGCATGAACAACCCTCTTCCAAAATGTTTAGATTCTAAGAAATAAATTGCGACTTGCACCAAAATTAACACTGCGGGGTTGAAAATTACACATGGTTAGTAATATAATAGAACAAGCACTTACGTGATATTTCAAAATGGTAGGGCTTCATTTTCAGGGAGCTACCATACAAAGTTGTCAATTCGATAATTGCTAATCTAATGAAGCTACGAGGTTAAAATTAAAACTGGGCAAGTAAAGTAATAGGGAGAAGTTGGAAATTACTCGGACCAACTTTTAGGGTGGGCCAAATTTTTTTTTAAATTGGTTGGTTTTGTTTTTATAGTTTTAACAAAAATTATGTATTTTATTTTTAACATCTAGAATCTATTTCTATAAATATAGAAATAACATAAGTATTAATAGTTAATAACACAAAAATTATTAGTTTTAAATTTGTTAGTTTTGAAAATTTTTCAGAACTTAACGATGCATAAAAGTCTATCAATTTCGTTGTCTTGAAATTTTCATTTGGTATAGAATTGCTCTGTAAGCCAATTAATTCCAACTTAATCTCTGGAGAAGCCTTTTCAACGTCAAAAGAAAATGGTGAAGAAACAAAGATAAATTATCTTCCATCTTTTCGAAATCTTGAAACCGAAGTAAGAATTCCGCATGTAAATCAGATAAAATGGTACTATATTTTATAAACTCTGATTTTGAAATTACATTTCTCAATTTCATAGTTAGAAAATGATTTAAATTTTCATCGAGCAAATTTTTACAAAAAAGTAACAACTTTGTCCGAAATGATTTCACATGGTCATACATATCATGTATAAATAAACCTTTTCCTTGAAGTTTAATATTAAGGACGTTCAAATGCTCCAATAAATCAATTCCACTGATCACACACACACAATCATTTAACCACTGATCACATTTCAATTCAGGAAAACTATTATTATCTTTCATTTCCAAAAACAAAATTATTTGATCTTTTAATTCCCAAATTGAAGTGAATTCTTATTGCAATACAAAATGAATAATTGCAAAAAAATTAAAAAAAAAATTGTCATATAGATTAATTTTAAATGTACTATTTTTGCTATCAGACCGGATAAAATATTAAATCGGTCCGTAATTGGCCCGCGGGCCGGCTTTTACCCACCCTTGATCTAGATAATATGCACGAATATCAAAAAGTTGATTTTGGGCAACTATAACCTTTCTCGTTTAAAAACTGATTCAATGATGTTAAAATTGTCTGTTAAAATCAATCTTTTTTTTTGGTTTAAAAAAAATATGTTCAAAGTATGCTCCTTTACACAAAATTAGTTATCCTACGTAATCAGATTACATTATCGTTTCGATAATTTAGTTTTATTTTTAAGGATAATATTATATAATCTGTAATGTGCGTTTGTGATACGCATTATACGTACATGCTACATAGTGTTATATATAAAATTTTTTAAAAATTGTACCATGTAATAACATTTTATCGGGTTTACGATGTTTTTACATGTGTTAATGTGTGTCTATACTTAGATTTAATTTGATGTTCTATTTTCAAAGTTTACAACCGCAATGCTTACATTTTTCGTTAAAAGTTTATTTGATTATGATGTCTTTTGGGAGCTTTAAGAATTTTTTTTTTAATTTTACGTTTTTAGGCGGATAATAAAATTTAAATACCGTTACGTATAATGTTTTGTAATAAAAAAAACAAGTTCAGTTTTTAGTTCTAATTTATTTAAATAAAAGAATATTTTTACACGCTACTACGGGTCTTGTCATTACATCATAGAAAAAAGTATTTTATAGTACAGCAGAACGTAAATATAACGGGCTTATATACAAGTATTATATAACACTTAGTAATTAACTTTATAGTGGTTTTGAAAGTATTAGTGTATAATATTAGTAGGTTTTGTTTTCCCACTCTATCCCATCCTCTTCCTTTGATATTTGCCACTTGCCAGTATGTTGCTTAAAAAGTTAAGAGAATCATATTGAAAGGTAGTTTGGTTTTGTCAGTAAAATCGACACTACAAATTATTCTGGGTTTGTAAAAAATTTTTATTCACACATTTTTTTCCTTATAAAATAAGAATTTTTGATTAAATGTTGTCAAAGAGCGTACTTTTTATTTATTTTTTTTTTTTTTTTTTTTTTTTTATAGAATGCTCATTGTGATGCTCCAATTGTTGATTCAGCTTCATTACCTTTTACCCACAGACCAGTATATGGTCAACCAAAAAAATCATCTATTTGTGGGGTACAATAATTTTAAGGAGCATTGATAATGTAGTAAAAGAAGTGTCATTAATGGATGTGGTATCACATTGCCTGGTGATGATGTTGAACATCAAGGCCGTAAATTTATACATATAGTTATGTAAGTTCAGTCATGCTCTTGAATGTGGTGCTTCAACTCAATGTGGTTCAAAAGTTGAAGAAGTATGGGATAAAGCAAGAAAATTGAGTTCCAACGTGGCATAATCTTTTTTGAAAGCAGTAATATTCCGTTCTCTTTAAGTAGATATTTTAAGGTGATAATATCAAAGGTGATAAAGGACAATTCTAAATGAAAATTTAATTTGTTAAACGACCAGAGGCATAGCAAGTTTTGTTAAAATTTTGCAAACAATGGAAATGTTTATGGTTATCAATGATAATGATAATATATTAAGTTGATCAACATGGTAGCGTTATCTGACTAATAATTATGAGAAAATTCCAAAACATTAGAAACTCTGAACCTTCTGCATAAGTTACATCATTTGTATAATTCCAAGTCTTCAAACTAAGAAATTCGAAAAATATTTAAGGATTCGAAAAATATTTAAATTCCAATATATGATTTAAGAATGCCGTTGTAATTATTTAGAACCGAAACGAAAACATGGAGATTCGGACAGCTCTAGCTCAATATAGAATCCCACATTGCTGTATATAATGATATTTTTAACATATATAATATGGATAAAAAAAACGAACATGTTAATTATATACACCAGGAGCGTAATCCGAACTAGTACATCCAGCTGATATATTCGATGCATTTCCCGTAACCTCATAGCTCATGCAGCTTAAACATTATCAAAAAGGATTGTGCAAGTAAATCTATATTTACAGAACTTTTTTTTCGAAAATATAAAATAATTTTTCTGTTTGTAGATTTTTATTGTGGTAATCTTAGGGCACCACAAAAACAAGGTTAACAACAACAATAAGAGTCACGTTTACCAAATTAGGTGCTGATGTGTGGAAGAATTGATTCAAAGAACATTTTATTTGTACCTCTCCGAAATATAAATTTAAATATTGTATTTTATCTAAAACGCTAAGCGCTATAATAAAAATTATGAAAACTGATAAAACAGTGACATGTCTGAAGGCCCATGGCCAGAAGTCCCGATGGGACTTTTGACTTACTTCAACGAGCCAAAAGTTCCATGGGACTTCTGACATGTCACCTGATAAAACAATTAAAGTTAAAAATTTGAATTAATAAAAACAGTTTTTGTTTCTTGAGAAAAACACAGTTATATTTTGTATGATGGTAAAAACAAAAAAAAAATAAATAAATATATACTTAAACAAATGAAAATTCTACAAAGTTTTATTTTTATATTGGTTTTCAAATTTGTAACATTTTTATTTTCAGAAATATTAGTAGGTAGGTACTCTCTATCTACATTCACCTGGGATTGCCATTCAAGGGTCAAAAATAGCTACTTTTATTTGTTATTAAAAACTCAATATAATATTTGTAAAACTCTTAAATGCTTGTTGGAAATTTATATTGCAACTATACTCATTTTTATTTTAGAGTAACTAAGTATAATTCCTATAATAACTTCTATAATCTAAAAAGCAATAACACAATATACTTTACATACCTTCTACTATAATAATATTATACTTTGTATTTAAAAGTTCAGTCTTTTTTTAAAATGAGAACTTGCTTACTCTGTTCCACACTTCTTCATTCATCACAAATTCACAAATCATATTTTATAATAATTGATTAATAATGTACACAAACACAACAATACAACCGTTATTGTTGTGAGTTTTTGACTTTTCACTATATATGTATGTATGCTTCAGATTTTTTTTGGTTTTTTCTTTTCAAATTATAAAAAGTTTTTAATTCTTAATTGTCCGAATTTAATTTAAAATTTGATTTTTTCTTACTTTTAAATTTTTGAAAAAAATAAATATTAAAATGCAATAATTACCTAATTTTTTTTTAAATTCATAAAATTTTATTATAATGCATAAAAATTCAAAATGGATGATCACGATTTACCAATTAACTGAATAAATTAATAATTAATAAACAGATGTCGCTTTAAACAGAAGTGTACTAAAAGTATAATAAAAATTTTACTAAATTGAGAATAATTGTACTGAAATTTGTTTGTATATAATATGTATTTACATCATACATGATACAACAGTAAAACTACATTAACAAACAAAAAAAAAAATCACATAATTCTTATCTTTAAATCTTAATCTAATAATTCGTCTGCCTTTATAGCAGCATTTTGTAAATTTTTTTTAAATCAAGTCTTTTTCCATCTTAAAACTATGGCACTAATAATTTTTTATTAAATCCTTGCTTTGAATTTTACAGTTTTATTTTGCACTTATACACATGTTATTTCTGTATTTTGTTTTCACTAAATTTTAGATCGAAAATATTCTCTCAATATTAGCAGAGAAATGTGGTATTGACAATATAACTTGAGCTTTGCGATATATATTTCTAAACATATATTGATTCAGTTCATTTTTTATTAGACTCGGAAATGAAACATATTTTATAATTTCGAAAAAAAATTGTGGAGTGGAGTGTATTGAATTTAGGCTCGAGTGAACTACTGTATTTTCTGGATTCAATTGTATTGAAAAAAGTACAATTGTATCGAAGATTTCATCACTGGTATGAGGGAAATATAATTAAAAGTAGAAATTTATTTTTTATTTTCTTCATTATAGACTTAAGAGTCATCTAGGTGTGTTTTATATAAAGTGTTTTTAAAAAATCTATTCTTTATTTCAGAAATGATTTTCTTTATATTACATTATCACTTATATTATTAGTTTTTAAAAAGTAACTTTCAAAATTAAACAATACGATTTACAATTTTTTTATGAAAACAAACTTTTGCAACTACATAGCAAAACATAAATTTTATTTTAAACCATTTTTAGAAAATTTTCAAAAATAAATTTTATGTGTATAGCGGCGTTAGTGGTCTAGTGGTTAAGTACATCGCTTATTATTCGAAAGAGTGAGTTCGAACAACATAACGCTCATAGGTGTCAATTTTTTTATTGCAAGAATAGGGTGACATTGGAAATGTATTAAAAAACCTTCAGACCGATACCGAGCAGAAATAATACATTTTCAAATCCCAAATGTAAAACACAGTGTATCTATAATACAAAGTGTTTTGTTTCAATTCCGATCGCCTTTATTACATTGTCTTAAAATGGTGTCAAATCGAATATTGTTGCGATTTTAAAAACTTATTTTTCTTATTTATTAAATAATATTCAAATTACGTTGCGTTTTCCATTTTTATATTTCGTACCTATATTATCAAAATACTAAAATAAACATAAACGCATTTCATATGAATGTTCAGTCTTGTATCCAAAATTTTCTGGATATACAATTGTCGCACAGTATTTCACACCTTTCAATTCCGATCATGATACGTATTCCGATGACGGCCATAATAACTGTAATTTATTTTTAGAAACCACTTGGTGATTTCATATTAGAATAATTATAAAATGAAAGGGATAGGTGCCTTGCGACTCTTAGATATAAGAAAAGTAAGTTAGTTTTGTCCAAAGGTAAATAATCATGCTTTTTTTTAATATAAAAATGAAAATATTGTGGCAAATATTTAAAGTGTTTGTTTCTTAAACTCAAGGTAATTGTAAAATTTTACAAATAGGTCAAAAACAATTTAATAATGAGGTATTAATTAATAAACTTTCAAATAATGTATCATTTCTTTATATATCTATATACTCGTATATGATATTAAAATTGAATTTTAATTTAAAATTTTTAATGTTATATCATAGAGTAAACTATATACTCTATGGTTATATCTTCATAATTTCAGAACACCTGTGCGAAAACTAAAAGAATGAAAAATTTTTATTATCGCATTCGGATATGTATTAAATATTTAACCTAAAATACTATGAATTTGTTTTCTATTTTATTTTAAAAAAAATTAATTGTATATAAACTATAGAGCAGAGCAGTTCGAAATTTTGACGTTTTATAAAATGACAAATCAATTATATATATATATATATATTTATCTGTTTTTGTTGTGTGGGACTAAAACCATACCAAATGTGAGTAAATTCATTGACAGTCCGTGGTATTATACTTGTCGTCCATTAGATTCTAAAATAAAATGTAAAGTAATTCTGACAAAAAGACGTTATAGTTTACTTTAAATTTCTCATGTTTTATGGAAAAAGATAAAAAAATGCATTTTAATAAGTATTTTATAGGTCTGCTTAGTTTTCTTATAAAATATTCTTAAATTTTTCTTATTTTCAATTATACAACATAGAGTTCGTACATTAAAACTCTTCGGACACTAAAAATTATATAATATTTGGTTTAAAAAATAAAAGTATCAAATTATCCACATACGTAGTAAGGCGACATCTGGATGTTCATAATTAAAATATTCAGTTTAACAAAAATTTTTAATTCGCGATCAATTATTTTTAGCTTATTAGTTTTTAAGTAAAATTTTATAATTTTAAAGTGTTTTCGGATTTGTATCGAATTTAATTTTAATATTTATTATTTTAAAATTATTTTTTTCAAAAATTTAAAATGATTACTGATCAATTTCATAATTATTTTTAAGAAAGCTTTTTATATATAAATGCGGGATTAGTTGAATGTCAAAAACTCAAAAAATTAACGGTGAATTGTTTTTGGGTTAGTACGCGTTAAGGAACAAATTATTATTTGTATATCAAAGAAAATAAACATTTCAATCAATATTAATTAAGTGTATGAATGGATTTAATTTAATTAAATAAAATCAAAATTGATATTAAGTACATATTATTTAATGTTGTACACGAATCTACATATAATTGGAAATTTTTGATAGGTACGCTTAAAAAAGTATAAGCAACACCCAAATTCAAACAAATCAGAACTAATTAAGTAAGTAATCTATTTAAAATGCAGAAAACATTTTATTTATAATTTAACTCTATTAAAATTTTAGGACTATAAAAAGTTAATATGCTATTAAGTTAGTTAACACTATTATAATTTAAAATACTTAATTATTTTTCAAGCTAAATTAACCGGCTTAATTAGGTACATATGTAAGTATAAAGGGTCCCCATTTTATCAATATATTGAAAACCCCACCAACATAAATGACTGGACGCTTCATATAATTAGGTGTACAAAAAAATTTCAAAAATTTAGAATATTAATAAATGTGGTTTTTATGATAACAATTAAAAAAGTGCAAAACTTTATTTAGTAAGTTATTCATAGGTATATTAAAAAAATGCAATGGCTTTTTTATTTGAATGTTTTTCTGAAACTGTAGTAGGTATGTTGAAAATACATAAGTACGTATTTCATCCAAATTGAATGAATTTTGAATACACAAACACAGGTGTCAACCATACCTACATACAGTGAAAGCTCGTCCGCTAAAGGGAATTGTCCGGTTAATAGAAAAAATTTTTTTTGACTTTTCTTAAATTCTTTATTAATTTTTTTAATTATGGTTTTTCAAGGACAAAATTATAATGGTAAAACAACACGAAAACTAAATAACAAAATAAAAATTACTACAAATCCTAAACAAAAATTCAATAAATTCAATACACATTAAATTCAATATAAATTCTTCTTAACTTTCCTCTTATACATCATATTACTCACATTAAATAAAAAAAGCTTGCTCATAAATTACAAGTGTCCGTTTATAGGAGATTTTTTTGAAATTTAATGAATGATTTTAGTGTCCGCGTCCGTTTATTAGAGTGTCCTGTTAAAAGAATGTGTTTTGTATGAAGAAATTTAAAAAAAAGAATACGTTTTGAAAAAACTGTCCGTCTTAAAGAGATGTCCGTATATAAGAACGAATTCTTTATGTACCTATCTTACAAAATATTCCAAGATACATATTAGTTATAAAGTTGCAAATATTTGACTTATCTTTGGAAATTTTAAATAATATTCGAACAAAGCTTATAGGTGTTTTTATAAGTTAAATCTAAATTAAACTTAAGTTTTATACCATTGTTTATTTTGATATATATACCTAAAATTATTATAGACATTTAAAATTTAGAAATAGAGCATGTTAATGGGTTTCTTATTTCTTTCAGGAAGTTTTAAAATTTTAAAATTTTTATTAAAACATTCGTAACATTTATAGAACCGTATTCTTATACACATATGTAGGTAGAGAATTTAAAAATATTTCTTTTCAACTTTTCTAACATTTAAAATGCAGACCAAAATATAAACCAAATTAATGATAATAATAAAAATGTAATAATGTTTGTTTAATTTTTTTTAAACATTTTTTAAAAAAATTTATTGTGGAATAAAATATTTTAAACCTAGCCTTTAGCAGCATCATTGTTACCTAAACCGTAAAAGGAGGACAATATTTTTTATGCAAGATTTGTACCATATTTTTTAAAGTTTTTTTTAAGGTAGATGAGTTCAGTGCTACAGAAAATATAAAAGTGGGTCATATTTTAAAAACCTAGTTTCAGTCATCTTTAAATTTATTCTATAAAAAATAATGGAAAAAAAAATGTTTCTGGTTTTGTTTACACTCACGTATTTTTGAATTTTTTTTTAAATATGTGTACTAATACACAAATATAATACCTACATATATTTAAATGAGAACAAACACGTATATATAATTTATTTTTATTTTGTAATGAGAATTTATGTACGACTGAATTTTATATATTTTGTAAAAAAATTTTTTTGTGTTTAGTTTGCCTTTAAAATAACTTTGATATTATTAGGATTTCTATATACGTCTGAATTTTGTTGAAACTCATATAAAGATACTCGCGTATGGCCTTTGTGCAGCATAAATGTTTTATAAAGCCTAAATCAATGTATAAAGAATGATGACGTCATGTTTTTATCAACAACTTTTATCGGAATTCGGAACTGGGACCTGTACTTTAAAGAATTATATATTAGATGTTATTATAAACTATTTAGATTGCTGTCGGTGTTTTATATCCAAAGAAGATGAGGTAAAGAATACATTTAGACGATAAAAGAAAAGCAGAAAAATTAGAAGTCAAATTAGGTGGCAAAATTTCTTTGATATTTCAACTTAAATGCATTTTAAGATTTCTTTTATTAATAAACTAATTATGAGATATTTTAAATTTTTATATAGATACTATTATCTTGGATACACGCATAGCTTCTGTTTAGTTTTAAAATGGCTCTTTAAATTATTAAAATTTTTAAATAATTTATTATAAAATAACTAACACCTTTTTATTGTACTTAATGGTTTTTTTTTATATATATATACCTACGTAACGTAATAATTATGTATGATAAAATTTCAAAGAACATTTCATATACTTTTAATACAAATATTTTGTATGAAATAATTTTTATTATTTTTTTTTTTTTTTGAAATAATTTGAAATGATTGTAAAAAAACCCATTATTACACATTTTTTTGCTATTAAACTGTATATATTCTGAAATAACTGTATATATTTTGTGTGCACAGGGTGCAATAAAAATTTGGAAATAATTTACGAAAATTTTTCATGAAAGTGCAGAGCAAAAGTCAAGTTCTTCGAAATTTATTTTTTTCTGAAGGCTATTTGATTTCCATCCGTTTAATAGTTCGTGACGGAAATTAATTTTAGTTTGAATTAATAGATCAAAGTGGTAACATTAATAGTCTAATGAAGTTATTTTGTTTTGTCAAAGTATTTAATAATAATTTATTATACCAGGGGTTTAAATAGACCCAAATAATCCAAATTTAAAATTCTACAACTCTTTAGAATTTTTTATAAATTGTTTTTGAAAACATGTAAATTTAATAAAACTAGTATCGCCCTGTGCTCGAAATTCGAGCTGTTTTGCTTTTAAATTTACATAAAAAATCCGTTTTGTGTAATTTATATTAGACTAATATTACACGAAACTTATTTTTTTTTCCTATACATAATGAAAATTTATGGCAACAATGTTGTCAACAATTCTTGCGTTTGAAATTTGCTTAAAAAAAAAATTTTATAATTTTTTCAATTATAAAAACGTTTTTAAGTATTTTTGAATTTTATTCCTGTAGCTTAACGCGCTATAAAGAGAGTATAATTTTTTACAGTTATTACACAAAAAAGGCGATTTACATTCTAAATATAAATAGTGTTCTAATATATAATGTTTTGAAAATTTGATGATTTTTCTAAACATATACATATGTATAAATATTTACTGAAGTCAAGTAGCCAAAATTCGAGTTAATGCTGCCCTACATATAGAAAACTGTACTTTTTTCTAAACATTTTAGTACGATTTGGATTATTATGTATGTATTCTGTATCCTAATTAAAAAGCTTATTCATTGTGGCATCATATTGAAGCTGCCAGAAGTACAAAATAATAGTTAAGTTGACAGAAGTTGAAATTTTTTTTAAAATCACATTTTTAAGAATTAAAACATATCTACAAATATATAAAAAAAAAAAAAAAAAACTGATTAATTAAAAAATTATAAATTTTTCCTCGCCTTATTCCATTTTTAAATTTAGTAGCCACTTAGGCAAATAAGCACTACATTTCATTAATAAAATCTGAAATTTTTACTACAAATGTATGTACATATACAAAAAATAGTTCTGAATTCTTTAGTTTACTTTATATTATACCTATTTGTCTAGTTTATTTATTTTTTCTATATATGATCATGAGTTATGACTCATAAGTTTCTTCAAACAAACAAATGTTATTACTTGCGTTCCTATATGAGGAGTAAACTACTCTTTTTTACTCTCACCTACTGCCAGCTACACCACACCGCCTCTTGAGAAAGAGTAGATGAAAGAAGTAGATAATTAAATAATTTTCGGCAGATAGCTTTAAATAAATTTTTATAATAGATGATTTTTCTCTTGAATAGGTTATGTTTAATTATATTTTTTATTTGATTACCAATAAGCAGTTAACTCTCCCATTTTAAATAGTCTTTATATATTTCAGCAATAAACCTTAATTTTTTCACTTATTTTTCATTATCTAAATATATTAAATATTAATAACTTTACAAATGACAGATAGTTTTAAAATGTCAAATATTATGTAGGATAGTTAATCTGACAATTATATACTCCTGAAACAAAAATTAGCTTTCCATTTACAAACCACTTCTACCTACTCTTCATCAACAATTTTTGGTAAAGGAACGCATGTATTATATAAAATTCGTGCGTTATTATACCCGTGCATACATATATGAACATCGGGTATATTAAAATTACTCCTCCGTTTGTAACGCATCGAAATATAAGAGCTAGATATAGTGTCAAGGGTACGTATCGAATCAGCATCGAAAAGTGAATCGATCTAGCTATGTGTGTCCGTCCGTCCGTCCGTCCGTCAGCACGATAACTCAAAAACTATAAGAGCTAGAGTTCTGAAACTTTCACAAAGTAATTTTTAGACAATTTGTAGGTTCCCTATTGTTTTTGGTTAAAATCGGAGAAAGGCTTCGGGTAGCTGCCATACAAATTTTTCGATATTTTATGAGTATTTTTAAAATTAATAACGAAAAATAGAAACCAAATATAAAAACAAACAAATTGTTGTTTAATTATTAATCGATTCATGGTGTAGTGGTTAGGACATGTTACTTGTAGCAAAAATGTTTCGGTTCGAATTCAGGCTACGGATATTTTTTTAAATTCATTTTTTTTATCTATTTATTTTTTAATAAAATATATGTATTTATTTTATGTTTGAAAAAATTTTATTTTATAGAAAATTAGACAGAAGATTCATTTATATTAAAAATTATTAATTTTTTTTAATATTTCTATAAAAAAATTCAAAACTGTTATTTAAAACAAACAATTGATACTATAGCAACTACGATTATTTAAAACTGTTATTTAAAACAAACAATTGATACCATAGTAACTAGAATTATTTAAAAAAAAATAAAAATGAGATAAATAAAAACTCGTTTTGTAAACAAATTATTAATTGTTCTATGGTATAGTGTGTAGGACATGGGACTGGTAGTCAAAACGTTTTGGTTCGATTCCTGGCTGGGGCAAAATTTTTTTTTTTTTAAATTCATCTTAAAATTCTCATTTATAAATTATTTATTTTTTTTAAAACATTTTTAAAAAAATTCAAAACAGTTATTCAAAACAAACAATTGATACCATCGCAACTATAATAATTTAAAAAAAAATTGAAATGAACATAAGGTCGATGGCTTAGTGGTTAAGACGTCGACATTTTAATTGGAAAGTGTTAGTTCGAATCTCGTTGAGAGCATATTTTTTTTTTAAATTCATCTTTTTTTTTAATTCATTTTTTTTTTATTAATTTTTTTTCAATTAAATATAAAAAAACAAATATTTTTAATTTTCTGTCAAACAGTTCAATTGCAATATAAGAATTTCTTATATATTTAATACACGCACGGGTATCTAAAAGTTGACAAGGGCAACTATAATCTTCCTCGTTTCAAAGTAAAACTATAAAGAGTTTTTTATTATAAAAAAAACATATGTTTAAAATGTAGAATAAACTTTTCATTTAATAGTACGTCAATATGTCTATCTACATATCCGTAAATCGATAAGCGCGTACACACAAAAATATTTATTTAAATATTTTAATTTAGTAGGTACCTACCTATAAAAAATTTTTATAATTTCATATAATAGGCATATTTTGAATTTTTTTCAATACATATAAGATATTTTTGAAAACATAATCTTAGAAATATAAGAAAAACCAAAAACAATATTTTTATACATTAGTAAATTTGTAAATTTTAAAAATCCGAGTTACAGTACATCGCGTTACGCCTATTTTGGTTGCTCTTATGTAATTTCATGTATGTACCTATTTATTTGTAAATTTTTGACAGAAATTATACGCCGTACGGTTCTATTTAAGTTGAACATTATTTTTTAGTTTTTTTTTGCATAATAGCATAAAGTAACATATAATATAGAGTATTCACGTAGAGTAAAATTTTTTTATCAATTTTTTTAAAAAATATTTTTCGTTTTTACTCAGTACTCAAAAATTATTCTCATAACAATTATTTTTACTTAAAAATTGAGAATAATTTGTTTTTAAACTCATAAATAAAAAAAAATTCTTCTCAATTTCTTGTTTTGAGTATTTATTAATATATGTACATTTAAAAAACTATATGAAGGGTATATACATACATACATACATATTTATTTTTATACATTATTCTTCTTATTCCATATAAAAGTATGAAAAGCTAAATCTATACTGCATGCATAGTGTATAGGTATATTAACACATATAAAATATTTAAGGTCTTTTTACTTTTTTTTCGTTACTTTGATTTGAAATTAAAAAAACTAAATAGAGATTTTACATCTTTTATTGATGCATGTGTGAAATATGAAATTAAAACAGCTAAGTGTATTATTCGTTCTTCTTGTAAATCAAAATAGAAAAATTTATTTTCATATTTATTATTTGTAACTTTTGATATTAATGTTGAATGAATGTGCGACAGACAAGCTTATTATTAAAAGTTGTATGGCTTGTAAAATCATAAATAATCTTATCATTTTAATAAGTATATATAAGAATTTTACGTTTAAGAAGAATTTAGTTCGTTATTTTGATTGACTCAAATTTTTTATTTAAATGGACATGAAAAGTAAAAATATAAAATTTAATAAAATTTCAATATTTTTTTAAATAATTCTGTTTTATTATTAATTCTTAAGTTAGTTAATAAGGGAAAAAGCCAAATGGAATAATTATTGCATTACATTATTGAAAAATATATAAAAAAAGCTTTAATATTTTATATTCCATTCGGCATAAAAAACCCTTATAGCAAAAAAAAAAATATAATATAAAATATGTACATAGGTATAAACATAACAAAACAATTCATTGACTAAAAAAAATTATCGAAAACAAACAAAAATAGGTATTCATTAACTTAAATTTAGTTATTTACATTCCATATTTACAAAATTATATTATGATTAGGTACTTCAATCGTGTTCATCCAATTTTCTCGTTCATGAAAAGAAAATAATATAGGTATCAAGTAAATTATTCAAAAAATAAAAATTATTTTAATAAATAAGTATTACAAATTACATACAAAAATTTATTTGCTAAATCTATAATGAGAAAAAATTTTTAAACAACAGACAAATAGACAGACAGACGTACAAACATATGCAGACAGACGGACGGAAATAAACAGACAAATAGACAGACAGACGTACAAACATATGCAGACAGACGGACGGAAATAAACAGACAAATAGACAGACAGACGGATATTATGAAATATATTAAAAATAAGTTATGCATTTAATATTTTAATTTTACTTTGATTACTCTCAGCTTTTTTTTCGTCATTTTTTAAAAGCTTTTCCCTTAACCATTTTGCTTGCTTTTTTAGCAAAAGATTAATTAGTAACTCTAAAAACTTTATTTTATGCGTGTAGCATTCATCATTTTCCCTAAACCATGTAGGATATTTATCAGATTTTTTTGTGGCTTCTAAACAACATAAAAATATATTTTTCCTTAAATTTTTTTCATGATAATTTTCATAAAAATAGTGATCAAATATGCTCATATGAAATTGTGTAATTTCGAAAATTTTTTCGGTTGGAGCTTTCAAGTTCAGGATTTCTGATTTATTTTTATAATTTTTTTGATAAATAAATTGCTCCGAATCAAGCAATAATATATCATTAGAATTTTTTAAAAATGAAGAAGTACATTGATCACAAGAAATTTTTTTTATCAATTTAAAGATAACGTAGCCACAAATGTATCTTTCGGCGTTATTTGAAACAATATTTAACTCTTCAGTTTGATTATCCTCTAAAATTTTAGATTGAAATCCCTCTAAATAATTATTAACTAAATTAGTTAAATCGTCATCAATTTGATCATTTGAATCCGAATCATCTTGTTCTAATTGATAATCCTTTAAATCATCTATATTTAAAAATTCAGCGTCATCTTCTTCACAGTTAGAGCTTTCAAATTTATAATTAATTAACTTAACCGACATTAATTTTGCTAAAATATTACTAAATTCATGGACGGAAGGATTATTGTTACATCCATTTCTATACCGAATCAAAGAAAATAAATTTTCTAAAACATCCTGATTTAAATGAGCTAACAGTAAATAATAACATTCGTGTTTATTATAAGTTGAAAATATTTCGGAACTTAGTTCCGTAATGCCTGTTAAAGTTTGTATCATACCGTCGATACAATAAACTTTTTTAGATGTGATTGGCCTTATTAATTGAAAATATTTTTTCATTTCTAAAAGATATTTGGATATATGATTATCTTGCTGCAATGCTGCACGAAATGGATTTTTTTCATATAATTTCCTACTATTGAGACAATCAAATAAGTTATTAATTTTTGAAACAAATTTTGCTGTTGATACAGCACAAGAAATCCTATCAGTAAATTTTTTTGTTGAAACTAGAGTTTTAATTGCAGCAGCAACAGAATTACTGAAAATTTGAGTAGCCAATCGCACATTCATTTTTTCAAATGAATTAGGAAAGATATGTTTTTTTGAAAGTTTGGGACACATTTTTCTATTTTTATTTTGTTCATGGAAATAGAGGCAACGAATAATTTTAAAAGAAACCTCACCATCATCTGTATTAAGGTCATATTTAAGAAGGGTGTTGCGAAGCGATTTTATTAAATGCACTGGATCGTAAAGAGCAAAAATTTTTTTTTCTACTTGATTGAAGTTAAAATAAAAAAAGGGTTTTGTTTTTTAAACGCCTAACATATTAAAACACTTCCTATTATTAGCACCCTGATCACATATGACGGCCCTAACATTAATACCTAAATTAAAAGCTGCACCTAAATTAATATTTAAAATGTTTTTAAGAACTTCGCCACTAATGCCCTTCTCTGTGGCATAAAAACTAAGAACATACTTCCAATTATGTACTAATCCCCTTAGGAGAAAAACACAAACGTATTTTGCAACGCTTTTCGTTCTTTTAAAGCTATAATCCGAAAAACCACTAATTTGATCCAATGCACTATTATAGTTAAGATCCCTTCTAATACTAATTTCATCGAAAACTAATACTGCTTCCTTTTCAAGAGAATTTTTATTTGAAAATATAATCCCTAATTCATTAATATTCTTTTCATTAAGACCTACATTTAAATATTTAATAGGGATCCACCTATTAAGGGAACTAAAATGGGGTAAATTTAACTTTATCGCATTCTTTAAAAATAAATAACCTTTTGGAGAACTAAAATGTATATTTAAAGCTACCTTTTTTCATCTTTTGACCATATCTTTCCATTTTTGAAATTCATTTTTAAAAAAGTTTTGGCATCGTTTGCTAAATGAGACTGCCTATCAATTGTATTAGATAAAGAATCCTGCTTTTCCTTTTTTATTTTTAATTGTAATTTCCTATTCTGAATTTTTAAAGACATAATTTTTTTTTTTAAATAAACATTTTTTTTTTTTATATGACCTAATGTTTTATGACATGTGGAAAATTTTTTAAAATAAAAATTTTCTTTTTTTTGGAATTTCAAACAATGCCTACAAAAATTAATCGACAATTCATTTGGAGACACCGTTCGAATGTTTTCTAAGGGTACTTTTAATTTTTCTAGATTTTTTTTACTATAAACTTTAATATTTGAGTTATTATTAAATGTTTTAGAAAAAATATTTTCTTTATTAAAATTTGAAAACTCTTTTGACTGAAAGTTTAAATTAGATAGTGGAGTTATAGGATTGATTTCAATATTATTATGTGGCAAACACAAACTTGGAAAAGCTCCCTTTTTTAGTTTTCTCCCTAAAAATTTTTTCTCGAAATGGTCTTCGCAAATAAATAATTTTTTTGTTTTTAAATTTTCTATACTTACACTACATGCCGATACCCAAATTTCGAATAAATTTTTCTCTTTTGGAAATTCATACAGCCTACCGTCAAAATTACGTCTACTTCTATTGCACACTATGCAAGGGGTACCATTCTTACGGTAATCTGCTTTTACGTCCTTAAACATTCTTCATTTAAAACATGCATAAAGAAAATGAAGGAATGACAAAAGGAATAAGCAGAGAAAATAGATATTTCTGACAATGCGGAATATATCTATCAGGCCGAAACGCTAATTTGATGTTCAGAATTTAACCAAATTTAAGTATATTTATAAAAAAAAGTTTATTATTTTATAATAATACATCAAATACATAATAATCATGAGATTATTACATAAAAGACATAAAGTATTATAATATTTTTCAGAAGATTAATAGACAAAATTTTTACATGGCTTTATAAAAATATACCGCATTATTTCAGATGAAGAAAATTAGAACGTATAAAAATGCAAGGTGTTTCATGAGTAAAGTATTTTTTATTCCTAAATACATGCAGCAATTAAGTTTAGCTTTTAAAATTCATAATCCAAATTTTTTTTTACATGTATGTAGGTACATACATATTATTATGATTACTATTTCTAATGTAACATCTTGCATGATAAGTTATAAGAAAAATGCAATGAAATTTAGAGACAAGCTATAGTAAAAGCAATAAGCTATGATGTGACAAGTTATACCTCTTAATTACACGAAATTTTGGGGGATATGAAAAAAAATTTTTAACTGAAAATTCAAATTTTGAAAAAAAAAAAAATTTCGTAAAAATATGTAATTACTTTAATAGTGATAACTTGTCATGTAGCGAATGTTATTTTTCTTTTTTAATTGCTTTTGTCTAAAATATAATACTTATTCTAATAGAAAATTTATAAATTAATACTTACATGTAAATTTTGTTCCTCAATTTTTTTAATTCAAATTTTAATACTTAATAATATGTTCATAACAAAATAAACACTTGTAACAAAATAAACACTTGACACTTTTAAAAATGCGCGCCTTTATTAAATTGATTATAATTCTTAATATCAAAATAAGAATACATAAAAAATACATCAAAAAAAAAATAGAGAAAAATATCACATAAAACAAGTGATGAAAAAAACCAAGGGTTTTTAAAAAAGCACATTTTCAAAATAATATAGTATTTCATACTGATTATTTTATCGGAGTATAATGTTGAAGCTTCAATGTTAACGTTTTATTAAGGAAATATATACGTTGGTGACTAAGTTACTACTTACTTATAAAAACCGTAATTTTTTTAGTTTTTAAGTCCTAAATGGGGAAGGTTGCCCAATTTTTCAAGGATCTAATCCTCACTACTCCCCTTCCCCCAACTTTTTTAGGTTCAAGAAATTAAATTGTGAATTCTACCAAAATTTGGAATTTTATTTTGAATTTTACTATATAAGCAAAAATGGTTAAAACTGACAGACACTTTCTTCAATTTAAAGAACCACTTTTGAATTTAAGAAAATCTTTTAACATATGTTAAAGTATAATGTAGGACCTTAAAATTTTGTATATCAACAAAAAAAAATTTGAACGGGTATTGAAGTTACAGGTGTTTAAAAATAGCAAAATTTCAATTTTCGAGCTCTTATAGCTGCTAAACAGGGGACGTGACAAAAAAATTTTGTTAACCGACTCCTACTAATTTTTGAAGTTCTAACTTCTCCCAAAATTCCAAGACCCCAGCTGGAACCGTTTAGGAGATATGTGGGGCCAAAAATTTTGCAAAAATTGAGTTTTGCATAATGATAAATTTTAGTACCGTATGGCAACCCTGTACATTTAAGTGATATATTTTTGTAAAGCCTAAGAATGCAGCTCTCTTCTACCGTTTTTAGATTGAAAATATAGCTAACAGAACTCTTATTATATCAATTTAAATATAGGGTTTTTTTGAAATTTTCGGGGGCTGTAGCCTCGTCACCCTTTAAAATTAAGAAAAACCTTTAACACATGTTGAAATATATTTAAAGAGCTTTCAATTTTGCAAATCACAAAAAAAAATTTGAACAGGTATTCAAGTTACAGGTGTTTAAAAATAGGAAAATTTAAATTTTCGGGCCCATACAGCTGCAAAACAGGGGACGTGACAAAAAAAATTTGTTAACCGACTTCTATTTATTTCTAAGGATCTAACTACTCCCAAAATTTCAAGACCCTAGATTGGCCCGTATAGAAGATATGTGAGCCAAAAATTTTGCAAAAATTGAGTTTTGCATAATGGTAAATTTTAGTACCGTATGGCAACCCTAAACATTTGTCTTTTAAAAATTTATAAAGTTTATAAAACCAGCTATCTTTTGCCGTTTTTAGATTGAAAATACAACTAATAGAACTCTTGTTATAACAATTTGAATATAGGGCTTTTCCCAACTTTCGAGGGCTGCAGCTCCGTAACGGGTGGGGCTACAGAAAAAAATTCTTCTACGAAATAATTTTTTTTGTAATAGCTACTCGTGGTTAAAATTTCTTTTCTCTATTTCAAACGATGTAAAAGTTTTTGTAAACATACGGACAGACAGACAGACAGACAGACAGACGGACGGACGGACGGACAGAGTGAAACTATATAGGCACATTTTTACAAAATTTTTTGAAAATGTGCTAAAAAGTTACATTACAAAAAAATATGTACATACACACATACATTTTTCTTAACATTCATAAAAATATGCATAAAAATGTAAATATGTGAATATGTACATACATATACATATACTCTTCATATAATATCATAATTCATAATACTCAAATTCTAGAGCTTAAAAAAAATTCTTCTCGATTTTTAAGTAAAACTATTTGAGTTTTAAAATGAATTTTGAGTGTTGAGTAAAAATGGGACGGGATATTGAGTAAAATGGGACAGGATTTTTAAAAAGAAATGACCAACGAATTTTGTTCTACGTGAATACTCTATATATATGTTACTTTATGATAATAGGTACCTACCTATAGGTATTTTAAATTATTTTGAATATATTTTTTTTTTAAAAAAACAATATTATTTTAAAATATTTTATTTTGAAAACTTAATCGTAGCAACATAAGAAAAAAACAATTACAAATATTTTTATACGCTTTGTCAAATTTTAAAATTTAAAATTCCGAAGTACTTATAGTACATAACATACCTACTTATTTCAAAATTTTTGACAGAAACTGAATGCCGTTCATGCTGATTTTGGCTGATCCATAAGAAACAAATCATTTTTCTTAAGAAATATTATTTTGTTTTTAAGTTTCTGCATATTTCAGAAGTCGGTTTTTAATTTTACAAAAAACTTAACAAAAAGCAACAACAATTTACGATTTACAAAAATTTTTTTTTTTAGTACCTACTGTATTATAATAAATTGCAAACAAAAATAAAATACAGTTCTTTTCGGTTATAACGACCATGATGGGACAGAAAATATGCGTCTTAATAAACGAATGTCGTTTTAAAAGAATGCAAATAAATTTTGAAAAATTAGTATAAAAATTGAACATTGTAGAATGTGCTAATTCTAGAATTATTGTAAATTTGGTGAAATAGACCCTTGAAGAAAAAATAGGTTTTCGTATTAGAACCTTTTAATCTAACATCATGGCTTTATATTTTATCAATATACGTTATGCCTGAAGTTTGGCCTGATATGTTATACATATGATAGTAGACAGTTCTTTATATAATAATATTATCTACTTTTTATACCTAAATTTATTCGGTAAAACTTGCGACTTACAATTTCACACTCAGACTGTAATTACATATGATATAACCAACTATAATCCACCTGTACTTGAGAGGAATTTCTCTTTGATATAATATGTATTGTTGTTTTAAAATGTAAATATGTATTCATATTACATATTTATATAAATCTATGTAAATAGGGCTGTGCACAATTTTATTTAATATTCTATCACCACTAAACCAAAATAAATTTTTTAAAATTTATTTCTATTTTAAATAAATTTTTTTACTTTTGAAGTAAACCATTGTGATTGTGCATACTTTGTCTTATTTAAATATCTATAAATTCTTATTTAAATATCTAAATACATACATTTATTTTGATATGCATATATAATTATGTTCATATTTGTGGTAATATTTAGTTTTGTGAAAAAACGTTCTCATAAAAATTTTTTGTTTTAATTTTAAATTCATATAAAATATTTCAAAAAGTATTTTTTTTATACTTTGGTTTTACATTTTAATTTTAATTAATGAAAAAGTTCATTTTCTTCATACCCATCCTCTTAGAATATGAAGTACTTATATCTCTTCTGGATTTTAAAATAGTTTTAGGATGTATCTTCAGGCAACTGAAATTTTTTGTCTGGAAGGCGGTGTTTGGAAAGATAATTCGAAATAATTTTTAATTTTTGAACTTTCTTTTAGAATATCTTTTAAAAATGGGATGCACAACGGGTGGGGAGGTCTATGTGTTAGGACGGCGCATGTTATTCCTCAATTATGACTCAAAATATTCCTAAATTTTGTTCAAGGATAAAGTTAATTGTCTTCATATCTCGAACTAATAGTGAGTACAATTAATATATTTATTAACTTATTTATGTACAGTCCTCTACCACATACAATGTGATAAGTGAGTGCAGCTGCGTTCTCTTTTGAGGCCATCCTGTTTGAAAGTAATTAAATTCATATTATTATAGTCGTAGTATGATAGAAACTATTACGATATCAATTATAAATTAAATTCTTTTTTTTTAGATATGATCTGATCAGGGTCTAAACTCGAGATTTTTCGATTGAAAAGCCGTCACCCTAACTAATGAGCTATGGGTGAGATAATGAAAATAGTAATCTGAAAGATTTTTCTATATCAAATAATTTAAATGATTTAAACACATTTAACAAATTTTATTACCTTTCATTCATACATATATATTGACTGTCGTAATGTGATATGGTACAAGACATGTTTATAGCTTCTATTTAAAAAAAAACTAAAACACTTCCCTTAGGGATATTATAATAGAAATACTTAAGCTACAGACCACATATCTTGCGGAAATTGTAAGAGAAAGTATAATAATTGCTGTAATTAATATTCATTAATTTAATTCAGTGTAAATATAATACCTGAGTCTCTCTACAAGTAAGAAGGGGGAAAGTTAAATAATATACCTATTTCAATGAATTTCCACTTCTATTTTATATTAATGTTGGATTTTTGCTTCTATTTAAGCTTTGTATTTTTATAAGTTTCAAAATTTAAATATTTCACTAGGGGGCAAAAAAGCTTCACTTGCATAAAGACCACTAGAACTTAACTTTTTTTGTATTTCTTTAGTAGAAACAAGAATTTTACATTCCTGTTCTTTTGATTAATTTTTTTATAATTATTTTCAGATACGACAATGGTAAACTTAGAGTTTCCATCCCGGGAAATCCCGGGATGGAATTCCCGGGAAATATGTAATTTTTCTTTTCCCGGAATCCCGGGTTTTTATTTTCATTTCCCGGGAAATTTAAGTTCATTAATTTCCAATAAAAATCATATTTCAGACTAATATATTGTCATGTAAAGTTGTCATTTCAATAGTTTTCAAGTCTAAAATTGCGATTTTGTAATATGCATACTTCAAAAAAATGTTTTAAGTGCTGAACTGCTACAAGTATTAAAAACAAGATTAATAGAAAGACGCAACAAAGATTTAGTTTCGCTCTTACAATTTTTGCAAAATCCAAATTCACAAAATTTAAATAATATTTTTTTGGAAAAAAGCAGCAAAGCTTGCATTATAAAGTTGGCAAAAGAATTAATGGTAAAATTATTTACAAAAACTTATCCTGATGCTACTGCAATTGATATTGAGAGTGACGATAGTGAAGTAGTGATGGAAGGTAACATCGATGAATTAAATTTACGGAAGAACTTGGAAACTGCAGTGAAGAAATGTTTTAAAAGGATGCCAATTAATTAAGATTACACTAATTCTAATAATATTCAAAAAGAAATAAAAATGTATGAATTAACAGGTGAACTGACTGAAAATTTAAAAAAATTATTCTATTGTTTGAAAACAATAAGGCCTACATCAACTGAAAGCGAGCGAGTATTTTCAATAGCTGCCATATTTTCTACCAAAAAAACATCCTTACTAAGTGGCCATTCACTTAATGTACTTTGCTTCTTGAAAAGTTATTTTATTAAATATAAAAAGTAAAATAGCATAGCACTTAGCAGTTTAATTATATTTTTATTATTACTATTTTAAATCCAAATGTTTTCTTTTGAATATTACACATTTATTTTTTTGTTTATTTTATTGCAGTTTTGTTATATCTTTGAATAAAGACTTGAATTATTATAAAAATGTCTTGTTTTTTGTTTTTAAATGTTATTATTTGTACTTTTCTTTAAATCTTTTCAGATTTCCCGGGATCCCGGGATTTCCCGAAAAATTAAATTTTAAATTTCCCGTATCCCGGGAAATTTAAAAGTGCCGGGAAATGGAAACTCTAGGTAAACTGAATAAAATCTCAATTGAAAACTAAAATCAGATTTATCTTAAATGTCCTTAAAAAAACTTTTAAAAAACAAAAATATTTCTTATTATGTAAAAGACAACTTATACCTGATTATTTTCTTCTTTAAATTTGTTATGCTCTTAATTTCAATATAATAGCGTAGGTAAGTAGATCAGATTTTAATCAATTTGGAAGTTTTTTTAATCTTTTAGATTTAACAAATGTATGGTTTTGACAAAATTGTTTAAAAATTCAATAATACGAGTATAAGGCATAAAGAAATAAATTAATTTACCCAAAAATCGCTTTTCAATTCAAATTCAAATATGGTTGAATTCTATTTTTTTAAGAATTTTTGGATCAATTAGGCTACATTAGGTTATAGAACTTTTATTTTTTCCAATTTAAAAATTTTAACCGCTTACTAGAATTTGAACAATTTTAGTTAATTATTATCTAAAAATTCTTTAATTTTTTAAATTTTATTACATTACAAACTAAGTATGTATTTCTTTAAATTCTAGTATATCGTTCTTAAAATTTTAAGACATTCGTTAGGGTTCGCAATTTTTATTATGATTTTTATAAAATACATTAATTTTAGGTACCTAATTGAATATCGAAATGTGTCAATAGTAAATTATAAGCTTGGACAAGGTACCGCTAAAGGTTGATCATCGATTTAAATGATTTCAACGAATAACGGTACTTTATATCTCCAAGTTTCCGAATGTATATGCCATAAGTACCACTTGCGTTATTTAGTGGCCGAAAAGTACATTTTCTACAATTTTAATTAAACCGTTATATTTTTACCGTTAGACGATACCTTTGAAGCATTCTGTGTGATATTGTAGAGTACTACAACCGTTTCTGATTGCGAAACTTTATCCGCTCTCTAATCGGCGCAAACCCTCAGCGGTACTTTATTCATTAGCTCTATTTTAAGCATATATAATGTAAAATCCGATTTTTACTGCAATTAATTGAGTTAAGTGTTCTTGAAATAAGGTCCATTTTATTTGCCTTTTTATTGCTACTTTAAAATATTAAAATCTGCTTGAATAATTTTTGGGAGTTTATAACCAATAAATTTTCTTAATATATTTTATTTCCAGATTTAATAAATTTAAATATTGTGAAAAAAAAACAAAAGCATAATAAAAAAAAAACCCAAAAATACTTATTTCCCTAAATCATAACTTTTTTAACCAAACTTTGGCTTTAAAAAATTTCCTTAAATATTTTCAATTGTTTTAAGAAAATTGAACAAAAAAAAACTTTTAAATTTTCTTCCATAACTTTTCCTGTTGAAAAATCTTTTTGCTAGATAAATTGTATCTTTGAAAAAAATTTTCTCAAGTTTATTGAGAATTTGAAAATAAGTATCTACTGAAATTGAATTACAGTTTGTGAATTTAATATAGAGTCAATATTTAAGTTCTAATTGTAATTTGAATGCAGTCATCAACTATAAATCCTTAAAATACTTAACTAACATAATAAAATATACGAATTTATTTTCTGAATCTCCTAAAAAGTTAGAGAAAGGTTCTAGATTTTAATATAAATAAAAGTTTAAAGGTGTACTCTATATCCCTACAGAACTAGTACTCTAAGAAAAGCCCAGGTTTCCAAGTCTAGCTTTGGGTTTTTTAATGTATTCTACTGAAAATAATATAGAAGAGTATTTTCATTTAATTTCAGTGTACATACCTCAATATTTCAGGGTTGCAAGATTTGTTCGTTTGTCTTAATTAATAGATAAATGTGAAAAAGGGATGAATAGGAATAATTATATGCTATAACTAATTATAAATAATTAATCTAATACATATCTTGTTTTTTCTGCAGCTCAATAGCATATAACGCCCTTCCCCCCATCCGTTGGATTTGAAATGGGTTGAATTCTTCAATTACCTCCTCTTCTGTGCTCATTTCTGGTTGCAATCGAACATATTTTAAAAGTATATTCGGTGGATTAGTAGAAATTTAAAAGTTATATTAGTTACAAGTATCTCCGCTTATAAAAGTTATTATACAAGCAAAGATACTTGTATCTTAACTAAGTATCCGTGCTTTTTTGAATTTTTTAGTTTTCCTATTTGGGAATAGTAGAGTTTCCATGATTTTAAATATCTCTTTACTTACAGTATTTCGTTCTAAAACGAAAGTGTGATTGTAAAAGAAGATCTAACTGTGGTTATAAAAGAAGTAGTCGAGAAAAAAGAATAAAATTCAATTATAGTAATCAATTCTCCTATGTTATAAGCGATTATTTTCTTTCTTTTACTTTATTTTATATTTATTTTCCTATTATTATTCTTATTTTTAATTTAATTTCACTTTTATTTTCTTTCTTTAATTTTTATAGGAAAGAAAAACGAAAACTCAACTAGAAAAACAAAACAAACATTTTTCCTTCCTCGTGGCTAATTTTTTTTTTATTTTCCTATTGATTTTTTTCTTGGTTTGGTCCTTTATCTTTTCCACAACCATCATTTGGAGTTTGAATTTAATTTAATTTTATTTTCGTTTTGTAATGGAAACATAAATTGAATTAAAGTTGTGTGTAAAAGTAAGACAAAAATCTGAATTAGTTTAATTTTCTGGATTAGTATTAAACTTAAGAATAAAATATTTTGACTATTATGAAAGGTAAAAGTAAGATTTGTAGCCATTTTTCTAATAAAATTTAGTTTTTTGTAGTAGTCTCTGTTCCCAAAGACATTTCTTTAAAAATATTTTGATTTCTTAAATTGCTTTGTAATTCAATGAGGGAAGCTTAAATAATCTTGAATACCAATTTTATTAGTTGTTAGTTTATTATTAATGTAAAAAAAAGTTGTATTTCCTTAAATATCTATTTACGGACTTTTGAGTTTTACTAAAGTTAGGTTCTATGTTAAAAGCTCCCAAAAACCAAAACCTTCCTTAAAATTATAGAATATTAGAAGAATATATGATATACTTTTATCAATTTTGGGAATTGTTGCCATAAAAAAATCTGAACTTTTAATACAATCAACTAAGGTGAATACCGTAAGTTATCTAAGAGAATTTTTTCGGTGTTTTGGGCATCCAAATCAAAACTGAACAAAACTAATTGAAATAAAACCTTTAAAACTTCATTAAAACTGTTTCGTAAGTTTTTTTTCACTATTATAGGCTAAAAAGCCTTACTATATAATATGCAAGTCGAAACGGGGGGAAATATTATATTCTTATTACTAGAGCTGATCAAATGAATTCCACATACAATTTAAACATGAGATAGTACTAGGCCTTATAACATGTAGAAACGTCTTAGATTTTCAATTTTTACAATTCTATTTTTTGTTTATATTGTTATATTTTGTATTTGAGTTATATGGGATTTTATATCTGTGAGTTATATTATTCAATTAAATTATTTATTTATATTTCGTATTTTTATTTGTATTAAAGATATTATAATTATTTATTAAGCCAGTAATTGGTACCCAATCGGGAATGGTAGCTGAGTTGAGTCGAATCCCAGATTAAGGGATTCGAACCCGGGCCTTTCGGATGAAAGGTCGGTATTCTAACCACTGTGTAACCCAACCCAGGTTTGCTTTCAAATTTCATAACTGTTATATTTACAAATATATTTTTCTTTAGGTAATAAATTTAAAAATGTTAAATTTTTATTTTAATTATAGTTTTTTTCTGGTATATTAGTTGTAACTAGTTGTAATTAGTTGTAACAGAAGTACAGTTTATATATGACAGCCCTACAACCAAAATGCCCTTTTGCCAAAATAAATTTTTAACTTTTAGGTATATGTAATAAATAATTCTATTAAAGTTGGTTGGCATTATTGGAAAAGCCCCTTGGTAAACTTTCAATCTAGAAAGTGTTAAAGAAATAAACCTCCAGTATTAAAATGGTAAAGCTTCAATAAGGCTGCTATAAGTCGGTTATAATTAGTCGTATATTATATTATATTATAAATACATTAGAAAATATTACTGTTACAATAATACTGTATAAAATATTACAGTTATACAAACTTTTACAGTTTCATTCTTTTTTGAATTATAATAAAAAATAGAATAAAGAAATTTTATTTTAAAAAAAAATGCAAAAAAACTTAATTTACAACAAATGGAAATTAGGTCATAAAATAAATTCTCCCATGAATTTGGGAATTAACAATAAAAAAATATTTATAACTTTTATTCTACATACATATTTGTATAAGTATTTTTACTTATATAGCTTATATTTATATATAGTTATATAAATACATATGTATAACTCTATCTATATATATAAAAGCGAAAGTTTGTTTGTTTGTTTGTATGTAGCGAATAGACTCCTAAACTTCCCAGCCGATTTTCATGAAAATTTGTATATAGAGGTTTTTGGATACGGAAAGAAATCGTGGTCTAAAAATTTTGCTCTAACGGACCGCCAAGTTGGAGCTGTGGTGCAAGTATTTAAACTTCTTTGTTCTAAAATAAAAACGGTTTGACCGATTTTTGTATACGTGATGCTCTTTAAGAATTGAGTAGACACTATTGACAGTTTTGGAATTTGTTAACCCATGTCGGGCCGACGGGTGGTCAATAAAATTTTGGGTCCAAATTTTGTATGATTTTACGAAATTCTGCTTTGGCTTAAAAGAAAGCCTCAAAAAAAATTTTGTTGAGTTCCATTAACCCATTGCGACCCAACAGCTTTTTATAAAGTTTTTGGTTACTTTACTCTAAATTAGAAACGGTTAAACCGATTTTCTTCAAATTTTGTATATGTGCTCCGTTTTGAGAATGAAATTAACTCTTTTAACAGACTTGCTATTGGTTAACCCATGCCGGCCCGAAGATTGAAAAAAAAAAATTTGAAAGCAAATTACGTCCAATTTTGCGCAATACTGCTTTGTCCAAAGAGAAAGTGTAGTTCCGTTAACCCATTGTGCTTTTTATAGATTTTTGCGTTACTTAACTTTAAATTAGAAACGATTTGACCGGTTGACCTCAAATTTTATATGTGTGAAGCTACTTGAAAATGGAGTTGAGTCTGTTAACAGTCGGTCCTACGATTGGTCAAAAAAAATATTTTTGGAAGTAAATTACGTCAAATTTTGGAAAGTAGTTTGTACTGCTTTGAATTACAGAAAGTTTCAAAAATTACTAGAATAATCCTAGAAAAATCGTTTTAAGAAGATTGTTTTCATACATTTTAAAATTTACATGTGTAAACCGTGTGTAATTTTTATGTTAACTTTTTGCAGTAACATCAACTTCAATTAAACCTCCATTGAGAGGCGCAGCAACGCGCACCGAGTATTAGCTAGTATAATATAAGATTATATAAAAATTGAGAAATATCTCGTGCATAATTATTTTAGTCATCTATAAAGTCTACCTAAGTCATTTAGGTTGTCTTTAAACTTTTAACTACTTTCTTTAAACTTCTTTCAATTGATAAAGTCGTTTCAAGATCTTTCTGAAATGTAGTAGTTTCAATCAGTTTTAGATCAAATAGACTAGAGTACCAAACAGACTACCAAAATTATTATTTGAAATCATTTATTTTACTTTGTGTATTCCTCTATGGAAAAATTAGTTTAGTTCAGCTTAAAATTTACTGTGCAGATAATTTTAGAGAATACATAACTAATTATGCTAATTATAACTATTATTATGTGGATTAATTTTAATATTTTAAAAAATTTTACTATTAGAAGGTAGTGGTGATGAATGCTTTAAAGTTAAACAAAAAAAAATAAATAAAAAGAAAGACAATTAAAAAAATATTTAAGAATTAATATTTAACAAGAGTTTAAAGTTTTTCATTATTATCTTCTATTCTGTGCAGTCCTTTATAAAGTTTAATTGTGTTATAAATCTAATAATTGATTTTGAGGAAATCAAATGTATTATTTCAATATCGTGAAATAAACATCAAACTCCGATTAAGGTACTTAAAATGTTATTTCTGGTTTGTGCTTTTATATGGAGAAGAAGGGTGGACACTAAAAATGATGGCGTTAAACAAATTAGAGGTGTTTGAAATATGGTGTTATACAAGAATATTGAAAATTTCATACACAGACAGAGTTACAAACCAAGAAGTTCTCGAAAGGGTAAATATAAATAGAGAACTACTTCTAATTATCAAGCGCAGTAAACTAAGTTACTTTGAACACATATGAGGTCCTAAATACTACTACAGCTAATAATATAGAGTAAAATAAAAGGCAAGAGACACATAGGTAGAAAATAAATGAGGTGGCTTAGAAATAACTGGACAAATGGTGCAAGATGCAGAGAAGAGTGTGCCAACATCATTGCAAATCTACAGTAACATTTGATCGCATATCCATAGTAGTGGATTAGCAGCTGAAGAAGAAGAATGCCCGAATCTAGAGAAATTAGAAGATGTTGTGTACACACTTATATTATTTTTCTACTGATTATATGTGATGAAATCTACGTGTTTTTCACCTAAGTCGTGAAGCTCTTGAATGCAAAATCTTTTCTCTTCCCATAAAATATTATATTACTACTGGAATTTACTAGTGTAAGAGCCTTAAACTTTTCAGGGTAAAGTTCCTTAAATTTTTTTCGGTTAATTGGAATTTACTCATTAGCACATTTTCAAAAAATTTTGTAAAAATGTGCCTATATAGCTTCACTCTGTCCGTCCGTCTGTCCGTCCGTCCGTCCGTCCGTATGTTTACAAAAACTTTTACACCGTTTGAAATAGAGTAAAGAAATTTTAACCATGGATAGTTTTTGCAAAAAAAATAATTTCGTAGAAGAATTTTTTTCTGTAGCCCCACCTGACACGGGGCTACAGCCCCCCAAAGTTGGAAAAAGCCCTATATTTAAATGGTTATAACAAGAGTTCTGTTAGATATATTTTCAATCTGAAAACGGCAAACAATAGCTGGTTTCATAAATTTTATAAATTTTTGACAGACAAATGTTTAGGGTTGCCATACGGTACTAAAATTTAACATTACACAAAACTAAATTTTTGCAAAATTTTTGACCACACATATCTTCTGAACAGTTCGAACTAGGGTCTTGAAATTTTAGGAGAAGTTAGATAATCAGAAATTAGTAGGAGTCGGTTAACAAAATTTTTTTATCAAGCCCCCTATTTAGGAGCTATAAGGGCTCCAAAATTGAAATTTTGCTATTTTTAAACACCTGTATCTTGAATACCTGTCCAAATTTTTTTTTAGTGATACACAAAATTCAAAGCTCTACAATTATATTTCAACATGTGTCAAAGGTTTTTCTTAATTTTGAAGGGTTACAAAGCTACAGCCCCTGCAATTTCCAAAAAAGCCCTATATTTAAAATGATATAACATGAGTTCTGTTAGGTTTATTTTCAATCGAAAAACTGTATAAGAGAGCTGCTTTTATAGACTCAACAAAAATATGTCGATCGAATTTATAGGGTTGCCATACGGTACTAAAATTTAGCATTATATAAAACTCAATTTTTGCAAAATTTTTGGTCCCACATATCTCTTAAACGGTTTAAGATAGGGCCTTGAAATTTTGGGAGAAGTTAGGTCTTCAAAAGCTAGTAGGAGTCGGTTAACAAAATTTTTTTGTCAAGCCCCCTGTTTAGAAACTATAAGGGCTCGAAAATTGAAATTTTGCTATTTTTAAGCACCTGTAACTTGAATACCTGTCCAATTTTTTTTTTATTAATATACAAAATTTGAAGGTCCAAAATTATATTTTAACATATGTTAAAAGCTTTTCTTAAATTTAAAAGCGGTTCCTTAAACTGAAGAAAGTGTCTCTCAGTTTTACTCATTTTTGCTTAGATAATAAAATTCTAAGTAAAATTCCAAATTTTGGTTTAATTCCTAGAAACCACAAAAGTGGAGAGGTAGGGGGGGGGTGGGGTTGGTTAGATGAACTTAGGTCCTTGAAAAATTTGGCAACCTTCCCCATAGATTAGCTAATAGGGCTTAAAAATTAAAAATTTTCTGTTTTTATAAAAGTAAGCAGTAACTTAGTCACTAACGTATATATTTTCGAAATTAAACGTTAATATTGAAGCTTCAACATTATATTCCGATAAAATACTTAGTATGAAACACAATATTATTTTGAAAATGTGCTTTTTTAAAAATCCTTGGTTTTTTATCATCACTTGTTTTTTATTTCTTAAAAATTTAAAATTTATTGGTCCTTTATTTTTGTATCGTACCTTTATTCTAAAAAAATTGTTCAAGTAATAGAAAATAATCTGAATTACAAATTTACATTTACAAATTCCATTTACTTGCATATACAGCTATAAGATAATAATTAAATAATAGAAACTGCATAAATTGTACTATTTAACATAAATATTGCTTTGTTTCATCTTTTAAAGAAAAATTAATTAAAAAAATAAATAAAATTGAAAAATAATAATTAAAGTGTAAAAATAAAAGGAAATGAAAATAAAAGAAAACCAAAGCAAATATAATTTTTCTCTAAAATCATAAAATTGTTTCACTATTGTATTATTTACATATATTATAATAAAATGTTATATGATTTTTTATTCCATAAAATATTTTGTTTAAAAGTTAGTAGAGATAAAAATGTATATTATTTTTCAAGGACCTTCTCAAAGTTTTTTTTACCATTAAATTTACAGTTACAGTTATTTTTAACTTATTCCTATATATGCATAACAAATGGTATTGAAATATATGGTTGAATGCATAAAACTCAGCTGAAACTCAAATTAACTTTTTCCAAAGAAAATTCCGAGTTTAAGTCAAATTTTTTTTTGAAAAGGCGAGTTGTGAGTTTCAGCTCAGTGTTATGCATTTGAGCCATAGTTTTAACTGTTTCCAATTTTTATCACATCGTTTTTATTTTTGCAGCTTGCTTTCTAAAATAAAATCTGTAAATTAATGTCGGTATAAAACGAGGAAGAGTGTGGTAGAGTAGACTGTGTCAACTCTGGGATACCCGTATGAGCGTTATATAAACATTAAATACTTTTGGCAAAATTTCAAACATACTAGTCTTATTACGTGTAGTGTAATGCTCATATAAAAGAAGGAGTTGTATGGCAGCTACTCGAACCCTATGCAGTAGACCAGCCAAATTTTGCAGTAACTTTGGCCATTACACTAAACTATTTTTGGAAAAATTTCAGACACCCAGCTTCATTAGGTGGAGAGTAATGCTCATATAAAATAAGAAGTTGTATGACAGCTACTCGAACCCACTGCAGTAGACCAACCAAATTTTGCAGTAACTTTGGCCATTACATTAAACTACTTTTGGCAAAGTTTCAGACACGCAGCTGTAATAGGTCCAGAGTAATGCTCATATAAAAAAACAAAATGTTCGGCAGCTACCCGAACCCATGGACTAAAATGGCTGGATTTAAATAGCGATGACGGCTATTGCAAAAAACCGAATTTGCGAAAATTTCAAGATCCTAGCTCCTTTAGTTTTTGAGTTATCGTGCGGACGGACGGACGAACATACATTGTTAAAACTATTTTTTTTTCGATTCTGAACCGATCCATACACTTGAGTCTATATCTACCCCCCCTCTGCGTTCTCTGCGTCACAAACGTAATGGCAAATTTATTATACTCTTTGACCTATAGTCATACTGGTATAAATACTATATTTGTGATATATTAATAACATGTTTTTTTTGTATTTAGATAAGTGTATTTAGATAGTTTTGCCATGGTTGCCAAATTCTTTTCACAAATTATAGTCTTCACAAAAGTTACTCTGCTTCTAATGATATGTTCTTAAAATTTAAATTTTTCCAACAAGTAATTACAGTAATTAAAGTTTAAAAATAGAACGAGGGATGACAGTAAAAAACGAATCTCCAGAATTATAATAATTAAAAAGCAGATTAATATATGCACAAATAAAAATTCCAAAAAAACCCAGTCAAAAATACGGAAGATATGAGAAAAAAAATAATACTATTATATAAAATTTCTACAAAAGTAGATGCAGAGATTCCTAGCTATTACTTTTTATTTAAATGTAATTACCTTTTTTAACTGAAATTATTTTTTTTTATATAAAATAAGTTTTTTTCATAATATTATAAGGGAAACTAGAGCAGTAATGTACGTTTATATATAAGATATATACACACATAAACCTAAATACATAAATGAGTTGATAAAATCCCTCTTATATCCTTAGAATGCGTCATTTTTATCACGAATCTTTTGATGTTTTTTTTTGTTGTATAGTGTTTAGTTGTACTTTTTGATTTTGTATACTTTTGGCAGAAGTTGAAGCACACTCATAAAATACTTTTAGTTTGTTTTAGTTTTGTTAGTCCTGTTTTTTTTTTTAAATCGCATGCATATTTGACATTTATACATACAAACGTTTACTACAATTTTTTATGAAATAATAAAGCAAATATTAACAAAATAAATAAAAATATTGTAGTAAAACTGGAAATGTATCGTAAAATTTGTTGATATAATATTGACTTAAATTCTGTAAAAAAAACATATACTCTTTTTTCTAAAATAAAGAATAATTACGTGTAAATTTCCGTTAAAGATCTAAAATTTAATAGTATAGTATCTAAATAATAATGCTTCTCATAAAAACAAACTTTTATCTATTGGGCCGTATTATTAAGCTAATATAAAGTTAGACCTTTCGACTAATTTCAGTATCCCCCAAACATGCGTTTGTCGAACAAATATCCCCAATAACTCTACTTCGCTTCATGTTCGTAGGTATTCATGTGTTATTAAAAACTAGTTTTGGAAAATATTAAAATCCAATGATTGAAGATATGCTTCCATAAAATATTTTCCACTCTGCCCACAAAATTGTTTGAAACATGTGTAGGAGTTTTCGTGCTTAATCTTTGTTCACTAGAGATACCGTAGAATTTTGCATACTTTTAGGGATTTCATGCAATAATAAATAAATTGTTCGAAATATGTTTTAGGGCTTTCTGTACATAATATTTGTTCACTAGAGATCTCTTAGAATTTTGCATACTTTTAGGGCTTTTATACAATTTTGGATTTTCTAAAAAGAATATGTCTCTAATTTTATTAAAATTAAGATATTTTAGTATTGGTTAATCAAATAATATTATCTAACTAATAATGATTATCTAACAATGGTTTTAAAACGTTACATTAAAATTTATGATATGTAATATTAATAAATAAATAAATATATACATCAGCGGTTCTAAATATTCAATTTGAAATAACTAAAGTTCTAAAAAACAATATGCTAATTATGTTCAAAATGTGAAACATAAGCTTAGTAGTTTTACAATAGATACATATTTAATAATTATTTCAGTAGCAAACTAAATTAAACGGGTTGGGTACGAAATCTCAAATGCAAAATTCCAAATACAAAATCCGAAATTCAAAATCCCAAAATCCCAAACAACTATCGTTATCATAATTCTTATTGTCACCAACTATACATTCCTCCTATATATTTTTTATATATTTAATATATATTTTCAATAATAAAGAACTTCCCATAGTGGGGGCTGCCGCCCTTAAACCGCCGCTAAACAAATTATTGAAGTCCTGATTTTCTAACCAACTTTAAAACCCCTCCTAACTCAGAATCTCCCATAAACATATATATATAAATATTCTAAAAATATATAACCTTGATTTTATAACTAAAAATAGGAATTTTGAAATTTGGTATTTTAAAATTTGGGATTTTGGAATTTTGTAATTTTGAAATTTGGGTTTTTGGAATTTGGGATTTTTATTTTATTTGGGATTTTGTGGCGCTCTTAATTAAACAATTCACAAAATATCCAGAAAAAATGTTCAATGACAAAATATACCAGAAAATGTTTTCTGTACATACTTACAAACAATTTGTTGAAAAAATTTTTCTCCAATTATAACAGAAAATGCTAATAAAATGCTAGTAAAAATTTTACTTTTAATTTTATTTGTATAGTTAACATAAAATTACAATAAAAATTTAAAAATTTTGAATTCTGTGTTGTCATGTGATATTTTCTCTTCAAATATAAAATATCCTTTTTTAATATTTTGTTTTTTTTTAATTTTTTGAGTAAAAACAACATAACCGGTTATTTAATTTTTCATTTAACAGACAAACTCCTATTTTAATTCTCGCATTTTCATTCTCAAATTTCATTCACATCATAGACTTATTTTAACATTTTGCTTCCCAGTATTTGTTTTTGTAATTTTTTTTTGCTAAAATTTCCTCGCTTTCAGTACCGCAGTTGTCGTAGCTGTGTGGTCGTCGTTCTGAAGGTGCTTCTCTTTGATATTGAAGCAATAAAGAGTATTTCCTTTTGGTGAATTAGGATTAACAAAGTGAAGGTTGTTTTTCTAAGGTAAATTTTTATAGTTTTTAACTTAACTTAAGATGTTCTTATTTTATTAGAACTTTTGCTTTAAACAAGGGTGCTGGTGAACGTCGTTCGTCTTGGAATTTTCTTGCATATATGTTTTATATGAAATTGTCTAATACATTAAAATTTTCATTTTAAATTTGGATGGGGTAGAATATTTTGATATTATTTTTTAAAATTGTACTTAAATCACTCGCTTCAGACTTAATTCAATGATTATTATATTTTAGATTTCATGTTTCCTATGATTTAACCGCCTGTTCATCATAAACAATTTCTCCATTTTGAATTCATGACTAAATTTCAAGTTAAATATTAAATTTAAGCTGTAATCAAAGATTGTTTTAATGTATGTTTTATTGTTTCATTATTTTAAACTTCTAGAGTAAAGAAAACATATATTTACGCTCAGCTAGTCTATAGCTCTGGTCTGGCACCTTGTTGTAATAAATTGTTGTAAATTGTATTTTTTCAAATTTATAATTAATAAAAATAATAATATTCTAACTGTTTTTATTAATTAATTTTTTTAAATTGATCAAAACTGCAATAGGCAATCGGTTTAATATTCATCCTGATCACAGGACATTTTAATTAATTCAATTCAAATATTAATACTACTAAATATGTCTGCAATGTGTTTTAAAATAAGAAACTAGAACATTAAATTTATACTAAAATTCAAATTCATTTTTATATATACATACATAAAATTAAAATTATATATTTTACACTATGTAATTCAAAGGTGACGTGAATTAATGTCAGTGAAATTAAAGTCAATTGACCTTAATACAAATTTAAAATGGTAATAAAATCAATTGACTTTAATTCCTTTCTGTATTTGAATTTGTTTAATTCGTATGCGTACATATAAATATTTTGCAAAACGAAAATATCCTGATTTTTAAACCAGGGTATTCCCCTCTTACAGAATATTTACATATTTGTATATGTGTGATCCTGAATTACGACGGATTTTAGAGTTGCATTCAAAATCGAAAAGGAAATAAGGTCAAATCGGTCCTATTTCCTTGGACATTATTTTCGGTCATCACAAAATGCATTTGAAGTAAACCAAAAACCATACGATATAGAAACAGTTCTTTAAAAGCAAACAAGAGAAAAAATGGGTGACATAAATTGATGTCAAAGAAATTAAAGTCAATTAATTTTAATTCCTTTCTGTATTTAACTATTTTACCATTTTAAAATTGTATTTAGGTCAATTGACTTTAATTACTAAAAAATATGAAATAAAGTCAATTGACTTTAATTCCTTTGACATTAATTCAAGCCACCTAATTCAAATTGAAATTCTTAGGAAATTAATTTAAATTTTATTAAAATTATTAACTGACGTTGTTATATTCTGATTAAAATTCAGAAAAAGAAATAAAAAATTGAAAGAACTTTTCCACCTGTAACCAGGTGAAAATAATTACTTTATGCATATGAATATGTAATTTTTGTATTTTTATTTAGCACCGAACTTTATAAGAAAAATTTATGATATTTAAAGGAAAATTAACCTGTTCAACTTAATCATTAACTTTAACTTAAAACCCCACACCACATCCAATATTTCACTTTACCATTCTACAATTTTAAATGTATCCAAAAATTATCTACCACCCCCGATATAATGTAACCTCACCCACCTATATATTTTAATTTTAAACATTTGCGATATTTGACTTAGGATAAGGTATTTGATTGTTTTTCAATTTTTCTATCCGTACCTTTTATTTTGATACCTAATATGTATGTAAGTGTGTGTATGCGTATAAACTTTTTTTTAAGTAAATGGTCTATTTTTATTTTTATCAGTTTTTCTTTTTTTTTTATGATTTTTTTACTTTTACGTTTATTGCAGGAAGAAGAAAAACGGAAAAGAAAAATCCCAATGGGGGTTTCCTAAATTCATTTGAATTCATGTCTTTATAACTTGTTGTTATATTTGAATGAATATTTCTAGATGCTTGTATGTAGTTGTGTTTTACATTAAACATATATGTATTTCATGTTAAATTAAATTTAAAAATTGAACTAAAAATGAGTATTTTGGCAATTTTGTTTTCAAAATAAATTTACTACTTTTAAATAATAAGTTAAAATTTAATTTTATTTAATTGTATATTATTATATTTTGCTGTAAAATTATAATTAAAAAGTTTAATTTACATACACAAAACTCAAAATAAATATAAAAATCTACTTATGTTAATATTTATATACCTATATATATATATATATAATAAATACTTTATCTTGCACATTCATTTATTAATTATCTTCTTCTTCTATGGCACTACAGTCCGTTGTCGAACCTTGGCCTCCACAATCATTCTCTTCTATTTCACTCGATCTTAGGCAGTAGTTATCCAATTTTGCTCTTGGAGCATTGACACAGCGTCGAATTCGACGGCATCCACTGATTTCTCGTCTTCCCTACTATTCTTTTTTTTTATCTATTTTTCCATTCAATACAATATTTAGAATGCAAGGATCCTGCATTAAGCGTTGGAGCTTAATGAATGTCACAACATCGCTGTCGGTATATACATTGTATAGCTCTGCATTGCTTCACATTCTAAGTATACCCTGATCGAAAATTGGCCCGATAATTTTACGAAGTATTTTCCTCTCAAATTGGGAAAGTTGTTTAGCTTTCGCTTGGGTGATCGTCCACGTTTTACTGTCTATCACTGGTGTGAAAAGAGATTTGTACAGCTATTGCTATGTTGTTGCTGTGTTATTAATTATGGATTATTCAAATTTTTGGAAGATTTTAGCCATGTAATAGTACCTGATTCTTCATAAAACTTTTACATTGCCTAGGTAAATTTTGATTAAACCTTAATTAATTTCTATAACTTGTAGGAAATTTTACAAAAGCTCCGGTGAATTGTAAAGATTAAACAAAAATTGTCTGCCGTAAAAACTCATTAATGAAATAAATAAGTACAAAACCTGTTATTTCAATTAAAAATAATTAAATTCAATATTCCTCAGTTGGTTTAGGTAATGTAACACTACAAGCTTTCAGTAGGTACAGCAGTATTTCAGTACGAAACATTTCTAGCATATTGACAGAAAACTGCCAAGCACTTGTTAATGATGCTGGTGATGATGTTAATTACAAATCTGTATATTTCAAGGACCAATAAAATTACCAATAGGTACTGATGCTCATTACTTTGTCAAGTACCAATCTTACTTAGATTTCAATAACTACAAAATTAAAGCATAAGTAATAGAATCAATTATAAATACTTGAATAATTATTACTTCTGTAATTATTTTTTGATATTTAAGTATTTTCAAGTAATTAAGTACCATGAAATACTTAAGTATCAAGAATTCAATTAACACTATAATAAAAATTTGTAATAAAGTTAATTAAAGAGTCAGTATTATATGGGTTTTATATATAGTGTTGGTATTATATAATATTATATAGTGTTGGACTTTATGAATGAAAATATTTACTAAATATTTAGCTGGCATAAAAATATATAAGGTATTTCGACAATACTTTTGAAGACCCTTAGTAGTTTAATTTCCTTGAATAATTTAGTTTTTAAAGTAATTTGTCTTAAGAATATTCTGCTAACCGTTAGTTTAAGATAATATTACTTAGAATCTTAATTGAATCTATGATATTTCCCTAAATATTTTTAAATTTTCCACAATAAATAGATTTAAAGTTCAACTTTTTCCAACAGATCAATTGAAGTTTTTAAAAGTTGTCTATTTACTTATGTTCTTAAATATAATACTGTTAATGCGATTAATAATCATAGTAACATAACATCCAAGTATTAAAGAATTTTTGGAAAATCATTTTCCTTTAAAAAATTTTCCATTATTATCGTTTCGGAAAAGAAAGATTCTCCAAGGAAATTTATCGTTTCCTGGCAATAAAATTATGGTGAAAATTGAAGATTTATTTGGAAATGGTATAAGGTTAAGGTTAAAAACAAAAATATCCCGCTTGTTTTATTTGTTTTAAGTTTTGGAAAAGTAAAGATTTGTAAATAATTCAAATAAAAACTTTGAATAGTATTTTTTTTCTTTCAGATTTTCTTTTTAATTTTCTTTGATAATTAAAAGTTTTGAAAAAAAAAGTTCCAAGATAAAAAAAGCATAAAAATTAAATGAAATATTTAAGTTTTATAGGAAATTATTGTGTCTTGTTGGTTTTTCGAAGTTTATATCTATTTAATATTGTGATAATTTCAAAAAAGTTGAATGAAAGATAATAGGTTTTGTGTGGTAGAAGTATTTGTACATACTTAATATGAAAACAAGTGCTTTTTATTAAATTTAAATTTTTTCAAGTCACACTCAGATCATACATAAATATTTTAAAGGAAGTTCCATAATAATTTTATTTGAGTTCAAAAGCAGTTTCATAAATTAGTTGAAAAATCTATGAGTTGATGAACCCTGTAGAATCAATTTGAATCCTATATTTAACTTTGAGATCACCTTGTCTTATACACCATGCATCGTGTATTTTTTCTTTTTAAAATTTATTTTTATGAAAATATGGCAGTGGTTGTGTGTATATATTAACTGCTGTGTGCGTCGCTGTTTGCATTGTATGTATATTTTTAAATTTTATTTTTTAGTAAATAAATATGTAAGCAAGTGTGTATATAATATTATTACAAAAAGGGTAAATAAATACTTTTATTTATTAAGTAAACAAAATCTTTTCTAAATAAAATAAAAGTTCACTAATACATTCAAAACCTGGAACAGCGTTTATTTTTCTCAAAATTATTTCATACTAAAAAAGTTTATATGAATTTGTCCCTCTTTCTATTATCTTTACCCTATGGTAAATACATAATTTAAAATAAAATAAATAATAAATATTTTAAATTCTCTTTTAGTTAAAAGATTCCAAACAAAGTGGTGCCGGTGTAGACGTAAGGTAATACCAACTAAGTTAATCAGCAAAAGTATAAAACTAATTATAAGAAATATGAACAAATTGCTTAGACTTTAATTACTTTAATTTTGAATTTTAGAAAATTTGTAAATTATAGAAAATCTTTATCGTTTTATTTTTATAATTAAACATCAAGTAAATATTGTTAAATTAAAAAAAAAAGAACAATTAAAACAAAAAAATAAAATAAATAAATCAATTTTTTCATATTAAATCATTCTTTTGAATTTTCTTATTTTCCAGTTTTTCTGTTAACAGTTCTTCTTTTGTTCTTCTTGTGTTAATTTTGTTGAAAAGTTACAAACTTGATTACAAATTATATTTTTCTTAACAATAGAAAAATGAAAATAAAAAGAAAATTTCCGGAATATATTTGTTGTATTATTTAAATAAAGTTTTTCACAAAAATAACCTAATATTCATTTGTAACTCATTTTTCTACAAAAAAAAAAAATTAAAAATTAAAAAAAAGGTTGGAAAATAAAAAAAAATTTGGAAAATAAAATTATTTTGATTAACTAATTTTCCTTTCACCATTTTTAAGTTAATTTAAAATAAAAATTTTTGAAAATTCGTTGTTAAGAAAATCATTCAAATCATTTTTTCAAAATCTTGTGACCTAGAAGGTGTGATAAAATTGTTTTGTGAATTTAAACTTATCCTATTGAAAATTCCCTCGTCCTTCTGATGCTTAACTTGGAGTTGAATACAATTGTCTGACGACCTAAGATAGATTCAAAGGCAGAGAATAAAAATCTGTTGACAGCCGTTGTATTTGATAATCTGTGTTTTTTCATAACCGATAGCCAAAAACCTTGGGCAATTTGGAAATGTCGGATTATCATAGGCCCAAAATATCCACGTTCCCAACACAAAAAAGGTAATTAATTTTTTAACCGTAAGAAATTTTTCAAGTAAAATATAAATTATAGAACAATTAGAAATTCTTCAATAATGATAAGAAGGCTGTATAACAGTAAAAAAATTTGATAAGTGGATTAGGTCTCCAAAAACATTCATAGCATCTTCTAAGAATATAAGATAATGTATTCGTTCCGCATCTTTTTCTTAAAATCGTTAATACTATTTCCCGAATATCCTTTTAAAAACTTATTTTTGAACAAGCCCGAATATCCTTTTAAAAACTTATTTTTGAACAAGCATCTTTTCTAATATTTAAAAACCGGCAATATTTATCGCATTTGTAAATTTATAAAAAAAATCGATAGACAATATTACTTTAATATTCTAATCATAAATCATTCACAATAATTTCAAGAATAGCAAAAAAACGCGGTATTATGCAATGCAGTAATACATATTGTTATTTTGATTCTGCTTTTCCGCATTTTCATTTTTTATTCAAGACTAAATAAAGACTTTAGAATTAATAAATTATTTAAAAATTAACATTTAATGATCGCTAAAATAACGATTATTGTTCAAACTAAAGGAATCTGATGACAATGTTAAAAAATTGATTATCTTATTCTTTGCTAATTTTTGATTACATTAAAAACACAATTGGAATTTGGAAAAATTGTCATTGTTTAAATTTATTTTAAATTTTCAATTAAAGAATTGTTTAAATTTTAATTTACCATTGAATAGGATGCTTGAAGATTCAGATTTTGTTAAAAAGAAGTTAAATTAGTTAACACCTTAAAGTATCATTTCTTTAACTAAGTTAAATTTAAGAACCCAATTTGAATTAAATGAAAAAGTATTATAAATTTCGATTAAATAATCATTGTTGTTGTTTTTTTGTTTTGATATGGGGGATAACATATGCCACCCTAATACGAAGGACTTGCGGCTCGTTGTGCACGTACTTTCAATACTTTTTATCAAATTTAAGTAATATTATGTAATTTGTTTGCATTATATATTTGTATATTTTAAATTATATTTGGTCTCCATAGAGATTTGTAAAGAAAAATTATTTTGCAATACTTTTTTTCAATTAAAAAACAAATCATGACTCGTACAGGAATCGAACCAGCACACCCTCGCTTAGTAAGCTAAATGCTTATCCACTAACCCACCGAGACCCAGTAATATTCTTAGCTATTCAAAAAAATGGATCTGTATGGATTTGTAATTCATTGTGTTCAAAATTATTTGCAAACGATTAATATTTTGATTAGAGTAACTAATCCTTTGATTAGTGTAGATTAACAACTCACTAACTAGTGATTAGTGAATCAAAAAGCTAAAAACGTGAACCAAGAAAATTGATGGAAAATTTACAGGAAATTTAAATGAAAATTTAAATTAAAAATTGAATTTTTTAAACATTAATGACAAAACAAACCAAGAATATAATTTAAAAATTTTCAAAAGTCTTCTTTCTCTTTTACTCTTTTAATAAAGTATAAAATCAAAAAAAAAAAAATATTCTGAAAAAAAAAGTAAATCTGTTTGACAATATTGTGAATTTAAAATTTATATAAAATCGACATTTACAAAGATACAAACGAAATGAAAAATTACATTCCAAGTACTCGTATATTTGTCAGCTGTTATAAAATTTATCCATTTATTTTTTTTTGTTGGTATTGCGCCATTATCTGCCACAACTAAAACGATGTTTTTCCATTTCTTTTATTTTCCATCATTCTCTCTCTTTTCTTTTATCCTTTCATTTTCCATTCTTTGCTTTATCTCTCTCTCACTCTCTCTTCTGAATTGAATTTATTTTACAGAATTCGTTTAAGAATTTTCTGTAAAATAAGATACTGTTGCTGCAGTCTTTTATTAAGGACATGTTACGTAACAATTTACAAGAAAAATGTGGAAATATATTTAACTGTTATTGTTTGTGCTTAGATACGTTCTACGTACGCTTAACGAACAATTAGTCATAAAATATGAACTAAAATAAATTTTGCAGGCTTCGAATTATGTTTTTTTTTTTAAAATCTCACCCGTTATCTTTGTTTTTCTCATTCTCTCTTCTGTTGTCACAAAAAAAAAACCCAGTTCTGTTATGTATCTTTTTTCTCTCATTTCCTTGATATTCTTTAAATTTTTTCTAAATCAATAAGAACATGAATGTGTCCTTCAAAATTGAAAAGTAATTTTAAAAGGTTTCAAAAATGTGAATATGTGTAGGTGTCAAAAACTGTGAATGCGTTAAAATTAAAATTTTAGAACAGTGCAAAAATTTACTCTGTCAATTTATAATTAGGTTTGGAAAATTATGGAAATTTTTAAGAAAGTTGAGATTTTCAGATCCTTTTCAGTTTTAAGAAAAGGTTTCAAGGGCAAAGTTTTTTTTTGTAAATAAACTTAAAAAAATTAATACTAGAACAAATAAATATTTAGATAAGATTTCTAATTTTAGTGGAAAACGAGGAAAAGTGTAGTAGCGTAAACTGTGTCAACTCTGGGATACCCGGGACCAAATTTTGAGGTTAATTACTTTTAGCAAGATTTCAGACACCCAGCTTAATTAGGTGTAGTGTAATGCTCATATAAAAGAAAGAGTTGTATGGCAGCTACTCGAACGCGCTGCAGTAGACCAACCAAATTTTGCAAAAACTTTGGCCATAAAACTGAACTATTTTTGACAAAATTTCAAACACCCAGCTTTAATAGGTATAGAGTAATGCTCATATAAAATAAGAAGTTGTATGGCAGCTAATTATTTATTAGCAATCTTCTATCACATATCATGTAGTACGAGAGTGGATACCTTCCTTTTTAAGAGTGGCAGATAAAATATTTATAAATTTTATAAGTAGCTAATATGACGAGCCGTTATTTTGTTTATCATTTTAGGTTCATTTTTATACCCGGTCATAAGGGTCATACGGGTATCCCAGAGTTGAGACAGTGTACTCTACCACACTCTTCCTCGTTTTATTTAATTTTATTTATTGACAAATTCATAATAGCGGTCACGTGTTTGAAGGCCATTCGACTTAACGCCATGATGACTTGATATCTCACTCAAATGAAACCTTCTGTTTTTTAGGTAGCTATGTAGTTGCGTTCCATTTTCTAGGTAGCTATTGATTCTATTAAGTTTCGAGAATTAAAAAATGTCTCTTTCTCAAATTCTCGTGCTTTTATAAATTTTGCTTTTCATAATCTCGCGCGTTAAAATTTCGTGTAGCAAAATCTCGCAGGTTTTATAATTTTCTAGTTAAAATACTATATATATGTATGCAATATAATTAGAAGCGATTTGAGAGTTGGTTTCAGGGTTTTAATACGCTTTTTCGAAAAATATTTACATATAATTTATAAAATTTACATATTTACATATGTGTGGAATTCTAAATTAAGTTTGAAACGCGAGATTTTGTACCCAATCCGATTTTTATCAATCAGGTTAGTATTAAGAATTTTTGAAAATACTGGAAGAACTGATTTAATACCTCTGTAATTATTGACCTCTTATTTTCATTCACTTTTATGTAAAGGGGGTATTTTTGCAATTTTTCTTTGCTCGTGAGGGAAACTACTATTAATAATACTATAATTTAAATTTTGCTCAGTCAAATAATTAGGTAAAATAAAATGGTTATATACACATATAAAGAGTTTGTTTTACTTTAAAATTTTAATTTTGCGGGTCCTTAATGCCTAGAAAATTACAACTGAAAAAATTGAAGATCAAAATTAAACATATTTTATTTTGGTTTTAATTTAAATGGTTGTCATTATTATTGTAGAACATATGTAATATGTAAATCCATATTAAATAGAAGCCACAAAATTAAAATAGTTTTAAAATAATGTGTTCAATTTAATGTATACACTAATGAGAGACTTTTTTTATTAAATGTTATATGCGTAAAATTTGGCTTTATATCTTATATCAAATAGATAAAATCACATGTTAGATATTTTAAATGTAAATTTATTTTTACATTCAGTTGAACAATATACATATATCAAACATATTATATGTTACAAGATTGAATCTGACGTGTTACTGTTCTAAATAATTACTAGATGAATATATCAAGAATATTGAACGAATTTAATGAATATGGATGAATTAAAAGTGTGTTAATGTATCTATGTTGTATTTTTGTTAAAAAATTATTTTAATTTAATTTAAAATGAAAAACAAATGTTCAAATGGAAATGTAAATTAAGAATATGTATTTAAATCTAACATAAGGATGGAAATAAAATTTAAAAGGATATTTCTGTTCATATTTGGTTTGATATTTTAATACAATATCCTTTAATGATTCACATTTAATTTTATATTAAAATTGTGATATTAATGTTAAATTTTAAAAAAGACAAACACGTATTATCGATTTTGACAATTTGTATAAAGCTGTCAAAATAATAGAATTTTTCAAAAATAATTCAATGCTTAGACTGAAGTAAAGAATCCACCAACAGTTTTTGTTTTAGTTTAACTTTTTTAATATAACTTGGAATTTGGATTATTAAGGTCCATAATTACTCAGACTTTTTAATTTTTCTATATATTTATCATGTTTTAATATATTATACTTTAGAATGGCACTTAAAATCTTTTTTTAAGATTTCCTTTTGAAATCCCAATTTTTCGGGCTTTATTTCTTTTTTAAAATGGAGTTTTAAACTTATTCGCATGTTTGAAAATGTAATGAGCAATTGTGTCTTATGAGGAACGAGGAATTATGTATTTAGGAAACTTTTCACTCAGTCATTCGAGTTATAAGTCGTCGTGGACTTTTGACTCTGGGACTTTTGTCATCTTTGAAATTCAAGTGAAATCTTATTTGCTTTAATTTTAACTTATATGTCAATATACATTTATATTTCTGTCATAGGTATGTGAAATAAAACAAGTGATGAGAAAAACCAATGGTTTTTAAAAAGCACATTTACAAAATTATATAGGGTTTTTCAAAATTATATTACATGTGTTTAAAAATAGCAAAATTTCAATTTTCAACCGTAGCTTGAACCGTTTAGAAGATATGTGTTGGCAAAAATTTTGCAAAAATTGAGTTTTGCGAAATGTTAAATTTTAGAACCGTATAGCAACCCTAAAAATTCCTTTTAAAAATTTATAAAGCTTATAAAACCAGGTATCGTTTGCCGTTTTCAGATTGAAAATATATATAACACAACTCTGGTTATAACAATTTGAATATAGGGCAATTTCCAAGTTAGGTGGGTTGTAGCCCCGTAACAGGTGGGGTTAAAGAAAAAAGTTCTTCTACGAAATTATTTTTTTTGCAATAACTACCCATGGTTAAAGTTTCTTTACTCTATTTTAAACGGTGAAAAAGTTTTTGTAAACATACGGACGGACAGAGTGAAGCCTATATAGGCACATTTTTACAAATTTTTTTGAAAATGTGGTAAAAAATGGTTATAAATTTATAATGTAAATTCAAGTTATATTCATTTAGAAAACGAGGAAGAGTGTAGTAGAGTAGACTGTGTCAACTCTAGGATACCCGTATGACCGTAACATATACATTATATCATCCGGTTAATTATTTTGGCCAAATTTCAAACATTCAGCTTTATTAAATGTAGTGGAATACTCATATAAAAGAAGGAGTTTTATGGCAGCTACTCGAACCCTCTGCAGTAGACCATACAAATTTTACTGTAACTTTGGCCATTACACTAAACTAATTTTGGCAAAATTTCAGACACCCACCTTCATTAGGTGTGGTGTAATGCTCATATAAAAGAAGAAGTTGTATGGCAGCTACTCGAACCCTCTACAGTAGAGCAACCAAATTTTGCAGAAACTTTGGCCATTACACCAAACTTTTTTTAGCAAAATTTCAGATACCCAGCTTCTTTAGATGGAGAGTAATGCTCATATAAAATAAGAAGTTGTATGGCAGCTCCTCGAACCTACTGCCCTAGAACAACCAAACTTTGCACAAACTTCGGCCATAAAACTAAACTACTTTTGGCAAAATTTCAGACACGCAGCTGTTATACGTACAGAGTAATACTCATATAAAAAAAGAAGTTGTATGGCAGCTACCTGAACCCATGGTCCAAAATGGCTGGATTTAAATAGCGATGACGGCTATTGCAAAAAAATGAATTTGCGAAAATTTCAAGATTCTAGTTCCTTTAGTTTTTGAGTTACCGTGCGGACGGACGGACAGACGGACGGACGGACATACATAGCTAAATCGATTTATTTTTCGATTCTGGTCCGATCCATACACTTGAGTCTATATCTACCCCCCCTTCCTTCTCTGCGTCACAAACGTAATGGCAAATTTATTATACCCTTTGACTATATAGTCATACGGGTATAAAAAGGAAATCATTAAAATATTTAAAATATTTTATTTGTTCATTAAACTGTCAAAATTTAAATGTCATATGTCACAACCAATAATATTTTTATGTTTATTTGTCTTGTCATCACGTTTTCTTTGTTTTTATTTGCTGTTTTATTGTTATTTTTTTTTTTATTATTGTTAGATTCAATTTGATTCTTTTAGTTTCTTATTAGAACTATATACTTATACCTCCATTAACTCACAGATCTTTATATGCCATTATTATCCTTTGGATAAATTCGTCTAATAGACGAAAATCAAGGACACCTTTTTTAATTTTCTTTTTTTATCCCTTTTTTCTAATAAGGTTTTTATTTTGGTAGTTTGTTTTTATTTAAAGGGACTATTACTAAGATTGAAATAGTGTTTATATACAATTCGATCCTTTTTTGGGGCACTTTTATCCATATAGTTTTCCATAAATAGGAAATGATATTAAAATAAAGATACTATATTTTGTTTTTGTCCGTGCATACAAATAAGGCCACAAATATATTAAAATTGATCCTCCGTTTGTAACGCACCGATCTAAACGAGCTAGATATAGTGTCAAAAGTTTATATCTGATCACCACCGAAAAGTAAATTGATGTAGTTTCGTGTGTCAGCACGATAACTCAAAAACCAAAAGGGCTAGAGTGTTGAAATTCACATAAAGTAATTTTTAGACAATTTCTAGGTTCCTTCTTGTTTTGGTTGAAATGGGACCAAGGCTTCAGGGAGCCGCCATACAACTTGTGATGAAACGAGGATGAAAATTACTAACTGTTAGTTATATGTTACTAACTGTTAGTTATATAATAGAAGAAGCACGTATATAAAGTTTCAAAATGCTACGGCCCCATTTTCGGGTAGTTGCCATACAAAGTTGTCAATTCGATAACTTTTAATCTAATTAAGCTACGAGGTTACAATTAAAACTTGGGCAGTTAACTTGGGAAAGTTGCACATTACTCGAACAAACTTTTAATTGGTTGGCTAATTTTTTGGTTTTATTTTTTTAAGCTAAAATTTTGGGGAAGGGGTCATATTTGTTTTAATTATAGTGCGTATGCATGGATATCTAAAAGTTGACATGGGTAACTATAATCTCTCTCGTTTTATTTTCCTTATTTGATTTTTTCAATATGAGGGGCTCTTCCGAGTTCTAATCATAAATACTTAGGAATTATATTTTAAATTTTTAATAAAACTTTGTGAATATCGTTAATATTAATGAACATTTTATAGAATTTAAATATTTTATGATTTTTTCCATGTTATTGTCCTTGTAAAATTGTAATTATCTTTACATTACGGATAAAATTTGTTTTCCCTCACAAAAGTCAAATTTTCTACTGCATTATAATATTTTTATCTTAATTGTCTACTGCAAAACTTTTATCAAAATTTTCAACAAACAAAAAACTAAAGAAAAACTATGAAACAAAAGTAAAATCTGAATATTCTGTAAATTTAATTCTCCTTGCTCTAATTCACCTCTCAAATAAAATAAAGGACATAAAGAAAGGGAAATAATAAAAATAAAAAAAAAAGGAAATGTTATCCTCTTTCCCAACCATAGATAAGAGAAAAAAAGCGAACAAATTTATATTGCATACAGCAACAGCTGTAACAGTACATATAAATTGTGTTTTTATCTTGTCGTTTGTAAAAATAAACACTAAAGTGACCAGGGTAAGGAACTATTGAATAAAGACATTGTAACAGAATAATTTTAAGATCAGAAAGAAGAATAAAACAAGAAAAAGATAATATCAAATATAGACTCAGAATGCATCGAAAATTTAAAGGTGCCAAAACAAAAAAAGGACATTCAAAATAGAGTCAAGGTAGTTGTTTTACAGAGTGTTCGCCTAAGAGTGCACATATTTCAAAGACTGGTTGCTATATAATTTTTTATTATATTATTTTTTTACCTAAGTCTTACCGTTTCCCACATAATGGTTTAAATCAAAATTTAAAGCTGATTTTTGCTTAAATACGACTTAAACCTTGGAGACGGTAAAACTTAGGTAAAAAATTATCTGAAAAACTACTGAAAATAGACCTCTCTTGCCATACGATTTTTTTCTCGTTTTGATGTCAGTAAGCATTCCCCCTGAAATGTGTGCAGTCTTTGGCGAAACACCCTGTTTAATAGGACATTCACTATTGTAAAGTTACAAAATCTTAGGCTTCATTTTCATATAGTTTCATTCAAATTTTTGAACATACTTATAAATCTTTAGAACTATACGGAGCAAGTATTGCAATAAGGAAAACTTAAACACAAAGTTCGGGATTCAGAGCAAAGTGAAGGATTGACCAGTGCACGTACACATCTACCGACCAAAATTATCTTAAAATATTGCAAATGGAATTTAATAAATTGTTTATGGTAAATGCTACATCATTTGTTGTACCGCAATTAAACTAGTAAATTGGTAACTTTATAATAATACAAATGAGTGTTCTTTTTTTTTGTCAGAGTTTTCTTTTCTAGATCTGTCCAATTATTCTTATTTTGATTTTTGTTCTTTTTTTTTTTTTTCTTATATCAAATTTGTGTTTCTTGTACGTTTTTATGACAGGATAATTTTTAAGCATTACAAAAACAAACAATCTACTATAGTCCTATAATATGTGTAGGTTTTTTTTGAAAGTATAATTTAAAAAGTAATTTTATATTTTCACAAGGAATTCTTTGATGAAAATGATAAGACTTGGTTATTTATATTGAAAAAATCTTTTAAGTTGGTTATCGTGAAGCCTCACTGTTTATGTCTCAAAGAATTGATTTCACAGTCGAAGGTTTATAATAAATTTTTTCATATCCAAAACCTTCCTTGCTAATAAAATGCTAATTTAGTATATTAAATTTTAAAATAAATAGTTTCCTGGAATTTCAATTAAAATTATATTTTATTTTTTATGAAGGAAGTGGAAAGTTTTGAAAATCACCTATTGGAACTGTAAGTAGTTTCTAGTAGTAGTTTGCGACTTTAATACACCAGTTCACCACTTTAATACACCACGTGTTCAGAGCCCGTCGTTTAACCGGTGATCTCATGACTTACCTTTGCGAGAAGCTAAATATCAGTCTTCACCACTCTGGTAAATTTGATGTTGTAGCCTTGGATATATCTGAAGCTTTTGACCGTACTTGGCTCTCCAATTCTTTTCTTAATATTTATCAATGCCTTATTTTCAATAACCTTAAAAACCTAAAAATTGCCCCAACCTGTCATTTCAGGTATACCTTTGCATCACACAACTGTCTTTAACATTCATTTTACCAAAAATTGACCTAGTCTAACCACATTTTTGGTATAGCTAAATATTCAGTTAAATGTTTAGGTTTCTTGTTTCGCTGTAAAACTTACTTTTCTGCATCTAATCTTCTAAAAATCTATAAAACCTACATTACATGAAACAAGGAGTGCGACAGATGCTCATCCTTACATTGTTGAATTAGTAAGATGGCGAAATACAGCTTATGAAAATTCGTTTGTTGTGCACACATCGCTATTATGGAATCAGTAACTATGTAATGTGTTTCCCAAAGTTGGTAGTTTTTATATGTACGATCCAATCAAGTTTAAGAAGAACATTAACATCCATCTTCATGACTTTCCTTTAAATTAATTTTTTTATCCATCATAATCCCAATTCCTAAATCCTAATGCTAACCCTTATTTCCTTCCCAATCCCGTATTTAAGGTCCATACCAAGTTTTGTTTTAAAAAACAAAACACTCTCCAGATGAAACCTGTACAGTGATTCTGGGCGGCTTTCGATGCCTTCCATCAAACCTCGCAAAAAAAAAAAAAAAAGCAAAAAACCACCCACCTTTTTAAACCAAACTTGGAATCTGAAATGGAACCTGAGATGGAAATGCACAGTATGGATTCTAGGATAAAATAAAATTTTTAGGAAAATCGGGAGGCGGATAATTGGATATATCTATAAAACACCTATAAAAAAATATATCTATATATATATCTAATAGACATCTGCACAAATGTATTCAATTTCGAAGACGAATTGAATACATTCTAATTCGTATTCTAATTCCATATATTCATTTGAAAATCTTTGAATATGAATTACATTCAAACCTAAACGAATGTATGTTATATTCGTTTCGTTTGTTTCCAATTGGAATGAATTAAAACTTTTTTATTCCAAATGTTCGAATGTTTTGAACTTTACAATTGGAATACTGCGAATATCTTTGAAATATTCGAAATACTCGGTGTATTTCGTACAATTTATTGAATATTGCAAGCCAGAAAAAAAACAATAAAAAAAAAAACTTTATTGCTATATTGTAAAGTAAAAAAAAAAATAATAAAATGATCGTTAGCGATGAAGTATTTGTTTAGGTAGATGTGAAAAATGTATTAATATGTGTAAATTAAAGTGTTTCATCTCATTGTAATAGATAATCTTTTGTTTTAATTTTAAAAGTAAATTGAAGATAATATATTTGAATATTAAATATTTTAAAATTTAGCATTAAACCTTAACATTTTATTGACTAAATGTAATAAACCAAATGAAAAAAATAGTCGGTAGTCGGAAATATAGTAATTATTTTTGTATTTTTTTTACAGATTTTTTTTTTTTAAATTACTGAGTAGGTACTTTTTTTAAATTACCCTGAAAAACCCAAATAATTAAATCTAGAATAATATTTATTGCCACAGCATAAAAGAATACTTTTAGAAGCCATAAAAAAGTCGCAATACATAATACAGCATATTTTACCTGATTTGGTTAAATTAATCACCACCACACTATTCTGTCCACTTTACCTAAATGCTTACATAAATATATGGTATACCCATTTTACAATAATATTACATAATATAGCTTATTTAATAATAAAATTAAAAATAATTTCTTCATAATATGATTTCTTTAATGTCACATTTATTCCGTATGTAAGATAAAAATTTATATTCTAAATACTCGCTATATAAATGCGAATAATAATCACATTCCATATTCATTGTATTCAAAATAAATGAATACACATTCCATTCCATTCCAAAATTTTTTTGTTCTGTTTCATTCTATTCTAATCAGAATATGTTCTGTTCTATTCGTTTTGAAAGCGTTCAAAACAGAATATTCACTGTTTTACAAAATATAGAATGTTTTGAAAGAGGTTTTGAATACATTTGTGCAGATGTCTAATATCTAATATATCTATCTTGGATATGTCTATCTACAAAAATTGAATTATTATTCAATCAAATAATATTATAATATAAAGATAAGCTTTGAGTTTAAAGTTGAAAAAATATGTATATATATAATTTTTCAAATATGTTTTTTAACTTAGGAATATAAACTAAAAAACAATAGTAATTCCTGTTTATTAATACTCTATATTGAATTATAATTGAAAAATTCAATTTAAATTTAAAATCCATAAGTTATTTTAGTTATTAAATTATTTAAGAGTAGAAAAGTTTGTATTACCTTTTGCCAACTCCTCTTTCTTATTTGTTCATATTGAATTTCAGAAATGTAAAAGTGGCTCTATAGAGCACACCACACTTGTACCAATTATCTTATTTCTATCATTATTAACTTTTAACACCTATTTATTAAGTCTTGCTGTACGTGAGCTTCCTAAACCATTATAACAAGTGAAGGTTGTAGGGCATAAAAAAGATAAACGAATGAAAGCCTTCATATATCCATGATTAGTTTATTCCAATAATTATAAAAATATTGTCAATTTTTTAGTTAATTTTTTATACTTATTTTATTATATAATCGAAAAATTTATTATTTAAACCTACTCTTTCATCCCTAACTTGTTTCTGGGATGAAATAGTATTAAAAAATACTGGTATCTATTAGATACTAAATCCTGTTTACAAAACATAAAATTTAAGTTAAAAGAAAAATAAAAAGGACTACATAATATAAAAATCTATATATCTAAGAGTAATTGATTGAAGATTGATTTTGTTGAAATTCTTTTTAAAAGAGTTTCATTATATACATAAATATTTTTCATATTACATACAATACACAAAAATAATACAATATGCATATATTTATACATATACACACACAGATAATCTGAAAGAAAAGAGGCATAAATAATTTATCAGATTGAAACTAAGATTTTATAAATTTATGTATTTTTATGTTTGTTAAAGGACGTTTGAAATAAAATTAGGGTACTAAAAACGGATTATTCAATCTCAGTATTTGTATATCTACATCTCTATATACAATTTGACTGCCATCGCCTATATATATACTTTTGTTTTAGTTATATTTTTCTTTGCCTCTTCAAGAATTTCCCCATATAATTTGTTGTGTTTTTATGGTGCAGGGTCATAACTCCCAGGGTTATAAGTCCTTAGAGGACTTATGATTCATTTAGTGCGATGTATGTCCCTAAGGGATCTTTGACTCATTTTAAAATTTGAACGTGGGATAAAAGTTCCTTTACTAATTTTTAATGGCGGTTATAACATCATATAACTGTGTGATTGAGCGTATTCTTTTACTATTATATTTAAGTCGAAATTTATTTTGAAATATTTTTTGAAAGTCTTTTAGATGTAAGACAATGTGTATTTGTATATTTGTCTATACAACATTCTATATCAGGGAGCATATTTAAAAAATCAAAGTTGGACTTTTTCCACAGTATTTATAAATTCGTCTATGCGGGACTTTGATTACAAAAAAGGGTTGATCAAAATAGGCTTTTAAAATGTAGTTTATATATAAAATTATTATTTTTTTATTAACTTTGGAATAAACGGATACCCTGATTTCGAATCCAACTACAAAATGTGTGCTAATTATTTTCATAGTTTTCACATTATATATTACAAGACAGCCTTTATATAATCTTGCCTATAATTAAATTTAATATTAGTTTAAGTATTAATATAGCTGGGAACTGTATAAGGCAGTTTTGATCCACCACTCTGAGTCAAAACTCAAAGGGTCATAAGTCCCTTAGGTTGGTATGGCTCATTGCTATGAGTTTTAAAGCCCTTAGGGACTTACGTTCAATTAAATGAGTCATAAGTCCCTAAAGGAATTCTGACCCTGGGAGTTATGACCCTGCACCTATTTTTATATTAGTTGTATTATCTCGCATTCATATTAGTTTTATAGGACTGTAATATTTTTCTCAAGTTCGTAAACATAATATTCTAGAATATGAATTGTAGTGCTTATAGTGTTAAAATGCCTTTTTATGCACTCTACTTTATTGAAGTGAGAGGTTATTCCGACTCAATTACAATCGATGCCAATTCATCAAAAATGGGTAATTAAATTTTAAGTACAATATTCTATTATAGATTCTATTATTTATAAGCCCTACCATTAAGTATACAATGTGATAAGTGAGTGGTTTAGCCTTTTTTCAGAAGGGCAGGTATTTATTTTACATTATAATATAAATTATATGTTTTGTATTAGATATTGACCTGGGTTTGAAACCGAAACCGTTCGATTGAAAGACTGACATCCAAACCACTACGCCTCCGATTGTATAAATTGTATTAGAAAAGATCTTTTGTTAATAACAATAAAACGAGTTCCTTTTTTGGATCACTTAACGTCGTTTGAAAGGATCTTTAAAGCAGGTGTCTAAAACACTTGATAAATAGTTTTCCAGAAAGAAAGTCATCTCTTCAAGTTTAATTTTCAACATTCAAGAAGAGTTGACCTTAATTGGAAAAATATTGTATAAAGCATAGATAACTGCTCCAAATAGAGCCAGATGGGTATATCTAGTAGAAACTTGATGTCCTCAAGATACTAAAGTAAAAGTGTAATAACTGTAATTAGAGTAAAATATGCATTTCATCCATATATTATAATTGGTCAAATGAAACTATACCTCACTTTATTATTTTTTAATATCATCATTTCCTCACATTCATCCTAACCGTTGAATCAATATTGATATTCGAATGATGTTTTTGGTATTAATTGAAATAATTAGACAAATAAATTTGTGTTAGATATTTAATTTTATGATCTTGGGGCCGCATGTCGTTTTCTTTATCTGTTTAAAGATTAGATATTTTTAGATTCACAACAATTTATTAAGGACTCAACTATTTTATATTTTATTGTGGGAGAAAAGTAAAGAATAAAAAGAAAATAAATATAAAAAAAATAAAATTTAAGGACAATGAAAATTTTTCTTCAAAATTGAAATATTTACATAAAAGGATCTATGTTTGGATGGATCTATGTACATATAAGGATTTGTTATATAAATAATAATCCTAAAGAAATAAAAACCGGAAGATAAAATGTTTATTTCTTAATTTTTGTTTTATTTATTTTATTTTATTTAAATTTACAATATTATATTATATAAAATAACAATATACATTACCATAATGATAAAGTTTAATTAAACAGATTTTAAGATTCAAGTGAAATTGAAATTGAATTGTATTCCAAAGAAATATTCACTTGGAACGAATTGTTCTGAGACTATTCATTTTAACACTATCTCATATTGTCTTATAGGGCAATATCCTGGTTCTATTACTTATAAATATTTCTTCTTAGCGTAATTAACAATTTTTTTTTTTTAAACGCTAACTGTTAAAAAAACAATAACCATAACCATAGGCACATGTTGGAACCGGGGTTTATATTATATTTGTGTTATTAGAATTGATCTTAATGAGTTCCACATACAATTTGAACATAAGATAGTAAGTATTAGGCCTTATAACATGTAGAAACTTCTTAGATTTTCAATAGTTACAATTCTATTTTTGTTTATACTGTAATATTTTGTATTTTAGTTATATTTTATTCTATATCAGTGAGTTATATTATTTAATTGAATTATTTGTTTACATTTTTGTATTTGTTTATATTGTTATATTTATGTATTTTTTATTAAAGATATTTAATTTTTAATTATTGATTAAGCCATTAACTTGAACCCAATGGCGAATGGTAGTTGAGTCGAGTCGAAAATCAGAAAAGTTTTTTACCTTCCACTTGGATTCGAACCTGGGCCTTTCGCATAAAAGGTCGGTACTCTAACCACTGTGCCACCCAGCCGTTATTATGACTCTTGAGTTTGAGTTTTGAATTTTTCTAACGTATAAATATTTTTATGTAAACAGCGTTATCTCTTCCATGCTCTGCTTTGCCTTGCATTATTTCACATTTAAGTGAGTCTACTCTGATATGGGCTTTTTTTGTTAGTTATCTTGCTCGAAGATTGTTTAAGAGAGAGAAGAAGCGATGAGATGACCTAATAATTGGCCTTATAAAGATCTTCAAGGTAGTTGACACATTCAATATTAGTTTTTCGCATTTATCTTTTATAATTTGGAGATTGATATTGGAATAAAAAAAGTGTCTTCAACGGTTGGAAATTTTCATAATACCAAAAAAATTTTATTATATATCTCGCCGCGCATGAAGTACAAAAATTAAAGCATAGGTTTATTTTTAAAATTAAAGCATATGATTAATTATTAAAATTGCAGAAACTATTTTCTTAATTTTATTTTCCAAATAAATTTATTCCAAGACTTAATATATGTACATATATATATATATATATATATATAGCAATGCCCTGCCCAGCGAAGAAGACGGAGAAATAAGGATATAAGAAAATCAAACTAGATTTAATAAAAATTTTATATTTAAAACTGTTAATAAATTGACTCTATAATATAATTTAATGTAAATAGATGATGTCCTTGGAAAATTCTATAGATTATAAAAAAAAAATTCTTTTAATTTTCTAAATTAAGTAATAAAATATTTTATGATACGGATGGGATTTAAAATAAAACTTTTTTTTAAAAGAAATAGAAAGAAAACAAATTTTTAAATCAAATATTAATAGCAATTCAATAAATTCTATTAAAAAGATTTTGCAAAAGATATTTAAAAAATCCTTCATTTATTAGATGGTTTCGGAGAATTCCAATGTTCAAGATAAGTTTATTGATGAAATAAATAAAAGTTTTTAATATAATCAAATTAATTTAGATTAAATAAATACGAAGATTTTATATGGAGAACTAGTTTTCTTATATTTAGTTATCTTACTAATAATTTAAATCGTACATTTAATCGTAGTTTGGGGTTGACTGTACGAAAAAGTTCGGAAGAAAAAAAAAAAACTTATTTCGGAGACTTTTTTCATATGCAAAAAATCCTCAATAACCCAAAACCCAACCAATTTTATAAATATCCTCAAAAGAAATGAAAAAATTCCAAAAGTCAAAAGCTTTGCTGGCATATTATTTATGTCAAAAGTCAGATAGGATTTAAGATTTAGATTAAAAATCAGGGTTTCAATAAATTTTTTAGCGCAGTTTCTGGCGACCAAAAATAAACCCACTTCGGAAAAAGAATAAAGTCTTATTCTTTATATTTTATATTCTACTTTAAGAGCGGTACAAAATCTCGTACTTTGAGGCATAGTCGCTGTTGTTCACAAAAGCGGAATATCTGCTTTCTCCAGAAATTTCAAAAAAATTAAGTTAATAATTTTATAAGAATCGTGGGAAGGAGAGACGGGGAGGTCCAGTACAGTTTCGACCAGCCGTGTCGCGCCGCTATATTATTTTTTATTAAATTTATCCTATACTTTACCTTGAAATTCTGAAAAGAGTTAATGAATTATTAATTTCATAGTATTGAAAGAATCTTAACAAGGGATTTATGATGAATGTATACATAGTATATTGGATGTAGGTATATTATATGTATATATTATATATATATGTGTATATATATTTTATGTATGCATATATATATATATATATATATATATATATATGTGTATATATATTACATGTTCTATTATTTAAAATTATTTATAATGTATAAATATAAAATAAATTCAAATAAAAATACAGATTTATAACAAAGGAAACCTAACAAGGAAAAGAAAAGAAAAACAAAAAAAAAGGGTTTAGGATTGAAAAAAAAAATAGGAATTCAGTATTAAAAGGGAAAAACAGATTCATTTTTTTTCGGAAACAAACAAACAGATTTTATTATATAAAGACTTATTTTCCTTCTCATAGAAATTGTTGACCCACAAATATTATAAGGTGGTGTCGAGAGAATCAATTTTTTTTTGACTTTCAACTTAAGTCGATTTGAGTCAACTATCAGTGTCGGGAAAATCAATTTGTGTTGTTTAAAGTCGTCTGAGTCGACTTTGAAATTCAAATACATTTTTGTGTTTGAAATTACATTATGGCATTGGCGTTGTTTATGTTTAAATCTATTCTGTTAAATTTATTCTGTTATTGGCGTTGTTTGTGTTTAAAAATTTAAAGAAAAATTAAAATAGTAATTTAGAAAGGTAAATAAAGATAAATAATTTATATAAATATGAAAATTTTTATTTATTATTTTCAGGAAAAAATGTTTAATCAATCTAATGGAAGCAACCACAAAAAACTCATTGCAAAAATTTTTAGTAGTAAATATAATTCAGCACAAAATAAACCGTCTAAAAACTAAAAAAAATTTTTCGTTTAAATTATTTTTATAATACTGACATTTCTGTTGTCAAAAAATCAAAATTGAAACCACTTGATTCAATTAATTGAAACTAATTCAATTGATTTAGCCACCACCGGGAAATTTGTGAGTGGAATTGAAAAATGTCAAAATCAACCAAGTTGAATTGATTCTCCCGACACCACCTATAGTTTGTATAGGCAAATATGAATGTTTTTAAAATATTTGAAGAATGTCAAGGAGAACGTGAGATAACTATGTCAAATGAAGTTGTTTTTAATTTACCTATAGGAGGTAAGTTATAAAAAAAGATTAAAGAGAAGTGATTTTTCTATCTTTGTTTTTTTGAAAATTGAAATATTGTGATCGATCGTAATTTTACTTAATAAATGAAACTTTTAAATGAAACTATTGTTCAATTTATTGAAACTAAATTTCAACTGAACGAAACAATTTTTCAATTGATAGTAACCTTTTTCCAATAAAATTAAACCTTTCTAAAATAAATTAAACTTTTTTCAAAGTAAAGGAAACCATTCAAAATAAATGAATTCTTTTTCAAAGTAAACGAGACGTTTTTGAAATTTAAAATAAAATTAATTCAAATATTAATTAATAAAGTTAACAAAACAAAAATTAATCTTTGAAAATTACAAATAAAATGTATATTAACATTCAAATATTTGAAAAAGATATAATGGTCACGCTAATTTTAATTATGAGTATACCCTATATCTAAAATAAGTATAAGGATATATTAACTTTTATATGGTGTTTGTAAAAGAAAAAGTATATATATTTTTAATTAGCGCCACCTCCACAGTCGATTTAGCGATGTCTATTCATCTGTCCGTAAATACTATGCTCAAAAAGAATGGTGCTATTTTGATAAAATTTATACCGTATAACCAAAAATTGATGGTACATCTTTTGTATTTAAAAGTGTTTTAATATAAAAGTAAATTGCTGAAATGAGAGAATTGCTGAACTGTTAGTCTTAATCCAGCAATTTACTTTTATAACAATTATATTTATATGGTTGAAAATCTAATTCGAAATATTTATGTTATTAATAAAAAATATTCACTTAAATATTGGTTGCTTATATTTGCATATACACCAAAAACAAAATAGGCTCTCGCATATTCATATAAGATTTTTATATTACAAAATACAGGTAAACTTACATTTAAACACTTTACACATTATACTATAATTTATACATATTGCATATATTGCATATTAATTCAAATTAATAAAATCATTTTGTAACCGTTACATTTTGTATTACGCAGATTATGCTTCGATTCACATACAGAAAAAGTGAATAAAAACAAATGACTGATAAATTTTTGTTGTAGCATTTTAAAAATTTGAAGATGAATAAGTTACGTATTTTACTTTTTGTATGTTTCGTATTTTATAAATTGTTGGGGTCGTGGGCTCAAATTCGCTTCATGGTGAAATTTTTTTTTTTAATTTCAATCTATATTTTTATACCCTACACCTATAGAATAGGTAAAGGGGTATATTAACTTTGGTATGGTGTTTGTAACCACCTAAAGGAAGCGAGCTAGATATGGAAAAGTATATATATTTGTGATCAGCGTAACCGCCTTAGTCGATATAGCCATGTCCGTCCGTCCGTCCGTCCGTCCGTAGGCACGATAACTCAAAAAATAATGGAGCTATCTTGATGAAATTTTAACTGTAGGTTACTAGGACTGAAAGTACGGCGGGGATTGCATATGGGCGAAATCGGCCCATGGGTTCGGATTCTGGACCTTTTAATCGGTTTCAGGGCTAACGAACAAATATAAAAAATCACGATAACTCAACAACTAATGACGCTATCTTCATCAAATTTGTGCTGTAGGTTACTAGTAATGAAACTACTTCGGGAATTGCGTAAGGTTGGGATTGGACCATGGGTTCGGAACCTAGAACTTTTTGATCGAATTTAGGCCAAACGAGCATAATTCCGAAACCAATGATGATAGAACCTTCAAATTTAGTATCGGGGTGTCCCTTCCTATTTCCTAAGTGTCTTGTGAATTTGGGTCCCATTGGAATAGTGGGTCGGGGACCAGCCACACATTTCCGAAGACCTTAAAGCATATCTTTAAAATTAATAAAGATAACAACTTGAAAAAATGTAGAAGCTTCCAATTTGCCACAAGGGTGTTCTTTACTATCTCTTGCGTGTTCCCCTAATTTGGGATCAATTGGAGTAGTGGTTCTGTACCGCTCTCAGACCTCCCAAGTAAGCTTATAATCGAAATTACTAAAAACAGTTATTTAAAATTAGGATAGACCGTTCAAATTGTGTACAAGGGTTAACTAGTACTATAAGTACAGCGCGGACTATATAAGGGCGAAATCAGCCGAACGGTTCGGATTCCGGACCTTTTAATCGATGTCAGGGCTAAGGAACATATATAAAAAATCACGATAACTCAACAAATAATGAGGCTATCTTCATGAAATTTGTGCTGTAGGTTATTGGCAGCGAAACTAAGGCGGTGATTACGTACGGTGAGGATTGGACAATGGGTTCGGAACTTAGAACTTTTCTATCGAATTTAGGCCAAACGAGCATAATTCCGAAACCAATGAAGATAGAACCTCCAAATTTGGTATCAGGGTGTCCCTTCCTATTTCGTAAGTGTCTTTGAAATTTGGGCCCCATTGGAGTAGTGGATCGGGGACCAGCAACTCAGTTCTTGGCCCTTAAAGCATATTTTCGAAATTAATAAAGATAGTAACTTGAAACAAATGTACAAGCTTCCAATTTGCCACAAGGGTGTTCTTTACTATTTCTTGCGTGCCCCCCTAATTTGGGATCAATTGGAGTGGTGGTTCAGAACCTTTCTTAGACCCCCCAATGTGTAAAAGCTTATCATCGAAATTAATAAAACTAGTAACTTAAAATTAAGATAGAGCGTTCCAATTGTGTACAAGGGTTAACTATTATTGAAAGTATGACGGGACTGCATATGGGTGAAATCGTACCATAATTTCGGGTCCTGGAACCCTTGAAAAGTTCAAGGACTAACAAACATATATCTTACAAACACCATAACTCAAAAAATAATGCCGGTATTTTGATGAAATTTAACAGTAGGTTACTAGTAATGAAAGTACCATGGGAATTGGTTGTGGTCGAGTTTAATTTCGAAGCCAAAGAATATATTTCCTATGTCCTATGTGTCTCCGAAATCTAGATTTCATTGTAGTGGTTCAGCTATGTTCAAAGGTACTTGCTGCATTTATGTAAAATTTATTTTTATATTTAAATGAATTATATGAAAAGGTGTAAATTTTTAATTGTATTTTGGAAATACATTTATTGCATATTTTGCGTTTAAATGCATTTCTATTAGGTATATAAACTAACCATTTAAAATAATTGCAATTTTTAAAAATTTGGATTATTAAATATATTATGCTTTGATTATCTTTTTATCACAAAATTTAATAATTAGAATTTTTTCATTTTGTAATTGAATTGGAATAAATATATTTTCATTAATTTCAAGTTTGTTTGTTTTTTAATATTTTTAAATAGATAAATTAGTAAGAATTTGTAATATTTTTTAATAGATAGGGTAATTAGAAAATGTTTTTAGTATTATACAGTTAATTTGGTTAGCTATGTCTTACGATCAAATTAATAACAGCTTCTATGGTGTTAAAATGACTTATGGATATGTCCTTAAATTTGAACCAAATAGGTGTAGGGTATTTCTAAGTCGGTTGCACCGACTGACTGTTTCTTTACTTGTTTTTTATTTAAGTACCTACTTGTATAAATTATAAATTAATGAACCAAAAATGTACGGACTGACATAAAAAAAACCCTAAAAATTTTTTATATGAAACTGATTGTCAAATGTAACTATATAATTATTCGGTCTATGTTTTTATATTATCAAAGTGAAGTATTTTAGTTCTTAAAGTTACAAATTTTTAAAATAACTATCCAAATAAATTAATTTTATTTGTAATTTTCCTTATTATTTCTTTTGAATTAAAAAAAAAGAAAAAATTGTTACCTTTTAAGGAGGATCGAACTCACATCTATTTACACCCGAAGCCACTTTGCTAACCACTGAACCATAGATACAGGCAAGTTCATATAAAAGTATATAAAAAGAGTTTATTTTGAAAAAGATTTCATTCTATTTGAAAAAAGTTTCATTTATTTTGAAAAAGGTTTCATTTAATTTGAAAATAGTTTCACTTATTCTGAAAAAATTTTCTTTAATTTGAAAAAGGTTTCTTCTATTTTTAAAGGTGTTTCATTTAATCAAAAAATTCTATGTAAAAGTATGTACACAATAAACCAAAGCTAATTTGATCTTCTGGTATTTTATTTGCACTTTAGAGTTTATTATTTCTAAAAAATTAATTGGTACGATGCTCACTAAGTTTAGCACATTATAAAAATATTAGGACATATTGTTCTAAAAGGAAAATAAGAGTTCGCATTTATAGGAATGAAAAAAAAAGTTTGGACTGGTATGATAATACAATATCTACTTAATTGATCATATAATTATGTTAAATAATTTATATTTTAATAATGAATTGTAATTAATTTATATATTATATTTTCTTATTCCCACCTTAATACATACTATAATTGAATTTTAATGTTTCATCGCTTTATTTAATTGCTTTTAATCATTAAGAATCCCTTAAATAAATAAATTAAACATTTTTAATCAGAATAATAAATATCGAATATCATCATTTTAAAGAAAAATCCTTTTTCATATCCTTAGAAGTATATAATATGTATGTGTTATTATTTCATTTTCATTCCATATATTGTTGCTTATCAAGGTGGTTTATTTTATTTTTTTGGAAAGTCATTTCGAACCAATTAAGAATAAAAATAACAGAATTTAAAGCAACAGTAGCAGTACTGCTACTTGTTGACAGGATTATTTTCAATTAAGAAAATTTTTGAGGTTGATCCGTCTGAAAATATTTACTGTTTTGGTATTTATTATAAAAGAGTAATGAGTATATATAAAGAAAATGTGATGATAATTAATTGCAGAACAATGGTTGGAACGATGGATAATGATGGCAGCAGAATTAAAAGAACTGAAACTAATAATAGAAACCGATTCTAATTAATTATTGTGCTATGATTTTGCTTATAGTTTTTGTGTTTTAAATGTTATAATTTTGATTTTGAAAGGTAATTCTGAAAGATAAGCTAAAATAAATTAGTTGATGGTTATAGTAAATTCAGAATACTTGTATTATAAGGTTAAAGTATCGTCTTGACGTATGCATCTAATATGAAATGCAATTGGTTTTACCAATGTTACTATTGCTTCTTCTGTATTTTGGATTTCTGAATTGTTTAAAAAGCAAATATTTAAAAAACATTGCTGTTTGAAAACCATTCTGGCATCAAATTGAAGGACTCAAAATTTCGAAAATAATCAAAAGGTTCTAGAACATGTATGATAATCTGCTGAGGGAATAGTTATTTTTCAATCATCAACTAAATTAATTTGGTTTAAAATCAATAGTAAATTTGAGATTTAGAATTGCTGAGAGTATGTGGAATAGTTAAGCCATCGATCATAGGAAGAATGAGCTAAATTACATATTAGACATTTTATTATTAAATATTCGTAGTATCGTTCAGTTAAAATTTAGTAGACTATATGAATATCATAATGATTGTTTGATTATTCCTGACGGTCTGACTTAAAATACGCTTTAAATTTAACATCTTTTTACGTTGAAGTCTCTTTTGTAGGAGACTTTAAGAGAATCTTTTTAATGAACTTCTAAAATATCCATTAATAATAAATTCTTTAAAATGTTTTGATGATCCTTTACAATGGTTTGAAAATAAAACGTTTGAATATTCCTCTGCAATGATTTGATTAGGTGTTCATTAGCTTTCAATTTACTTTGGTTTACTTTAACCGATGTTGTTTCGCCAGACAGAATATCTGTTTTCTGGTGTTATAGCTACAGATAAGTTTTCCAGCTTTACTTATCTTTAAATCACAACTAATATTCGGTGACATATCTGTAAAGTAGTTATGACACTCTACTTTGTCGTTTCGCAACCACACGCGTCTTGCAGATGAAAGTCCGCTAAGAAAGTTGTGACAAAATGAGTTATGACATGTCACCTAATATTCTTATTATTTTGTTGGAATTTTATATTTTAATTTGGCTAGTATAGTTGATCTACTATGCAAAATCTGATTTGCGTTGCTTACATCTACAATAAGAGGTTAACCATTTAATTTTTTATTAACACAATTTTGAACAGTAACTCTTCTTAAAAGACTTAATCGTTTGTTAGGTTTGTTTCTTAACAAAAAAATCCCTTTGATTCGTTGTGAAAAGTAATTTTTCAAAACACTTTATTGAATTTTATTCACTTCCATCTAGTTTAATTTTTAATAAAATTTTACAAAAGTTTCACTCTTTGATATGGTTAGTTGCATTTTACATATTATAGGTTTATAAAAACCGAGGTTTTAAAATTAATCAAAGGAAAGAAAGTTTTTACAAACTTATAGTTTTATTGATTAGCTGTTGTACAAAAATTTTCCATAAAACTCTCATTCGGTTAAAAAAAACTTTAGAAAAAAATAAAAAACAACAATAAAAGTAGAAATTTTTTCAATTCTATTAAAATTTTTACAATTTATTTTCCACATCTTTTTTTTGAAAATTTAGTAAAATGAAAATTTATTTCGGTTCTATTTAGCATTTTTATATATATATATAAAGATGGTTTTTGGTGTTTTGTAGTTGGTTTCGTCCTTGAGGTATTCTAAAAAAAATGAATGGATGTAATCCATTGTACAGCGGGATTCCCACTGAAAAATGAAATAAAAAACGATTGCAAAATATTTAAATAAATCAAAATTAAAATGAAAAATTGTTAAAGTAAAAAACATTTAATCATCAGATACAATTCGTGGTGTTAATGAGAAGTTCATCGGGGAATAGTGGAAATATTCATATTAATTTAGAAATTAAGAATTTTAAAGTTTTAAACCGTTTAGAAACTTTAAAGAAACAGTGGGTAAAAAAAATAATAATAAACTAATTAAATTCTAACAGAAGAATTTAAAGGGGGGAGAATTCATTAAGGGAGATTCATCCCCGTTTTAATATTATAGAATATTAAACTTGTTATTTGACTAAGAATTAATTAATATGAGATTTTTAATTAATTACATTAAACTGATTCCAATGCACTCTCACCGAGAATATTCGATTAAATAATAATAGAGAATATTCGTTTTAAAGTAAGGAGAGAAAAAGGGGTTTTTCAACTTGCTTTTGTCTCTCTTTTTTCAAGGCATCCTTATACAAGCTTGAAAATATCGTTTACAAGAAGTTGTTTTATATCAATCAATGTCATGTCGGGGTTAGTTTAAAAATACTGTAAAGGGGAAATGCACATATAATTTTCCTTTTCATGTCGTTCTATAAAAGATCTGGTTTTATAAAAGATCTTTGCTTAAGTTTGTACTTAATTAAGCAACTGCAGAAACTACATATTGTCAGAAGGAAACAAATTTTAATGAAAATAAATTTTTAGTCTTGGATTAGCTTTCAAGTGAGCTGGAAGCACCGTTAAACACTCAGAGGTCCTTACAAGCCTTAGCCATTCTCCATTCTATTTAAAAACATAATTTGCAAGGATTTTATATTTTAATGCGAAATCAAGCTTATACATCTTTTTTCCAAAATATGTATATCTATGTACATAAAAGCGCAAGTTTGTTTGTTTGTTAGCCCATTCGTTAAACCATGTCGGAAACCAAAAAATATTTTGGAAGCAAACATTGTCCAATTTTGCGAAATACTACTTTTGCTAAAAAGAAAGCCTTAGTTTCATTGCGGCCCAACATCTTTTTGTAGATTTTTTATTTAATTTTACCCTAAATTAGAAACGGTTTAACCGGTTGACTCCAAATTTTGTATGCGTCAAGCACCTTGAAAATGGAGTTGAGTGTGTTAAAGCTCGGTGTTTTGTAACAAATGTCGGTCCTACGATTGGTCAAAAAAAAAAAAAATTTCGGAAGTAAATTACGTCCCATTTTGGAAAGTAGTTAGTACTGCTTTGAATTACAGAAAGTTTCAAAAATTACTACAATAATCCTTTCTGCTTTCATAAAAAATTGCTTTCATACATTTTAAAATTAGCATTTAAGTACACCATAAGTAATTTATGTGTTAACTTTTTGCATTAACATCAACTGCAATTAAACCTCCATTGAGAGGCGCATCAACGCGCACTGGGTATTAGCTAGTATATGAATATATACGTACAATCAAATCTTTTTAATAATTTTTATTTTAAGATCATTACAGGAAATTTTCAAATTCCTTTATAATTCCTTAGAAAGTGTTATAATGAAGTAAAAAGTTTGTTACATTTCTCAAAAGTTGAGAATTTTTTCTAAATTTTAGAATTATTCTTAGAAGTTTTAAAACTTTTTTTTGAATTTATTTTTATTTCGAATTATTTGAAATTTGAAATTAAAAGTTCGAAACAAAGTTTCATTTTTCAATATTCATCAACTTTTTAAAATTTTTTTATAAAAACTTTTATCCAAAAAGTTATTAGAGCTAAAAAAAAATTTTATTTGTTATATTTTATAAATTTTTATAAAAATATGAAGTCATAATCATTACAAGTTATAAATTAAATATTATTGTTTAAATTTTAACATGTGCTTAAATCGTAACTAACCTATTTGTAAAATGTTCTGTATTTAATTAACAAAACATTTTTTTAAAAAATTTAAAAACCTGAATTAAAGATCCTTCAGTTGATGAAATTTCTTTTGGTAAAATATCTACTGAATCACTTATCTGTATATACTGGAGGTTTCTACAAATTTCATATGTTACTACAAGTTTAAATGTATAAGATGTTGGGAAAGGAATTAAAAGACATTTAAAGTAATTATTTATGAAAACATGTAGAACACCATATGATGAGTGGGTTAGTCAAAAACTTAAATATACAGTTTTTAAATTTAATTGCAATATCTTACTAGATTCTTTACAGATATTTTTTCAACAATGGTGTTCTAGCCTTTTTATTCTTAAATAGCAATTTTAAGCCAGAATACATTTTAAACGAAGAAGAGTGTACTAGAGTAGACTGTGTTAACACTGGGATACCCGCATAACCGTAATATAAACATTATATCATCCGTTCAAGTACATAACTTATTAGACCTTCAGTTATGACCAAAAGAAAATAAACAGCTCTTTAAACCTCTTCCAATACATCGAGTATGTATTAAAGTTAACTACTATTGACAAAATTTGAAACATCCAGCTTTATTAGGTATAGAGTAATGCTCATGTGAAATATGAAGTTGTATGGCAATTACTCGAACCCTCTGCAGTAGACCAACTAAATTTTGCACAAACTTTGGCCGTAACACTAAACTATTTTAGGTAAATTTTCAGACATCCAGCTTCTTTAGATATAGAGTAATCCTTTTATAAAGGAAAAAATTGTATGGCAGCTAGAACCCACAGTACTACCCCAAGTAAATTTTGCATAAACTTCGGCTATAAATTAATACTTCAGCTTCGGCTTCGGCTAAATTACTTTTGGCAAAATTTCAAAAATTCAGCTTTACCGTGTATAGAGTTATTTTCGTAAAAAAAAAGAGAAGTTGTATAGCAGCTACTCGAACACATCGAGCAAAATGGCTGGATTCCAATAGCGGTAACGGCTATTGTACAAAAAAGAATTTGTGAAAATTTCAAAATCCTAGCTTCATTATTTTTTGAGTTACCGTGCGGACGGACGGACATACATAGCTAGATCGATTTACTTTTTGATCCTACTCCGACCCATACCTTTGAGTCTATCTCTGCCCCCCTCCTTCTCTGCGTAACAAACGTGATGGGTATAAAGATGAGTCCAGTGTCACTCTGTCCGTTCTTCTTTTTGTCCTGTCGGGCGCTTGTACAATTCTACAATGATAAATTAGAAGATTGCTAACAGGAAATTTTATATGCAGGTAGCTCTGGCCAAAGGGAATTTGTTTTAAAAATATTGTTCTTTACACAAACCCAAAAAATTGCCTAACTAATATTTATTTGAAGTCAGTTTTAGTTTGTCTCTCTTGCCACTACAATTTTTACTTTTTACTTCAATCAAAATATTATTTTTTCAATTAATTAAATAATTATATTATATAAATACTTTAAATTAAATACATTATACCAAATTCTTAATATTTAAATATTAATAAATATATTTCTGTTTTATTTCAGGATAGTTAATCAATTCGACATATTAAAGGTGTTAAGTGTTATTATAGTAAAAGAAATTAAAAAATATATGAAAAAATTTAATATTTAATTTTTAATAATTAAAAATATTTTAATATTATATTTGTTTTGTTTTATATGTAGAATTACTTAATAATTAAATCAATTAATTTAAAATTTAAATTCAATTAAAAAAAAAATAAAATAGTTTTTTAATAAATTTTATACCATATTTAATTAAATTATTAAAATAAATTAATTATAATTAAATTTAAATAGTTTAAATAGTTATTTAAAAAATAAAAATAAATATAATTTATATTATTAAAAAATAATTAAAGTTTTTTTAATATTACATGAAAATAAAGTTAGTTAATAATATCTGAAATTGATTATAGTGTGTTATTTAGCTTTAAATTGAAAAAAAGTTTTAAAAATCAATAAAATTAAGTAAAAAAATATAATCAAAATTATATTATTAAATTTTTGTATTTTAAAAGATCAAATTGAAAATTGAATACGAATAAGTAATAAAAAATAAAAATTTAATAATTTAAAATCCGAAAAAGTTTTAAAAGTAAAAGTGTTTGATTTTTCATCAAAACTTGGTTAAAAATTTCTTTTGGATTAAATATCACAAGGAAATTCTTAAAGGACCTCTTTAGACTGTGTGAAGGTAATTTAATAAAGTTTTCTTTGATAATGTATTTTAATTCATAAAAAAAAGGCTAAAATCAAGGATTGTGTTAAAGTTTTTCGTTCATTTGAAAGGGTATTAGAATGTTAAAGAAATCACATTTTTCTCTTCAGATAATTTAATTTGTGAAAATGTGGAGATTTTTTAATTAACTTAAACGCTTGATATATCTTTGAAATTGTCGGATAGGGTACGATTTGTCACATATACTTATTCTATTGGCAATATCTATCTTTGACCTAGGGCTACAATAAGAGTCCTTTAAGTAATAAAACTTACAATTATCATCAATTACCCCTACAAACAATCTTAGGACTTATCTGACTCCAAATTATTTATATTTTAACATAAATTCTGAAATAAAATTCAAAATTTGTAATAATCTTTTGAAAATTTCAAGAGCTGCAAACATTTTGTGTAACAAAGTTTTTGAAAATTTAAAATTCGAAATTCGAAATTGTCCTTAATGTTAATTTCATTGTTAGTCAAAGGACTAAAATATGACAAGAAAAATAAAAAGTCGAAAGAGTTATTTAAAGAATGTTGAAAGTATTCGTTTTATAAATAAAAATTAAAGCAAAGGAAAAAAAGAATATCTGTAAAGGACATTATAATTAGGAATGTTATCCTTTCAGAAAATAATTAAATTTATATATTTGTAAGTATTTTGATATACAAATTAATACGACTTTTTTTTTTTTTTTAAACGCTAACTGTTCAACTGTTAGGCTAATACGCCTGTCTATATAATAGGTACATTTTGGAACAGAGGGTCATACTATATTCGTGTTATTAGAATTAATCTTTAAGAATTCCACATTCAATTTAAACATGAGATAGTACTAGGCCTTATAACATGTAGAAATGTCTTAGATTTTCAATACATACAATTCTATTTTTGTTCATATTGTATTATTTTGTATTTGAGTTATATGGTATTCTATATCTGTGAGTTATATTATTCAATTAAATTATTTGTATATATTTTTCATTTGCTTATATTGTTATATTAATGTATTTTTTATTTTTATTTATATTATAATTATTTATTATTGATTATGTCATTAATTTGAACCCAATGGCGAATGGAAGCTGAGTCGACTCGAGAAAAGTTTTTTCACTTTCACTGGGATTCGAACCCAGACCTTTCGCATGAAAGTTGGGGATCGTCGGGACTCTAATCACTGTGCCACCCAGCCGTTTGTAGAGTCTATAAACTTTAACATAATTTGGTCTTTGAAAAATTATACTTTCATCTTTATTTACTAAAAAACATCCTAGTATTTAGGAGCCTGTATTGTGAATGATTTCTTATAAAATGCTTTTTGGTAATAGCCTATAACATACATTAGGTCATTCTTGAAAGTATCACACACAAAAATGATAATCCACTAATAACTTAAACTAATTTAATTTGATTTTCATTCCAAAAATTAGTTTCTTTCAAAAAAGTTTTTCCATTGAATAATCTGATATTGAATATTGAATAATAAAATATAGAATATTGTACAGGAATAACTTTATTACAAATATGTACAAATAATAAATAAATATTTATATTTGTAAATATTTTCTTAAATTTATTTCAAAAATTTTATCTTGAATACTTTTATATTGAATATTGAAAAACTATAAAAATAAAAGCAATAAAGCAATAAGCTGTAAAAATGTAGAATTTAATCTGAACAATATACATTCACAACATTAATACATGCATTCAAAAAAAATATTAAATAGAGAAATATTAAATAAAAATGATAAAATTGAACGCTTTAGAAGTTACAGTCTCTTCTCTCATTTGTAATGTTTTAAAACTTTTTATTCCATTTGGCCTCTGTGAGGAACCACAACAATGCGCCCATAAATATGCAATTAAATTTTCTCTTTCGATTTATTTGTATTTCTATTGAATTTGGAAAATATAAATTTCCAAAAAGTATAATTACTGGAATTACATATAATTAATCAGTATGGTCTATGAAAACTTCTTCTATATGGCACATAAAAACAAAAATATTAGATTGCAACAAGGGACAGTAAACTTCCCAATTCCTTTTTCAATTTATTTAAATAGAACTATTAAATTTACTCTATTCAATAAAAGAAGATAACTATGTTCTGGCTTTCGCAGACGACCTTGTAGTTTACTCTACAAATTATAAAATAGAAAGTATTCAAAGTTCAACAAAAAATGTTCAATATATTTACAGACTCCTAAAAAGTATGGTTACTAAAAATTAATTATAATAAATGCGAAACAATTCTTTTCCGAAATGTAGTAAATAAACTTAACACGAACATGAAATTAAATTGGAAAAATTACTCTATCAAACAACAAAATAATATAAGGCTAGAAAACAAAAAAATAGTTAAATATTTAGGAGTCTATTTACACCAAAATCTAAATTATTCTGAACATATTAATAATGCATTAGATAAAGGCAAGAAAGGCAGTCCTGGCCTGCATAAACTTGTTTTATAACCAAACTATTGGTAATAAAGTCAAGATCATATGTTATAAGACACTTCTAAGGCCAATTCTCACCTATGCAACTTCAATCTGGCACAATATTAGTGCTAGTGCAATAGAGAAACTTTGAAAATTCAAAAGAAATTGCATGAGCATGCATTAAAAAATACCGTAAGCCCTACCCGATTTTCATAGAAAAAAAATTGAAATACAAATAAATCGAAAAAGAAAATGTAATTGCATATTTTTAGGGGCATTTTATTTTTCCGTACCGTATAGTATAATATGGGCCCACAATCTAGAATTGGGATTTAAAAAATTGAATGAAGTTTTTTTAAATAAATAAAACTAAAGAATAAGTCGAGGAAACCTTAACATCTCCTAGAACTGGATAAGTAAATATCCAGTTCCAAATATTAGAACAGTATATTGTACATTACAGTAATTGATGATAATATGTTCTATACTTAATGAAAATCTATAATATTCTAATTTTAAAATTTGAAAGTTTCCAACGAGAAGTTCGTTTATAAAAATTACCTCTAAGTCTCCTCTAATAAAAGTTTTTCCAAAATATCGTATTTTTTTATCCAAAAAATGATAAAGAAATCTTTTGCAAGAGTTTGGATAATATGGAATTCTTTGTTAAAACTCAATAAAATCACCTGCAATCATTAAACTTAGTCTACGACTTCTAGTAAATCCATTGTATCCTGAATTCAAGTTTGTATTTATAATGAAAACCCCTACAAACGAATGAATACAATTGTGTTGAATAATTTATTCTTTTATATGCTCTTGATGGGGTGCTAATAATGTCTATAAACCGGATATATATATATGCGATATAATATTTAAAATGGGTTTTATTGAAAATAGTTTTGGAGGTGTGGTAATTTGATGGTTGACAAAGGATATTAAAAACCCCAATTTCCAAAAAAAATTCACAATTTGGAAAAAAAAAATGAAATTTATTCAATATTTTTCCTTTTATTTTTTGTTTTTTAAGATTTTTTTTTTTGATTTTGTTTCTTTCAATTTAAATTGTCAAATTGTGGTTATTAGGTTTCGGGACAAAAGGCATTGCCTCTTCAATAAATAAATAACAATGTTTTTTTTTTGTTAAAACATTTTTTTTGGGTTTTATACATATTTTGTTATAATAGTTTGGGATGGAATTGGGGTTTTAGGATTTTTTATCATGTTAAGATGAAATAATTTTTTTCTGTTATTATGTTTTCCATTTTCTTGGATTTTTTCCGTTTTTTTTTTTTAATTTATTTAATATGGGTTAGTGTGTTACGTTATTTATCATTTCATCACTTTTAAAAAAATATTTATTTATTCCAATACTGGGTCAAAAAAAAAAAATTTCAGGAAAGTCGGATATTAAAGGTCTATAGACAAAATATACATTTTTAGTTTTAAAAGAAATATGTCACATATTGGAAAAATCTGTATAGGTATATATAAAAGTGAAAGTTTGTGTTTGTTTGTATGTAGGGAATAGAAACTGCTCAGCCGATTATCATGGAAATTTGTATATAGAAGTTTTTGAGTACGAAAAGAAATTGTGGGTTAAAAAATTTTGTTCCAACGGACCATCAAGTTCGGGCTTTGGTGCAAGTATTTTAATTTCTTCGTTCTAAAATGAAAACAGTTTGATTGTTTAACCTCAAATTTTTTATACGTGATGCTACTTGAGAATAGAGTGTTAACAAACTAGGAATTTTGTTAACCCATGCCTGCTCGACAGTTGGTCAAAAGTTAGCTAATATCATTCAATTTTGCGAAGTACTGCTTTAGTCTAAGAGAAATTTAAAAAAAAAAATTTTTCTGATTTCCGTTAACCCATTGCGGCACAGCAGATTTTACAGATTTATTCGTTATTTTACTTTAAAATAGAAACGGTTTGACCGATTGACTTCAAATTTTGTATGTATGAAGCTCTTTGAAAATGGACTTGACACTTTTAACAGGGTTGGTCTTTGGTAAAAAGTCGGTCCGACAATTTTGGAAAAAACATTTTTAGAAGTAAATAATGTACAATTTTTAGGAAGTAAGTAATACTTCTTTTGATTAGATGAAAGTTTAAAAAGACAGACAGGCTTATCAGCTTAATAGTTTAACAATTGAACCTAAAACAACCCTTTAATAGAAATCAATATATAATTTTAAATGTGCGTTTTGCTAGAAAACTCCTGGTCTGATTTACATGATTTTTGGGGTAGAGACAGTTGTGATCGAAGAAAGTTAAAAGGGTTATTTAATTTTGAATCTGGACCTTAGTTTAGAAGATACAGAATAAAAAAAATATTATTAATATGCATTTGTTAACAGATTTCTTTTTATATATATTTTAATTATTAGATGTTATGTGTAAGATATATAATATGTACACTAATGTTATACTGTTCTATTAATAATAAGTAAGACAGATTTTTTAAATAGTTATAAGTAGGTACATAAATATGAAAAAATTATTATTTATATTTGGCTCTTATATAAATACTTCCTTATTATTGAGATTAAAAATAAAATGTTTGTGGTTCAACTGTTAAATCAGTGGCACTTAAACTAATGAACTTGAATGCTTATTTTGTAACAACCTTTTCTATCTTTAGATTCTCTTCCTTTTCCAATTTTTAAGCAAAATTAACTTGCTTAGATTCTTGGTGTGCCTATGCAAAATGATTCAGTTATTGTAGATTTTTTTTATTCCTTTTCCACGCTTTTAAGGAGTATAGGGCATTCATCAAGTTTATTTAAACTAGGCTTCAGTTTCTTAAATCATAATATTCACTAACTTATTGTAGATGCTATTGTATATTTAGATGCAGATGCTTTCGAATTTCAAGTGCGGGCAAAAACTAGTTGTATTAAATTGGTAAGAAAAATTTTTAAGCATTTTCCCTTTTTTGCGCTTGTTCTAAAGCGTTTTACCATTTAAACAATTAATAGTATCCCAAATCCTTCCATATCTCCATCCCTGTAGCCAAACTGTACATTTGTATTACAGATTCCATTCTCTAAAGGTTGGGTTAAAGAGGGATTTGGTTTTGGTATGCCAAAAAAGCACACGACTCAAACAAAAACCGCACAGTTTCAATGGGTGGCTTTCAAGCTTTCTATTCCCTCGTAAAAAAAAAAAACAATATGTCTACATTTTTTTTTAGAAAACGGTTTACCTTTCCTTAATGGTTTATTCTTTCTTGCTTTAATAGTTGTTTTCCAATCTTTTTTCTTGCTTTTTAAATACGAGATACATAATAAAAATTAGGACAAGTAAAACAATAACCCTAAAAACAGGTGTCTCTAATATTTATACTGAAAAATTTTTGAAAAATTTAAGGTAGGTAGATAAAAAAAAATCTATTGCGCTAAATGTTCAAAAGGTTTAAAGGAAGGTTAAATCCTAAAATTTTTCAAAACAAAAAACAGAATGTTCTTAGAAATTTCTCTTTTGTAATAAAGTATCAAAATGTGTGATTATTACAATACAAAGTTATTTTTTATCTTCATCTTGTTTCTTTTGATTTTTTAGCACATTTTCAAAATTTTTTATAAAAATGTGCCTATATAGCTTCACTCTGAACGTCCGTCCGTATGTTTACAAAAACGTTTACACCTTTTGAAATAGAGCAAAGAAATTAACCACAGGTAGATATTGTAATAAAAATAATTTTATGGAAGAACTTTTTTCTGTAGCCCCACCCGTCGCGGAGCTACAGCCGCCGCAAGTTGGAAAAAGGCCTATATTTAAATTGTAATAACAAGATTTCTGTTAAATGTATTTTCAATCTGAAAACGGCAAGAGATAGCATACATTTATATAAGGAAAATGTTTAGGGTTGCCATACGGTATTAATATTTACCATTATGCAAAAATCAATTTTTGCAAACTTTTTGGTCTGACGTATTTCCTAAACGTTTGAAGCTAGGGTTTTGAAATTTTAGGAGAAGTTAGATCCCCAGAAATTAGGGGATCAAGAGGAGATCTTTTTTTGGAAATGGGTAGATCCTCGAAAATCATCATAAGTTTCCTTAGCAAAAATTTCTGAACCTTCCCCATTGAAAGGTTATTAGGACTTAAAAATTAAAACTTTTATGTTTATATAAAACAGTAACTTATTCACCAGTGTATGTTTTTCAAAAATTAAACGTTAACAATTTATTTCGTTTTCACATTATATTTCGCACTTGCTAACACGTTTTCTTGAGTACATTGGGATTATATTCTAAATATTGATTTCACTATTATTCATAATTAATACATTGATGAAATAACTAAATTATTATATATCATTTATTTTTATATATATTTTTATAAAAATAAATTATAAAATACTCAGTAACAAACCCTTTATAATTTTGAAAATGTGCTTTTGAAAAACCCTTGGTTTTTTTCATCACTTGTTTAATATTTACTTTTATACTTGAAAATGGTTCTGAATTATTGTTTGTTTCAACAATGAAGACTATTTAACAGTTGTTTTCAATTTTAATTCGTTTGGACTTAAACATATAGAAAATTTTTATTTTATAGTTTTATCAGAAGTGTTTATACCCGTATAACTATATAGTCATACAAACAGGTGTAGAGTAATGCTCATATAAAAAAAGAAATTGTATGCCAGATTCTCGAACCCGAGGGCTAAAATGGCTGAATTTCAATAGCGATGACGGCTATTGCATAAAAACGAATTTGTGAAAATTCCAAAATCCTAGGTGCTTTATTTTTTTAAATACCTTGTGGATGGACGGACATACATAGCCAAATCGATTTACTTTTTGATCCTGATCCAATCCATACCTTTGAGTCTATAGCTATCCCCTGTCCTTCTCTGTGTCACCAACTTAATGGCAAATTTAGTATACCCTTTTACTGGTATAATCGGGTATAATCATCTTCTTATGCAGAGAGTTATTTAGTCTTATTTGGTTCACTTAATCTGCTTGAAAGTATAATCTTTTATAGTTACTAAACCCTCTGTACTTTTTGATCTGTTAGTTGCTACTTCCCTTTAAACAAAAAAAATAACAACTAACAGATCTATAGTTGTTAAAAAATAAAATATAGATTAAAAACGAGGAAGAGTGTAGTAGAGTAGAATGTGTCAACTCTGGGATACCCGCATGACCGTAACATATACATTATATCATCCGGTTATCTACTTTTTATGGTTGGTCTGCTGCAGTGGGTTCGAGTAGCTGTCAAACAACTCCTTTTTTTATATGAGCATTACACTACAACTGATAAAGCTGTATGTTTGAAATTTTGCCAAAAGTAATTAACCTGATGATATAATGTTTATATTACTGCCATAAGGGTATCCCAGAGTTGATGCAGTCTACTCTACTACACTCTTCCTTGTTTCAATTAAAACTTGTTCATCTACCGTGAAAGTACCATCTTCTATTAAATCTAATAAAATATATTTCTAATTTAAAAAAATTAAAACAAATGTAACTGCCATTTTTATAAATTTCAATTTTAAAAAAAAAATTAAATTGCGCTTTTTAAAATATTTTCATTGTTTTTGTTTTTTATCATAAATAACGGTACACTTAAAATTAGGTTAATTACTTAAATTATATTTTCTATATATTTTAAGTACATATATTTAAAATAAAGGATTTTTTGTATAATATATTATTTAAATGTACTCGTATATTAAACCATTCTACATAAGTGTATACATACATATACATGTACATACAAAAATAAACCATGTATAACTAAAAAATAATTTATTTGATTGCATATTTTGTAAATTCAATTATACAACACCATGCCGTCAATTAGTGTTACCTAAACCGCACTTTACATATTTTTCTTTGTTTTTGTTTTTATAGGAATATTAACACGTCGTTATCCTTTCGGCTTATATCGTTACTTAATGTTATTTTATATAAATTTGCATTTACAACTTTAAAAAAAACACATGTTAAAGTTTTTTAAAGTAAAGTAAGAATAATTTTAGCGAAAAATATAAAATGAAAGGGAAACAAATTAACGTATATAATATTAAAAGTTAACATGGACTAAATAAATATGTAGTTTATTTATATAGTTATATATATATTTACAAAAATTTACAAAAACATATGTGTACACACAATTCTAGGATTATATTTTATGAATATTTTACAATCCTTGTTCTTGTTTATATTTTGTAATATTTCAATTTTGGTAAATTTTGGTAAATTGAAACCCAAGTATGGCCGACTATCAGAAAAGTTGTTGTAACTTGTTGGTTTTGTAAAGCATTTATTTAAGCTATCTTGGGTTGTAAATTATTTATTTGTAATATGTTGTAACTTTTGTAGCTTTTGAGGACAGTGCAAGAAGATTAGGCTTGCAAGTGAACGAGAAAAAGACTGTATACACGCTGGCAACAAACAAAGACGTCCTTAGCCGTCGTGTAGGTGAAAACATTTCGGTTGGTGACCACCACCTCAAGGATTTTGAGTATATCGGTTGTCAAATTAACACAGAAGACAGTAACACCAGCCTAGAAAATCAGCGTAGAATTGTGCTAGCCAACCGTTGTTATTTTGGGTTAAGCAACCACATGCGGTCAGGAACTCTGAGTAGAAAGACAAAGATCACACTGTACAGAACACTCATCGAACGAGTTCTGACACATGGTGCAGAATAATGGACCATATCCAAATACGATGAAAATCTGATAGGGTCTTTTGAAAGGAAGATTCTACGTCAAATTTTTGGTTCAATTAACGTCAATGGATTTTGGAGACAGCGACACAATCGCGAGCTGTATGAGTTATTGTACGACGATACTTATCTCGTAACTTGGATTAAAATCCAACGATAACGCTGGTTAGGACACGTAGCAAGGATGACCGATGATGCTCCAGCAAGAGCGGTTTTTGACTCCAATTCGGAGGGTAGACGCAGAAGAGGTCGATTGGAGTCAAACGGTGTTCAGTCAGACGTAAGAATACTGAAGATTGTTGGAAGTTGGAAAGAAGCTGGGCAAGCCAGAAACCAATGGAGGAAAGCTTTGGACTCGGCTCTAATAAAATAATTTGTTATGCCGATAAAAAAGGGTAAAGTAAGTATAATATGTTGGAATTAAGTTGTTCATTTATTTAACTAAATTTATTTTTTTACCAAAATTATTGAATACCTAACTAATCTAAAAAACATTTTCAAACACTGTGATTATATTTAAATTTAATTCAATATCCCACTTCTTCTTTCGTGCTATTAAACTTATATTTTTATATAAATGTAATTACAAAAATCAGCTGCTAATTAAACTTCCATTTAATTAAATTATTAAAAAAAGAAAATTTGTACATTTTCCTGGAACATGTAAACTAAAGATATGTAAAATATACGATTTATGTGTTACCTTAGTCCAATGAAAAAATTTATAAAATAACGGATATATAAATTTGTTCTTGTAGTCTATATATTAAGGAACAACCAAAAACTGATACACTTCAAATATTATGCCGACTTTGTTTTTTTTAAACAAACATTTTATGTGTGCTGTTTCCTTATTTATACCATAAACATACGTTTATCAGGCTTTGAAGCAACTTTTTTTTTGTTAACTTTACAATTTTTGTATCTAGCGGATATTGTAAACTCTCAATTTTGTGTTATAACTGTATAAGTTTTTCTAGATTCAGAAATATTTTTTGTAATGTATTAGTGTAGTCTTGGTATATTAAATTTATATATATATATATATATATGTAAACAAATTGGGTTTTCCGATTAAGATAAAATGTATCTTATGTTATTTTAAAGTATTTTGTAAAAGTTGTTTTTTTTTTTAAGTATGTGAAATTAAATTTATAGTTTTAAAAGGAAATTTTAAGGATATTTTGAGAAAAGATTTAGTATAAGTGGTTGTTTTGGGTATTTATATATTAAGATAATATGTAAGGTTTTTTATATGTTAATTTAAATTAAACAAAAAAAATAATTTTCCAAAATTTAATTTATATTTAATATTCTTACAAATTTTCATTAGAAAACGAGGAAGAGTGTTGTAGAGTAGACTGTGTCAACTCTGGGATACCCGTATGACCGTAACATATACATTATATCATCCGGTTAATTACTTTTGGCAAAATTTCAAACATACAGCTTTATTAAGTGTAGTGTAATGCTCATATGAAAGAAGGAGTTGTATGGCAGCTACTCGAACCCTCTGCAGTAGACCAACCAAATTTTGCTGTAACTTTGGCCATTACACTAAACTATTTTTGGCAAAATTTCAGACACCCAGCTGCATTAGGTGTAGTGTAATGCTCATATAAAATAAGAAGTTGTATGGCAGCTACTCCAATCCACTCCAGTAGACCAACCAAATTTTGCAGAAACTTTGGCCATAAAACTAAACTACTTTTGGCAAAATTTCAGACACGCAGCTGTAACAGGTACAGAGTAATACTTATATAAAAAAAGAAGTTGTATGGCAGCTACCCGAACCCATAGACTGGATTTAAATAGCGATGACGGCTATTGCAAAAAAACGAATTTTCGAAAATTCAAGATCGTAGCTCCTTTAGTTTTTGAGTTATCGTGCGGAAGGACGGACAGACATAGTTAAATCGATTTATTTTTCTATTCTGATCCGATCCATACACTTGAGTCTAACGTAATGGCAAATTTATTATACCCTTGGACTATATAGTCATACGAGTATAAAAAGAGGAAGGGAGAGATATGTATCAACTGATTTCTGAGATAATTATGGAAATAGTAGAATTGACTTTGATTTTCCTCGAACATCCTATAATATTTTATTTAACTATTTTTATAAATTCGTAACAAACGGAAATATATGTGCATAATGAATTTTTAATTTCACCAAATATTTATGTTGAAAAAATTATCAAAATGAAAATTTTTTTTAAATTAATTATTTTAATTCTTATTTTTCTTTTATTAATTAAATTGTTCAATATTTTACAATTATCCACTTGTAATTATATTTTCTAAAACTTTGTATAAAATTATCACAAAATTCTATCAATTTATAATTTAAAAAATTATTTACAAAATCGAATAATGAAAATTATTTAATCATTATTATTTACAACTTAATTGTCCTGATTTTAATCAAACCTCTTGTACTAATTTATTTTTAGAATTAAACTCCAAAATAAATATTAACAACAAATAATATTACATGACAAATTATGGATAACAAATTTAGGTCATTGTTCTTTTTAATATTGTGAATTATAATTTTTGTTATTTTATTGTTGTTTATGAATTGATTTTTTACAGTAAAAGATTTTTCAACTGTATTATACATATATAAATAAATATTGAATCAATGTCAAAAGATATTTAACAGAATAATTTAAAATAATTTAACATTATTCTAGGATATTCTATGACTAATGTTGTTTTCGTTTAAGAATAACTAATTATTTTAAGCTTTGTTTTATTTAAAAATAATTGGAAACTGCTTTGATTTCGCATTTAATTTAATAATATCTATTTATAAATTTCCTTTGGCCCTACGGAATAGTAGGCCTTATCTAAAAACTAAATTTTATTTTAAAATAAAAAGCTTTGAAAACAGTTTTCGGGGTCAATGATGGAAGGTTGAACAAGTTATATGGTTTAGAATAAAAATTAATAGACCTAATTTTATTTAAATTTACTCACATAATCACTTCATAATCACTTTGTTGAAAGTAATTAAAATCTATATAGTTTGATGTTCCTTGAGTTTAAATTTTGTATTAAAAGTAAATAGTGATTAGAAGAAATTAAGAAATTAAACGTGTTATGAAATAATAATCTTTAACAAAATAAATGGTAAACAAGAATAAAAATACGGCGCCGCGAAATAAAGCCATACGAAATAAAGCCATAAAATGACATTATGGCTTTATTTCGCATTCAAATGCGAAATAAAGCCATATCGCCAATTTTTTCGCGTATGGCTTTAATTCGCATTCAATTGCGAAATAAAGCCATATGGCTTTATTTCGCATTTAAAAATGTAATTTTATTTGTGAAAATAGAAGCAATTTAATTTTCCAAACTTTTTTATTTAAATAGTTAGGAAGGAATTTTAGAGTTGCTTTCAAAAGCAGGGTTTTACGTTTTTTCCAGAATATTTATATATGTGTATATGTGGGATTCTCAATTAGGAGGGATTTTAGAGTTGAATTCAAAAGCAGGATTGCCGCTTTTTCCAGAATATTTATATATGTGTATATGTGGGATTGTTAGTTGGATTCAAAAGCAGGGCTTTACGCTTTTTCCAGAATATTTATATATACGTGTATATGTGGGATTCTCAATTAGGAGGGATTTTGGAGTTGGATTCAAAAGCAGGATTGCCCCCTTTTCCAGAATATTTATATTAATTAATTAGGGTTGATTATTTTTTGTATGAAATAGCTATGCCGAATTCTCATACTATTCTTTTCATTATAGTGTTGGATTCAAAATCTAGTTTCAATAATTGAGTTAGCGGGGGTTCGGGGGCGGCAGCCCCCGTAATGAAAATATAATATTATTTAACATGTTTTATTACAGTGTATTAAAAAAAAATTAGGAACTTATTAATTTTTTGAATGAATTAGGTATCCGAATTCTTATACCATTCTTTTCATTTTAGTGTTGGATTCAAAATCTAGCTTCAATAATTGAGTTAGCGGGGGTTCGGGGGCGGCAGCCCTCGTAATGAAAATATAATATTATTTAACATGTTTTATGAAATTTTAGGACTAGATGAATGATATTATACTCAAAATTTAGGGGATAAAAAAAGGAATAACGGACTCAAAAAAAATTATTATGTTAATACCGTTATTTTTTGAATAAACAAGCTTTAAATGATTTTTTTTATTTAAAAATAGGAAATTTTTAATTTCCCGGTCCAATAAATCCAGTCCTGAGGGGTCCAGATATCTCGTTGATAAATTTTTAGAAAGAAAATTTATTAGGCTTTTTAATTTGATACTTGGATTTATTTTATCACATAGGGTTCCAATTTTATAAAATTAAATTATTTAGGCCTCCAGCAATTTTTCTAAGCCCCATATCTCCCAAACGGATGAGAATAGAACCTACCTCTAGAAGCATTTTTTGTTTGTTTTGAACCATAGAATAACCCCGAGTTCTATGGCAGGTTATTAGCGAAACACCCTGTATTTATCATTTATAACTGCACTTAATTATCAATTTCTATTTTTTTTTTACTTTGTTTACTATTAAATTAGAATTTGTATCAATTTTACTATATGGCTTTATTTCGTAAAATTTTAGAAAATGATATGGCTTTATTTCGCATTCAAATGCGAAATAAAGCCATACGCGAAAAAATTGGCGATATGGCTTTATTTCGCATTTGAATGCGAAATAAAGCCATAATGTCATTTTATGGCTTTATTTCGTATGGCTTTATTTCGCGCCACCGAATAATAATAGTTTGTATAAGTGCTTAAAATTATTTAATTAATTGTCAATTGGACTCAAACAAATCGATTCAATTAGAATCTTTAAGACACAAATAAAAAGATTCATTCTGAGTATTACTTAAATAACAAATAAAATAAAATTAAATTAAATGAAAGATAAGAAACAATGAATTATGGAAATGAATTGGTTATTATAAATATTCAAGTAGTCAATATAACTACTTTCTTTTTTTATACCCGTATGACTATATAGTCTATACCCGTATGACTATATAGTATATGTAATGGCCAAAGTTTCTGCGAAATTTGGTTGGTCTACTGCAGAGGTTTCGAGTAGCTGCCATACAACTCCTTCTTTTATATTTAAATAAAAGAAGGAAAAGCATTACACTACACCTAATGAAGCTAGCTGTCAGAAATTTTGCCAAAAATAGTTTAGTGTAATGGCCAAAGTTACTGCAAAATTTGGTTGGTCTACTGCAGAGTGTTCGAGTAGCTGCCATACAATTTCTTCTTTTATATGAGCTTTACACTACACCTAATAAAGCTGTATGTTTGAAATTTTGCCAAAAGTAATTAACCGGATAATATAATGTATATGTTACGGTCATACGGGTATCCCAGAGTTGACACAGTCTACTCTACTACACTCTTCCTCGTTTTGTTTGTTTTTAATTTAGTTAACTTAGTTCGATACATAATACTCTAAATCTGTATTTAATTATTAGATCGAATGGCTTAGCTTAAGATCTGAACATAACATGTTAGTTTTAGGTTAATGAAACACTATTAACAATTGTATATTTATATTTACTATTGAAATAAACGAAAAAAAAAACAAAAATTTCCAGTAAGAATTTCTTGTGTACTATATTAAATTTTTTTACAATTTTCAAAATGTATTTATCTTGGCTTTTTTAGATGAAGTTCAATAGTAAGTTATCATTTGATAATTTGTATTTGATATTATGTAGTTTTAATTTTTTAAAAGTAATTTTTCTAACTTTAACTTAAAAAAAATTTTTTTCACGCAATATTTGTTCACTTGTATTTAATTGCTATATTGCAAATACCACGTTATAAAAATACAGTGAAACTAATATCATGTACATAAGGTTTTACTTTAATTGTGTCTCTTCCGGTTACTTTCGATTATTATTATTACCACGTGGGTGGTAATTATAATAGTGATACTGAGCAGTTTAGCAATAAGAAATTGGTTTACTTTTTTTGAAATAAATAAAGAAAATTTTTTTTCAATATTATTATACTTTTATTAAAGTAAAACTAGCCACCAAATATGTAGAAAATAAAAAATTGATGGCAGATTTTTGGAATTAGTTACTGATTAAATATAAATGTAAATTGCTGGTATAAGAAACAGTTTTATAATGCTTGTAAATTTTTTTACCTTTAAATATTGAACATTGTTGTTGACCAAAAATTGATTGAAGATTTTTATCATTTAAAAGTGTTTTAATATAAAAGTAAAATGCTAAAATAAGAGACAATTCTTTTTTCTGTTAACCTTAATCCAGCAATTTACATTAATATTAATACATTTTTAAATGCAAAAGATCTTTTTTTCAATTTTTAGTTAAAGAATATTTACAATTTCCAAAGTATATATACATAAAGAATATGTGGCTTGTTATTTATTATGCTTGTGATTTTGGATTTTGCAATTTGTACTTATTAGAATGGACTTCTTATAAGTAGAAATTGCTTTAAAAGGCAATTTTATAATAGAATAATTATAATACATTTGAAAAATTGTTCAAGAAAATTGAATATTAAATTAATGCTTGTTTAATTTGGAATAATTTTTTTAAGTTTAATTTTTTTTATTTCATCATATTGTTTCGTTTAATGAACAATATCAACATGAGCCATTTTGAATCTTCAAAGTTTTTGAATTTTTCGTAATATATTTTTCTGAATTAATATTAAAATAGTGCTCTGTAAATGGTTGTGATCCTTTTCCACAAATTCTTTAAACTTCCTTTATATGTATTATTCCGTATATAATTTTATAAAATGACTGAAACAATGTGTATGGAATGTTATGGAGATAAGAAGGAACACTTTACTTTTATAAGGGGTTAAACAGAGGTCTTATATATGATATCTTCTTGTAATACACTATATGTATATGTTCCGAAGTCTAATTTTTTATATTTGTAATGTAAAAAATTAGATTTCGTGTGTGACGCGAGAGGTGAGTAATAAACAAGTTATTTTGAAAGTTTTAGAACTGTGCAAATGTAACTTACATTTTTTTTTAAATAAATGTATGTATCATAATAAAAATAAAAGAAATAAAAAATTTAAAAGGAAAATAAAAATTAAATACCGTGTTATGAAAATATCGCGTTTTTTATAATAAGGATAAAAATATGTTTATTCATTCCATTGAATATAAGCTTAAATGTTACATTAAATAATCGTAGGATTTTACATTCATTTAAAAGGGATGGTAGATGTTGAGGGAAAAATAAATATTTTTTGCAAAAACTAAAACCCTCAAACTTTCATTATTATTTAACAAACAAGTGATGAAAAAAAACCAAGGGTTTTTAAAAAACCACATTTTCAAAATTATATTGTATTACATACTGAGTTTAACTTTGGAAATATTTACTTGGAAATAGTTTCTACTGACTTATAAATACTGCTAACAGAAAATTTTTTATTTAAAAGTTGTTATAGCCCTTCAATGGGGAAGGTTGCCAAATTTCTAGAATCTAACTTCAACTCATTTTGCAAAAATTGAGTTTTATATAATGGTGAATTTCAGTACCGTATGGCAACCCTATACATTTAAGCGACATATTTTTGTAAAGTCTATAAAAGCAGCTCTCTAATACCGTTTTTCGATTGAAAATAAACCTAACAGAACCTTTGTTATATCAATTTAAATATAAAGCTTTTTTGGAATTTTCAGGGGCTGTAACTTCGTCACCCTTCAAAATTAAGAAAAACCTTTGACACATGTTGAAATATAATTATAGGGCTTTGAATTTTGTCTATCACTAAAAAAAAATTTGGACAGGTATTCAAGTTACAGGTGTTTAAAAATAGCAAAATTTCAATTTTCGAGCCCTTATAGTTCCTAAATAGGGGACTTGACAAAAAAATTTTGTTAACCGACTCCTACTAATTTCTAAGTATCTAATTTCTCCTAAAATTTCAAGACCCTAGCTTAAACCGTTCAGAAGATATGTGTGGCCAAAAATTTTGCGAAAATTGAGTTTTGCGTAATGTTAAATTTTAGTACCGTATGGCAACCCTAAACATTTGTCTTGTAAAAATTTATAAATTTTATGAAACCAGCTATCATTTTCAGATTGAAAATATATGTAACAGAACTCTTGTTATAACAATTTAAATATAGGGCTTTTTCCAAATTTGGGGGGCTGTAGCTCCGTAACAGGTGGGGCTACAGAAAAAAATTCTTTTACGAAATTATTTTTTTTGCAAAAACTACGCATGGTTAAAATTTCTTTTCTCTATTTCAAACGGTGTAAAAGTTTTTGTAAACATACGGACGGACAGAGTGAAGCTATATAGGCACATTTTTACAAAATTTTTTGAAAATGTGCTCAAAAGGGAACTTTTCCAAAATCAAACAATGTTTCAAGATAAATTTTGGGTAAAGAGTATATTGAGAAAAAAATTTATTATGATATATTCAACCATTGAACTCTTAATCAACTGACATTTTCTTCAATTTTAAGGAAGCCTTAATTAACTAAGAAAAACTTTCACCACATCATAAAATATAATGTTGGATCCTTAAATTTTTTCACAACCGACTTAGTCCAACTACTTAATTCTTTCCTGTTTTTGCACTTTCTTCCGTCCGTCCGTCCCTCTGTAAGTAAGATAACTTTAAAACTAAAAAAGCTAAAATGATGCAATTAGCTAAGTATGTATTTAGACGCTAATTTTTCTTTACAAACAGAGAAGGCTGTTTAGTATTTTCTTTGAATATAAAATAATATTGAATTGATTGGCAAGGTGAACTTTTTTTGCTTAATTTGTTTCTAAATATCTTATTGAAAAATTAAAGCTAAAAATCAAAGCAAAATAAACGTACAAATATATATATATACTATAAGGTATAAGTTGTTTTAAAATTTTTATTAGTATCAGTTTTAAGTTTTTTCCAAGAGTGAAAGTTAACATGTAAATTTTTTTAGAAGGCTTAAAAAAACACATGAATGGTAATTAACCACTAATTATCTTTGTAATGAAATTTTAATTTTTCTAAAAAACTCAAAAAGCCACTTATTTAACGTATAATTAAAAGGTTATCGTTTTCGTTTGAATGTGATACTATAATTAAATTTTTTTTTTAAATTATTTTATTTAATTATGGAGCAAAATATTAATTACAGGAGTTCCATAGCACTTGAACTTTTTCAAAGAAAAGTAAATCACTAAAGAAAATCAATAAAATTAAAAAAAATTTAATATTAAAGACCCTTAGAAACATATTTTATAATGTGTAATATAAAATGTTGGTGCTACGAACTAACGTCCAAGTCACTAACCCCCAAATACAAAAATGAACTAATCCATAATATTTTTTCAAATTTTAACTTGGAAATTATTTCTTTTTTTTGGGGGTCAGGTCATTATATTTGGGGGTTAGTTCATAATTTTTTGGAATTAGTTGATTTTATTTAGGGATTAGTTAATTTTTGCAATTTGGGGTTTAGTTATTTCTTTTGGGGATTAGTTCATTTTAGTACTTGGGGGTTAGTTCATAATAAACTAAGACCCAAAAATAATTGGGGACTAGTTCATTTTCGACTTGGGGGTTATGACTTGGGTGTTAGTAAGTAGCGCTTAAAATTTTTAAAATGGAAACATTGGTTTTAAGTTTAAAGTGCAGGAAAACCAAAATTTTCCCTTATAACAGCTCACTTTGGTCTAATAGAAGCTATTAAATAATTAAAGTTCAAAAATATAATACGGACTTATTAAACTGGGAAATTATCAAAGATAAATTCTATACAAATACTAACATTTAGAAAACATAACAGAAGATCCTAAAAGTATGCAAAAAGTTTTCCAAAAAGTTAGGAAAGCCTAATTTGTTATGACAGTGAAACACATAAGAGGAAAAGTACCAAATTTATAATTTATTGAATACATATTGAATACAAATATTGCATCATACTTCAGGGATCGATGAACCTTAAATTGAAAGTATATTTGTATTAAAAATAAATAAGTCAGGCAAAGCTATTTCGTTACCACATATTTTTTGAGTTTCAAATACAAAAGTTGTGATTTTATTTCATCTTTTAAATATTTGTTTTAAGTTCAATTTGGTAAACCACTACAAAAGCCATTTCCTTTTAAAAATATTTAGTTTGGTTTGTTTCTTCCACTCCATTTAACAACAGAAAAAATGGAGACTATTGCTATAAAAAAAAGGAAAATATATCAGGAATTCTTCGAAGGAAAGCAGGAAAATTTCTAGTTTTCTTAAAAATTTTTGATTTTTAATAATACATGTATATTTTTATGAAAGGTAAAGTTAATGCACATTTCCTGGCGGGAATTTTATCCTCTTTAAAGGACATTGTTCTAGATCAAGTTCAATTGTATTGTATAGTATTTAACAATCAGTTAGTATAAATGCATGTGAACAATATGTTGGTACAAATGAGAATTCAATTTATTTTTTAATTCTCAATGTACTGCTAAATAAAGCTCAGTACTTTTATTTGAAAAAGAATTTCATTTCAACTTGAAAATCAGGAAACGTTTAGTGGCGACATGTGAAGTATAGAATCTGGGAATGAGTGTTTTTTTTTTCATTTTATGAAACCTTTGAATTTAATAAATGAAAAATCTTATATACAAATTGGAGGAATTTTGATCATACATTTCTAAAGAAAATTTTAATGTGGTAGAAATGAAAAAATGTTTTGACTAAAGAATTAAATAAAACCTATTTTATCCTTCTTTATACCCATATGACTATAGGTCAAAAGGGTATACTAAATTTGCCATAACGTTTGTGACGCAGAATCAGTTTGCTCCATGGGTTCGAGTAGCTATGCCATTCAACTTCGTTTTTTTTATGAACATTACTCTAAACCTATTGAAGCTGGGTACCTGAAATTTTTCCAAAAGTAGTTTAGTTTTATATAAAGTTTCTTCAAAATTTGTTGGTCTTTTGCAGTGGGTTCGAGTAGTTGCAATACAACTTCATATTTCACAATGAGTATTATTTGTTACATAATAAAGATGAATATTAGAAATTTTGCCAAAAGTAATCAACCGGGAGATATAATGTTTATATAATGGTCATACGAGTATCCCAGAGTTGACACAGTGTACTCTACCACACTCTTACGCGTTATACCCGTGCATACATATATGAACATCGGGTATATTAAAATTACTCCTCCGTTTGTAACGCATCGATCTAGACGAGCTAGATATAGTGTCAAGGGTACGTATCGAATCAGCATCGAAAAGTGAATCGATCTAGCTATGTGTGTCCGTCCGTCCGTCCGTCCGTCAGCACGATAACTCAAAAACTAAAAGGGCTAGAGTCTTGAATTTCACACAAAGTCATTTTTAGACAATTTCTAGGTTCCCTATTGTTTTTGGTTAAAATCGGACCAAGGCTTCGGGGAGCTGCCATACAACTTTTTTGCACCAATATGAATTTCTTCAAAACTATTTATACTACGAGGATGAAAATTACACACGGTTAGTTTTATAATGACTCCGGCACTTATATGAAGTTTCAAAATGTTAGGGCCCCATTTTCGGGGGGCTGCCATACAACTTCTTTGCACCAATATGAATTTCTTCAAAACTAATTATACTACGCGGATGAAAATTACACACGGTTAGTTATATAATGAATCGAGCACTTATATGAAGTTTCAAAATGTTAGGGCCCCTTTTTCGGGGGCCTGCCATACAACTTCCTTGCACCAATATGAATTTCTTCAAAACTAATTATACTACGAGGCTGAAAATTACACACGGTTAGTTATATAATGAATCGAGCACTTATATGAAGTTTCAAAATGTTAGGGCCCCATTTTCGGGGGGCTGCCATACAACTTCTTTGCACCAATATGAATTTCTTCAAAACTAATTGTACTACGAGGCTGAAAATTACACACGGTTAGTTATATAATGAATCGAGCACTTATATGAAGTTTCAAAATGTTAGGGCCCCATTTTCGGGGGGCTGCCATACAAAGTTTTCAATTCAATAACTTTGAATCTAATGAAGCTACAAGGTTAAAATTAAAATTAGGCAGATAAATTAATAGGGCAAGTTACTTGGCAAAGTTGGACATCACTCGGACCTTCGGACTTTTAGAGTGGGCCAATTTTTTTTTTTTTTGTTTTTTTTTTAAGCTAAAGTTATGGGACAATGAATGAAAATTTTGTTTTTTTTTTTTGTGATTTTTTTTTTTTTTGTTAATTTTTTTTTTTTTTTTTTTTTAAGCTAAAGTTATTGGACAATGAATGAAAATTTTGTTTTTGTTTTGTGATTTTTTTTTTTTTTGTTAATTTTTTTTTTTTTTTTTTGTTAATTGTTTTTTTTTTTTTTACGTCAAAATTATGGGGTAATGAGTTAAATGTATAAGGGAAGTAAATTACGGTTTATTTTATACACCATAGTGGGTATGCACGGGTATCTAAAAGTTGACAAGGGCAACTATAATCTTCCTCGTTTTTTCTTATTTTTGCAAGAAAATTCGTTTTGGTTTCTTTTCTGCTTTTTATGGATTTAAGATATATTAGGAAGTCTTTATTTATAGATTTTTACTGACTACGTTACGGTACTGAAATACAAAATTCCTTTAAACTGACCAATGAAATGTGTTTCACGATTAAAACTTGTAAAACATCAGTTAACCTTATCTTCAACATTGCAATATTTCTGGTCTGTATTTCGAATATTTAATCTCCGCTTTCCTCCGGGGCCGCTTTTTGATTGTAGAGAAATTGATGTTGGAATAAGTGAAACTCCTTCTCTGTGTCTGCCAAGTTGGTAAATATCCTAAAGTAATTACAATGTTTTTATAGAAGTTGAGTGCTAAATTTAGATGCGTTACTGCAAAATATACTACTACTTAAAAAATAGCAAAAATTTAACAAAGAAAATTTTTATATTTGGTATTACTTACCAAGTTAAATAAATATTTAAGTCAAAAACCAGAATAAAACTAAAAAGCAATTTATGACCTTCAGTACGATGGATTTTAATTGTGAAAGTTGGAAATTGATAAATTATAATTTTTATTTTAATATTTAATGTTTTCTCGTAAGTATCACGAACTAATAAAATAACAAAATTTAAAATTTAAAAAAGATTTTAAAATCTAAAAGTCGAAAGATCATCATAGCTGGCTCGGCGATCCAAAATGAATCTTGGCCTCCCCTAGAAAATTTCTCCATTGCTCTCTGTCTCTAGCTATCATCCGCCAATTTCTCGCGTTTATACTCGTTGCACTTTTTTCAACGTTGTCAATCCACCTTAGCTTTGGACGACCTATGTCTCTTCTACCTTCTGGTCCATTTATAAATGTTTTGTACGTAGATCTGTCGAAAGATAAAAGATTAAAAATTTTTTTTTTCGATATTAATTTGTGGTAAGTAAGTGAAAAATCGTATGTAAATTAGATTAATATATTATATATATATAACTATGTATAATAATGAATAAAATTTTTTCACTGCATAGGCTAAATCTCAACATCTTCTTTTCATGACTTATGTTAAAAATAATATTCTTATGGGGGGACGAACGAAATAAAGCCGATTCGACTTTATTACCAAAAATAATTGAAATAAAATCGAATTAGCAATTCTATGTTATTTCCAAATAAAATTAACAAAAAATATAGTAGGATGCAAACAAACGAAATAAGTTCGAACTGGACAGTTTATTCTATTTGAACAAAAAATTATTTAAACGAACAAGGGGTAACTAGATTTTAATTCTAACTCTTATATGTCTCCTAATAACAAATCTCATTTAAATATTCTGGAAAAAATAGAATACGTTATGTTGAGATCAACTTTGACATTTTTCCTAAATTACAATAGCTCAAAAACAGATGGGGATGTAAATATTCTGGAAAAGGGAAATAACTTGATTTTGTACCTAACTCTTAAAAACCAAAATTACTCAAAACTTTTTTCAGAATATTTATAAACTAGAATGAATTTTTGAGCCAGTTAAGTTTGGGTTACGCCCTTTTCCGAAATATTAACATATTTATATACAATTTAGTTAATATATAATAATTGAATTCAAAATCAAGACTTAAGTAATTTGCTTAACAGAAGGTTAGGAACCGAAACCAAAGAGTATTATAAGAGGGTCAGTAGAAAGATTTTATCGTTACTTGCTAAATTAAAGTTTCAATATTTTGTTTAGTGGGGGAGCTTTAAGTCTCACTCAAATGAGACATAAAGCCATAATCGCAAATTTTGCGCGTATGGCTTTATACCTCATTTGAGTGAGACATAAAGCCATACCGTTTTATAAAAACTTTATGTCTCAAGTTATATAAGCCATATAATCCTATTTAATTTTAGTTTTGTTTTCTTCTTTAGTTTTAATAATAAAATAGCAATTCAACAATTTACAAAAAAAAAAAAAATTACTTTAAAAAATTATTTAACTCTATTGGTACCATTCTATAACTAGTAAAAATGTTTTTCATATTCATGAAACTCAAGAAAAATTAATAAAAAAATTACGAGTTTCAAACGAAATTAAAATAAATTGTGAAAATGTTTCTTTAAAAAGAAGCAATGTTCGTCAAGCTGAATATACTGAAAGAATATGGTTTTTCAAAATATGATAAAAATTTAAAATTTTATCGAAATACAATTGTTGAGGAAAGTTATTTTTACACTATTTTTATGTCGCCAACAATTTTTAATTTAATAAATGAAATGCCAAATGATCAACCAAGAAAATATTTAATTGAAGAGATTTTTAAGTTTGATTCTTAATCAGGAGATCCGCTTTTTCCAGAATATTTATAATATATGTGTATATGTATATCCAATATTAGAAGAGATTTTATTCTAAATCAGGATTTCCGCTTTTTCCAGAATAATTACTCCAGATTACCGCTTTTTCCAGATTTAATAGTTAGTTTAAAATTTGTGATACTAGATAAGGATTATATTTCTATTTCATTATTTTAATTAAAGATAATTATATAACCTTTGTAATAAATGGAAAAATCGTATCAAAGTATGTACTTGTAATCAAAACTTAGCGGAATGTCGTAATACGTAGTGTCTGAAAAAAAAAACTACTAAAATATAATTATAGATTACTAGCAGATTTACCCGGCGTTGCCCGGAAGCTTGCAAATTGTAAAAACGCAAGCTTCAGCCAATTTTTTGAAATACTACTTTGCTTATAAATGAAGCCACAAAAAAATATTTGTGGAGTTCCGTTAACCCATCGTGGCCCAACAGCTTTTTATAGGTTTTTTCGTTGCTTTGTTATATATATTAGAAATGATTTAACCGATTAACTTCAAATTTTGTATATGTGTTCTTCTTTGAAAATGAAGTTCAATTTACTAACAGACTTGGAAGTTGTTAACCCCTGTCGACCCGCCGATTGTTCAAAAAAAAATTTGTAAGTAAATTACGTCCAATTTCTGAAAGTAGGTACAACTTCTTTGAATTAGGGGAATGCTTAAAAAAATGTTTTGTCGAGTTCTTTTAACCGATTGCGAAACAAAAACTTTAAAAAACAGTTTGAACGATTATCTCTAATTTTTCTATACATGGTGCTTCTTGACAATTTGGTGCTCCTTGACGATAGAGTTGAGGATGTTAGGTTCCCGGCGAATAATGTTAACTGAATTAAAATGACTATTGGTCAAATGGGGATACTAAATTTGCCATTATGTCATTATACTATGTCAATAGTAGTTTTCTTGAATTGCCAACGTTTGAATAAAATATAGTCGATGGTTTAGAAAAGGTTTAAAAATTTGCTTTTCAACTTATATTTTGTTTAGTACTCACCTGAAAGTTGTAATACGCTCTTCCTCGTTTTTTTATGATTTGATGAGAGAAATGTAGGCTATTTTTTGGAAAAACTGTTTTAAAATACCTACTATGTTTTTAAGCATTATATATAAGAAATTGAATTTTAGATTTCATTTGAAGAAAACTGAAAATTTCATTGAATCTTTGTTCAAAACGCACAAACAGGTCAAAACCAAATTAACCATGTGGGTTTTAATTAAAATGTTGGTACAAAATTTACAATAAAATACTTTTAATCGTATAAGAAAATAAAATTTATAGAAAACTTCATGGCGTCGTCGTGGAAAACGGGTTAATCGAATTAACTAAAACTTTTTTTTGGAAGCCCGCCACGTCGAAATGGGTTAAATTATTCCAACCAAATTTATACAACTAATTGCGGTTGCTAAGAGGAACATTTGTGCAAAATTTCAAGTCAATCGGTCAAACCGTTTTGACTCGACATCAAAAACATTGAAAAAGCTTCATTGGGCCCTCGTGCCCAAACGGGTAAACCGAACCCATCAAAAATTTGTGCCAGCCTTTCCTTTCGACTGCAAAACCACCCTGTAAAATTGGACACAAATCGGAAACAAATAATTTTTTGGAAGCCCGCCGGGCCGAAATGGGTTAATATTTTCAAACAATCTTTATACAACTAATTCCGTTTGCTAAGAGGAAGATTTGTGCAAAATTCCAAGTCAATCGGTCAAACTGTTTCGGCACGACATCAAAAACATTGAAAAAGCTTCATTGCGTCCTCGTGCCCAAACGGGTCAACCGAACCCAACAAAAATTTGTGCCAGCCTCTCTTTTTGACTGCAAAACCACCCTGTAAAATTGGACACAAATCGGAAACACAAAATTTTTTGGAAGCCCGCCGGGCCGAAATGGGTTAATTTATTCTAACCAACTTTATATCATTAATTCCGTTTAATAAGAAGAACATTCGTGCAAAATTTCAAGTTAATCGGTCAAACCGTTTCGACTCGACATCAAAAAAACGAAAAAGCTTAAAACGGCTCTGGAGCCGCAATCTGTTGACTTATAAAAATGCGACATAGCCTATGTCACCCCCCGGGTTCCCAGAATTATTCCTTTAAAATTTTGTGACAATCGGACCAGTGGTTTTCACGTGAATCCTGGGCAAACAAACAAGCAAACAAACAAATTTTCTTCTTTATATATTAGATGCACATAAATGTGTAAGCAGTATTCAGTACATAATTAAAATTTATACCTTATTACGCTTATATATACCTAATTATTTATATATGATAAAATTAAGATGCATTAAGATGCAGAGAGTTATTAAGACGCATCAAATAATTAAAAATAATGAAAAATATACATAAATAAAGAATATATTAGTTCAGCTCTAATAGTTGAATCCCACTCTAAAATCTTTTCTAATTCAGAATCTGGCATAATCATATATATTTTTAAATATTCTGGAAAAAGCGGAAATCGTGATTTAGAATCCAGCTCTAAGATCTCTTCTGATATTGGATATACATATAAACATATATTATCAATATTCTGGAAAAAGCGGATCTCCTGATTAAGAATCAAACTTAAAAATCTCTCCTAGCATTTTATATACAAGCACACATATAAATATTCTGGAAAAAGCAGTAATCCTGTTTTAGAATTCAACTATAAAATCCCTTCTGATTCAGGTTCTTGTGTGTATATATGTTTATAAATATTCTGGAAAAAGCGCATAATATTGATTTTGTAGCTAACTCTATGGTCTTTTCTAATTATATTAAAAAAATTTTAAAACTATGAGGTTGTCACCTCGAAAATCCCTCAAAACAAATTACCAAAACCCAACTCAATGTTGTATCAAACAATGTTGTTGAAATTGCAATATCCCAAAAATGGTAGCACCGATTCAGACGAAATAAGATGTTTATGTAAGACAATATCATGCCCTACAATATTGTAAGATTTTGGTTCCAGTTTATTGTCTTACAGTAAAAATATAACATTTTAATAAAAATGCTACAAAATCTTAGGAAAATTTTGTAATGATTTTTTTAACCACTAGATGGCGCCATCGTAGATAACGCCAAAAGACCATATGGTTTTATGCCTCATTTAGGTAAGACATAAAGCCATGTGCGAAAAAATCGCGGTCATGGCTTTATATCTCATTAAAGTGAGACATAAAGCCATAATGGCTTTAAGTCAAATGGCCTTAAGTGACGTCACCGAATATTTGTTTTAGTTTAACACATATTACGCAAATTTCACATCCTTTGAACGCGTAGTTTTTGTCCTTATTTTATTATATACTTTTTTTTAAATGTAGCATCAAAGCATAGTAGTTACATTATGTTATTTGGATATATTTATATATATGTATGTATTTGCTTAGATTATAACCTAAAAATTAAACAAAATAAAATACAGTTTATTGTTTAAATAATTTTAAACACAGAAGCATTCAAAAAAACTTCAAAGCGGATAAAAAAAAACTTCTTTTCTGTTTTTTTATTCATTTCTTCCCTATATGGTAAAATTCTAGTTATCATGATTAAAGAATCCCTAATGTTATGAAGAGTTTCTTTCGTACGGGCGAGAAAACAGAAATTAGAAAAAATTCCTCTTTTAAAAACTTACATTTACGCTTTTAAAAAAGGGAAATGTGAATATCCCCATACAAGGATATATGGAAGTAATGTTTAAGTATTCGCGGTTATTTTCCCTTTTAAAAGGGCGTTTTTTGCTTTTTTGTTTTTTGTTTTTGTATTAGTTGGGAAAGAATGTTTTAAAACGTCTTTTTGGTATTTGTAGGTCTTTATGTTTATATGATATTCTTCCTTTTATAAAATGAGAATTTTAATTGTGTGGACGTATGTTTTCAGAAGTTATACCATTAAATTTATTTACATCAGTTATATAGGATCTTGTTAAATATTCCTTGTGGGGTTTTTTTTTATGTTAACATGTACATAATGAAATTTTTATTAAAATTTTAATAACTTTAATGACATTTTTATTTAAAAGATTTGTAATGAAAGTGAGAAGGAGCTATAAACGAGTTAAATTGTTGTAGTAAAAAGGCTCACAAATGCATAGTGGTTCAGTTTTTCGAAAATGATATTTTATTTTGCAAAGTTTTAGTTTTTGTAGAATATAAAGTATATGGTGTCATTGCATTTATTAAATGGATTAATCTTTGAAGATGTTTTATAAGATGAACGTGATCTTTAAGATATTTGGAAATATTTTAAATGAATTTTGTGAATAAATGATTTTGTAATGTACTTACTAACGGTATTTGCTAGAATATTCAAGTGAAAAATTTTAAATAAGTTTCATTAAGATTAAAATAGTTGAAAGTGTATGCATTTGGAGAAACTAAAAGTAAAACTACTAAATCTATTTAAAGTTTATTAAAATTAATTTTTGCTTTTATAAATAAGAGGAAATAAATTTGTTAAATTTTTTATTTTAAAAAACATGTAAGATGCGGACAAATTTCTATACCTTTTTTCGTTTAATTAAATAGCTGTGAGATTTGTATGTGTAAGATTTTCCTTTAAGGGATCACTCCTTTGAAAATAAAATGAATATCGATTTTTTTAAATGCCGATTTAATTCTACACTCTGCGTAGAAAATGGCTCGCTTCATGTTTATCCGAGTAGTATCAGTGATCAAAAGTTAAAACTACTGTTTGACATATTGTACAAGTAAAGTTGGTACTATATTGTACCCAAATATGCATATAAGAAATTTTATTCAATATTATTCATAATTATAAGAATTAGTCATAGTTTGACATAGCTAAATATGCATCAAACACACGAGGGACGCGGGAAATTCGCGAGCTCTAATATGGTGTATGAAGAACCAAGAATAATCTAACACTATTTAATTATTTGCTATCCATTTTTTGGATTCTATTGTTAGAACTCGTATTTTTTTATATCACACAGGTTCGATATTTGTAATTTCTTAACTCTTTTTTTATAACTGTAAAGTTTGCCTCATTTTTAATCTTTAATAAGGTTTAACTTTTCCATAATAAGATCTCGGTTTCAAACCTAGGTCAGATCATACTTATTTAATAAAAAAAAATATTGTAAAATTGCATAATTTATTATTTAGATTAGATTTTATTTCTGACAAATTTATAATTTCCTTAGTTAACTTAACTTTTGGATTGAATTAAAAATTTTTCAAAAATACTAGAGACTAGACTAAAGTTTCACTAAAACTAATAACAATTTAATAACTGTTCTATACCGGTAACTTAATAAAAAATATTTCAATTGGGAAAACCTGAAGTAAAATTTAAAGAAGAACATAATAATTGAAAATAAAATCGCATTGTCTATTACTTTTTTTTCAATTTTCAATTTTCTTTTTATTTTCTTCATTTCCGTTGAACATCTGATTAAATTTTCATAGACATTTAATAGAAAAAACCCCAAGTTTGGAAAAAAAAAACAAAAACAAAGTATCTTTAGTATCTTAAAGTTTTTCTTATTTCCTACCAAACATTAAGATATTCAATTTATTTTGTTGTTATAAAACAAACTTTTTTAAAGAATCTATTATCTATTATATTTTTTTCTAGCTTTTGTTTTTCCTTTTTGATTTTTCTTTTTAATTTTATTATTTAAGCACAACATTTTCTACAGAAAATTGTAACTGTAAATGGAAAAAGAAAACATAGGAAGAAAATTCAATTACAAATCAATTTTCTAGTTTTTATAAGCTATTTGTTGTGTTTTTTTGTGTTTCGTAGTTCAGAGATTTTTTTATTCTATTTTCTATTCTATTATTATTAGCCCTATTTTTTGAGCGTACCTAGAGGACAAAATAAGAAGTTTTAAATAAGTTTGGTTTAGTATCTTTGAAATTCCTTTAATATTTGGCCTAATTTGTGTTTTTTGAAAGGAATACGTATCGAAAAATTGAAAATGAAAAATAGGAGAATAGGAAGTTATATTTTAGGATTAAATAGGGTTTCGATGATTTGCATTTAAGCGAATTAGTTGATAATACGTTTTTAGTTTTCTTTCATTAAGGCCTGTTGTACATTTTAGCTAAAAACCGAGCTGAATAAGCTGAACTATATGTACTGAAAGTGAAGAATCACGTTTTAAATTAAAATCCAGCAAACGATTATTAACCATCTTGCTATCATAACTATTTTATTAATGAAACAATAGTTTAAAGTTGCTTAACTGAATTGTATAACTGAGAAAATTTGACAAGCTAGCTCACTTAGCTTTGCCAGCTTAGCTTTACTGTATAGGGGGCCTAAATCTCAGAATTACTTAGTGAATTAAAATATATGCAATTAATAATTTTATTAGTATTCTTGTAGCTTCCGACATATCAAGAAGAGAAAGACATACGTAATAATTTTATGACATTTCATTCTTTTTTCATGAAGCAGATATGATGTTTCATTTATTCGTAATTGAGATCCTAGACCGAAATTATAATACCCAGATTTTAATTGATATAATTTTTAATACATTTTTAGATCTCTATAATATTCAACAATTAAATGCTATTAATATTTTTTAATTGTGATTATAGGAACTGTGATGGGCAATGTAAAAATACTCCTGTAGTAGCTATACTTAAAAAATTTTTATTTTAATTATCAATAATCTTCAATTCAGTCCATAGCTTCGCACCGTACCCTTGTTGTTTCCCTATTGCTGCCTTGTTGCTTCCCTATATACTATTTCATAGCCGCTGTAACATTAATCATCAGATTAAGGATGATATATTGTGGGAACTAATCACACAGGTTCGATATTAGTAATATAGCTATTCGTCTTACAAATGATCCCAGTATTATCTCAACGCTCACTCCACTCAGCCATCGTCGCACTGTTGAGTCACTGACCTTGTTTTATAGATATCTTGTAGGTACTAACACCTGTTCTAAAGAAATCAAATAACTTAACTATGCCTCCATTGAAAATTTTCTAATGGGAAACAAGAAGGGAAACAGATGCTCATCCCGACACACTTGAGTTAGCCAGATGGCGTAACACGGCTTATGGAAATTCATTTTACATGCGCTCATCTCTTTTATGGAACCATATTCCACCAAATGTATTCCCCAAATTTGGTAATATATATGTACGATTTAACCAAATTTAAGAAGAACATTAACATCTTTCTTCTAAATACCCCATCCAATTTTCCCCATTCCCCATAATCCAGAAATTTCAAACAACTTCTACCATAATTCTCCTTCTATATCGTCATCCCTATAACCAAACTGTACATTTGTATCACAGTTTCCCTCCTACAGTTTGGTTCAAAAAGAGTGTGGTTTTGGTGTCTTAAAATCACACACTACCCAAAGAAACACCGTATAGTTTCAATGGGTGGCTTTCAAGCTTTCCATTCCCTCGTAAAAAAAAAAAAAAAAAAATTAAAGAAGTTGAAATCTTAATAAAAAATTGTTATTTACAAACAATTTTCTAAATATCTTTAACTAACATTACCACATTTAATTAAAGTTAAAGTTATTTTTGAGTAGTTTCGATTATATTTTTTTTTAGTAAAAATTTAATTTTAAAAGAAAAAAGTTTTTCTTTTCTTTAAAAAATTTTCATTTTAGTTTAAGAATTTAAAAGAATAAAAATTAATTTATTGGTTACCAGTATCACGAACTTTACTACTTTAACAAAAAAAAAACATTATTTTAAAATTATATTGTAAAACTTATAAAAAGTTACAAAAAAAAATAAAACCCCACAAAATAAAGAAACTTTTACCAAAGCCCTACTTATTTCTTTGCATTTTAAAACAAAAAACCAAAGCTTCTTGTAAAAAAATCTTATCACGTTGTTGAATTTAAATTAGACAAAGGAATTTATTTTGTTGTTACTGTAATGAAGTTTAAGAATTTTAAAGAATTTGTTTTTAAAACAGAATTATATTTCAAAAAGTATGATATTGTGAAAGTTATGTAAATTTGAATAGTGCAGGGTCATAACTCCCAAGATCATAATTCCCTTTGGGACTTATGACTCATTCATTGGGACTCAAGTCCCTAAAGGACTTATGACTCATTTAATGGGACACAAGTCCATAAAGAACTTATGACTCATAGGAATGAGCCATAACTGTCTAGGGGACTTATGACCCTTGAAACAAACAAAAATGTTATATTTATTTATATAATATCAGTGATGGGTACGAATATATACAGACTTTCTTGAACTCTAATAAAAATACGAGGAAGAATGTAGTAGAGTAGACTGTGTCAACTCTGGGATACCCGCATGACCGTAACATATACATTATATCATCCGGTTATTTACTTTTGGCAAAATTTCAAACATTCAGCTTTATTAGGTGTAGAATAATGCTCATATAAAAGAAGGAGTTGTATGGCAGCTACTCGAACCCTCTGCAGTAGACCAATAAAATTTTGCAGTAACTTTGGCCATTATACCAAAATATTTTTGGCAAAATTTCAGACACGCAGCTTCTATAGGTATAGAGTAATGCTTATATAAAATTAGAAGTTGTATGGCAGGTACTCGAACCCGTGGACCAAAATGGCTAGATTTAAATAGCGATTCCGGTTTTTGCATAAAAACAAATTTTTGAAAATTTCATAATCCTAGCTCCTTTATTTTTTGAGCTATCGTGATGACGGAAGGACGGACATACCTAGCTAAATCGATTTATTTTTCGATTCTGATCCGATTCATACACTTGAGTTTATATCTACCCTCCCTTCTTCTCTGCGTCACAAACGTAATGGCAAATTTATTATACCCTTTGACTATATAGTCATACGGGTTTTGTAGTTGGATTCGAAATTACGACTTTCAGAAATTATTTCAAAATAACTGAAAAACTTCCGCTGATCCACTTGTCAAGGGTCTAATGTCCTACGTAAATATTTTAAAGTGAGTCAAAGGTACCTTAGGAACTTATGTCCCACTAAATGACTCAAAGGCACCTTAAGAGCTTATGATCTTAGGAGTTACGACCCTGCTGCAAATAGTGCAGGGTATTTAGGAGGGTAAATTATAAGCTTCAAAGAATTTATCAATAAAAATTTTGCAACACTAAAAGTTAACATCTAAAGTTAATAATATGTATGAAAATACAAAAAGATTCGACACAAAATTAATTCCATCCTAATATCTTAAGAAAACCATTTAATTTTTATTTTTTTTGAAATTTTTTCTCAATAAAAGTAAAAAAATGTTTGTTATTACATACATATATGCCTCAAAGCACTTATACAGGATGGGCCAAAAGTCACGACTGTATGTAAAAATTGAATAGCTTTTTTGCTTATTATTACTTTTTATTGTTTTTTTTTAAATATAGTATGAACTTTTTATGATTTAAATTCTAATTATGATAAACATTGTCAGATAAATGACCACCATTTTAATCAATGCAAAATTTGGTTTTTAAATGCGCGTTTTGCATAACAGCACGCAAAGAATCAGGCTCTATTGTCCTATTCACAGTTTTAATATCTTCCTTTAGCTGCTCTATAGCTTGAGGCGTGTTCACATATATTCATTCCTTGAGATAACCCCATAGGAAATAATCTGGGGCATTTAAAATTGAATCCTGAATTACATAATTGTAAAAATTGACATAATTTGGACATCAAAACTTTCACTTAAATGAGTAATTGTGGTATATGTGAAGTTGCTCCCTACTGTTGGAACCAATTGTAGGAAGCTACAGGACGCACAAAATTATTAATCATAGTAGTAACGATACCTGTCCCCATTTACTATCACAGCATTATCAACTTTATTTTTAAAGAAGCCCTTTAACCCTTTATGATGCCACTCCACATCATGCTGTACATCTCAGTAGGGGTAATTGTCACTGGTAAACAACTGCGGGGTTTGCATTACCTCCAAATTGAATATTTTGCTTATTCACATTCATTCAGATGGATGGAAATATTTTTCATTCCGTCATAATTAAATTGTTCAGTAATTTTGTAAAAAAATGTCAGTATAATTGAATGGCAATTGGGAAAGTATAATTTCGTCTTTTGCTCGTTGGTGTAATTTTGCATGTAAGTGTAAGAAGCTTCGATTAATAAAATCTAAAAAAAAAAATAAAAAACTTATTTATTGTTGAATCTTCATCTATTACTGCATAATAAATTATACAGGATCAGAAATGACCCTCGGCTACTAAGGCCATTTTTGGCGTACTTTAAATGAAATTTTTTACAACAATTTCACGATTAACATAAATAATTATATAACATTTTAATTAAAATTAATTAAATAAAATTTTGAAGTTATTAAGAAAGTAATATTATGTAAAGGTTTACCTGTCAACATATTTATATACTTACAATTTAACATATTTAAAAGTTTATATATTTACATATAGTTACATAATGAGCATTTCAAGCTAACTAAATTTCCGTACATATTTTAAAAATCTTTAATATTGCTTTAATATTTTCAAAATGGGGACTTAAAATATTCAGTAGTTCGATAGAGTTTCTCTAGGTAACGTGACTTACTTATATACTTTTATTTAATTTTAATTTTGTTTTCTTCAATAATTTTGATAATAAAATAGTAATATAATATATAGGGAATTTTTCGTGAGTGTGAGGGTTAGGTATAGAACAAATTTAATAAGATAAAAAATTTCGGGGGCTGGCCGGCAATGTGCGTCACAATGCGTCGAGTCCTTACCGGGACTACTAGCACCTCTCCTTCCAACGATGCTTATAAAATTATTAATTTAATTTTATAAAATTTCTGGACGAAGCAGATATTCCGCTTTTGATCATCAGCGACTATGCATTAAAACACAAGATTTTGTACCGCTCCAAAATGTGTCATACAAATTGATTTTCATTTGTTGCTTTTGGGCCAACAGAATACCAAAGTGAACTCTCATTTTTATTTTTATAAATGAGACATAAGACCATATGGCTTAGTCTGTTCCTCAATTGAAACATATAACCAAACGCAAAAAAATCGGGGTTATTGCTTTATGTCTTATTAGATTGAGTTTCGCCATCATGGCTTTCACCATTTCTCTCTGCATATGTTTTCGACTTTTTCCATTCTTGGAAAATATAATTTATTGAAAGAATATTTTCGCAATAAGGACAAGATGGTGGATGTGTTTTTTTTTTGTAATAAAAATATTGCATACTTTTAGGACTTACCTTACCGTTAGTTAAATTGGTTTAAAATTGAAGGAATGTTATAGCAAAATCTTATATTTTTTGTCAAATTTTGAAATTTTAAATTAAATAAAATTATTAAAGCATTACTTTGGAAATTTAAAAAAAAATTAGAACTAACAAAAAAAGTAAAACTTTTTACATAATCCCAGGGTAATAAAATTAAGAGAAATAATATTAGAGTATACAAGTATTAAAATAAATAGAAACTTGTATTCCCTAATATTTACTTCACATATACATTAATTTCGGTGCTAAGTCTTGAAGTCTTTTCTTCCTTTAAAAAAAAAAGTACGGAATGCTACTCGGAGCTGTAACTTCATACATGTTTGAAGCTACAGGTTATGAGCCATTAAAATTTACGGAAATTATTGTATGCAGTAGTCTTTTAATACAATAATTTAATTAATTTTGTAGAAATTCAAATTAATCGTATTTATTATTATTTTATTATTATTATTAATATATTTGTCTAGGATGAGGTGTAAAAAACGCATTCAATTAAATGTGTTTTGTTAAATGTGTTTTATTTTAGAAAATAAAATGTCCAAAATTATCATAAGCAGGCCAAAAAATATTTTATTAAAACTTTTTTTAGTTTTAATTTTAATTTAGAATTAGTTCATTTACGTTTTTAAAACTTACAGAACATTTTCTGGAAATCTTATATAAATAGTAAAACATTTTGTAAATAAAAATTAAGAAGACTATATGCTTCACAGGAACATTGTGTAGTAAGTCTTAATTATTTTCAGTGAAAATCTGAAATAACGGCGAAGATTAAATGCACGTTTTGTTGCATTGCTTGATTTGCTTGCTTTGAAAAGCAAATAAACCAAGCAATGCAATCAAAGTAATTTCAAAGTAAGTTTCCCTCATCTCTGAATATTTCCCTCATAATAATTCTGTAATAAGTTAAAAATGGAAAAAAAAAGTGTAGAGGTCGGCAAAGTGGCTTCGAGTCGGGTGTACAATACCTGAGTTCGATGCACCATAATAGAAGACAAACAATATAAATTTTTTTTATATTAATTAGGTTTTTTTAAAAATATTTCGAATAAAATTTATAATTTGCATTTGATAATGCAAAACTCAATTCAAAAATCATAATACAATTTTAAGTACATATAAATAGGTACATTATTTAGCATGTTGAGTAGGTACATTATAGAATGTTACCAACAAACAAGTATTTCGTTTTGAATCTATTTAAAGGTTGTGAAGGAAAAGTTATTCTTTCAATTGATCTTCCGTCATTCTGTGACGGGCCGACAGCTAGTTAAACATATTTATTAAAAGCGCTTTATTAAACTTTTTTAAATATAATATTACATATTAAAAATTATAAAAATTATGAATGCTTTTGACCTCTTTCAGTAATAAAATATAATAATATTAAAATAAATTACTCTTTTGCGGTTTATATAGCATATATAAATAGTATACTTTTATAATATACTATTTATTATATTCTTACGTATGTTATTATATTTTATTAAGGAGAATTTGTCATTCCATTTTAATATTGAACATCCGAATACAAGAAAATTATAAAATGGAAAACAGAAAAATTCGATTTATATTGAAAATCCAATAATATTTATTTTATTTTTTCTTAAATTTGTCGTCGCGTTTTTTTACATTCTTTTTTCATATCTTCTATTTCAATATTCAAGTTTGTTACCCTATCAAAATAATGTTGCCAGTTATTTCAAAAAAAAAAATTCTAAAATACCTCCCTCTCAATTCTAACATTATAATTTATAAAATAGTATTTGGACATGATGTAAAGTGTTGTAAAGATAAATGACAAAGAGAAGTTATTAAATAAGGTCCTATGAAATGAAATATTTCATATTCAATGGGAAATAAAACCACGGGGTTTTTATTTGCTTGTAATTGAAAAAAAGGACTTCACAAAATGACTCCGGGTTGAGTTTTTTCTTAATTTATTTTCGACTTATAGAGAATTTTAGCCCTTGGTAGTAATCTTCATATTTTGTGGTCTTATTTTCAAATTGCATATTCGAAATAAGACCACAAGGTAACTTTTAGAATTGCATGTGAAATGACATACCTGACCAAAGTTTTAAACCTTTATACAATACCTTTTCGATTTAGAGAAATTTAGCCCTTGGTATCGTTCATATATTCTGGTCTTATTTCTCAAATGGCATATTCGAAATAAGATCACAAGGTAACTTTTAACATTGCATGTGAAATAACACCCCAGAGTCTTACACCTTTATATAATTTTAAATAAAGCAATTTTAGAATTGTGTTCAAAATCAGGACATTTACCTTTTTCCAGAATAATTATATATATTTAGAATGGATGGAAAAATATATTCTTATTTCATATGGCAATACTGTTTTTAAAATATAAATGGTGTTAAATATTTCAAGAATTTCAATAATATAAAAAGTATAATAATACAAAATTTATTACCATATGTCAATGATTAAATGTCGTTGTGCTAATATATAATAAATACTTAGTTGTATTAAAAAAGGTGGAGATGAATTCCATTAAAGCATTTTTATGAATGATTTGCCATATTGAATATAAAAGATGAAGTCTTGTATAAAAATGTAACAAAACGATAGAATAGAATTGAATTCAAATTGGTTCTTACAAAAAAACTTTGAATTGTTATTTAAAATGTTAAAGAATTCATATAGTTTTTGAGATGATGAGTTGATTCTCAAATTTGGGGAAATTTTGAGGAGTTTTTGAAGTTTAGTTTTTATATCAATTACTTATTCTCAATAATATTAATTTCCGTTTTAAGGATATTCTAAGCGAGGGATAGATTTACGATTAAGAACTAGGATAAAAAGTAATTGTATTCAATGTGTAGTGAAGACATTACTGCTTAATTAGTTCCTCGACAAAATCCCAACTCACAAAATCAAAAAAAAACCAAATCTAAATAACACAACCCAAATATATCAAAATCCAAATTACACAGCATTCAAAAGGCTGGGGACTCCCCCAAAAACATTGTCCTATTGACTCAATATCAATAAAGATTTTGTCATATTTCGATTATGTGGTATTTGTCTTATGTGCTATTTGATTTCATTTTGGTCTTTTACAATGTTAATTTTGAAGAGTCCATCCGACCTTATAAGGCATGCTACAAACTTAGAATAACTATGTTCAGTTTATTTGTACAACATAACATAGATTTCCATGAATTGAAAAATTTTCCTAATTCGAGTACCTACTTTAATGGCTTAGAATATTTATACCCGTGCATATATATATGACATCGGGTATATTAGATTTGCTCCTCCGTTTGTAACGCATCGATCTAGACGAGCTAGATATAGTGTCGAGGGTACGTATCGGCTCAGAATCGAAAAATTAGTTGATCTAGCTATGTGTGTCTGTCCGTCCGTCCGTCCGTCCGTCCGTCTGTGTGTCAGCACGATAACTCAAAAATTAAAAGAGCTACAGTTTTGAAATTTTCACAAAATCTTTTTCAATCAATTTCTAGGTTCCCTATTTTTTTTGGTTAAGATCGGACCAAAACTTCGGGTAGCTCTCGAACAGCTAACTTTTTTAACTCCAATATTTTCATACAAAAATTTGAAATATAGCTATGCACCTTGTAACATGAAATTATATGAATTTTGTTTGTTTTTGTTTTTTGTATTTTTTTTTGTACGATTACGAGTTAGAATTTCATATAATTTAAATGATGCGTAGTTTATTTAAGATAAGCAAAAAAGAAGACAAAGATTTTTTTTAAGTAAATGGCTTCATAAATAATTTATATATGTATATTCATATAATATGTATATGTGTAATATTTTGAATGAATCATTTTATCAATATGATTATATGATGCTTACTTTGCTTAGGTTTAATATATTCGTGAATTAAAAATTAATTAAAAGAGATAGAATTGAAAAATTAGAGCTAGAGTTTTGAAATTCACACAAAACATTTTTTGGACATTTTTAAGGTTCCCTATTCTTTTTGGTTAAGACCAGACCAAGGTTTCGGGGAGCTGTCACACAACTTATTTAAACCAATATAAATTTCTTCAAAAGTAATTATACTAGAAAGACGAAAATTACACACGGTTAGTTTTATAATGAATCAAGCACTTATATGAAGCTTCAAAATTTTACGGCTTCATTTGCGGGGGGCTGCCATACAACTTCTTTGCACCAATATGAATTTCTTGGAAACTGAGTATACTACGAGGATGAAAATTACACACTGTTAGTTATATAATGAATCGAGCACTAATATGGAGTTTCAAAATGTTGCGACCCCATTTTCGGGCAGCTGCCATACAAAGTTGTCAATTCGATCTAATGAAGCTACGAGGTTAAAATTAAAACTGGGCAGGTAAAGTAATAGGGCAAGTTAGTTGGCAAAGTTGGACATCGCTCGGGCCAACTTTTGGGGTGGGCTATTTTTTTTTTATGGTTATTTTTTTTTATAGTTTTTTTTTTTTGTTTTTAAGCAAAAATTATGGTATAATGAATTAAAAATTTAATTTTTTTTTTTTTTATTTAATTTTTTTTAAGCAAAAATTATGGGATAATAAGCTAAATTTTTTTAACTATTTTACTTTCTTATATTTTTTTTGTAATATTTATAATAGCATGTGGAAAATAAATAACGGTTAGTGGGTAAGCACGGGTATCTAAAAGTTGACAAGGGCAACTATAATCTTCCTCGTTTTTAGTAAGTAGTTGATATAATTTAAAATTTAATGAAAATGCTTTTGCATAAGGGGAATTATTGTCTCTTGGGCTTCCTAGAGGGCTTCCTTGCACATCCCATTACATTTTAAACTAACTGGCGCTTCTCGAGCAATTATAATTATTATTTAATCCAGAACATTTACTTTATTAATATTAAATAATAAATTTAAATTAAATAAATGCTAAAAGTTTTCAACATCAAAATTTTCCAAAACCCCTATATCCTTAAAATTAAAGTTTTGCTTTGAAAAATTCGTTTCCAGAAATGTGACTTCATTCTAATTAGATTTATAGCAACAACTTTGTTGTTAATTCTTGAGATTTCATTAATTTAATTGTACGTGACATTATTTTGTTTTGGATTTTGTTTATAAACTTTTATAATAACATGTATATGACTTCATAGTTTCATGTCTATTATAAATGTTCATGATTTTAAAAAAAAAAACATTTTAAAAAATATTTTTATTAAAGTTCCATTGTACTTATGTCATGCGAGAATTTAAAAAGTATATATATAGAAATTAAAGTATAATTATGGAATTTAAAATAATAAGTTGTAATGGTGATTTAAAAAATAAATAGAGAGTTAGATGTGCCAAACCCTTATTATTAAAGTATGAAAAGTTGCCTGAACTTAATTTAGCAATGGTAATTTTGCTCCATGGAAATATTGAATAATTAAAACAATATTCCGTCCAATGTGCTTCCTAAAGTTGGTTATTTGTATGTGTACGACTTAATTAAATTTAAGAAGAATATTAACATCTTCCTCCTCAATTTCCCTACAAAATTTTTTCCCTCTCCATAATCCAAAATTCCCAAATAATCTCCCTATAATCTCAAAATCCTATCATATTCGCATCCCTGTAACCAAACTGTACATTTGTATCACAGGTTCCTTCCTAAAGTTTGATTCGAAAATGGTTGTGGTTTTGGTGGTTGCATACTACCCAAAGAAACATTGTAAAATTTCAATTGGTGGCCTTCGAACGTTCCACTTCCTCGTAAAAAAAAAATAAAAATCTGAAACGTAACACCAACTCGTCCTTGAAATAATGTAAAAAGCTTTTGTAAAAATTTGTTCTTTCTTTTCTACTGAGTTTTAAGAAATTCTCTTCCACCCTTTTTTTAAACGTGACTTTTCTTTTAATTAAATGGTTGTAGAACTTCTGGGAAATTTTATTATTACTGACAGTTCGGAACCAAATACGAATAGAATGAAATGATTTCCACGAAATAAATGAAGAAACGGAAAGAATCTTAGAAACTAATTTTCTTAAAACTAAAAGAAGAAGCGAAACTGGAAAGAAAAATTAAGGAAAATTTTAAAGGGAAATTGAAATTGTGGAAGTCAAACTTTAAGAAATGCAAAGAAGATAATAAAAATTTGAAATATGAAATAAATGTCGTTTAACTCTAACCTTTTCAAATAATACATGTACAATGTATATATATTATATATATTAATGAAAAAGGAATTTCTCTGCAGTAGACAAACCAAATTTTGCAGAAACTTTGGCCATTTCACTAAACCCTTTTTGGCAAAATTTTAGGCATCCAGCTTTTATAAGTACAGAGTAATGCTCATATAAAAAAAGAAGTTGTATGGCAGGTACTCGAACCCATGGATCAAAATGGCTGGATTTAAATAGCGATGACTATTACTACATAAAAACGAATTTGTGAAAATTTCAAGTTCCTTTATTTTTTGAGTTATCGTGCTGAAGTGTATGGATCGATTCTGATCCAATACATACACTCCCTCTTCTTCTCTGCGTCGCAAACGTAGTGGCAAATTCAGTATACCCTTTTAACGAATATTCATACGGGTGTAAAAAAAAGGAATGTGATTTCCAACATTTCATATTCTAGGCTTCTAGGTTAAAATTCCAAGTTACGAATTCAGAGAAAATGCTATCATATAATCAAATAATAAAGGCAATCCAGTTATACGGCACACAACTATGAGGTGTGCCTAACAGATACGTCTACAGCAAATTCAAACATTCCAGAATAAAGTTCTAAGAAACATGATTAATGTCCCAATGCTCCCTGGTATGTCTGAAGAGCAACTTTCATAGAGACTTAAAAATTCGCACTGTAGTGAATGACCCAATTAGAGGGCTTATGTATACAAGCCAGTAAACAAATTTATTCCGATGCAAAACTTAGAAAACAGAAAAAAAATCAAACCGGTAGAACAATCAGTAAATGCAGGTCCCTTCACGGTTCCTCGCTTTTACATCTGAAGGAGTGTTTCTAAAGGACAAATTCTGCGCAACTATATAATATGAGAAAAATATTAATAGATAGTCTTCACAACTAAGTAGTTTTAATTTCATAAAATTCGGAACGGGTTTTAATTGGGGTAATATTTACAAATATCCTGAAGGCTCTATGCTTTGCAGAACCTTTCAAAATTTTCTTTTAATTTTTTTTTAACTGAAAATAAAATAATTTTTTGTTTAAATTCAAAGTTATTTTATATAATAATATTTTAAGTATATGCTTTTATATGTGTGGATGTTATCCTTTTAAATTTACAGAATGGTAAAAAAAAAAAAAAAATAAAAAATTAAATTGTTAATGGTGTATGTATAGGGAAAATTAGGGCATTACATAAATAGTCTCTTAGGAATTTTAAACTAATTTTCACAATTCATTTTTAAAGTAGAAGTAGAATATTTTACAAAATATATTTTTATATTATATAAATATATATATATATATATATATATTTAATGAATATCATTTTTATAATGAGTGTGTATTTATGTAATGATATATGTTTTGCGAGTTTGTAATAGTTTATTTTTTAATATGGAACAGACACTGTATGGTAATAACAATTTTTTAAAATAGCTAAATTTTATGAATAAAAAGATGCAAATTTAAAATATCTTGTTCCTTTGCTTGTGTTTGGGTTGGAAAAAGGACTGGATAAAGTCATGTTGTCGAAATTTATTATCAGGAATATATTGTAAAATAAGATAAATTTAGTTTTAAGTTTATTGTCATTTCATGACTTTGAGTGATTTTCAAATGATTTTTTACTGTTATTTTGTGAGTTAATTCATATCATGGTTTATTTTGAATAATTGATGAGTTGAAACTTCTACTCTTTCATATTATCTTATAGTCTTTCGTATCAAATTCATACGATTTCTTAGATATGTTTTTTATGATAATTTTTAATATTTGAAATATTTTTTAATCTGCCCCAGTTATTTTTTGGTTTCCTAATAATTTTTAAATCATAATTTTATTCAAATAATGTTTTAATAATGAAAACATGAAATTCTTAGGCTTAATTTTTCTTATTTGATTAACATTTTCATGGTTGATCCTAAAAGTATGTAATATAAAATTTGCTACTTCATAATAAATTTGGAAAAATCATAAGAATTGATAATTTTATTATAATATTAATTCGCAATCACTATGATAAAGCATTAAATACTCCAGAAAATGGAGAAAGTTTAAATTAAAAAAAAAAAAAAAAAATCCAATACTCCATGCTTGATCCTAAAAGTATGCAATATAAAAATTACTATGTTTCATAATAAATTTGGAAAAATGTTCTCACATTAAATTATATTTAACGTAAGGATTTGCTACAGATTTATTTTGTATACAAACTTTTTAAACTTTTTGCAAAAAAAAAGTTAGTTTTCAACAATAGAATGAAAATATTTCAAATTATTAAACTAGTAAATCTACTAAAAAAACTTTTTACTTATAGAAAAGTTGAGAAAATTTTTAAAATTTAAAAAAAAAAAAAAAAATTGTTTTGTGAAGTAATTATTTGGGTTAAAAAAATGTGTCATAAGACTAGAATTTTTTTTATTTAATTTGAATTTTTATTTTAATATAGGATTTCGTATCCTGTTTATGATCCTGTTTATTTTCGTATAGTTATACAAAATTTTGCTCATTAGAGGTACCAATGGATTTTATATTGCTGCAGCACTTTTATTTCAAAAAATAGTACCATCGAGTAACATAGAAATTAAAAATAAATTTTCACTTAACTTAAAGGTATTAGATTTTAACCACATTCCTTGCACCAATAATATATACATAAGTATATTGTATTATTTCATTTTCATTTTATGACTATGGAAGTTTTTCAGAAAAAACTGCAGTTTAGATTTATAGAATGGGTTAACTTGTGTTTTTAAGTTTGTGGCATTGATGGACTTTATAACAGTTCTTTCTCAAATGGCTTCTGAAATCCCTAATAAGAAATGACACAAATTTTCAAAGGACTAAAATTTATAATATTAAATTAAATTTTCCTTAAATAAATATGGTCTGAATGTATATTCTTATTTCATTTTTTATAAGGTTTTATTTCTAAAATCATTCCTTGATTCTAGGACACTAGTCGTTAAGAAACAAAAAGAAAATTATAAAACAATAATAACAATAACTGTACGGTACACTAAAAATAAAAGTGTTCTAAAAACCCATAGACCTATAAAAATACGTCATATGATAGTATTTCATCATATACATATTTAACATACTTTAATTTTATATTTAGTTAGGTAAAATCCCTCATTATATCCTTGAAATGCGTCATTTTTATCACGAATTCTTTGTTTTTGTTTTTTTTTATGTCCTTCTGGCAAAGGCTTAAGCACACTCATAAAATTCTTTTAGTTTTCAAAATTCTATGTTATTTTTTTTTTAATGTTTGTTTGTTGGTTTTATAGTTTTGATTTCATATGTATTTTATATAATATATAAAGGGTAATAATATAAGGAAAAGTTTACAGAAATATGAAGAGACAAAATTATAACGGTAAAAGTTTTTATAGTTTAAAGACAACCCTGATGTAATGTTAAAATAAAAAGTCCTTTTTATTATTTTTTTTTTTTTGCAATTGTAGTCTAAAATAAATTCTGTTAAATTGTTAAATTTCGACTTAAATTCTCATACAACTGTAAACTGTTATAATTTTCTCTTATAATATTAAATTTTCAATAATAAATGTAATGTTATCTGTACTGCATTACATTTTCTTAAATTTAATTAGGTATTCATTTGTTTTAGGAATTTGACGATGTTGAAAAATTGTAATAAAAAAAAACCTAGTGTAAGTTTAACAGAAACTTAAATGTTTTGCATATTCTTAACCCAAATTTTGATTACAGATTACAGCATTGACATTTTTTCAATGTAATACATAAAGTTCATGGTTTGATTTATTTTATAGAAGGTTGAAAGAAAATTTATTTATAAACAGTCTTCTTCTTACAATGTAAAAAAAGTTACCTTTTATGGTGTGTGTTTACTTAATTTGTTTATATTATTTATTATAGATATTTTATTTTATAAAATTAATTTATTTATTTATTTATATAATTAGTAACAGGACAATAGTAAATATTGCCTCATATTATTATAGTCATTTGTCTATTTGGCATTTGGGCTTCTTACATTAAATATTTTCTATTTATTTTTAACTACAATATTAATTATTTTTTTTATATTATATATTTGTATATTTTAAAATGATATTTTGTCACCATAGGGATTTGTAAAGAAAAAATATTTTTTCAATAATTTTTTTCAATTAAAAAATTCATGCCCCCGTACGGGAATCGAACGCACACCACATCGGTTAGTAATCCAAACGCTTAATTACTAACACACCGACGCCCTAAAACATTGAATGTACGTTTTTTAAACTGTATTTTAAAATTTAATTATCTTATTTTTTTATAATTTGTGGAATTTAACATATTTCTTAGATTCTTTAATTTATTTTGTAGATTATTTAATTTAAATTTTTAATATTGTATCTCTTTTTGAAGAAACTGGTCAGCATTTGATGGGTGCTTGATCTTATTACGATCTAGTAGGTTTTTAACAAGAGCAAGAGTCAGTGCTTATTAGATTTTAGTTTTCGGCATAGGCTTCCAGTAACTTTTTTGCATATAGTATTTAGTATTTAAATATATATTTTTTTTAAAATAAATATTATTTTTATAGAAAGTTTTTTTTTTTTTAAGAAAAATAATTTTTAAAAAATTATCATTCGAAATTCATGTTTATATCCAACATAAATTTTATTTCAAAATTAAAATTAAACCTTAAACTTAATAATGGAGATACTTAATATTTAATATCGCCAAACTTTTTGAAAAGGAATCCAAGATTCAAATTAATTTTTTTCATTTTATAAAATTATTAAACTTAAATTTAAAGTTTTTTCTTACTTACTTACTAACTGGATCCTCGAATCCCTGCTGGAGAATAGGACGTCCACAAATCCTTTCGTCTTTTCACGATCTTTAGCAACTTCTTTTAGTTGTAACCATGTTTTGCGTACTTCTTCATGTTTTCTTTTCGTCGTCTGTCTTGCAGATTCCACTCAAAACTTTGCTAAGCTATGTTTTCTTCTAGTTTTCTCAAGCTTTCCAATCCGTTGCCATTTTCTCTATCGGATCTCGACTTCGGTCGTCATCTAGTTCATTTTTTTTCAATGTGTGTTTGTAATGACTTGCGACCAACGAACTCTTACGATACAACGTAGACAACTGTTTATACACGTCTGCCATGTTTCACAGCTGTGTAGAAGTGCTGGTTTGACGTTTGTTTCAAAGATTTTTAGCTTTGTGAGCAGGGCGATACGGGCATATATTTAATAGTGTTTCGAGAGGAGCTCTAGCTTTATATATTCTGCTGTTAACATCAAATTCTGTTCACCCATTTGATGTCTTCAAATTTTTTATTACACACTCAATTTAATTGGGCTAATGGAACTAAGTAGGAAAAATGAAAGATAAAATTGCAAATATTTCATTTTATGTGGTACAACATATTGAAATGAATATGTTTGATATACTTATTTGATGAATTTTATTTCATACTGATCACATTAATTCTTAAAAGAATAGACATATTGTTCCTTTTATAAAAGTAATTTTGTATAACAGTTTATTTAACATACAGTTTTAACAGTAACAGACCAAATACAGCTTAAGATACTTTCTGTATGTACTTTCTGTAAAAATATATTTTTTATTTTATTTTTATTTTCTATAATTTTTGTAGTTCATGAGAAAATGTCCTTTTTAATATACTTTTAACATGGTAATGTTGTTGTTGTTATTTTTTTTATTTTTACTTTGCAGCTCAAACTCAATATTTTTTTCTGTACGAGATTTACATTTTTTGTTGTTGTATTCTTTTTTTAGAATTTTTTTTCTATATTTAGTTAAATAAAAATAGGAATGGTTCAGAAAAACAACTGTGTTTTTTTTTTTATGCTCTTATTTTTGTTGTTTTTATTTTTGTGTATTATATCCTTCTCAGTACCGTCGTTGTCGTAGCCGTGTGGTCGTCGTTCTGGCGGTGCTTTTCAACAATACACAATATAAAAGACTTTAAATGTTCTGTATTAAGTTTTTTTTTCGGTGAATCTTGTGGGTAAAAAAATAAAAAAAAAACAAAAAATAAAAAAAACAAAATAAAAAGAATAAAAAATATTTAAGAAAACAAAAGAAAAATTAAATTCATTGTTTTTGGAAAAAAAGAAAAAAAATTAAAAGAAAAGTTAAAGAAAAATGTAAGCATTGTGAAAATTTGGTTAAAAGAAAGTAAAAAAAAAAATAAATATAAATTGTTTTTGTTTTCTTTTTTTGTTTAATTTTTGATTTAATCCTTTTTTGTTGTATTATTTTTTCATTTCCTTTTCCTGTTTGGTTTTTCATTTGATCGAATTTTTGTTTTGTTTTTCTGATTTTTCATGATAATTTCAATTTCATATTTAATTTTAATTGAATTTTTATTTTAAATTGATGAGAAAATTAAAAAAAAAACAAAATAAAGAAAAATTTAAAATAAAAATTTTATACGATAAGTATCTATAAAATTTGTTCTGAAATTAAGATATTATAAGATATATGTATTTGAATATATAAATATTAATATATTTCATTTTATTTGAAAATTTTGAATAAAATTTAGTATGTGAAAGTAAAAATAAAATTTTTAAAATTTATAAAAAAATTAATGAATTATTAAAATTTGTGAACAATTTAATAAGTTTATAGAAGGTAAATTTTAATTTTACAATTTCAGTTCAATATAAGTAAAAGTTCAATTGTTCGTTAATTTTTTTGAATTAAGAGTGTGAAGGTCAAATGAGAAATCAGAAATCTGATGTCAAGTTTCGTAATTGTCAAAAAAAACCAAAACCATGCTGGTGTAAAAAAATTTAATTAATTGGAAATTATAATTTAAAATTATAATTATAATTTGAATAATATAATTTTACTTATACCTTATATCCAGAATTTAATTTAAGGCTAATTCCACTTCAGTGCCAGCCTAGTCAATTTTATTTGTGAATTAAATTTATAAAATAGTGAATTTTTTTAATAAACATTCAAATTGTATTAAAATAGCGATTAATTTAAATTTCAAAGTGTTTAGATTTTTGTGCATTTTTAACGCAGTTTAAATTATAATTAAATTTTATTCTAAATTTTCAATTTAAAAGATAAAATTAAAAAAATTTTAAAAAAGAATTAATTAATCTTTCAAAATTTAAATTCATACAATTTTAAAAAAATTATAAATTATTTAAAATGCTTAAAAAAAATTTATTAAAAAATGACATAAAAAAACAAGTATGCGTTTATACTTTTGCACTTGAAAATTTACAATTAATAGGCTAATATTGAAATTAAAGTTTGAATTATTATTCTAACAAATGAACTTCTAAGTTTGTGGTCTTAATTTTGGGACCGCATTGTGTGATTTTTAAGATTAAAAAAAATTATTTTAAAATTGATCTTTATAACTATAAAGAGTACCCATATATTTTGAAAGTGTTTATTGTTATAAAGTAAAGAATGCATATATTGGAATACTTCATAAAGTTGAATTAAGTTTTGTCATATAAAAACATCAAAAGTTTAAAATGCATATATTGGAATATTTCATAAGGTTTAACAAAGTTTTGTTAAAAAAAACCATCATAAGTTTAAAATATTGTATAAGTATAATAATATAATATTAATTAAGTAACATATTTCAATAAAAAACTTCGATATTAAAAATTAAAATGATAAAAGTTTATAAAAGTAAAAGTAATAAGTTCTTTTATATAATTTATAAAGTAAAAATTTATAAAAAAGTTTATCACTCTTCTCAAGGAACGGAATATTAATTTATTAAATTTATATTTAAAGTTCATTTTTATTTTTTTATTTTCAGATCGTTTTAACAAAAACTTAAAGTAATTAGTTAATATATAAATTAATTACTGTTTATGATTGTCGACCCTAAATTTTCAACCTGGGATTTAAAAATTTATAAAATAAAGCAATAAGAATGATTTGATTATTTTTAATTGAAATTTTGTGATATCTTCTTAAAAAGTATTTATAGTTAAAATTTTAAAAATATAAATTTATAATTATGTTAAAATATAATGTCATATTATATAATACACAAGAGTTGGCAAGATCTTTCCAACATGTAAAATCAATATTTCACATATCGAGTTATTATAAATATATCACACGCTAAATAATGATGGCAATACTCATACCTTTATGAGGTGTGATGCTTTTTTTTAGAAAGTTGCGTATTGTAGGCAGTGATTAAATTTATTTTAATACATATTTTTAACTAGCTAATATCCGGTGCGCGTTACTGCGCCGCTCAATTGAGGTTAAATATAAATTGATGTTAATTAAAGTTAACACACGAAGTATACGTTTTTTTTTAGGATTTTTCTAAAAATTATTCAACAAATTATCAAATTTTACTTGAAATTTTTAGTAATTATTAATACTGTACAGAAATGTTTATTTTTTTGAAATTATTAGCCATAAATTTACCATCCTTAACTCCAAAGGTCAAGGAGGACCAGGTATAAAAAAAATAAAAATAATCGTTTAAACTATTTTAGAAAAAAATTTTTAAAGTTCTTGTTTTACAAGAAAGTGAACAAAATATTTTTTTTAAATTTTCCCTTAATTCAAAGATTAATTTCTTCCCAAAATTGACGTAATTTCCTTCCAAAATTTTTTTTTGGGTAATCGTCGGGCCTGCATGGGTTAACAAATTCCAAGTCTGTTATCAGAGTGGACTGCATTCTTAAAGAGGAATACGTATACAAAATTTTAAGTCAATCGGTTAAACCCTTTCTAGTTTAGACTATAAAAGGTTGTTGGGTCGCAATGGGTTAACGAAACTCAACCAAAAAGAGGCTTTTTTTTTAGTCAAAGCTGCACTTCGCAAAATTGAGCGTAATTTACTTTCAAAATTTTTTTTGGGCTATCGTCGAGTCGACATGGGTAAACAAATGCCAAGTCTGTTCATAGTGTCAACTCAATTCTTAAGGAGCATCACGTATAGAAATCTTATACGAAGCGTAAATACTTGCACCACAGCCCCAATTTGGTGGTCCGATGGAGCAAAATATTTAGCCCACGATTTCTTTCCGTGCCCAAAAATCTCTATATACAAATTTTCTTGATAATCGGCTGAGCAGTTTAAAAAATATTTTAAAAAGTAATATTTGTACAAAATGTAATTTGAATTAGTCAAAGTAGTAACTAATTGTCTGGTACCCGGTATTGCAAAGTATTTAAAAATGACAGTATAAATGCTAGAAGAGATCAAATAATTCATCAGAAATCCTTAAAAAAAATTTTTGCAATTGCACAGGGGTCTTACTAATAATCCAATGCACGAGTGGAGATTTTTTTATTTTGAAAAAATGTCTGTGAACCTGGTTCTATTTTTTAACCTGATAATAGAGGTTAGAATAAGTAAAAAAGTGCTAGAGAAAGTCATTTAATTAAAATAAAAGTACTTTTATAGTATTAATTTATTCAAAAATAGTTATAATTTTTACGCTAATTGATTTTTTCATTGAAAAAAATTCCACATTGAAAAATTTTCATGTTTGATACATGTAATATAAATTAATTCTATATTCTATTTCTTTTAATGTATAATTAAATAAACAAATATTATTCCATAAATTTTATTCATCTCTATAGAAATCTCTAATACTTATGCTTCATTTGATAAACATAATTATTATTTTATATTTATACATATTTTATTTATCATCAATCCTTGTACATGCCACAGTTTCCTTGATACTTGAATGATGCTCGTGTTTATTCCAAGCCCAACTTATAAATTCAACAAGTAATTATAGTTTTCTACATCCATAGATTTATTCATTTAATATTGGTTGGTCTAATTAGTCTTATATGCCAACGGAAGGGTTAATTTTGGGTATATGCAATAAGGCCAAATGAAATAAAGCCAATTGACTTTATTTCATTATCATATTTGAAATAAAGCCAAAACACGAATTTTTAAATATTGGTCTTATTTCCATATGAAAAATTGAAATAAAGCCAATTTGATTTTATAACGGTTGTACCTAGTATGGAGGAACACCCAAAACTCCAAGAAAACAAAAGTAAGGATCTTCAATGTTTGCGTAAAGACTGTAGTAATGTATAGAAGCGAAACATGGATGATATCCAACAACACCGTCCAGAAGATACAAGTCTTCACTAACCGCTGCCTGCGCGTAATCTGCAGAATATTTTGTCCTAGCAGAATAAGCAACGAAGACCAATGGAGATATACAGGAGAGAAACCCATACTGAGACAATTAAGAAAGAAGAAATGGAGCTGAATAGGCCACACGCTAAAAAAAAATCAGAACAACATGATCCGTATGGCCTTGGAGTGGAAACCCCAAGAAAGCAGAAGACGCGGGCGTCCAAATAACACCTGGAGGCGCACCATAATTAAAAAAAAATTCAATTTGGCTTTATTTCATTTGGTCTTATTGCATGTACTCTTAATTTCTTATATTGATTATTAAATTTATCTAGTTTTAAATGTTTCTTTCCTTGAATTTTTTTAAGGATCTCTTCGTTTCCTAAAAATAATTAAAGAAAAAAAATTTATTCACATATTTTAGTTGGAGGAAGTAGTGCTAAAGAAGAGATGAGAGAAAATATGATTTTGGAAGAGATGAAAGAAAAGTATTAAGAAATTAAAAGAAAGAATGAAATCAAATTAATAAAACTTAGTAAAAAAGTTCCTCCCAGGAGGTCTTTTTGTAAATTTTGTTTTCCTGTTATATTTGATTGGATTTTTATATATATAATATGTAAGTACTTATATATATGTAAATTACAAAAAGTAAAAGAGAGAAGTGGTATAACGCTCTGTGTTACACATATGTTCTATTTAATTTTGTAAAATGATACTTTTTTTAAATGAATTTTTCTCACTCATTTTCTTTCATTTTAAAAGAATTTCGATATTTTCCGCTTTTCTCTACTTTTATTTCAAAAATTCCTTTATTATTAAAATTTTTTAAATATTTAAAAAAGTATTTCTCTTTCAATTTATTTTTGAACTTATTATATTTTCTTTTAGGTATTTTTTTTTTTTTAAAAATATTTAATTGAAAAATTTTACAAATATTTTGAATGTGGCATGGATACCATGTAAATGGTGATCGCTTTTAGGGAAATATAGTGACAGGAATATTTAAGAAGGTGTTCAAACGTTTATGTAATAAAAATATTATTTTGATATTCTATTTATGTTAAATATGATTTTAAATGTTGAGTGTGATTAAATGAGATTTTAAAAGTGTATAAAAAATGTTAAATGATTTTGAATTGAATTGAACACATTATTTAAAATTTAAAACGATTATTATGTCGAATTTTGGTTTTATGTAAATATTTAATCCTAGTAATTATTTAAATTAGATACTTTTGCAGTTAATCAGAACTACATACATACATAAATATATATATATGGCAAATTAGTGTTCTTTCTTGTCTAACGATATTAAAATATTAAATTTTGTATTAAAGATTAAAGATCTTAAGAAACATATATGCTATCTATAAAATCATTTTCTAGCAAAATGCTAATATTTATATGAAAATATTCTGAAAATGATTTTTAGCACATTTTCAAAAATTTTTGTAAAAATGTGCCTATATAGTTTCACTTTGTCCGTCCGTCTGTCTGTCCGTCTGTCTGTCTGTCTGTCTGTCCGTATGTTTACAAAAACTTTTACATCGTTTGAAATATAGAAAAGAAATGTTAACCACGAGTAGGTATTACAAAAAAAAATAATTTCGTAGAAAAATTTTTTTCTGTAGCCCCACCTGTTAGCGAGCTGCAGCCCCCCAAAGTTGGGAAAATCCCCATATTCAAATTGTTTTAACAAGAGTTCTATTAGGTTTATTTTCAATCTGAAAACGGCAAAAGATTGCTGGTTTTATAAAATTTATATAAAAAATGTTTAGGGTTGCCATACGGTACTAAACTTTACCATTCTGCAAAACTCAATTTTTGCAAAATTTTTGGCCCCACATATCTTTTAAACGGTTCAAGCTAGGGTCTTGCAATTTTGGGGGTAGTTAGATCCTCTGAAATAAGTAGAAGTCGGTTAACAAATTTTTTTTGTCACGTCCCCTGTTTTGCAGCTATAAGGGCTCGAAAATTGAAATTTTGCTATTTTTAAACACCTGTAACTTGAATAGCTGTCCAAATTTTTTTTTTGTAATATACAAATTCAAAGCTCTATAATTATATTTCAACATGTGTCAAAGGTTTTTCTTAATTTTGAAGGGTGACGAAGCTACAGCCCCTGTAAGTTCCAAAAAAGCCCTATATTTAAATTGATATAACAAGAGTTCTGATAGGTTTATTTTCAATCGAAAAACGGTTGGAGAGAGCTGCTTTTATATAATTTACAAAAATACTTCGTATAAATATTTAGGGTTGCCATACGGTACTAAAATTTACCACTGTGCAAAACTCAATTTTTGCAAAATTTTTGGCCCCACATATCTTTTAAACGGTTCAAGCTAGGGTCTTGAAATTTTGGGAGAAGTTAGATCCTCAGAAATTATTTGGAGTCGGTTAACAAAATTTTTTTGTCAAGCCCCATGTTCAGGAGCTATAATGGCTCGAAAACTGAAATTTTGCTATTTTTAAACACCTGTAACTTGAATACCTGTTTAAATATTTTTTCCTTAATATACAAAATTTAAAGGTATAATATTATATTTTAACATATGTTAAAGGTTTTTCTTAAATTTATAAGGGGTTCTTTAAATTGAAAAAAGTGTCTCTCAGTTTTAACCATTTTAATAGTAAAATTCTAAGAAAAATTCCAAATTTTGGTGGAATTCACAATTTAATTCCTAGAACCTAAAAAAGTTTGGGGGAAGGGGAGTAGTGAGGATTATATCCTTGAGAAATTTAGCAACCTTCCCCATAGAGGGGCTAATAGGGCTAAAAAATTAAATATTTACTGTTTTTATAAGTAAGAAGTAACTTAGTCACTGACGTATATATTTCCTAAATTAAACGTTAATATTGAAGCTTCAACATTATATTCAGATAAAATACTCACTATGAAACACTATATTATTTTGAAAATGTGCTTTTTTAAAAACCCTTGGTTTTTTTTTCATCACTTGTTTTGGTGTATGAAATTGATGCTTCATCGAATTACCACAAATTAGAAGCAATTTACTAGAACTAAATAAAGGTTTTGACTAAGTGAGGTGGTTGGTATAAAGGGTAGATAGAAGGTTAATTTACAAAAAAAACTTTATCATTATTATTATAAACATTAATTACTTTTGGTAAAATTTCAAACATACCAGCTTTATTAGGTGTAGTGTAATGCTCATATAAAAGAAGGAGTTGTATGGCAGCTACTCGAAGCCTCTGCAGTAGACCAACCAAATTTTGCAGTAGCTTTGGCCATTGCACTAAACTATTTTCGGCAAAATTTCAGACACCCAACTTCAATAAGTATAGACCAATGCTCATGTGAAATATAAAGTTGTATGGCAACTACTCAAACCCATTGCAGTAGGTCAACCAAATTTTGCAGAAACTTTGGCCATAAAACTAAAATAGTTTTGGCAAAATTTCAGACACACCGCTTAATGAGCTATAGAGTAATTCTCATATAAAAAAAGGAGCTGTATGCCATGATTTGTATGATTTAATCTGTAAATCAAAAAACGTTTCATTATTTCTTTTTTAAAAAATAGATATTTAATACGAATGTCCGCCACTCTAAATATTATTCCAAAATTTTCCAATTTTCATTTTCAGTCATGTGGAAATATATTCGAATTTTGAGTTGAACACAGATTCTAGTTGTTGGTAAAGGCAAAAGATTTCTTATATAAGTATAAAAAGTAAATAAAGATGTAAAGCTTACTTGAAAATTAGGCTTATTAAAGATGCTGAAAATAATGCCATATGAATGATTATAATTATTATTGTAGGTACCTATATTTCTAATAGTTGTTGTTTGTTTTTAAGCTTCTGAAAATTCAGAATAAAAATATAAAAAACAAAATCATTTTTCATTGCCTTTAATAATATCCTTGTAAGTAGTCCTTTCCTATAGCAAATGTTAGTTTTCCATAACTCAATACCGATTTTAGTATTTAACCCTTCTTTTATAAATTACAAACCATAAAATTTAGTTTATGTGATTTCCTTTTTAACTGATATATGAACATATAATTTTAATTTTTAAGTTAATTTAAATTTATTTTAATGCATGTATCCTAAAAATGAATATTCGCTATAAATAATGAATAATATATGTGTAGTAACTGTTATTTGTATCTTTTTTATTATCTTATAATCCCAAGTGATGACGTAAATAATTATAATAACGATTGTGCAAAACGGATGCTCTTCATTTTTATTTTATCTTCTTATGTATTTAAAATGTCACAGTATAGAAAATGCAATTTTCATTATATAATTAGCATTATATATTTATGTTGTATATAAATTATAATGCAAATTCTTACTGCAAAATGTAGGACTAGAAATTGCAAAATAAAAGTAAAAATTGTAATGAAATAAAAGAAGAAATTGTAAGAAAATACGTTTCTTGTAAGAAAAACAAAAATTAAAAAATTTTATTTCCGGTAGGAAACAGGATGAAAGAAAACTTTGTATATTTTTTTTTTTTATTTGCAATATAATTAGGGATGCGCGACTCTTTTCAATGTTTTGCTCACTTCTAAACTAATGAAAACCGTTAAATTAAATAAAAGAAAAATAAATTAAAATTAACTTGATTATGAAAAATTTTTGGTGAAACTTCCGGAAAGGGGTTGTGAGCTATCAAGATGACGTCATCACATAACGGTACTAAATATCTCAAATTTTTTGAATATATATACCATTAGTGGCGATGGCGCCATCTAGTGGTCGAAAAATGCATTACAAAATGTTCCTAAGATTTTGTAGCATTTTTATTAAAATGTTATATTTTTCCTGTTAGTCAATAAACTGGAACCAACATCTTACAATATTGTAGGGCATGATATTGTCTTTCACAAATATCTTGTTTCATCTGGATCGGTGCTACCATTTTTGAGATATTGCAATTTAAAGTGAAAATTTAAAAAAAAAAAAAAAAAAAAATCAAACTTTCAAAAAAACTACTATAACTGTGAAATTTTCAAAAACACCCTGTATTATTATTATACCATTAGAAAGGTCTCTTAAAACTCTTTCCAACGGTATATAATATGTATGGCATATGTTGACAAATAGCCCCACCAGAGAATATAAATGCAAAAATGACGCAACAATTTTATTAAAAAATACATTTTCATACTTTATTTGTCATAAATTTATTTTGCCTTTTTGTTTTCCATTTGAAATATTTATTTTAAAATTTAAGAATGTACTTTATAGTTTGATACAATATTGAGTTGGGTTTTGTTTAGAAGATTTTTGAGGTATTTATATGTATGTAAAGTATAATTAGAAAGGACCTTAGAGTTGGTTATAAAGTCAGAATTATACGCTTTTTCCAGAATATTTATATACTAAGATTTTGAAGATTGACAGGGTTTTGAGTTGGATATAAAATTACGCTTATACTGTTCCAATAACCTGTATAACGTTTTATTTAGCCCTTTCGTTGGGCCCTTTCGTTGCTTGGGCGAACAGGTTGTTCGCATTTGAATGCGAAATAAAGCCATATCATTTTCTAAAATTTTACGAAATAAAGTCATATAGTAAAATTGATACAAATTCTAACACTAAAATGAAAAGAATGGTATAAGAATTCGGATACCTAATTCATTCAAAAAATTAATAAGTTCCTAATTTTTTTTAATACACTGTAATAAAACATGTTAAATAATATTATATTTTCATTACGGGGGCTGCCGCCCCCGAACCCCCGCTAACTCAATTATTGAAGCTAGATTTTGAATCCAACACTAAAATGAAAAGAATGGTATAAGAATTCGGATACCTAATTCATTAAAAAAATTAATAAGTTTCTAATTTTTTTAATACACTGTAATAAAACATGTTAAATAATATTATATTTTCATTACGGGGGCTGCCGCCCCCGAACCCCCGCTAACTCAATTATTGAAACTAGATTTTGAATCCAACACTATAATGAAAAGAATGGTATGAGAATTCGGCATAGCTATTTCATACAAAAAATAATCAACCCTAATTAATAAATATATATATTCTGGAAAAGGGGGCAATCCTGGTTTTGAATCCAACTCTAAAATCCCTCCTAATTGAGAATCCCACATATACACATATATAAATATTCTGGAAAAAGCGTAAAACCCTGCTTTTGAAACCAACTCTAAAACTCCTTCCTAACTATTTAAATAAAAAAGTTTGGAAAATTAAATTGCTTCTATTTTCACAAATAAAATTACTTCTGATTTTGTAGCCTAAGGGCCTTTCTAATTATATTTTTACATACATATTTAAATAAAAAAAATTTTAAAACTTTGAGGTTGTCACCTCCAAAATCCCTCAAAACAAATTGTCAGAACCAAACTCAATATTGTATCCAAACCTAAAATGCATTCTTACATTTTTAAATTTGCCAAAAAGGCAAAATAAATTTATGACAAATAAAGTATGAAAATGTATTTTTTAATAAAATTGTTGCGTCATTTTTGCATTTATGTTCTCTGGTGGGGCTATTTGTCAACATATGCCATACATATTATATACCGTTGGAAAGAGTTTTAAGAGACCTTTCTAATGGTATAATAATAATACAGGGTGTTTTTGAAAATTTCACAGTTATAGTAGTTTTTTTGAAAGTTTGATTTTTTTTTTTTTTTTTAAAAAATTTTTACTTTAAATTGCAATATCTCAAAAATGGTAGCACCGATCCAGATGAAACAAGATGTTTATGAAAGACAATATCATGCCCTACAATATTGTAAGATGTTGGTTCCAGTTTATGGACTAACAGGAAAAATATAACATTTTAATAAAAATGCTACAAAATCTTAGGAACATTTTGTAATGCATTTTTCGACCACTAGATGGCGCCATCGCCACTAATGGTATATATATTCGGAAACTTTGAGATATTTAGTACCGTTATGTGATGACGTCATTTTGATAGCTCACAACCCCTTTGCGGAAGTTTTGCCAAATTTTTACATTAATTAGTATGACAAATTTATTAATAAAATAATTTTTAAAAACTGTTTTAATTTGAGATTTAAGACTTTAAAGAACTTTTTCGTCTCAACTTAGTTCATCAGTTCATTTATTATTTCATATATTTGAAATATTCAAGTAGGAACTTAATTTCGGTGACATGGCACAGCTCCCCTAAGGGACTTATGACTTTTTGTAAAATAACAAAAAAAATTATGTCGTAATTCACATTCTACCTAAATACACATTCAAAAGTGTCATAACCCCCTTTATGATTTATGCCTTATAATTTCACAAATCGAAACTTTTTTTATATATTTCTACATTGGGCTGGTCGCTGGTTGGTTTCAAAATCAAAGTTTTTCCTTTTTCCAGAATGCTGTCTATATTCATATCCAGAGTGCTAAATTCTATATTAGAAAGTAAGTTAAGTTAGTTAAAAAATCAAAGTTGATCCTTTTTCCAAAATATTTATGAATTTCATTTGTGATGAAACTTTGGTTATTTAATCTATTTTTGTTTAATAAAATGAAATCAATTTAGTTAATAAAATTATAGTAAAATTAATGTTTCTTTTAATTATTTAAACTCGCCCAATTTCCGTCAAAACCTCTATATTTCTGAGAAAGGGAATATATTATCCCAAAATTCTGGACCGTTTGGTTAAACTCCTTGAAAAGATTGCATATCGTCATGCATCAATATAACAACTTTTTTCATCATAATACTCTTTAAGGGACTTATGGCACTTAATAAAATTTTTAAGTGTGTCAAAAGTCCCTCTGAAAAAAAGTGTCATAACGCCCTAATGGACTTATGATATTTTACAAAGTGTCATAAGTCCTTTAGGGAGTTATGACTGTTTTGATGTGTCATAAGTCCCTTATGGAATTATGACAAAGGGGCTGTGACATGTCATCTTAATTTCATTTCGGATTTAATTTTTAAAAACAAATATTCAAATTCTATAAATTGCTTTTTTAGTTGAATTTCTATGTATTAATTTATTCGTTCAATGAAAATTTTAATTAAAGGAAGACTATTTAGAATATATATAAGTATTATATTTTATAGATATGTACTTCCAGTTAAAACACATATCTATAATGGACTTAAAAATTAATACCAGTTTCAATATTTTGATGAAAAATTAGAAAATCTTTCAATTAAAGATTACGAAAGTTAGAATAATAATTCTTTTAATATAAATACACCATGTATATATTTCACTTAATTCAGTTGGTGGTACTAAATACTACAACTAAAATAATTTGAATAAATTAAAATTTTTAATAAAGGTAATCTTTTAATCACTATTATTGTTATTATAAATTACTATAAAAAAAGAAAAAGCCTCTGATTTTATAATTTTTAGTTCAAATTTTTTCATTAATGAACCACCTCTTCTTGTTAAAAAAAACCCTCAGTTTTTTGAAACATTAATATGGTCGTCTAATATATGGATGTTTTTAAATAAAACTTATAACCGCAGAAAAATAATAAATATTCCTTAATACTTCACAGTTTTTCTCTAACAATCTATTTATAAATGAAGAAGCTTTTTTTATAATTTGAGTCCTTAAAAGTTTACGTTAAAGATCCATAATTAAAGACAAAATTTCAAAATAATATTTTAATACTATATATTGCATACTTTAAGGATGAAATTTTAATCAAGTAAAAATTTTATGATTTAGTCTTGACTTTTAGTCCTTAGGTGGGTCTATGCACCAATGACTAATAAGAATAAGTTAAAGACTAATAAGAAAAAGATCAAAAGAAACTTTTCTTACTCAATATTTTTCTTTATTAATAGAAAATTTAAAATGTAAACTGCGGTATCTTTTTGTGTGTTGTCGTAAAAAGTTTCCTTTTTTCTTAAATCAAAACCAAATGAAAATTCTTTATATATTATTTTTGCTTTATAATTAATAGTTCTAAGGTAAGAAAAATTGAAGTGAAAAATTTAATTAAATCTTTTAATTTTGTTGTATCTACTTTTCTTATTTCTGTTTGTTTATAATTAAGTTTCGCGATTTAGAAAAAAATTATTAATGAAGAAAATGACTGATATTATTGTGTATAACTTTGCTTGATACTTTTATATACTAAAATAGTTTAAGAATATAAAAATTGAATTTTGTATAAGTATATATTGCCTTGCGAATTTAAATTTATAAATTTTTAATTTTTAATTAATTAAATTTTAAAGAACTTCGCAGAACTTTCCATTTGCCAACCGAATATTTTATTTGAAGAATTTTATTTAAATACTAACTCATAAGTTGGAACATTTTTGGGTTTAACCTAATTTGTGAACTTTTCCCAGCTAATATTAAATTAGTATATACTTATTGTTCGTTTTTGTTAGTAAAATAGTTCTATATAAATCAAAAATATTTATTAGAATTTATATATAAACAACTAAATTTTTTTGAAGAAAGTTTGATATATTTATAAAAATGTTTGTATAAAATTGATGTTTAACATTTTATCCTGAAATCTTATATATTAAATAAGATTAAATACACCAACAAATTATATACAATACGTACAGAACTAATAATAGTTATTAGATACTATGTTAACAAATAAATAAAGTATTTTACTCATCCTTGAATGGCCTCGAAATGGCAATGTGTCATGTGGCCCACCAGTGATGAGAAATATTGCCCAAATTTAATTTGGAAATATCTCACTATCAGTGAGCCATAATGTCCTTAAATTAGTGGGACATATTATCCAAATAGTTTTTTGTTAATTTTTTCATTTTATTACCCACCAAAATGGGACAAAACGCCATAATTTAGGGTTTTGTGATCCATCTAAAAAAAAATTTTAAAGCATTTAAAAGAAAAATACCAAAAATTCGGCGGGATTTTTATTGTTGGTTACGAAATCAGAGTTATGCGCTTTTACCAGTAGATGTACATAACCTTGATTTTGTAACCCACATAAAATCCCTCTCAATTCAGAATCTCGCATACAACACTATTTAAAGTCCCTTCAAATTTAGAATCTGGAATATACATAATATATGCACATTCTGGAAAAAGAGACTACTTACCCTGATTTTGAATCCAATTCTAAAATCCCTCTTAATGTACGCATTTGTCGTGGATTTTTTTTTGTTTGTGACATGATAACAAATTTCTGTTTTTTAAATGAAAAATAATTAATATGTTATATACTAGTATTTTATGGTGTATTATCTCACTTACAGTGAGTCTTAATGTCCTTAATAATTTTGCATTAACTAAAAAGTTAAATGTTTGTTGGGTCATAAGATCCTAAAGATTTTTGTGGTTATATAACCCATAGCTGGTAAGATATATTGCCCTTCAATTTTAGGTGAGCCATTAAATCCTAAATTTCGTTTAGGGTAATGTGTCTCATCGACTGTGGGAAATATACCATCTAAAATATTTGGGCAATATATCCCTCCTCTGCTGGGACATATTGCCCAAGGGCCAAATGGCACGTCAACCCTTGAAATGACTAATAGTTTTGATAATATTGTATAATTCCTTACGATTTCTATATTATTGGAAAAAACTTCTTTAAAATTAACTATTATTATATAAATTTAAAGATTGGATTATTTGGAAAAAAAACATGTAAGCTTATGTAAATATAAAATATTATTGTAGATGGGAGAGCAACACGAATGAAAATGACAACATTTTATTTTTTTGCAAAGGAAGAAAAAGGAAATTAAATTTACATAATATTTTCTTTTGTAATTTTTCACTTTTCATTTTTCTTTTTATTTTACTATATTCATCATCATTATCATTATCAACATCATTATCATCTGTATTTATTTTTTTATTTTGTTTATTTTACATTTTGTTGAAATGTGTCTGTTGTTTAAATGATAACAAAGTTGAATTTTTCATATTAATTGTATTTTGTTGTTGTTGTTGTTGTTGTTTTCTGTTCTAAATAAAAAAAAATACCGTTATTATTAATTTTCTTTTATCAATATTGTGGGTTTTTTCATTTTGTGATTCTGTTATTAATATTCTTTTGTTGTAAAGTATGTAATAGCTAATTTACATTTGTTAATAAATTTTCAAAAAAAAAAAAGAAAAACTAAAGAAAATTTCATTGGAAAAATTTAAAATTAACAAAATGAACAATAACTAAAGATTTCATTTTATTGTACGTGTCATAAAGACAAAGACAAGTTATTGTTATATTGAAACAAATTGTTCAAAGATTGTTTCAACAAACAACAGATTTGATATTTTATTCGTTATTTGATTATTGGTAAAAGTTATTACCATTATTTGATAATGTATACTTCATATATGTATGAAGGTATAGCCACATGCGACATGGTTGTATGTAAAAGTTCTGCAAACTTGGGAAAATTTGGAAATTACCTTTATTTTGGGGACTTTTTAAAAACTATATATTGGGGACGTTCTGCAAATGAACAACTATATTGTTTAATCTTTGTAACTTTGGAGGTATAACATATATCTACTTACAGTGTATATATATATGTTATATTTATCTATAAATTGTATATATAATTACTAAAAATGGTTTTCTAACTTATAAATATGGTATATCGAAAATGGTGTTGCAGTTTTCGAAAAACTATTTTATAAAAACTAGTAAAAATAATTTCATTACGCATACTGCTGTGCTAAGGAAAAAAAGTCGTAAGCGCCAAAAGCGAATTTTCGGGATAATGGAACATTTGACACCAGATAAATGTTTCACAACTTTATACTAAGAAAAAATGTTACACAGCTCGTTGGAAATTCATTTAAAACAAATAACTAATATGTCGCATCTACCTCTTAGTAGCATTTATGTCTAAGCTTTAATAACTTAATAAATCTAGTATTGCTTAGCAAAAAAGTCCTATTTCCAATTTAACGTATCGTACAAAATCATATGACATTATCATATGGCATTATATGGCTATTATAGTTAGGGATATTTTCTATTCAGACAAAGTGTTTAAAAGTAGGAAACATACCCGTTTGATTGTCTTAACAAAGGTTTGGAGGATTAAGCATTTAAATCAAAATTAAGCGAATTTATACGCCTGCTTTGTATTTGGATTTTTCAAGTTGCCTCGAAATTTATCTGTTTTAAAGAAAACTAAAGCTTAGTTTTCGAAAAGTAAATCAGTTACTTGTAAATGTTTTTAAGTTTATTTCTATAAAACGTGTAAAAGAACTCAACATTTTAATAAAAGGACATACCTTATTTACAATTCAATTATAGTTTTCTAAAATTTTATGTACTTTTACCTTCAACAAAATACTACATAATTTGGAGGGGCAGTACAAAAACAAATATTATAAATTCAGTCTCCTCCGTTTTATTTAGACCCATATCATTAATAAATTTGGTGAACTTTCTAATTTTTTATTTTTTTTTATAATTCTTCAACAAACCTTTTCATCATATTTCATCGTTATTTCTGTTACTTAATACACTTAAAGATTATCTTGTATTATGTCAGGCCAATCATTTATATCATATCTTATTTTGAGCAACGTTTCTGTGCCTTTTTTGTATAATTTGTTTAAACACAGTTTTCCATTTTGTTTTGATGGAAAATGTCACTTAGGACGGTATAAAATCAAGGATTTAAAGGAAAAGCAAAATAAAAAGTTTAAAACAGATAGAAAATTTCGTTTTTCTTCTAAAATAAAATTTTAAAAATCTACGGAATTTTCTCCTGAATCTTTTCAATTTCTAGATTTTTTTTTTTTATCAAATTTAATTTTTTCTGTAACAATTTTTAGTTCAAGGATCGCTACGGTTTGATTACCATTGCTACCATTCATCATTATGCGGTATTATAAAATTTATTTTTTTAATATGTTTTACTTTTTACTTTTTTTTCGTATTATCCTGCAAGGATATTTTACTGAAGTAAAACAAAACAAAGTTTATATAAATTATTTTGTAGAAATAAAATTGAAGTTTTTAATTCCTATTAACATTCAATGGCCATAAAATGTCGATTATTAATGATTTGAAGGAAAACTTTACTTTATTGCTTAAGTTGCAGTTAAAAAACCTGTTAAAATATTTATATGAAAAATCTTCTTCGGAAAATTCAGTAAAATTTTTATATTTTTTACATTTTCAAATTAAAGTTTAGTGATTTGTCTTGGCTAATTTTTATTTTGTTGATTTTTTTTTTAATTTCACAATCAATGGTTTCTATTTAGAGTTTTTTTTTGATAATAGAAACCATGAGAAAGTAGTGCTCTGGTACCACTGAGAAGTAAACGAAAGAATGTTATTAGTGTATGATATTAATATCATAAGTTGTTCTAATAACACAATAATAATTTATATAAATATAATAATAATGTATAATATAAAAATGAATCGCTATTTCTGTTGGTCACGGCATAACTTGAGAACGACTTTACCGATTTTATTCAACCATTTTTTTTTAGTTTTCTAATACTTTGTAGAAGGTTCTTACGGAAAGAAAAATTAAGAAAATTCCTCCAGGACGCCCCTATTGGGCCTAGAAAGTGTTTAAAGGCCGTGATATAAAATCAGCTGTATATGATCATGTGGGGTATCATTGAAAAGGTCTTGCCGAGCTTTTAGATTCTTTCTATCGATATCGCACTTAAGTTTAAATTTAGATGCGGTATATGTTTACCGCATTTAAAATTTTTTTTGGCAATTTGGATGTCACCAATGTATGTATGTATGTATGTATATTAATGATTCATGTTGAGTATATTATTTTATTTTCTTATTTTATGGTAAGAATATTTGACACCCACAACAAGACATTATGATTTAACACCAAAAATCACTGTTATTATAAAATCATTATTTCAAAAAAAAAAAATTCTGTAAACAACAACAAAAAAACCTATTTTTTATTTGTTTGAGAGATTTCAAAGAATTTTTTCCTTTATTTAAAATTAATCTCCAGTCATTTGAGCTTTCACTTTGACTCTATGGAAACATGGACCGGGACCAGCAACACGGACGGGGGCCAGCAACGCGGACCGGGCACAGCTAGTAATGAAATTTTAAGATTTTTTAAGGACATTTTTAAGGAAATTTTATTCTCACCTACATTTATTCGTTAATATTTCATTATTCGATTGATATCATAATTGGTTATTTGTTTTGAAACATTATTTATTATGATGATTGATGATTAAAAAACAAGACGACGATTAATTTCTGGAGCAACTAATTATGCGGATTTAAAATTTAGATTTTATCAGGACCCAAACAGAAACAAACCTCTTAAACATTAAACAGTGACTGAAAATTTAGTTTGTAGGGAAATTCTCTTGTAACAATTTAATATCCATCAATTTTGCCTTTAAAAAAAACATAGAGGAGTAGATTTACTGAGGAAACCTCTTAAACAAAAAATGTGCCTTTTGTCTCATCGCTAGATAGTGAGGAAAAGGGCTACAAAATGCAAAATTAATGTATTTAAAAAATTTAACCTCAGCGGCTCTGCAATAACTCTCCTAATTCCTAATATAAATTAAAATATACATTAAATTTTTTCAATACCTTTATACACCATGTTGCAGAATATTTTTATTATAGTTATAAATTATTAGAAATCTTTTGTTCAAAATTTTAGTTTTAAAAACAAATTTAGTACACATATATATTATATTCATGCGAAAGCCCGGGCCTGAAACCCAGTAAAAGTGAAAAACTTTTATCTAGTTTCCGACTCAACTCAGCTACCTTTGCCATTGAGTTCAAATTAATAGCTTAATCAATAATTAATAATTATATATTTTTAATAAAAAATACATTAATATAACAATATAAACAAATACATAATATAAATAAATAATTTAATTAAATAATATAACTCACAGATATAGAATACCATATAACTCAAATACAAAATTATTACAATGCAAAAAAAAAATAGATTTGTATCTATTGAAAGTTTTAAACGTTTCTAGATGTTATAAGGCCTAGTACAACCACATGTTTTAATTGTATATGGAATTCATTAAGATCAATTCTAATAACACGAATATAATATGACCACCTGTTCCGACATGTACCTATGGTATAAACAAGAAAATTAATAGTTTTTTACCTAAGGTTTTGTTACATAACAAATATTAATAAAAAACCAATACATTTGTTTTATTTTTAGTTGTTCGTTTTGTTTTCATCACCATCATGATGTTAAAATTAATAAATATTCAATACTGTAATCTGTAAAATAAATATAATGTTAAATATACATTGTATATGTACTCAAACATGTTCTCATTCTTAAATATTAATAATATTGCAGATCTGCAAATGTTTAAATCTCTTTCTCTCCAATATTTTCAGAGTACTTTTACTTTTAATGATTTTTTTTTCTCAAATATTTTTATATTTAATGGGTGTTTAGGAGAATTTGAGTAATTTTTAAATGGAGAGAGCTGATGTTGTATTGATTTTAATGATAAAATTGAATGCTTCTGTACTCAATAGAAATAGATATTAAATGTACATGAAGGACACAATTTCTAGTAGAAAAAATAAAAAAAGTTATTTTTATTTTGAAAAATTATTTTTAATTCTTTTGAGGGATATTTTTAATTTTATTGTACATAGGATTCTGTTTGTAGGTTTGTATGGTAAGGTTACAGATATTAAGGTGTGAATTTTGTTTTATAGATTAATTTTTAAAAAAGGAAGTGTTACGGTTTGTTTTCACAATTTCAAAAAGATAAAACACAGTATTTGGCCGTTTCAATTTATTTTTAGAAGAAGATTTGGAAATCTATAATCGTTATGACCTTGGTTAATAATGGATAATATAATTTATTACTAACTTTAAACAAAATTTGGTATTAATTTTTGAATCCGAAACTTTGACTTTAAATGCTCTTACAGAGATTAAAAAATATTTTCCAATAGAAGCTAAAATTTTTCAATTATTTAACTTATATATTTTAAATTAGATAAGTATTTTACAACATAGATAAGTTTTAATAATAGTAAAGTTGTAACGATTTAGTAAATAATATTTTAATTATCAATTTTATCCTTGAAATGAATCAAAGGGATCATATTAATATTTTCTTATGATTATTTAAGTAGTGCAAGTTTAAATTAAATGGGATTTTTTTTTAATAAAATATTTAAAAGGATATTTTTTGTAATGTTAGTTAGACATTAATAGTTGTTAGATAGATAACTGCAAAACATAGGGAAATATTATATATATATATATATATATATATATATTGGGATAGTAGATCACAGGTGTTAAAACCAAATAACCATTATTGAATGTCATATAATAATAGTTAATAATGTGGTAAAAATATGTATTTTCAGTCTATTAAAAATCATTTACATAAAAATAGAATTGATATATGGTAATCAGTGTCCTAGGTAGATAGAACTTTTATTTTTAACTTTTAGCTATGTAGAACGATCATTTTTATATATGTACATAATTTTTATATTAATATATGGGTATGTTCATATTTTCAATTAAATATTAATTGCTTGGGTACGAAATTCCAAATGCAAAATCCTGAAATTCAAAATCCCAAAATCTCAATTTTTTTTGTATATAATAACAAAATCCCAAAAACCTAAATACCCAAATACCAAATTCCCGAAATCCCAAACCACTATCGTTATCATAATTCGTTTTGTATTCAACTATAATATTCCTCCTAGATATTTTTTTATATTACTTAATACACATATATTTTCAATAATAAAGAACTTCTAATAAGTAGTTCAAAAGAACCCCCCGCTAAACAAATTATTGAAACCCTCATTTTCTAATCAACTCTAAATCTCTACTAACTCAGAATCTCCCATAAACATATATAAGTATAAATATTCTGGAAAAAGCTATAACACTACTTTTAAATTCAACTCTAAAATTCCTCCTTATTCAGAATCTTGCATAAACTGTTATGCATAAACACGTATATATATATATACATTCTGTAAAAGGCGCATAGCTATAATTTTGTAAGCAACTCTAAAATCCTCCCTGATTCAAAACCTCACATATTCATACACATACATAATTAAATATTCTGGAAAAAAATATAACCTTGATTTACCTAACTAAAAATTAGGATTTTGCAATTTGGAATTTTGAAATTTGGGATTTTGAATTTTTAGGATTTTTATTCAATTTGGGATTTTTTTTTTGGGATGTCGTTGCGCTCCCAATATAATATATATTTTAGCACTGCATGAGGTTATAATATTTGCAATTATTTAAATTTGAGTGAAATAAAAGATTAATTAAAGGTATCCAACATCCTTATAGAACCTAAAAACTGTTAATGAAAATATAAATATCAAAAAAAGAAAATCTAAGAAACCATTACAACATCTAGATAAAAAACAGGATATTTAGGAAAATTTTTTAAGGTATTATATTTAATTTATTTATATTTCTTATTCAAAGAATTATATTTAATTATAACTTTTTGTTTTAAATTTGTATGTGTATATGTATATATAATTGAATTAGGGAATAAATTTTTTTAAATTATATTAATTTTGTGTGAATATGATTAATTACAATCATGAATATTTAATAATGTAAGATAGATAAAATTTATTAGTTAATAAAATACTTAATAAAAGAATATTTTATTTTATATTTTAGTGTAAGGAAAATTTACTTAGAAAAAAAATTTTTAATTTTCGAAAAATTAATTTATTAGGTTAGGGCGTTTTTAATTAGATAGACTAGAAGATATGGTTCTTAATTTCCTTGAATATTAAAGAAAAATATTAATTTTTATGTTTTGAAGGAGAAGATTCAGGTTGAAGCACTCAATAAAGTTTAACATTTTGGATGTCGAAATATCTATATGAAGCCTTGGCTGTGGGGCTAAGGAGTTAAAAGGAAAATAGGATAGAAGAGGAGAGTTGCGTGGTAGGTTAGAAACGAATTTCTTTAAGTTCTTTTTAAAACGTTGCAAATTGTATAAAGGTCTATTATTATCATAGGGGAACACATTGGATGGAAGCATGTTACATATTCTAGCAGGTCTCACAATAAATGAGTTTCCATAACCAGTTTTGAGCCACCTAGGGATTTCCACTGTGTAGAAGTGAGCACTTGAAGCCTCCCTGGTGTTGCGTTGGAATTGTTTCAAGGGAGTCATTACTGATTTTAATTCAATAAACCAAGTGTCAAAACCTACAAGATATCTATAAAAGAGTGTTAAAGCTTCAATATTACGACGAGTGCTAAGAGGAGTGAAAGTAATCTGGACGGAAGGGTCGTCAATTATTCATATGGCGCGATTTGGTCCAGGTAACTTAGTGAAGTTTGGGGAGCGCCAGCCCAAATGTGAGAGTTATACTCCATCTTAGGTCGTTGCAGGCTTATAGATATTGGACAGATCTCTGGGAGAAAAATACACTTTACAGCGAGAGAAAAAAACCCAAACATTTGGCAGCGTTATTAGCTACATCAAAAATATGTTCATTCCATAACATTTTTTGGTTAAGCTGCATACCTAGGATGTTTAAACTTTCAGACCGCTGTATGATTTCTACCTGGAACTCAGAGTAGGGGTTATTTGATTTCTTTTGAAAGAGATGCGAAAGCTGTGAGTCTTGGAAGTGTTAAACTCAACTCTGTTAGCTTTACCCTAATCAGATATTTTTGTTAGGTCATGATTGACTGAACTAGTCATCAGAATTTTTTTTAAACTGATTGCGGCAGAAGTGGCATTTGGTTTTTTTCAAAGTCGTTGGATGCCACCAGAGTACTGCCGTAGGCGAAACTGTGGATTGGATTTAGGATGGAAGAGAGCATCTTTTGGATTGCTATAGATTTTCTTTTGTTATTCAAATCTCTTTTAATGATATAAAATTAATATCAAACCGAAAATAAAGTAAAATGAACATTCAATGAGTTATTATGCCGTGGTTCCATTCGAATATTGTGATTCAGTTTAAAAAAACAGTTACAATCTTTTTCCAAGTAAATTAAATAATTAATTCCTCCAACTTTTAATAAAAATCTTTCGAGATTAAATAGGATTAATAAAATAGAAGTTAATTTGTAATTTAAAATTTTCAATTTATGTTAAAGTTTTCCTTGTGATTAGGATCAATAAAAGATTCAAAAGATTAATTAATACTTCACTTAGTAGTTCAGTTTTTTAAAGGCACAGTTCTCCAGCAATTTAAATCGTAAAAACAAATTATTTAAAAATATCACTTTCAAATCAAATTTTCTTAAGTTTATTAAATTTTAAACTTCTCTAAAGTTAATAAGTCATTGATATGTTCTCTAAAGTTAAAGTCATTGAATTAGTTGTGTCCTCAAAATTTTTTTACCATCATTTTCTAGAACAGTGGAATTTTCTAATAAAAATAAACAATTGTGTTCTAATTAATTTACTTCCCGCTTTTTCATTCAAATCAGTGAAAGCAATACAAATAATTAAAAACAAAAAGGAAAACTTAATATTCCATTTTCATTATTTTTCTATTTTCCCTTTGAAATATTTTTTTCTTTAAAAGAAACTTTTATAATTATAAATATTCTCCTCCCTTGTGTATTTTTTCGAAAATGAAAAATTGACACTAAGATTGCAAATCTTAATGGAGGCAAAATTAGAAACAATTAATGGAAAACAAAGACAAACATAAAAAAAAAAGGATACAGCAGGATATTTTAATATTTTTAAAAGTCAACTGGCTTAAAGGAATGGAAAAACATAAAAAAAAAGGATCAGAAGAATTAGGGAAAATAAAAAAAAACAAATAGGGGAATTTATTATGATCTGGAAAATATTTTGGGACTTTAAAAAAATGATTAATATTATATTATATAATTACAAAATAATTTAGAATAACACCACGTTTTCATTTTTCATTCCTTTTGAGGAGTATGGGACATTCACCAAGTCTATTTAGACTAGACTTCATTTTCTCTTATTGTTATATTCACTAAGCCGTTGATTACTCGGTTGTAGCTATTGTATAAGATTATGAATACATAAATGTTATTTTAGTGCGCCATCTTTATCTTGCACAAATTAATTAAATCTTCTTTTATATTACGATATAATTATACAATTTTATGATATTTTTTTATTGGATATTATTTGACCGGGGTTTGAACCCGAGATCTTCCGCATGAAGGTCGGCGTCTTTATAACTACGCCATTGATCAGATATAACACCAGAGTTAGGGGTTGTGAATTTGATAAATATCAGTTGTAAGTGCGTTGGGACTGAAATCTCGGTTTAGTAAATCTCGTTTTCAAAAAATCTCGTTTTAGAAAATCTCGTTTAGAAAATCTCGTTTTTAGAAAATCTCGTTTTAGAAAATCTTGTTTTTAGAAAATCTCTTTTTTTATATTGTGGAAAAAGCTCATAATTCTGGTTTTGTATCCAACTCAAAAATTCTTAAAAACCAGATTTTTTCAATTGAAAAAGAGATTTTTTTAAAAAGCGAAATTTTTCAATAGAAAACGAGATTTTCTAAAACGAAATTTTCTAAAAACGAGATTTGCTAAAAACATAATTAAAAAAAAAAGATTTACTAAACCGAGATTATGGACCGCTCCCGTTGTAAATAAATACTTGTTTAAAAAATTGGTTTGTTCACTAACAAATTGTCTTAAAAATAATTATTAACAAAGCTTCTGTTCCATTTTTACTCCTATCAGGGGTAGGGGGCATCCTAAAATTCATACTGTATTAGCACAGGGTTGTATTACACCGTGTTAGGCGTTAATTACTCGATTTTAGCTTGTATTCAACACAAGAAAGTACCGACATATATTTAAACTACATCTGAATGTATTGTTCCGGAGATCAAATTCCATGATCTTTCTATACTAATAGTTACAAGCCCTTATTTGTTTTTGCAAAAATATTAAATAATTAATTAACTTTCCCAACGTATAGGAATTTAGTTATAGGAAAAATATAATATTTTATATTATTAATTTACATTTTCTATTTTTAGTTTTTAATAATGTTTCATTTCATTATTTAAGGATTCCACTTTGCTAGGAAATTTTTCAAATTTCAGATTTTCATTTTTCAAAATTTAAGTTACAATATATTTTTCATTAATTTGAGAAAAAGTGTTAGTTCTCAACATGAGTTATGACTATTTGAAGTGTTTTTTAATTTTTTTGTATTGTATTTTTAATTGTACAACACTTGGATTTTAGTTATTAAATTATAATTGATGAAGATGAAGTTTTAAGAAAAGGAATTCGTACGTTATCTTTTAAAAATCCTAACAAAATATGGAAAATAGTAAAATAGAGAAACTATTAATCAAAATAGTTGCAAGACAAAGTCGGCAAGAACTTTTTTTAATTTTAATTTCTTCATTCTCAGAAGAAGCATGCACATTCAAAATTGAATTAAGTTTAAACTTCATACCAATAATAAGTTTCACTAACATATAAACCTATACTACTGCATGTGACCAAAATAAAAACTTATAATCCTTAATTGCAAAATAAAAAAGCTCTATAAATACTTGTATAGGTAAATTGAACAAATTTACAATAAAACTAAACCTAGCTATTTAGTTGAAATAGCTTTAGTTTTCTTTCAATTATTTTCTCCAGGTTCCAAACATCCTGTTCCAAAAATTGTTCTGACAGATATTTGGCTTCTTTCAAAATGTTTTTGTTTTTCTTATTTATAATAAGAATATTTTAAAATGAGGGTGGATGAAAAAACAATTTTAAAATATTGGGGGATGCCGCTTCTTCCCTCCGAATTATGTTTTTGCATACATATTACAATATAAAAACATTAAAAAACATTTTAAAATAGTGGGGGCTGACTCCTTCAAATCACCACTGAAGAAATTATATTGAAACCCCTATTTTGAAACCGGCTTTGAAATCGCTACAATAATATTCATACTTTAATATTTCAACACAAAACTTTTATATAGCGGTGACTGCCGCCCCAAGCCTCCGCTTAACAAATTATTAAAACTCTGAAACCAACTCTAAAATCGTTTCTAATTATATTTCCTCATATATATAATATTTCAACTACAAAACTTTTAAAATAGCGGGGACTGCTGCTTCAAAGCTCCCTTTAAACAAATTATTAAAACCCTGAAGCCAACTCTAAAATCGTTCCTAATTATATTTTCTCATATATATAGTATTTCAACTACAGAATTATAAAAAGCGCGAGATTTTACAACACCAGATTTTGAAACACAAGATTTTGATACGCGGGATTATAAAACGCGAGATTTATAAAAGCATGAGATTTTGATACGCTCCCGTTTCTTAAACATAAATGTATTTTTTAAAATGGTTGTAACTCGTATACTCAAAAGTGCTTGTTACAAATTTTGAATTTTCTCATGTCTTTAATGCACCAAATGAGTTCGTAGGTTGATTAAAAACTAACAAGCCGAATCCATAAAATTGAATTTGCACACCAATCTTACCTTTTCAAACAATAACTATGGCTTCTGTATTACGTTCCTTCAATTTATGTTTACGTGTTTATTAAATATAATCGAACACAGAATTTGAGTTGAATATTGGAGTTGAGTCGAAATTGGAGTCTTTCAAAAACTTGCTTTTTAGCACATTTTCAAAAAATTTTGTAAAAATGTACCTATATAGCTTCACTCTGTCCGTCCGTCCGTCCGTATGTTTACAAAAACTTTTACACCGTTTGGAATAGAGTAAAAAAATTTTACCCATGGGTAGTTTTTGCAAAAACAATAATTTCGTAGAAGAATTTTTTTCTGTAGCCCCACCTGTTACGAGGCTACAGCCCCCCAAAGTTGGAAAAAGCCCTATATTTAAATGGTTATTACAAGAGTTCTGTTAGATATATTTTCAATCTGAAAACGGCAAACGATAGCTGGTTTCATAAACTTTATAAATTTTTAAAAGGCAAATGTTTAGGGTTACCATATGGTACTAAAATTTAACATTACATAAAACTCAATTTTTGCAAAATTTTTGACCACACATATCTTCTGAACGGTTCAAGCTAGGGTCTTGAAATTTTGGGAGAAGTTAGATAATCAAAAACTAATAGGAGTCGGTTAACCAAATTTTTTTTTCAAGCCCCCTGTTTAGAAGCTATAAGGACTCCAAAATTGAAATTTTGCTATTTTTAAGCACCTGTAACTGTAACGGTTGAATACCTGTCCAATTTTTTTTTTTATTAATATACAAAATTTGAAGGTCCAACATTATATTTTAACATATGTTAAAGGTTTTTCTTAAATTTAAAAGCGGTTCTTTAAATTGAAGAAAGTGTCTCTAAGTTTTACCCATTTTTGCTTAGATAATAAAATTCTAAGCAAAATTCCACATTTTGGTTTAATTCCTAGAAACCAAAGGGGGAGAGGGGGAGGGGTAGATGATGTTAGGTCCTTGAGAAATTTGGCAACCTTCCCAATTGAAGGGCTATTAGAACTTAAAAATAAAAAATTTACTGTTTTTATAAGTAAGCAGTAACTTAGTCACCAACGTATATATTTCCTAAATTAAACGTTAATATTGAAGCTTCAACATTATATTCCGATAAAATACTTATTATGAAACACTATATTATTTTGAAAATGTGCTTTTTTAAAAACCCTTGGTTTTTTATCAGCACTTGTTTTAGTGGAAATATAAGAGTTATAAGATTTCCCGTCTTAATGTCTCTCATATCTGCATTACTTAGGCTAAGTATAAAAATATTTTCTTTAAAATTTTCTATTTTTCCATTTCTTGAAGATATAAATCATCCTTTGAAATATGAGCCTGTTAAATTTTTTATTTTCTTTTAAATTTAACTGATTTGACATTTTCTTTTTAAATTTTATAATTTTCTTTGATTTCTTATTTATATTTTAGATTGTTCGGATTTTAGTCTTAATTTATTTTCCCTTGTAAGAAATTTTGATAAGGAATATTTTTATACCCATATGACTAAAGGTCAAAAGGGTATACAAAATTTCTTATTAGGTTTGTGTCGCAAAGAACGAGGGGGTATTAGACATAGACCCAAAGATATTGATCGGTTCAGAATTGAAAAGTAAATCGATCAAGCTATGTATGTTTGTCCGTCCGTTAGTCTATTCGTTCGCACGATAACTCAAAAATTAGAGGAGCTAGAATTCTGAAATTTTATTAATTCGTTTTTACGCAATAGCCGTTATCGCTATTGAAATCCAGCCATTTTGGTCCACGGGTTCGAGTACCTGATACTTATTGAAACTGGGTTTCTTAAATTTTGCCAAAGATAGTTTAGTGTTATTGCCAAACTTTATGCAAAATTTGGTTGGCCTCATGCAGTGCTTTCGAGTAGCTGTCATACAACTTATATTTTCTTTTGCACATAATTCCAAAAGTAATTAATCGGATCATATAATGTTTACGGACATACGGATATCCCAGAATTGTTACAGTCTACTCTACAACACCTCTTTCTCGTTTTTGTATTAAAAAGTATATTAAAAACTTAAAAATAAGAAAAGTTTTTAAATAGGAAAATCTTATCTAAGAACTAATGAATTTGTTTTGCTGAAATGGTCCAGTAATCTTTTAAAAACACCAAAAACAAAAAAAAACACAAAATTTTTTTATCTGGGATGAGAAAAAAATGATGATTTTGATTAAAAATGACAGTTTAATTTAATTCTGTCAATTGACAAAAGAAAATGTTTTTCTTTTAATTTCGTCTTCAAAAAATAAAAATGGTACCTAAAAATGGTGCCTACCTAAAACAAATACCATGTTAATTTTCAAGGGAACGTTTCTCCACATAAAAGAAAATTAAATAAAAGGAAAATTATGGAGAAAGGGAAGGAATTTTTAGTAAAAATTGAAAGAAGATAATAATAATAAGGTTGAAATCAAAACTAAAAGTTTTTGAACTGTCGGCATACTTCAAAAATTTTAATAAAAAGCAATTAAAAAATTGTAAGTAAATGTGATTTGGTACAAATATTTTTCAAATTATCTTATAATATTTTTGTGAGGAAAATTAATTAGAAAATTACGAGGACTTGAAGAAAAACAATTACAACATCATTTCAGTCTTTTTAAAAAAGGCTCTCTATGTAAGTGAAAAATGCAGCTGATACATTTCTAATATTTTGTTGTCTGCACCTTAAACCTGAAATCTTCACATGAGTAAAGTTCAAAATTCTATTAGCACTTACTTACCTTTAAATACTTAGTTCTAGTATCTCACTTTAATAAGTTTTAATCAATATTAAGTTTTGGAAGAGTTGTTATTTAAATTTACATACTAGCTGTTGGCCCGTCACAGAATGACGGAAGGTCAATTAAAAGAAAACTTTTTCTAATTAAGAACTATTTCTTATTTCATTATATACCTACATATACATATATTGTTTATTAATACTATATTCTTAAATAAAATCGCAAACGTTACAATTTGTATTACGCAGATTATGCTTCGATTTTAGTAATAGATACACAAAAAAAAAAATTACTCATATAATTTCTTGTTGTATCTTAAAAACTTAAAGATGAATCTGTATACATAAAAACGAAAGTTTGTTTATTTGTTTGTTTGTTTGTTTGTAGCGAATAGACTCCTAAACTGCCCAGCCGATTTTCATGAAAATTTGTATATAGAGGTTTTTGGGTACGGAAAGAAATCGTGGCCCAAAAATTTTGCTCTAACGGACCGCCAAGTTGGGGCTCTGGTACAAGTATTTAAACTGTTCTAAAATGAAAACGATTTGACCGGTTGACCTCAAATTTTATATGTGTGAAGCAGCAACTTGAAAATGGAGTTGAGTCTGTTAACAGTCGGTCCTACGATTGGTCAAAAAAAATTTTTTAGAAGTAAATTACGTCAAACTTTGGAAAGTAGTTTGTACTGCTTTGAATTACAGAAAAGTTTCAAAAATTGCTAGAATAATCCTAGAAAAATCGTTTTAAAAAGATTGCTTTTATACATTTTAAAATTTATATGTGTAAACCGTGTGTAATTTTTGTGTTAACTTTTTGCAGTAACATCATCTTCAATTAAACCTCCATTGAGAGGCGCGGCTAATATGTTATAATAATCTACGTTTTGTTTTTTTTTAATTGAATAAAATGTTTGGGTTGTTAGTTTAAATCCCTTCTTGGTGAAATTTGTGTGCTTTCGAAAATTTTTAATTTTTAAAAATTAAATTCGACAAATTTGTTTGTTAATAAATAAATAAATAATTTTTATTTTTTTATAGGATCATTTTGTTTCAATGATGATCTATTTCTCTATCTATTAATTTGTTGTACACATATTTTTAAAAAAGGTTGCTATACATGGGTTTATTGTTCCACAACCTTTGTTTAGATTCACATCGAAATAATTGTTTGTGCCAAAATTCTATAATGTACCTAGTCAACATGCTTAATAATGTACCCATTTACATGTACGTATGTACGTATGTACGTAATGTCAAATGTGTTATAAATTTTGTTTTGAATTTTTTTTATTATACCTAGTTAAGTTGAAAAAAAATATATTTTGTTTGACTTCTATGGTGCATCGAGCTCCAGGTACCTCTCTACCAACTAAACATTAATATTTTATATTTTTATAATTGAATACATCCAATAAAACACATTTATTTGAATGCGTTTGTTACACCTCATTCTAGACAAATATATTAATAAAACAAGTAAAGAAACAGTCAGTCGGTGCAACCGACTTAGAAATACCCTACACCTATTTGGTTCAAATTTAAGGACATATCCATAAGTCATTTTAACACCATAGAAGCTGTTATTAATTTGATCGTCAGACATAGCTAACCAAATTAACTGTATAATACTAAAAACATTTTCTAATTACCCTATCTATTTAAAAATACTACAAATTCTTACTAATTTATCTATTTAAAAATATTAAAAAACAAACAAACTTGAAATAAATGAAAATATATTTATTCCAATTCAATTACAAAATGAAAAAATTCTAATTATTAAATTTTGTGATAAAAAGATAATCAAAGCATAATATATTTAATAATCCAAATTTTTAAAAATTGCAATTATTTTAAATGGTTAGTTTATATACCTAATAGAAAAGCTTATAAACGCAAAATATGCAATAAATGTATTTCTAAAATACAATTAAAAATTTACACCTTTTCATATAATTCATTTAAATATAAAAATAAATTTTACATAAATGCAGCAAGTACCTTTGAACATAGCTGAACCACTACAATTAAGTCTAGATTTCGGAGACACATAGGACATAGGAAATATATTCATTGGCTTCGAAATTAAACTCGACCACAACCAATTTCCATGGTACTTTCATTACTAGTAACCTACTGTTAAATTTCATCAAAATACCGGCATTATTTTTTGAGTTATGGTGTTTGTAAGATATATGTTTGTTAGTCCTTGAACTTTTCAAGGGTTCCAGGACCCGAAATTATGGTACGATTTCGCCCATATGCAGTCCCGTCATACTTTCAATCCTAGTTAACCCTTGTACACAATTGGAACGCTCTATCTTAATTTTAAGTTACTAGTTTTATTAATTTCGATGATAAGCTTTTACACATTGGGGGGTCTAAGAGAGGTTCTGAACCACCACTCCAATTAATCCCAAATTAGGGGGGCACGCAAGAAATAGTAAAGAACACCCTTGTGGCAAATTGGAAGCTTCTACATTTGTTTCAAGTTACTATCTTTATTAATTTCGAAAATATGCTTTAAGGGCCTAAGAACTGAGTGGCTGGTCCCCGATCCACTACTCCAATGGGGCCCAAATTTCAAAGACACTTACGAAATAGGAAGGGACACCCTGATACCAAATTTGGAGGTTCTATCTTCATTGGTTTCGGAATTATGCTCGTTTGGCCTAAATTCGATCAAAAAGTTCTAAGTTCCGAACCCATTGTCCAATCCTCACCGTACGTAATCACCGCCGTAGTTTCGCTGCCAATAACCTACAGCACAAATTTCATGAAGATAGCCTCATTAGTTGTTGAGTTATCGTGATTTTTTATATATGTTCCTTAGCCCTGACATCGATTAAAAGGTCCGGAATCCGAACCGTTGGGCTGATTTCGCCCTTATATAGTCCGCGCTGTACTTATAGTACTGGTTAACCCTTGTACACAATTGGAACGGTCTATCCTAATTTTAAGTAACTATTTTTAGTAATTTCGATTATAAGCCTTTAAAACTTGGGAGGTCTGAGAGGGGTACAGAACCACCACTCCAATTGATCCCAAATTAGGGGAACACGCAAGAGATAGTAAAGAACACCCTTGTGGCAAATTGGAAGCTTCTACATTTTTTCAAGTTGTTATCTTTATTAATTTTAAAGATATGCTTTAAGGTCTTCGGAAATGTGTGGCTGGTCCCCGACCCACTACTCCAATGGGACCCAAATTCACAAGACACTTAGGAAATAGGAAGGGACACCCTGATACTAAATTTGGAGGTTCTATCTTTATTGGTTCCGGAATTATGCTCGTTTGGCCTAAATTCGATCAAAAAGTTCTAGGTTCCGAACCCATGGTCCAATCCCGACCTTACGCAATTCCCGAAATAGTTTCATTACTAGTAACCTACAGCACAAATTTGATGAAGATAGCGTCATTAGTTGTTGAGTTATCGTGATTTTTTATATTTGTTCGTTAGCCCTGAAACCGATTAAAAGGTCCAGAATCCGAACCCATGGGCCGATTTCGCCCATATGCAATCCCCGCCGTACTTTCAGTCCTAGTAACCTACAGTTAAAATTTCATCAAGATAGCTCCATTATTTTTTGAGTTATCGTGCCTACGGACGGACGGACGGACGGACGGACGAACATGGCTATATCGACTAAGGCGGTCACGCTGATCACAAATATATATACTTTTCCATATCTAGCTCGCTTCCTTTAGGTGGTTACAAACACCATACCAAAGTTAATATACCCCTTTACCTATTCTATAGGTGTAGGGTATAATAATTACATATTACGTATAATTTAGTAAGCAATATTGGTAAAGTCTTCGGCTGCTAGGCTGAATTTTAATTTGTCTTACATCTTTTGCATTTTTTCTAAATTTGTATCTTAAAACTATTTTGATAAGTATCTTAATTAATCAATATACTTACTAATATAAAATTATTATCTTTTCTATTTTCAAATCTTGAGATTACTTTCTAGATTTTTTAACTAATCAATATACTACGTTTTTATGTTATTTTAGGTTTACGGCTATTTTTCTATTATTTAAATTGTGTTCCAAATAAAAGTCACTAGCTATCTTTATACCCGTATGACTATATAGTCAAAGGGTATAATAAATTTGCCATTACGTTTGTGACGCAGAGAAGGAGGGGGGGTAGATATAGACTCAAGTGTATGGATCGGATCAGAATCGAAAAATAAATCGATTTAGCTATGTATGTCCGTCCGTCCGTCTGTCCGTCCGTCTGTCCGTCCGTCTGTCCGTCCGTCTGTCCGTCCGTCCGTCTGTCCGTCCGTCCGCACGATAACTCAAAAACTAAAGGAGCTAGGGTCTTGAAATTTTCGCAAATTCGTTTTTTTGCAATAGCCGTCATCGCTATTTAAATCCAGCCATTTTGGTCCATGGGTTCGGATAGCTGCCATACAACTTCCTTTTTTATATGAGTATTACTCTGTACCTATTACAGCTACGTGTCTGGAATTTTGGAAAAACTAGTTTAGTTTTATGGCCAAAGTTTTTGCAAAATTTGGTTGGTCTACTGCAGAGGGTTCGAGTAGCTGCCATACAACTTCTAATTTTATATGAGCATTACTCTATACCTATTGAAGCTGGGTGTCTGAAATTTTTCCAAAAATAGTTTAGTGTAATGGCCAAAGTTTGTGCAAAATCTGGTTGGTCTACTGCAGAGGGTTCGAGTAGCTGCCATACAACTCCTTCTTTTATATGAGCATTACACTATACTTAATAAAGCTGTATGTTTTAAATTTTGCCAAAAGTATTTAACCAGATGATATAATGTATATGTTACGGTCATACGGGTATCCCAGAGTTGACACAGTCTACTCTACTACACTCTTCCTCGTTTTTGAACTAATTCTAGTCTAAGGTGTTGAAAGTTTAGATTATGATTATCCCGAAATATTAATATTGAAAGTATGTGTCCACATTTTGGATAAAAGGAAGAGTCTTTCTTATCAAAAAGAATTTTTTTTGTTGCAATTTGTAGCCAAGTTTAATGTGGCAGATTTTTACGTCAATTTTTTTTCCCTTACTGATTTCGTATTCTGATTCTAGAGATGTTAACAAGTGTGTATGTAGAAAGCTGTTTGTGTTATACCAGTTAGCTTGCCAAGTGTTTTGGATAAATTGCTTAATTTGATTTGTTTTTAAATTTAAGAGATAATTATTTGAGTCTATAATCGGACTCTTTATAGCTAACTTTTGGCTTCTCAGTCTGCAAATTCGTTTCACTTAATTCCGTTGTTACCGGGGATCCGGTTTTATTAATTCCCTTCTTACTTGACTTAAAATGTTTCTGATGGCTTTTACTAAGTTGTTTGTGTATTTCCGTATTGCAATTAGGACACTTAAAATGTCTGAGTAAATATATATTTTTGACTTATTTTGCTATAGACACAGCTTAAGTGCTTCATGTATTGCTACTAACAACATCTACTTTAATTTGTTTTGGTTAGTTGAACATTTTAAATATTTTTTATTATATTTTTGTAAACTTTGTTTTTTACTTTAATAATTAATTTCATTGTTCTTTTCTTAACTTTCATGCTTTTTTCATTGAATTAGAGGTATTTAATTAACTTATTAAATTTTTTAACGAAATGGTTGTTCATATTTGGAAGGGGTTTTGGAATTTCAAAAATGGTATACGAATGAGATTTTCATTTTAGTTTTAAATTCAAATTCAAAATTGCATATTTTTAGGCAGTTTTTTTTTTAATTTTATACTACAGCGGCTATTATAGCTAGTATTTAAATAACCTATTAAACTTCACTCTTTCAGGAGGAATATTTAATTACAAAAATGAAAAAATGTATATATATATCTATATATATATAAACGAAAGTTTGTTTGTTTGTTTTTGTGTAAGAATAGACTTGAAAACTGCTCAGCCGATTCTCATGAAAATTTGTATATAGAGGTTTTTGGTTACGGAAAAAAATCGTGGGCTAAAAATTTAGCTCTAGCGATACGCCAAGTTGGGGCTGTGGTGCAAGTACTTAAAATTTTTTGTTCTAAAATGAAAACTGACCGATTGACTTCAAATTTCGGAATCATCACTTATAGATTTTCCAAAATTGAGTTGACACTATTAACAATTTTGGAATTTGTTAACCCATGTTGGCCAGACGGTTGCTCAAAAAAAATTTCGGAACCAAATCTTGTCCAATTTTGCGAAGTACTGCTTCCCTAAAAAGAAAGCCTCAAAATAAAATTTTGTTGAGTTCTGTTAACCCATTACAACATAACATCTTTTTATAGGTTTTTTCAATCCTTTACTCGAAATTAGAAACGGTTTGATCGATTTTCTTCAAATTTTGTATACGTGTTGCGTTTTATAAAACCTCCATTGAGAGGTGCAGCAACGCGCTCCGGGTATTAGCTAGTAAATATATATCATCGACAAATTAAAAATAAAAAACTACAACCTTGATAATGCCTAACACTCTCACTTTATTTGTTTTAGTTCTAATATTATATACGAATAGTTTTATTCAATTCTTTTTGAACTTAGAGTATCTATACAAGGAAAGAAACCCCTACTAAGTAATGACAATATAAAAATTTGTAAATGGATACCGGATATTATAGCCTTTATATATGTAAAAATAAACAAACAAAAAAACAATAAATAAAAAGATTTTATCTTGAAAGTCTTGTTTTTCTAAATAAAAGTATATAGAATTAGAAATGTAAATGGATTCTGTAATGTTATCTGATAAAATATTTATATTCTATTTTTTTTTGCACATTATCTATACATTATCAACTAGATATTATACATTTGAGAAAGATATATTTATACAAAATGTAATAATATAAGTATGTATATATACCAAATGTAAATACTAAATTCTTTTTAAAATTTTATTATATTCAATGAAAAAATCAATCCTCAATCAATTATCCTAGATTTTTAGGATGTTTGTAGATTTAATATTTATATATGTATATACATAATATATATGTATATATATAATATATATTTATGTTTTTTATATTTTATAACAGATAACTATTACTATAATACTATTATTCTGAAGTATTAATTTAGAAATAGTAAACATAACCTATATTAATTCTTTGTATGTAAAGAGTTATTTAGAACGAATATTTATAGTTTGAGTATTAAATTACCCATAAAAAACTAATTTTAAAAGATATTTTCTTGGAACGATAAATTTTAAAGTTATTTTTTGATTAATAGGCTTTTTATGAGCACAGCTATAATAAGTATATCTTAATATTTTACTTGTTTTAATCTTTATAATATAAATACTGAAAAAAAGTTTACCTAAACTTAGCCCTTAACTTAGAAAGACAAAAAATATCAAATTATAAATTAATTATTTTGAATCCCTTAATTTTTGTTCAATTATACATATCAAATACTTATAAAATTGCTTATGCTGTTCTATTACTACTGGCAATCATACCTCCTTAGTTTTAAAATAATTTACACTGTGTTCGGATAATATCTCTTAAACCATTATCTTAAGGCGTTGCTCTTAATAAGCTTAAGTCTTTCGGTGACATGTCTAAAGTCTCGTCAAAGAACGCCAAAACTCGACCGCAACGCATACGCCGTGGGCATCACGTTCGGAGATAGATCGTGTAATGGCACCCAAGCCGTGGCGGTGGTCGCGTTCATGGATTGTTCCCAGCGTGACTAGATTATGAAAACTAAATAATATGGCTCTCAGAAATATTCAGATTTTATAGTGGGTTACAAAATCACAGGGTTGTAAGATTTTTCTAGAATATGTACTTACTTATATGAAATATTGAATGTTACTTTTAATTCATTTTGGTGAGACAAAAGTCCCATTTCATTTCTGACTTATTGAAATAAGTTAAAAACCGCAATGGGATTTCTGACACATATCATCAGTCTTACAAATACGTTTGATTTATTTTTAACAAGTCTACCTTTAATATCAACAACAATTACAATTATTTTGATTGTAAAATTACTATCAAACAAAAAACGCGCACTAATAAAGACTACTTTAAAATTTCTGTAAAGATTTATTTTTTAGCTATTGGTTTGTTGGGTGAAAAACGTCTAACTTCAGTCAGAGTAGCTTTTCT
>OY720443.1:93576032-93861032 GCA_963082915.1 Dolichopus griseipennis
TTCATGGATAAATAAAACTGATTTAATATAGAGAAAAAAAAATTTTTTTATTTCATATTATTTTAATTACATTTTTTTTTGTTTTTTAATGAATTTCCATTTGATATGTCGGATCCTGTTTGATTGTTTGTAAATCAATTACAGTGAAATCCGTTTTATATTCTGTATCTACCATCATAATTTTTTCTGCTTCTCCTTCATCTGTAATTCTTTCAACTAATATTTCTCGATATTCATGACATTGAATTTTGAGATACTTTTTAATAAAAATGCTTTCATATTCACATCTCACAGTGAGTTTTTGATTCTCACCAAAATTCAATACAAAATGTCTATAAAATATATGCTCACTATTTATTATTCCACCAATATTCTGCTCTTTTAAAACTAATTCATTTCTAAAAGCTTTAATAGCATCATCTATAGATCCATATTGTGGTACTGAATCAGCTTTATCTGATAAAAATTGATCAACTGCTTGCAAAGTAGTTAATGGTTGTATTGTAGTTGTTGTTGTAATTTCACTAGTATTTGTTTCTAAGGAAATTATATGTTTTAAAAACTGAACTGATAAAATTACTTTAACAGTCTCATTATTTGGAAGTAATATATAAAAATATGTGCTCCCAAAAGCTGATTCATCCAATCTAATATTGGAAGTTGGAGCTGAATTTGCTTGAATAGTAAACAAGCAAAATATTAAAATTAAAAATGATTTCATTGTCACAAAAAAAACTTTGATCTATCTTCATTCAGGGTTTATACAGTAATGTTCGATTGGAAATTATAAATATATAAGTTATACTTTTTATTTTCTAGAAAGTTCTTTATTATGTACAAACTTTACTTGACTTATAATAGAACACGCATACATAAAGAGCGGTAAAAATTTATCTCTTCCATCTGAAAAAGCTTCCATATAATCTAAATATTCCTCTTTTAAACTTTCAAGTAATTTTCTAAATTTAATTAACACGTCACCAATTTTTGATTTTTTATTTTTTTCATTATATGCATTTTCTATTGAATATATAAATATAATTCCTTCATCGATTCGTTTCCTTATCATTGACTTTTTCAATTCGTCCTGATTTTCTTCATATTCATTTCTTGTCAGTGGCAATAAATCAATATTTTCAGTAATTCCTTTATTCTTACCAGCTGGCAGAACATTTGAAATATTCTTTTCAATCATCTCCCAATCATCTTCTTCAGAAAATGGACAATCAGCATGAAAATGATTAGGTGCTGGCCTTTTTTTATTTGTTAAACCTCTTATTTTACCAATAATAGATATATCACCACCATATACTTCTATTTTTAGATGTTGCCAATCCAAAGGAGATAAATCGAATTGATTAGTAAATGATTCACCATTTCTAATTTTAAATAAACAAATTTTTTCACCGCCTTCTGGAGTTATATGTACCTCCAAAAAATCGTGAAATATTCTCCAATTAATTATTTTAATTGAAGCCCATTTCCGACCACAAATACAATATTTATACCCATGTAAAATATTATCAGCCCAAAACATTATGATGCTTATACTTAATAGTCTAATCAGATTATGATATATTTTATGTTAGAATTAGTCTTTTATAGAATTCTGAGTATCAAATTATTATTAGAAAAAAAAAATATATATATATATATATATATATATATTAAATTATTTATTTATTATAAACCCCCAAAAAATTGTTACATTTCAAACAATAATGATTTACATTTTTCATGTTATCAGTACAATATGGAATACAACAACAACACCATAATCCTATCAAACACATTAATAGAGCTGCAATATGAGTTTTGTTAGCATTTTCATATTCAACTCTCGTTACATTTCTTTCACCTGGGGATAAGGCCCAAATGATGTTTTAAATGCTTGTTGTACAAATACAGTTGAACCAATACGTCCTTGGTTTGTGTTGTATGACGATGATGACTCCATCAATGTCTTTGATTAACTAAATTCTTTAGAAAAAATTAAAAAAAATCTTCTCTGGGTAAGAGCATAGAATTGGGATCGAACCTTATACTAATAAACTTACCTAATTGATTTTATCTGCACCCTAGCACTCCTACCCACAGAAGATTTAGTTAGCACTTGCTATTTTCATATTTTATTTAGATAAATTAGCTATTTAATTAGTTTTAACCAAACAATGGAGTTCGCAAGAACAATTCATATGTTTAATAAATTTTATTTACAAAATAAAATAAAGTTTAGAAAGAAATATAAAAAGGAAATTAAGAATCTTATTAAGTTTCTGAGGAATTATGCTGAGTCAACACTAATTCAATTTAATTCACTCAAAGAAGATCAAGATGATAAATGGATGGATTTGGTTACACATAATTCAACCAAATTTTTTAAAATATCGTTATTGCGATTAGCTAAAATCGTAAAAAAATTTAAAGAAAATAATTATAAATATCGAAAAACTTTAAAAATAAATAAAAAAACTTTGTAATACTACTATATTTTTTTTTTTTTTTCTTTTTAAATTAAGAATAGGAATCCCCTGACGTCATTTCAGATTTTTATTTTACAATTTAAATAATTTTAATTAAGAACCTTCAAGTTAATTTCTTGTATTTTCTTTTTCTAATCTTCTATTTTTTTTTTTAAATGATAAGAAACTTTTAAATTAAAATTTTTTTGTTATTGTTCTTTTTTCTTTTTTTCTTTTGTTTTAAGAAATGTGTTTTACCGACGGCAAATTCTATTTCATATAAGAAATGTGTTTTACCGACGGCAAAACATTAAAAAAGTGTCACAGCTCTCTCATTGTATAACTACTTAAGCATTACACTACACCTAATAAAGATGAATGTTTTAAATTTTTCCAAAAGTAATTAACCGTATGATATGTTTATATTACGGTAGTGCGGGTATCCCAGAGTTGACACAGTCTACTCTACTACATTCTTCCTCGTTTTATTTTGCTTTTTATTATTGTTTAAATAAATGTTCAAAAAATGTCTTTATAGTCAAAGTTATGTAAAACGTATTTAAATCTTACCAAAATTATCTAATTCCCTAGTTTTATTTTCAATACCTAGTTATAGTTTCATGAAATTTCAATGTAGATTTTTTATCATCGATATCTTATTTAAAATTCAGGAGAAGTAAAATATCAATCAAATTATTATTTACTTAAAACAGCTAAGGTATTTTTATGACAAACAAACACATAGCGTAACCTAAAGAAATATATTTCAGTACATGCAGATTCGATACATAAAAATTTAATTTTTATTAATATCAAGGAGCCTAGTTTCACCTTTACTTAATTTCAATTCAAAAAGTTTTAAAACTAAAAATTCAGCCAAAACAATCTGAATTAAAAAATTTTCAGTTCATACTTTATACCTCACATTAAAGTTTTATGATGGATCTCAAAATATTTGGAAATTGTATGATATAATTGTATCAAGAAACTTTCTCCTAATCTTTAATATCAATTTTTTGTAGTAATTTTCCACTTTAAAAAGTTTTCTAATTTTCTATATTTTTCTTTCATTTCCAAAATATTATTATTTAAAGTTATTGTTTCTTTTTTTTTTTTTTTCTTACCTTTTTTCACCTTCCAAAAGTAAAAGTTTTTGTTTTTTTTTTTATATATTTTGTGAAATAAAAAAATATAACTATACTTATAATATAATTTGTAATGTTGTTGTATACATGTTTGGGTCAAATTTTAAAACAATATCACGTGTCTGAGGAGGGTTTGTAACATGAAAAAAAACCGAGATGTGAAAAAAGTCTCCCAACAAACTTGTCACAAAAAATAACTCAAAACTCTTTTGGAGATTATAACTCCGATGAGTGCTCAAGAGTTTTTCATGGGCCTGTGACTTCTTAAGCTGCATATTTTAAATTCAGTTAAGTTGTCCAAAAAATTTTAAAAATATAATTTAAACAAAAAATCGAGAATTCCTAAAACTTATATTTTATAACCAATTTAAAAATTTTGTAAGCACTCATCAGAGCTACAATCTGACAGAGACAGATTTTTGGTCATATATCTCCCGAGGACCTTTGACATCGGAACTTTTCTCATACCGCCAAAGTATATGCTTCTGAAAATAAATGTGAAATATATCATTTCTTTATAACCCTTTTTTACATTTTTTATTCTTCTGTAAAATAAAAGTTATTGGGATCTTTTTATCCACCCACCAAAAAGGCCATCATCATCAGTGTACTATATCACACAATACCTACCATTTAACTATACCACTTAATTTTTTCACAATTTCCATAATTTTAAAAAAAAATGTTAAGTAAGGGATTGGCAAAATATACTACATCCTCTTGTACTATCCTATATTGTATTTGTTTTCATGCTATCCCTTTTTTGATATCACTGACAAACAAAGGATACACATTATTGTGTTATTTTGCAATAACACTTCCAGGTCACGCAAGGGCTTATTTTACTTTCTTATAAAGGTTTTGCTTTTATTAAGAAAATATAAATTATGGGTTTTCCTTATTTAGATTTACTTTTTAAATCAGGGAATGATTTTTATACACTATCTTATGAATATAAGTCAATATATCTTATTAATAAATCTATTAATATTCCCTTATCAATATTTAATATTTTAAAAGCCAATTAAATAATTTCAAAAATTCATGAAAGATTTAATCTACTTTATAAAAATTTCAAGTAAAGGTTTCTTTTCTATAATGAATGACAAATGTCATGATATGTGAAACCGTGTTAAATGAGACAAAAAGTCATTATAAGTTACTTATTATGATAAGAATTAGAAACTAGAAGAAGAGCACTGAAGTCATGTGTTATAAATGGAAATCAGTTGATTTGAATTAAGCATATAGTAAAAAGCCGTGCAAGAAGAACGAAAACCGTATTTTTAGATCAGTCAGATTTAAACCTTTTATGGAAATCTCATTTTAATAATTTTCAGCCTTAATTCCAATTATTGAATTTCATCTATAGAGTTTTTCGATTAATTTGGTGATACATGTAGGTAAGACGTACATATATGTAGGTATGACTTAGACAGAGAATATAAAAAACTGATATATTATTTTATGATCCCATTGGAAAATATTTAATTATTACAGCTATAAGAGGTTTACAAGACATTTAATCTCCCTACAACCTTTTCTTTCCTTCTTACCAAACAATTCGATTTTAGTACGAAAGCATCTACCGTTAGGCGTAGAATAAACTCAAGGGTTTGCTACAATTTAGAAAACGAAAACAGTTTTCACCTCATTTTTACTTTTCCATTCAGTCAGATTAAAAATATGTTCACATTATATCTGCAGATATAGCTATTTACAATGAATGATAGGCTTTAAAAGGATGATAATGAAAATGAGAATAGGTTTGAGTGTTTTAGGGTTCTTTCTTTGATGTATTAATATATATTATCTGATTTTATATTTATAAAGCCCTATAAAGGTATATGAATATACATATAAATATAAATTATTTTTATTTAAATAAATAATAATATACACGCATTCAGTGTTGTTAAAAGTATCACTTTCATTGAGTGTAAAAGTGAAAATAAATAAAAAAAAAAACTGATCTCTTACAGAGTTTTTTTTATTAGTAGTGGTGTGTATGTGAAGTGTAGAGCACATGTGAAGGATAGAGTTTAATATTCATTTACACAATGAAATTTAAAAATAATATAAATATATTTATATTATTTATATTCTACTTTATATTATGTGATCAAATTAACTTATTTCCTTTGTATTAAAATATGATTTATATAAATTTTTTATACAGGGAGCGTCACCAATTGCCCATCTCTAGAACTACGGAATATTTTCGGGTTCAAAAATAAACAAAAATGTCTTTCGGAGATAGCGCCGATCCATATTGGTTTGGAAGAAATAAAAAAGAAAATAAATTAATAGTTGTTCAAATTTTGTATCTATAAATTCAAAACCATAAAGAAAATAAACTAACAATTGTATACAGATCAAGAGCTTGGGTGAATTTCCTTTCTAACATTTTGTCCAACAGCTTTTTAAATATCTTAGGATGAGATTTATTGGAGCTTACAAACATTGTATATAAATCATGCACTCAATTAACTTAAATTTTAAATGTTTATTAGATTCAATTCTGATCAAATATGTTTGTAATACTTTTATTTAGTACTATAACGCCTTAAAATATGCAAAACAACATAACCCAAATCAATTTGTATATCCACCATAGTATTTACATATTTTCTTTTCCCAATTCCAAAGTAGCCTATTCCACACGAATTTTTAAAAAAACGGAAAAATTGCCTAACCACAATTTCCTTTATATTGCTGTTTTATTTTTCTTTTATATAAATTTTCCATTTTCTTTGTTTTTCCACCAAAATTAAAATGGAAAAGTGAAAAAACAATTTTGTTTAATGTAAGGTAAAAAAAATTCACGTATTTTCACATTTTATTTTCATATTTTTTCAATTATTTATTTTTTTTTTGAGCCTTTAAATTTATGGAAACTTTTGCAGAAAGAAAGAAAAACAAAGCCCCAAGGCAAGTAGTGTTTTTGTTTCTCAATTTAATGTCGCTGTTGTTCCAAAAGATATTAATATTTTTCTTTTGATTTTGCAATTTTTTCAAACATAAAGTAAAAATTTAAAAAAAATTTAAATGGACATGAGTTAATTGCGTGAATATTGGGGAAAATATTTTGTGTTTAGATATTATGGCTGCCGGAAATAGTCCCGAAAAAAGATATTTTCTAAGGAAAAAATTAAATAATATGCAAAAACATTGTATATTACAACTTTAATATAAAATAATACCCCAAATCTATTCAAAATTAAATAATTCCCAAAAATTCTTTTACGAAATTGTTACGAATAACCCTATAAACTATTCTCGGAATTCTTAAATTATTTATATTAATTAAGGGTTCACTACATTTGTATGAATAATAAAATCTTAAAAAAAATTGGACTGGTTTAAAAAATGGCTACGAAATCAGGGTAAAGGCAATACTGGAATATTTAAATCTATGAAAGAAAGTATGTGCAAGATTCTGTATTAGGATGGTTTTAAAAGTTTATTTCAAAAGTAGAATTACACGGCTAAACAGAATATTTATATATTATATGTATATATTCGGTGACTATTTCATTATTTTCCTGTGTAACGAGTTATTTTGGGGATTATTTCTTGCATGATACTTCTCAGGAGCCATTAACATTGTACATAAAATGGTTGAAGAATATTTCAATGCTATTAAAATATGAGATACAAATACGAATACATATCAATATATAAATGTATATAGAATATATGTATTTTATTATATAAATGAATATATAATATAATATATTTTTAAGAACACCTTAAAATAACTAAGTAATTCTATAATGATAAATTTGTTCTTCCTTTGAATGAAAAACACGAATTTTGTATTTATACTCGAAAAAAAAGATCTTAAAGAGAAGATTCACATATTCAACAGGATTCTTAGAATTTAATAATTAAATTTGGTTTTATTTTATTTTTTTTTATAGATAAACGAGATACTCTTAAATTTTTCCAAGTTTTCCAATCCATTAAATTGATTAACTTTTAAATTTGGTGATAAAATTATAATAAAATTTTTTTATTTTAAATATTTCATGTAATAGGGTACAAATGGGTATAGATTCGATTTTTTGTATTTGTGTCAATCAAAAATTCAGGAAAATACCTAGGAATGACACTGGATGTCAAGCCAAGGTGGAATGATCATGTTAAAAAGAAAGAACTAGAACTTGAAAATAAATATAGAGAAAATTACTGGCTCCTAGTTACTGGGCGTAAGTCTAAATTAACAAATTATAATAAGTGTTAATTTACAACTAAGTAATTAAACCTGTATGGCATTCAACTTTGGAGTTTTGCCAAGCAATCACATATTAAAAAAATACAAACATTTCAGAATAAAGTCCGACGTAACATAGTGAGTACTCTCTGGTATGTACGTAATAGTGGCATTCGTAGAGATTTACAAATTCCCAAAGTTATAGATGAAATAAGTATGTCATAAAACATAAAGCTCGTCTTGAAGAGCATATAAATATTGAAGCTGCTCAGTTAATAAATAATTAGATTATTCTAGGAAGGCTTAAAAGAAAAACCTTTTGATAAGAAGTACAGTTTTCCTTAGGGAAAGTACACAAAACCTATACTCAAACCAAAGATAGCAAAAAATTAATGGTTAGTCAGTTCGACAAGTTTTAATATCTATCTTTGGTTTGAGCATAGGTTTTTTTTGAGTATATCTTTCGAAGTTTCCCACCAATTCACGTAAAATAAAAAAAAACTAATTTGAAAATCGAAGATGCTTCATTTTTTACTTATGTAGAAGCAAAGAATATTAGGGTACATTTATTTTGAAGCATCGATTAAAGATCATCATACGAATTAAAGTCGCGGATATTATTTAAATTTCTTCTCGGTTTTTAATTTACAAGGTGATTCTTAATTAAGTTCACTGCTATAAACCACTGCATAGATACTTATGAGTAGATAAAATTTGTATATGAGAGTTAAGCTAGGCATCTTCTAGTTTCCAAGATATGGTGGCTTAAATGACTGATATTGACCTTAGGACTTCAATAGTACCATAGACCTTAATAGTAAACAATTTTTAAAGATTACGTAAAACAACAGTTAGATAGACCGTGAAATTTCCCCAAACGAAAATATTGTAATTCACAGTATTCGAAAATATTATGAAAATATATTTTAACATCATTTTATAAATTTAAATTTTCTTCTGTGATATTGTGCAACAAAATAGGAACATTTATATTTCAATGGCATAATGTGCTAAAAGTAGCACTTTTATAATTAATAATTGCTTTTAGAATACAAATTTAGTTTTTAATAATACCGACATTATAATATGTTATTAATACTTTACATTAAAAATGGAAATCTATTTTCAAATCACGTGCAACCTTTATCTGATATCAACAAAATTAGAATATTTTTCCCCCTAAATAAAACTAAAAATGTTTTTATTGGTTTTATATTAGTTTATTAGTTTCTCTTTTAATGCTATAATCCGACATGTGTGACAAAATATTTAAAACACAAGAATTATGTTTTTACTTTTAACCCCCAACGAATAAAACTGTAGTTTACCAATATATCTATAAATTTTAAGTTATGAGGAAAAACTAAAAAGGTGAAACAATGGCATACCATCCCAAACTATTAAAGACACACATACTGAGTTTTTCAAATAGAATACATAATAGTTCAGATTATTTTATTCAAAGCTGAAATGTATGTTTTTTATCTTTTAAGCCCTTTTAAACTATGAAATTCATGGAATTAATCTAAATAGAAAATAAAATATATTAATGAATAAATTATTATATACTGGAAATGAATTTTATTTATCACATTTTTTTCACCAAACCCAGTTATGAGTTCAACCCATTTAAAAATAAATAAAAAATAATATAAATAACGATTATTAATTATCGAGTTTTCTATCAATGAAAAACTATATAAAATAATAATTGGGTCAAAATCATTTATTGAATCACAACTACTTTTTTTTTATCATTTAAATATTATTGATGAATTTAAATTTAAAAAAAAATCAAAAAGTTGCCAGGAACTATAAATAAAAATAGCAATTTTATTTATTTAATACTTTAATTAAAAAATTGAATTGAATGTAAAAGAATTTATGTGCTTGTACACGCCTGAGTGTATGCAATTAATAACCCAAATTAAGCAAGAAGGAGTTGTATGGCAGCTACTCGAACCCTCTGCAGTAGTATAAGCAAATTTTGTAGATTATTTTTGGCCATAAAACTAAACTACTTTTGGAAAAATTACAGGCACCAAGCTTCAACAGATATAGAGTAATGGTTATATAAAAAATAAGTTGTATGGCAGGTACTCGAACCCGTGGACCAAAATGGCTCGATTTAAATAGCCATGACGGCTGCTACATAAAAACGAATTTGTGAAAATTTCAAGATCCTTTATTTTTTGAGTTATCGTGCGGACGGACGGACATATATAGGTAAATCGACTCTTCCTGTTCTCGGTTTAGTGGTTTAGAATTAAATTAATAGATGCTATTCAAAATCGGAGTATCGGGCATACATAGCTAAATCGATTTATTTTTCGATTATGATCCGATCTATACACTTGAGTCTATATCACAATCGCAAACGTAATGGCAAATTTAGTATACCCTTAGTGGTATAAAAATGGAAATAAAGTCTAATTGTAAATTAATATTTCAATCCTTATGTATTAAAGCAAATGTGTATCTCTAAATATTCTGGACAATGGGATAACGCGGATTTCGTTTTGACCAAAATTCTTCTAACAGATATATAGTACATAGACAGATAATGGCTAAGGGGCATCCTTTATTTTGTAGTCAAACATAATGAAATATAAAAGTGATGTGCAAAGATGATCTGCTAGAAAGATCAACGGGTCAAGTAATATATATACGAGTTGTACAAATCAGGGCTTCTATGATATTTTAATGGGGATTTGGTGGCTATATAATTTTATATTTTCTTTAACCAAGAGTTAGAAAGTAAAATGATGTTATGTTTAAATTTAAGTGAAAAGTACCACTGGAACAGTAGAAGACTACTACTCCTAAGCCTCCCTATGGAAGGTTTCAATAGTTTTTGAGTGGTAGTATGAGGGCAGTATCCTTGATATGTAATATTATTAAATTTTCAAATATGAACAAAATTTTGATAACAAAATAATTACGTATAATTTCTAAGTTATTTAAGTAAATGTTAAGTATTTCATAAATTTTTATTTATTTGGTTTTAAAATCAGAATTTCAATAACTTTTAAGCGGGGCAGCAGCAACCAAAAATCTAGATTATGCCTCATATTTCAGAGTCTCACATATAAACATATATAAAATTCTGAAAAAAGAGACAATACTGATTTTGAATTCAAGACTTATTTGAATTCTATAGGCTTTATTGTACATCGTCATTTCAACTAGCGAAGTACCCTCAAACTCATTAAATACAGTTTCTTTACTCATTTGTTGGTTAACTTTAAGTTGAAAAAAAAATTGTTTTAACAAAATTTCATCTTATGAAGGTTCTGAGTATGTCATCATATAAAATTTGATTATGATACACTTAAGTCTAGGCTTTGATTTTTATAACCCATACACCACGTGATATAATACATAAAAATCTTCAAATTTAATAGTATGTCTTCTTTTATTTTATATTTATTTTTATTACCAACAACGGTTTTTTTACAACAACAATTTCTTTACTTTTATAAATTTATCAAATAAAAAAAAAAAGAACAATGAAACAAAAATATCTTAAGGATATTAAATTGAGTTTTTTTTATGAATGAATAACTTCAACTCAAAATAAGAGCAAAAATATAAATATAAATAAGCTTTATATTCTCTTTTGTTTTGTTTTATAGTATGTGGTTCTATTGAATATTACATTATATATATACATATATGTATTGTGCAAGAGTTTACATTAAAAAGTTTACAAATTCACTGTAAGGAATTAATAAAACGGTTTTTTTCCAATATATTTCAATGGCCAAATTTTAATCATCATTTATTTTAATTTATAGGTATTTCAGATTAAAGAACATTTCTACAGAAATATACGTGGAACTCTATACCTAATTTCTAATATATAAGTAGAGCATTGCTTACTTATTATACTTATTATATAAATATTTTGTAGAAGGTATACATTTTGCACGTGAAATGGTCGCGCAGAAATTGCTCCGACTCTTCCTACCCTCATTTTGAAGATTTAGAATTAAATTAATAGATTTCTAGTCAAAGCATATAATTTAACACCTAATTTCTTAGGTACGTAGAACTAGAATTTTAGGTGAACTTTATACCTAATTTCCTAAATTAGATGTTTTCGGGGTTAAACAAGCTCGCTACCAACAACGCGGTTGCACAGACAGTGCTCCGACTCTTTCTGCCCTCGATTTAGTGGTTTAGAATTAAATTAATAGAGGTCTATTCAAAATCGGAGTTATCTCTTTTTTCCACAATATTCTTATGTTTGTAAATCTGATGTATAATTAGAAGGGGTTTTAGAGTTGAACACAAAATATGGATTTTAACATTTTAATATTTGAATATGGCAGAAAATTACAAATAGAACATTGTAAATCATTAATTTATTTAAAGTTTTTAAATATGTTGGAGCGAAATGGGCCTTACTAATTGTCTGTCTTCTCTGTATGTCTTGTCCTCCATATTAACACTTTAGATAAAAAATTTAATTTATAACAATCTTTATGTCGTAAAATATAGATTTTCAAATTTTAATAAAAATTATGAGGATTAAGATAATTTAATGTGAGAATTTAAAATAAAAGAAATAATAAAAACTGAACTTACCTTATTTATTTATTGAAAACTTCTGTTGAAGAAATTAAGATCCAATTTCTGTAATTAATTAATCCACAAATGCTATCTCAAGAGCTTATATTTTTGGTTGATATTAGGGGAAGCTCTTTAAAAGCTGGATGAGTTTCCTATTAATATATAAAATGGAATTTTATTTTAAAACACAAAACTTTTTCCCACGAGAATTCGTTAAATTTTTTATTATATAATTTTTAAATTTTTTTTATCTGAAAGGATTATCTTTTTTGTATTTGATTTTTGGCTGAGGTTATTCACAACATTTTAATTGATTATTTAGTAAAGTTTAATAATTAGTTTTGGCAACAGGTTATCCTTATTTTTTATTTGGCAATAATTTAATTAGTAATATTAATACTAAATCTAATGATTCACTTGAGTGTAATTAGTTTGAAAATTTTTTTTTTTAATATTTTACAAAGTATTGTTTTAGTTGAAGAAAGTTTTTTAATTAGTAACTAAAAATTTTTAGTTTTTTGTTAAAAACACTGTAATTAATTAAATGCTTTTATAAATATTTAAAAAATTTATTAAAGTGTTATTAAAATCCTGTATTAATACTCAAGAATACTGTTTATAAATTTAATTATTTAACTTTTAGTTTAAATTTAATAACAGTTATTTATTTTAAATTTTCAAAATGATTTTACTTTAATTAATCTGGAAAGAAGGGAAAATATCATTATTATTTTGAGTTATAAATAATTAAATTTTAAATTATTATAAATTTATTTAATAAGAAGTTTTGTTGTACATTAATAAAATATTTAGTTCTACATTACTTAATTTATACAATTAATCATAAAACTCTTCAAAATTACCGAAATTACCTATAAAATAAAACTAGAAGAAAACTAAATATAGAGTAGTTCAATAATATACCATAAATATTTGATTTTTAATTGAACAGGGTGCTATATAAATAATTTTAATGAATTAGAGAACTTGAATGAATTAGGTAAAAAATATTTTAATTCATTTAAAAACACCACTAAGATAATTCATTTTAGTTTTGATTGCAATTATTTTAATTATATAATAATTTAATTTATATTTGCTAAAGTATTTTATCTCTTCTATCATTGATACTGTAATTTTTAAATACTTTGCAAGAACAAGTTGCTTCAGACAATTTGTTAATAATTTGGCTATTTTCAATTACGTTTTGTATAAATATTACTTTTTGAAATTTAAAAAAAAAAGAGAAGTCAGATTCTTATGAATTTATTTTCGAATGCATAACTATGTTTTAATAATTGTGAAATACCAGTTATATTTTTAACAAGCAATATTATCTATTTTTTACCTAAATTCTATCAATTTTGTAGAATACTATTCTCGATAGCCAAATGCCCTTATTAAATATACATTTTAATACTACTTTTCATTTAGTTATTTGAATTTTTGATCGGTTTGGAAAGGCTGTTACTTATAAAATATTTATTACTTATAAAATTATTTTCAGCGTAGAGATTTTTAAACTTTTCGCTATTCGTACCTTTAATATTATATGAATATGACTTTAAATTTGTTTTAATTTTTTTTTCTTTATTCATGTAATTTCTTTCCCCTTATTTTCGAATTTCGATTTTGTTTAGCTCTATTTCTATTCTATTCTTTAATCATGAATAAAATGAATTTAAAGGAATGAGTATTGCCATCATTATTTAATGTGTGAAGTATTTATAATAATTCGAGATATAAAATATTTATTTTACATGTTGGTAAGGTCTCGCCAACTCTTGTGTATTATATATATATGATTAAGACTTGTTTTAATACAAAATTTTTTTTCAACTTTTGTATGAGAGTTTACATTTTGGGCTTAGAACATTAACATATCTACACTAGAGTATCAAACTGGATAGAAGTTGTCCAATATAGACATGAATGTCATAATAAATATGTAGTAAATTAAAAGGAAAGATTTTAGTATTATATAATTGGAATAAAACTCAATTAATTAGCATGCAATTGGAAGAGGTAATACTAAACTTCATCATTATGTAGTCTTGTTTTAATTGCGATATTTAAGGTTTAATTAGTTTAAAAAATGACATAATATTACTACATATTAACTTTTAAACTTTCTAACTCCAGCAACTTCCTAAAAAAATTGCTTTTTCAATTGATTTTTCTCCCATTACTTTGAGTTTATCACTCATATCGATATAAAATGGCTTCAAAGAAGAAAAATGTAAACTAAAGTACTTAATAAATTTACTTTTGGCAAATATTTTAATTCATTGTTTTTAGGAATTTAGAAACCAATTTTTAAGATTTCGATGTTTAAACTTAAAAGTAATAATTTAGAAGTAATTATCATGATTTTATTAATTAATAATTGATTTCATTTGAATTTAATTTAAGAGTTATAACCAACGCTATTGTTCCATTTAGCTTTCCTAATTTTGATTAAATTTATTATTAGTTAATTGTTATTAAATTAAGTATGAAAATTCAAACATCAAATCTCTATTGCAATATTATTCCCAAAATACCTAAGGTATAAATTAACACCAAATTACAGTAAATTTTATATTATACAGAGTTATAAAATGTTTGACTCAGTTCAAAATGACACTCAGTTCTTAATTGAATCAAATTCAATTAACCATAAACTCTTTAAATGAAAAATTAAATTCCCAATTAAATTTCCAACTCATTATAAAATGTAATGTTGTGCTTTTTACATGCGAGACATGGGACTTTACATGAGAGACAGTCAAAATAATTATCGCTAAATCAAATCAACATAACATGAAAAAAACATTAGGCAATGTATTTTATATTTAACTTTCACATTCCTGAATTAATCCTTTAAACAATTAAAAGGAATTAAAATGAATAAAAATAAAAATAATAATTAAAACAATAATAAACATAAAAAAAAGTATTTTTAACCACAGCACATTATTTTCCTTTTTTATATTTTACTTGGGGCATCCCCCATTCTGCTTCAATTTTTTTTAACAGTAACCAATTTCCAATGGTTTATAAAAATAAATTTTCAGAATACCTGTACATAAATATGATAAAATTGTTCAGTGAATATTTTCAAGAATCAAAATATGTGAATGTAGGTACTTTAAAGTGAATGAATTATATTTTAAATATTAATAAAAATTAGAATCGAACGGAATAAATTTTTAAACAAAAGTGAGAGTTTCATAATGTACATCAGTTTAACTTAATATAAGAGGCCGTGCACTTAAAGGTTTAATCTATCGATTTCGCATAAATACTTTTTATTTCTTATTAACCTTTTTACTTAACTTAAAATATATATATATATATATATTTATACTTCATTAGACCAACGAAAACTTTTGAAATTTTTATCATTGGAAGAACTGGAATCTTCATAATCCTATAAATAATGATCAGCCAAACTAAATGTAAATGATTTAATGAATACCCTATATAGTATATACCCTTATATATAGGTGGAAAAAATTTAAAAATGGAATTTATTTAGATTACTTGAATTGGAACTTGTAGTGTTTTTATTAATTCTCAAAAGCAACCGATTTCACAATAAAACTAAATTACAGTTCTATTATAGCCTATCGGCAATGAACGCTTTCGTTTCGCTCTCTACACCTAGATATCTGTCAAACTAAGCTAAATGTATTGAATTATATGAAAGTGTCTACAATAGACGCAGCACAATGTAACCTATCTGCAATGAACGCTTTCGTTTCGCTCTCTACACCTAGATATCTGTCAAACTAAGCTAAATGTATTGAATTATATGAAAGTGTCTACAATAGCGCAGCACAATGTAACTAAAATAATGTCAAAAACGCTGAAATGTACATTTCATTGTGGACACTCCTTAGTTGACTACGTAATGAGAGCGAAACAAGATCGAAACGAGAGCATCATTGTAGATAGGCTATTAGATTTTTCTTCAACAAAACATGTTTCAAAAACATAAAAAATAAATAAAATATGCTGTGTCTACCACAGAATTAACAGCTTTTACAGGAAAAGCTTAATGCAAAATTTCTTATGATTTTTTACCTACATATGTAAAAATTTTTATTAAAACAAATTTTTTAAAAGATTCCAAAATACATACATATATAAAATTTTTATTATTAATTATTTAAAGAGACAATGTTTTTCTAGTTTTAAATTTTTCAATGCGTTATCAACAACAGTATATCAAAAAATTCTCTAAGGATCTAAATTAGATAAAAATACATATAAACATGAAATTTGAACTTAACAAACTTTTCAATTTAATTTAAAATTTTATTTTTCAAATTAACCAAACTCTAAATGTTTAAGTTTGTCGAATCAAAATAGTTTCTATAAAAAAGCTGTAGCTGTATATTTTTATTTGTGTAATCACTTTCATTTCATAAAATTTTTTGCTTTATTTTTAGTTTAAAAAATATTTGCAAAAACCTAAAAATTTCCTTAGAGGAATGCCTCGTGGAGTTTGCTATTTTTTTTCATAAGCTTATCAATTCAAGATATTAACATCAAAACCTTTTTTATGAAATTTGGAAGAATTCCGTTCAGTTGTTTTGGGTGTATACGTGTCATTGAGAGACGTACGTACATACGTACATACATATACACAGACACACATCATAAAAAAAACACTTTTTATGGGTTTATTTTGTTTTTGTTTTGCACTTTTTATGGGCACACCGGAGTAATTCGTATATGCAACAATCTCAGACTCCAATTTTTTGGTGCAAAAACAATACCTACTGATTATTATATTTCATATAAGCGGTTGGTAATATATAAGAATATTAAAGCAATAAATCTATGGACCTACATATCCTTGTAATAACTCAAAAATAAACATAAACATATAATCTCAAAATAAATCAATGAATTATTAAAGTATAATAAAATATTTATTAATATTATAAAATTCATAAGTTTAAAAGAACATTTTTATACACTATTATAAATATACATACATATATTACATACAACCTTGTATGTGTAAACAATAAATCACCAAATAATTAACAATTATTATTATATTGTGGAATGTTAAGGGGAACTCATTTCCATGGAAATTTTTTAAGACAAGTATAACATGCAGACGCACATTTTATAAAATTAAATATTTCCGTTTTAAAACATTGATATAACAGTCAATGTACATAGTATATTCATCTATTCATATGTATCTGTTTATATAATATAAATTTTATAAACGAATAAATTTGCTGTATTGAAATAAGTTATTGTAATGAATTTATTTATATTCTGCCTTTTTTCTTATATAAATATAAAATATTGAATCAGGTCATCAATTGTTTGAAAGCTTGTTAACTTGTTGACTAACAAACGATTCATGAAAAATGATCTGAATTTGTTTTTCTTACATTGGATGTAATTCGGTTTTTTAGGTATATTGTTATTAAATTTCAGCATTATTAATAGAGAGGCCTGTCAAAATGTTAATTCATTTTATAAAATTATAAATACAATTCCAACAGAACGGTGAATTTTATAAAAGCAGATTTTCTAACAAAAGGATCAGTTTTATGAACAACAATAATAATAATTCTCATAAAAATTGGGTTCAAATAATTGTCAAATTATAAGTGGAAACATAGAGTAAAGATAACAGTAAGATGGACAAATTCATATAAACTTTTTTAGTATGAAATATTTTTGAGAAAAATAAACAATGTTCCAGGTTTTGAATGTATTAGTGTACACTTATTTTATTTAGAAAAGATTTTGTTTACTTAATAAATAAAAGTATTTATTTACCCCTTTTGTAATAATAGACAATAAAATTTTAAAATATACATACAATGCACACAGCAACGCACACAATTGTCAATATATACAAACAAATATTGCTCACTACATATTTTCTTAACAATAAAATTTAATAGAATTCTAATAGATAACCTTTGTTCATTATTTTACAAATATTATTTGTTATCAAAATTAATAATCATAATCAATAATCATTAATCAAGATTATATTTTGAATTTTTATACGATTGCAATGTAGAAAATAGAAATTTTTATAATCTCTATCCAAATAGAATAAGTGTTCACCAAAACATTCAAAACCTGGAACCTGGAAGTTCAAAAATCTTTCATAACTCAAAGTTTTAAAATCTAATATAAATATAATAAAAATATTTTCAATATTCCAAAGACTTTCCTGATCTCAATGTTTTTATTTTAATTATAATGTTCTAAAATAAAGTCTGCAGTTCAGAAAGCCTTCTGATTTAAAAACAGAAAATAAGAATTAGAATTGAACCAATACATATCTAATAAAAATCATCACAAATTGAAACTTCATCCGAAATTTTGTGTACATGGTCATGTTTTATGGAAACAACTTATAAATTACATTACATCTGGATAAACTACCGCACAACACTCGTTTGTTTTTTGTTAATACATCCTATTGAAATGTTAGTAAGATATTTTTATTTTTTTTTTTTTTTATTTATTTATTTATTATAAATTCATGATATTACAGTTATAAAATTACAATATACTAGACTTAGACAATAACTTAAAATTGGTATAAGAGTTTTAGCAATTATAATATATATATATACAGTTATGGAGTATAAATACAAAAATTAAATATATTTATACAAGCTTATTTAGACGTTTAAAAATCATGTACTTTGTTTTTTCAATGTTCATTGTTAATTTATTCCCATTTAACCATCTCATATATAATATCAAATCATTATTGACCAATCTTTCTAATGTTTCCGCATTTTTTGCTGTATAGATAAGCAATGTATCATCAGCAAATATTTTATAATCAGCTTTAATGTTAGAAAATTGCATATTATGCACATACAATAGATACAAGGTAGGTCCAAGAACTGACCCTTGTGGCACACCTATATTTATGGCACGTTCATTGCTACAAAAACACATAAACTTTCGTTTTGATAAATCTGTTTGTCAAATACGTTCTTAGTAGTTCATGCGGTAGTCCTCTTATTCCAATTTCATATAATTTGTCCAACAATATTTGATGGTCCACTGTGTCAAATGCCTTACTCAGATCTACAAAAATAGAGCATACATTACATACATTACAAAAACAGAGCATATATTATTTGGTTTTAATCAACTAAAAGGACTCTTGCAGGACATTTAACACAAAACCTAAATAAAGTTGAAGATCAAACAACACTAATAATTTCAGATATGTTAAACTCTTATAAATCTTAAAACATCTATTTAATATTTGACTTTTCAAACCAAATTATTAATATTATGTATATTATATTATGTATGTACGTATGTATATTAATAATTTGGTTTGAAAAGTCAAATATTAAATAGAGTTTTTAACATTTGTAAGAGTATTTTTACATAAAACGTTTCTGAAAACATCAAAATGTTGTTTTATTGAATTTCTTATCCCAAGAACTTCTGATTCTACGACAATTTTGTTTAACAAGAAATCATTCTTAAAAATTTTTTTAACCATTTTGTATTATGATTTGTATTCATTTCGATTTCAATATCCTTCTTTTTTATATATTTACAAGTTTTCAATTCGAGTCTGACATCAATGGAAAAAAAACCATTAAACTTAAAGTATCTCAATTCTCAACATATCAACTTGCATAATACATATTTAAATATACACTTTTAACTTTCATTTCATTAAATAATGAACAGTTTATATGCTTGCATAAATATTAATATGTATATACATAAGTATATAAATTGTACTTATAATACACTTTTATTTACTATCATTCCAATACAAATACATTCCAAATATGAAAAGATGCCCATCAAAATATTTAACAAAACTCAATATACAAACATACATATACTAACATACATATTATTACTGTATATATAAATAAATTTTATATTGAATGATTAAACTCTTTTGTTGCCCTCTACAAACAATTTCACTATAAAAATTTTTTTATGAAACCTCAAGGACGAAATTAATTACACACTCATATATAGATACTTTTCGCATACTAACATATTTATTTTTTTTTCGGAGTAATGAAAAAAGGAAAAAGATACAATGAAAATTATGAAATTAAATTTTATAATGGGATGGCGTCAAGGGGAATGTGAGAAAAAACTCCACATATTAAAATATATTGCACTATTTAAATAAAATTGCAATAAATTTTATTCTTTTGTTTTTTTTTTTGTTTTTATTATTGTTTTTTTTTAAATACCAACAAGAGAGAATTTTGTGGGAAAAAAAAAACAACAAATATAACAGATAAAGTTGTGCCTATAGTTAATATTATAAATTGTATAAGGAGTGAAAAATGAAATTCATTTTACATTTTTTTTTAGTGTATTGTGATAAATGGACTTGGAAATTGGTATTGACAACAAATTTCATCAATTTTATCGAACTTTATTATACATACATACAAAATTATATTAAATCAAAATTTTAAATATTATTGGCAAATGAGAGGGATGCTGAAATTTCCGTGATATAATTTATCATCATCAGTATTCTGTACTTATTGAAAATTTTAATTATTTTGGAAAAAAAAATTATTCTTGTAATTACAAAAATAATTTCAAGGACATTTTAATGTCCTTTTTTAATTAAATTAATTTTAATAAAAATCAACCATTATAAGTACTTTAGTTATTTACATTTTTATAATAAGTTTTTAAAAGTTGTCAAAAGAACTTTTGGATACAATATTCCTTTCAAACTATTATAAGACGCCAGTAGGAGTCTTTAAAATAAATAAGCCTTCTCCATTCAAATTGATTTTTATTTATAAGACAAATTTACTCACTACATCTTATACGAGCTTTGTCCTGTCATATACAAAGTTTAATTAAAGATATACTTTCACAAAGAGGAAGTGAGCTTTTCAAATGATATTGACTTATGATAATTGTACTTTAGCTATTCTGAATGTATAAGGACTAACACTTCCAAATGCAAATATTGATTAGATTTAACTCAGAAGAGTGCTTTTATCAAAATTAACCCAGATAGATGTAGCAATTGAAGATTCTATTTAATATATTTACTAACTCTCACAAAAAATATTGTTCACTACAAAGGGTTCCTTGATTTTTTTTTTAATTCACAGACAGTTTTTGCTGGGACTTCGCTGGATATCAATTTGCTTGAAGCTTGCTTGATATCAAACTCGTCTATCATTGCCTATCTTGTGGCGAAAAAACTTTTAAAGATTTTCTAGAGAATCAGGATTCTAGAGTTTTAAATAAAAGTTCTAACGTTGGCTTTGTTTTCTGCTTAAGTAAGAGGTGTTATAATAAAAATGTTTGAATTTCTAATATTTCTAAAGAATTTTTAAGGTTCATGAGCGTCGTTCATAATGAATTTTTAATAAAAAATTATAATAATTAAAATTATTCGGTCGAGCGTTCGTTCCACTTAAAGTCGAATAATGAATTGAAAATATAGAGGAAGTAGTGAATGTATAAATGTTTTTGTTTTAAACATAATTCAAAATTCTGGTAAAACCAAAGGTTTTTAAAATAGTACATTTTTACCATTATAAAGTGTTTCATACTCAGTTTAATTTTAGCAATATATACACTGGGGACTAAGTTACTTATTTTTATTTTTTTTTATTTTTTTAAGCGCTAACTGTTCAGTTGTTAGGCTAATAAGTTTGTCTATACCATAGGTCGTGTTGGAACAGGGGGTCATATGATATTCGTGTTATTAGAATTGATCTTAATGAATTCCACATACAATTTAAACATGAAATAGTACTAGACCTTAAAACAAGTAGAACTGTTTTAGATTTTCTATAGATACAATTCTATTTTTGTTTATATTGTAATATTTTGTATTTATATGGTATTCTATATCTGTGAGTTATATTATTCAATTAAATTATTTGTTTATATTTTGCATATGTTTATATTGTTATATCAATGAATTTTTATTAAAGATATATAATTACTAATTATTGATTAAGCCATTAATTTGAAACCAATGACGAATGGTAGCTGAGTAGAGCCTAAAACCAGAAAAGTTTTTTCACTTTCACTGGGATTCGAACCCGGGCCTTTCACATGAAAGGTCGGCACTTAACCACTGTGCCATAGACATGGAAATTTTTTAAGTTTTAATAACTCTCAATGGGGAAGGTTCTGTAACTGTTAATAAGGAAACTTGCAGTGATTCTCGAGGATCTAACTCCAGCTTCCCCACCCAAAGTTTTTAGTTAAAAATTAAATTCTGATTGTACCAAGCAGGTTGTGCTATTAAAAAAATTTCTTCCATAGTTAAAATTCTTCTCTTTTTTTCAAACGTTGTAAAAGTTTTTGCAAACATACAGACGGATAGACAGACAGACGGACGGACGAACAAAGTGAAATTATAAAGACACATTTTTACAAAATATTTTGAAAATGTGCTAAGATCTACAGTAGATCCAGAATTGTTTGTAAGTTCTTCTATTCTTTCTAATCCTTTTAGAAAATAATTCCAACTCTTACAATCCTAAAAGTATAGGACACAGGATTGATAATAAAAAAAGCATAAATTTTATTTAAAATCAAAAATAATTTAATAGCAAACTTAGGTAAACATTAGAATTAAAGGTATTTATTTTCCTGGCAGTCACAATGGATTTTCCTATAAATTCAATTTCTTTTCCCTTTAATATTTTCCTTTTTTACGTATTTTTGTTTATTTTCCTTCGCTATTTTGGATTCCTTTGAACCCAAAAAATTTACTGACCTGAAAATCATTTTTATTATACTAACAAAAGGAAAACTTCGAAGAAAAAAGTGGGCGGTTAAAAAAATGAATGGGAGGGACAAAATTCCGAAAAAGGTAAATTAAAAATTTAGAAACTGAAGATTATAAAATGAAAAATTATATAAAAATGTTATTTTCTTTTAAATTTTTGGTAAAATTAAAAGAAGAGCAAATTATGCCTATTTATCAAACCTGTGATCTGGAATGAAAAGTTGCTGACCGTGGCAAGGAGATAAGACATCTCCAAAAAAAAATTAATCGCATACACAACCCTTTTATTTACCAAAAAAAAAAAACTTTAAAGATATTTTGAAATCCCTAGTATTAATTAATTTTTTTAATTAACTAGATTGGTCACTTTTGGTAGTTGTATAGCTTTAATTATTTGTGGTGGTTTTACTGATGTTATGGCAGCAAGTTTTTAAACGTTAAAAATTAAATACACACGAGTAAACATTTGGCTCTAACGAATCGCGAAGTTTGGACTGTGGTGCAAGTATTTAAACTTTTTTGTTCTAAAATGAAAAAGGTTTGACCAATTGACTTCAAATTTTGTATACTAGTTGATCTTTGACAATAGACCTGACTCTTTGTTATTCGACTTCGTTGGTATTCGATTTGAATTCGAATGGATTTGAACTTTTACAGTTTATTGGGAGTTTTAGGAAAGTTGAGGGTTTCAAAAATAAAAATAAAAATTAAATCCTAAATGAAACAGTGTAAAACTTTACAATTCATACTATAAAAAGAAAGTTATTCAAAATACTTTTATAATTAAATCTTCATAATCAATCTTTTTGAACCAATAACATGGAATTTGTTAACCCGTTTCGGATTGAAAATTAGTATAAAATTTTTGTGAATTATAAAAATATGTAATTTTTAAAGTCAAAACTTTGGAACACGGCAGTTAATAATAATAAGTAAAAATATTTTAATAACCATAGATTTAGGAAAATTGTAATAATTCAATTAGCAGCATTCGGAAAAGAGTTAATTGTAGTAGAGTAAACTGAGTCAATTCTGTGATACTCGTATGACCGTAATATGGACGTTATATCATCCGGTTTTTTGATTGCTTAATACACAATTTATTAGACTTTCAGTAATGTACAAAAGAAAATATAAGTTGAAAGACAGCTCCTCGAACCTCTTCCACTACACCGACGAAATGTTATCCGACAAAATTTCAGTCATCCATCTTTATTAGGTATAGAGTAATGCTCCCATAAAAGGTGAAGTTGTAATGCAATCACTCAAACCCACTGCACTACTCCAAATAAATTTTTCACAAATTTCGGCCAAAAACTAATTTACTTTTGGCAAAATAGCAATTATCCAGCTTTACCAAGTATAGAGTTATTTTCATGTAAAAAAAGAATTTGTATGACAGCTACTCGAACCTGTGAAGCTTTTCGATTCTGATCCGATCCCTACCTTTGAGTTTAAATCTACCTCCCTCCTCCTTCTCTGCGTCACAAACGTAATAGCCAATTTGGTATAGCCTTTTGACCTTTAGTCATACGGTTATAATAAATTAATTTTACTTGTAAATAGTAAAATTTCAATAGATTTAAAGCTCTGCAGCATTTCTTCAATTTATTTTTATTTCGCAATAAAGTACGACCAACATTTTTAACTTAATTTTCCAATTTTATCTCTTCTTCTTTCCATTTATTCCTAGAAAAAAATTGAATAATTTTTAATTTTTTAGTTTTCTTTTTTACAAGTTCTTCTATTTTAATTCGCAAGAATTAATTATAAATTTTTTTTTAAAAAAAACTGAAACAAAATCTGCAAAATCCTCTCAAAAATGAAAAACAGAACAATGAATTCACAAAATTTAATTTTCTGTGCTCTAATTCACTTCCAAAGCTAAAGAAATGCATAATAAAATACAAAAAGAAAGAATGAAGTTAAAGGAAAACTAACAAATTTTACAATTATTCAATTTTTAGATATGCAAGAATTTTAAATTAAATGTATGTCATAAACTACAAAATGTTTTACTAGCTACTTATTATATTTTTTTAATTTTTTTTTTTTAGCTAATTTTCAGAAAAGTTTTTGTAATTTAAATTTTGTTTTTTAAAACTTTTATTAATTAAGAAGGAGCTTAGACGAACATATTGTGAATTAACAAAAATTGTAAATTAATTTTCCACTTTTAGACTTCATCTTCTTTCAATTTGAACTTTCTGTTAATTTTTTTCCAATTATGAAAGTACAAGTATATGTAAATAAAATTTCAGAATTATCAGAGAAACTTATATAGTAATTGCTACTAATTAAATCTAGATTTTTTATCGCTATTATAAACCCATGTTTCATCTGATATGTGCTCTCAAGTTGGTAATATACACAGGGCTGTAAATGGTAAATGTCAAAGAGTTAGGAAAATAATTATATTTTGAACTTAAAGTACAACATAAGTTGTTGTATTGGTACTGGACAATTTAAAATACCAATAGTCGGCACCAGCATTTTTGGTACAATTGGCAGTGTCTCCAATAAATACCAGTATTACGAAGACAAAAATTGGTAAAATTTAATTTCTTAATTATTACTTACTGGCCTCATTATATGTAAATAATATGCAAAAGACAATACAAATTACAAAAGAGATAAACACGCTTTTGATGAAAGCGTATTATGGAGTCTTCTAAATAATAACCCTAGTAGCTGGGTTGCCACTCTGTATACCGATTTCTATACCTTGTTTGTATTTGGTATTCAATTACATTTTAAAATCAAGTAGGAAAGTCAGAAAAGGAACAAATTTTCTTTGTTAAGTTTAATATTTTTTTACAACACACCCTTCAATAACTGCCATAAAGATGTTTTTCCAACTCAGGGTAAAACAGCGTAAACAACTCAGGGATATTTTTAGCAAAATATGCTTTAAGAATTAAAATCACATATAATAAAGCAACTAAAAGATTAAAATACATTTAATGTAGGTGTACCCAAAGAAATTTTGTTTAATGTGTTTTATTATTTATTAGACCATAGAATTTCGAATTTTTATCATTCCATGAATTCCATATTTATGCCGGTATGACTATATAGTCAAAGGGTATAATAAATTTGCCATTATGTTTGTGACGCAGAGAAGCAGAGGGGCTAGATATAGACTCAAGTGTATGGATCGGATCAAAATCGAAAAATAAATTGATTTAGCTATGAATGTCCGTCCGCCTGTCCGTCTGTCCGTCCGTCCGCACGGTAACTCAAAAACTAAAGGAGCTAGGATCTTTCGCAAATTCATTTTTTCGCATTAGCCGTCATCGCTATTTAAATCCAGCCATTTTGGTCCATTGGTTCGGGTAGCTGCCGTACATCTTCTTTATTTTATATGAGTATAGCTCTGTACCTATAACAGCTGCGTGTCTGAAATTTTGCTAAAAGTAGGTTAGTTTACTGGCCAAAGTTTCTGCAAAATTTGGTTGGGCTACTGCAGAGGGTTCGAGTAGCTTCCATACAACTCCTTCTTTTATATGAGCATTACACTACACCTAATAGAGCTGTATGTTTGAAATTCTGCCAAAAGAATTTAACCGGATGATATAATGTTTATGTTACGGTAATACGGGTATCCCAGAGTTGACACAGTCTACTCTACTATACTCTTCCTCGTTTTTTCGGTAATTTAATATTTAAATTATAAATGTTCGTAATAAATAACTCTTTTTTTAGTAAAGAAAATACTTAGAACTAATATAGGTAAATTAATACTTAATAATAATGGTATTATATGATAGTAGTTATCTTTTTACAAATACAAAATTAAATAAAGAAATAAATATATAAAAGTACACAAACATTTTAAAAATCTAGGATAATTGATTGAGGATTGATTTTTTCATTGAAGACAATTCAATTCTTGTGAAAATTTAATATTTACATTTGCTATATACTATAATAACATTTTGTATAGATGTTACAATAGTATATACATATTAAAAACAAACATATTAAAACTAAAAGCTACAAATAATACTACAAACATATCAAATCTTTCTGTAATATAATATCTAGTACGTAATAAAGATAATGTGTAAAAAAAAAAATAAAAAAAAAATATAATTAATATTTTATCAGATATCATTACAGAATCCATTTATATTTGTAATTCTACTATAATAGTTTTATTTGGAAAAACAGGACATTCAAGATAAATAATATTGAAAAAATTAAAGAAAAATCGGTAAACAAGAATACAGTTACAGTGAACTTAATTAAATTTTAATAATACAGTTACAGTGTATTAAATAATTTAAAATACAGTCACAGTGTATTAAATAACTTATAGTACAGTTACAGTGTACTAAATTAAATCTATAGTACAGTTACAGCGTACTAAATTAAATTTTGAATAACACCGTTACAGTGTATTACATTTGTAACTGAACATTAAATAAATAAACTAAGTATAATTAAAAATAATTTAATTCTAAAACTAAAATAAAAATAAATCTAACTTAGTATTGTCTAAGTTAAATAAATAAAATTTAAACAAAAACTGAACATTAAATAAATAAACTAAGTATAATTAAAAATAATTTAATTCTAAAACTAAAAAAAAAATAACGTTTGTTCAATTAAATACAATAATGCAACCTCAATTGAAAAAATATTTAATAATTTAATAATAACAAAAAATTTAGCTTTAACCAAATTAAAACAAAATTGTATCACTCGATGAACTAGCTATAGAACATAATCTATATATATAAAAATGAAAGTTTGTTTGTTTGTTTGTTTGTTTGTAGCGAATAGACTCCTAAACTGCCCAGCCGATTTTCATGAAAATTTGTGTGTAGAGGTTTTTGGGTACGGAAAGAAATCGTGGCCCAAAAATTTTGCTCTAACGGACCGCCAAGTTGGGGCTGTGGTGCAATTATTTAAACTTCTTTGTTCTAAAATGAAAACGGTTTGACCCATTGACTTCAAATTTTGTATACGTGATGGTCTTTCAGAATTGAGTAGACACTATTAACATTTTTGGAATTTGTTAACCCATGTCGGGCCGACGGTTGGTCAAAAAAAATTTTGGGTCCAAATTTTGTCCGATTTTACGAAATTCTGCTTTGGCTTAAAAGAAAGCCCCAAAAAAAATTTTGTTGAGTTCCATTAACCCATTGCGGCCCAACAGCTTTTTATAGGTTTTTTCAATACTTTACTCTAAATTCGAAACTGTTTGACCAATTGACTTCAAATTTTGTATACGTGATGCTCCTCGAGAATTGAGTTGACACTATTAAAATTTTTGGAATTTGTTAACCCATGTCGGGCCGACGGATGGTCAAAAAAAATGTTGGTCCAAATTTTGTCCGATTTTACGAAATTCTGCTTTGGCTTAAAGAAAAGCCCCAAAAAAATTTTGGTAAGTTCCATTAACCCATTGCGGCCCAACAGCTTTTTACAGGTTTTTTCAATACTTTACTCTAAGTTCGAAACTGTTTGACCAATTGACTTCAAATTTTGTATACGTGATGGTCTTTGAGAATTGAGTAGACACTATTAACAGTTTTGGAATTTGTTAACCCATGTCGGGCCGACGGTTGGTCAAAAAAAATTTTGGGTCCAAATTTTGTCCGATTTTACGAAATTCTGCTTTGGCTTTTAAGAAAGCCCCAAAATAAATTTTGTTAAGTTCCATTAACCCATTGCGGCCCAACAGCTTTTTATAAAGTTTTTGGTTAATTTACTCTATATTAGAAATGATTTGACCGGTTGACCTCAAATTTTATATGTGTGAGCAACGTGAAAATGGAGTTAAGCCTGTTAACAGTCGGTCCTACGATTAGTCAAAAAAATTTTTTTGGAAGTAAATTACGTCAAATTTTGGAAAGTAGTTTGTACTGCTTTGAATTACAGAAAGTTTCAAAAATTACTAGAATAATCATAGAAAAATCTTTTTAAAAAGATTGCTTTCATACATTTTAAAATTTACATGTGTAAAACGTGTGTAATTTTTGTGTTAACTTTTTGCAGTATTATTCAATCATTAAGAGGCGCAGCAACGCGCACCGGGTATTAGCTAGTAATGTAATAAAATTTAAAGATTGTGAAGTTAAGATTGGTAATTATTCTTTTAGTAACAAAATAGAAAAATTTATACAAAGTAACATAATTCCAATATATTACCATAATTTGACAAAAAAGATAAAAAATTTAACTTTAGAAAAGCTACATTTAAATACAATAGAAAATAGAGAGCAAATAGAATTTATAGAATATAAGCACAAAACTGTAATGTATACAACTCTAGTTATAAGTATTGTAACTATTTTTGTTTTAATAATAATTTTAGTCAAAATGTTAAGAAAAAAAAAGAAATTTATTACCACTAGTATTCAACTAAACGATCAATCAAAATTCCAACTAAAAGAAAGTAAGAAAGCTTCAAAAGATCTCGATCCATTTGCAGAGACTGCAAATTCTTAAAGGATGGAGGTGTAACATAACAAAAAAAACTGTCTTGTTAACAAAAAACGCATACACAGCAGTTTTATCACCTGAATTGATCGTTAGGTGCAATACTAAAGGTAACTTGTATAAAATTCATAATCATACGATCACGTTGCAAGCCGCGTGATTAAATAAAAATAAGTAGAAATAAGAAGATTATTTTTTGATGTCTTCGAAGCGTCAAGTACTGTCTTTAAAAATAAATAAATTTAAAATATAATAATTATGTGTTTAATTTAAAACCTAAATATATAATAAATAGTATTGGTACTTATAATCTAAGGTCATAACTCCAAGGATATTAGAGAGATATAAGTCCCTAAAGGACTTACGACTCATTGTGCCATAACTCCATACAAAAATTAAAAAATTTTGACTCAGAGTGGTGAGTCATAACTCCCTTATATACTTTATAACATATTAAAAATAGGAGTGATATCTGAGGCAGGTACGAATATATACTGACTCTCTTGAAATATACATCAAAAAGATTTAGCACACATTTTGTAGATGGATTTGAAATCAAACAATTCTTTTCTTCCAATAAATAGAAAAAAAAAACCAAAAATTAAAGAAAAAAACAATAATTTTACATATTAACTACATTTGATACCAGAAAAAGGATCATATTTGATTTTTAACTAACTATAGAATCTCGCATAGACAAGAAATATTGTTTTACATCTAATATTTTACTAACAAATTTTAATTATTATTATTATTAATATATTTGTCTAGAATGAGGTGTAACAAACGCATTCAATTAAATGTGTTTTGTTGGATGTGTTCAATTATAAAAAAATAAAATATTAATGTTTTGTTGGATGTGTTTTATTTTAGAAAATAAAATATCATAAATTATCATAAGCAGGCCAAAAAATATTTTATTTATTTTTAATAAAAAAAAAAAAATTTTTTTTGAAATGAAATTTATTTATTAGTATATGAATAATTTCATTTCAGTTTTAAAAATCGCAGAAGATTTTCTGGAAATTTTAAATAAATAGTAAGACATTTTGTAAATAAAAACTAAGAAGACAATGCTTCACAGGCAAATTTGTGTAGTAAGTCTTAATAATTTTCAGTGCAAATTTGAAATAAGGGCGAAAGCCCAATGTATGCTTTGATGCATTGCTTGGTTTGCTTAACCAAATAAACCAAGCAATGTATTAAAGTAATTTCAAAGTTTCCCCTCATCTCGCTCTCAACTATCACTCATCCCTTCCTTCATAAACTTTTATTTATTTATCTATTTAAAAAAAGTTAAAAATGGAAAAAAATAATGTAAGACTAACGGTTGGGAAGGTGGATTCGGGTATACAACACCTGAGTTCAATGCACTATAAAAACCAAACAAAATAAATTTTTTTTAAACTTAGTTAGGTTAGGTATATTAAAAAATTTCAAATAAAATTTATAATTTGCGATAATGCAAAACTCAATTCAAAAATCAACATTTATTTAATACAATTTTCGTAAATTTAAATAACAGATACATTATTTACAGTACACATTGTAGAATGTTAGCAACAAACAAGTATTCCGATTTGAATCGAAACAAAGGAAACCATATAGAATGTATAGCAACATTTTTTAAAAATATAATATACAAAACATTAATGAATGGAGAAATAGATCATTATTGAAACAAAATAAACCTATAAAAAATCTTTAAATCTTTTATTAATTTATTTAATTTAAGCAAGTACTCACTTAAATAAAAAAAAATAATAATTGAAATTAAAAAAAAATTATACCAAGAAGGGATTTGAACTAACGACCCCAAAATTTTATAAACACGAAACATATAAAAAGTAGACTAACTAACTTATTCATCTTCAAGTTTTTAAGATACAAGAAGAAATTATATGAGTCATTTATTTATTTTTTGTGTACCTATTACTAGAATCGAAGCATAATATGCGTTATATAAAATGTAACGGTTGCAATTTTATTTAACATACTTTTAACATAATGTAAATAATGAAATTAAAAATAGTTTTTAATTAGAAAAAGTTCTTCTTTAAATTTGACCTTCCGTCATTCTGTGACGGGACAACAGCTAGTATTATCATATTTAAATCATAAAGAGATTTTCAGAAATTATTTCAAAATAAATTTCGAGAATATATTAGGGTGCGTTTATGTTGGAGCTGCGATAAGTGATAAGAGCGTCGATAAGAGCATAGCGTAGAAAACTAAATACATAATTTAAATAGAGGTGTTTATGTTGGAGCATCGCTTTGATAGAAAACTCTGAGCATAGAAAACTCTTTATTCAGTTTTTTACGCTCTTATCGATGATCAAAATTTTTAAATAAATGTTTTGCTCTCTTTTTTGTTATTGTAATTTTTTAAATAAATGTTATTTTCCTTTGTTTATTTTTTTTTTAATACAAACTCTCAAGGAGGTGCAAATATACATTTAATAATGTAATAAAATATTTTCTGTTTAAGTTTTTTTTGTATAATTTTTTTTTTAATTTTTTATAATTATAAAATAACTTTTTAAAATATATAATTTAATTTTTTTTTCAATTTAATATTTTTTTATTATTACTTCCACCTTTCAATAAATAAACAATTATAATTATGCTTTATTATATTTATTATATTTAATTCTTAAAATTTTTTTTAATTTAATTTTTTTATCATTTTTTTTTTATTTTAAGAATATTACCAGATAAATTTAAAACAACCATACAAAATATTATTTTTTTAATCTAAAACAACTAAAATAATATCATTATCTTATTCTACATCGCTTATATCGAAGCTCCAATATAAACACTGCATAAGAGCATAGCTTTTTCTATGCTCTTGTCGATGCTCTTATCGATGCTCTTATCACTTATCGCAGCTCCAACATAAACGCACCCTTAGAATATGTATATAGGCACTACGAAATAAGTTCCAAAGACATAAGTACGAAAAATTAAAAATGAAATAAGACCGAAAATTCTGAAAATGAAATAAGATTTAAGTATTTATATTAATTTCATTCTAGATTTTCACAAGTTATAACAAAAATATTAAATTGTTTTGTAAATTATGAACGTATTTACTGGAATTTTAACATAGTCGCGCCTGTTGGAAACAAAAAAATAGATATCTCCTTTTTCAAAAATTTTTAATTTTTATTTGCCGAGATTGAAGGAATACCGCGTCGCGTGGCCGGACGCCGCGTCAGACTACATGGGCCGCGTTGGGCACCAGACACTGATGCTTTGAACATTTCCGAAATTTCCTGGAGACTAATTTCCTATAGCCCCTTAAAATAATGTCATTAAATTTCATTAAGATTCGGAAATTTCTTACGAAATACAACTATATTTTGTTACACTTACGACAAAAATTATATTTCGTACTTATTTCATCTTTAATTTTTCATATTGACATAAGTACAAAATATTAAAAATGAAATAAGACCGAAATAAAACATAATTTTTTTTTCGTACTTATGCCATTTTTGATTTCGTAATTATGCCTTTCGTACTTATTTCGTAGTGCCATGCATATATTATTTACAACAAAAAATCTATTCGTATCTAAGATCATAAATCCCGAAAGGCCATGGACCCACGGGTGAATGGTCTTATGTTCCCCATAAATATATAAAAGTCGGCCAAAAGTCCCTTAGGGACTGGGAGATATGGCAATATTCATAAAGTTATAAACCAATTGTTTTAAAAAATCGCAGTATCATTTATGATATGCAATATTAAAATAAAATAAATAAAAATAATCTACACTCATTTCAGGGGTCTTTTACTAGACTTTAAATTCGTATTAGATTTATTAGTGTGTTATTAAACACTCGTATACTACGGTCTAAACATGCCTTTCTTAGCTGTTGACTTTTTAGGGAAATTAATTATCTAAATAAAAACGTAGGGCGTAGTTGAAATTATTTTCCATAAAAACGCCCTATAAAAAAAAACTTATTTCAGAAAAAAACGAGAAAGAGTGTGGTAGAGTCAACTCTGGGATACCCGTATGGCCGTAATATCGACATTATATAATCCGGTTAATTACTTTTGGCAAAATTTTAAAAATACAACGTGTTAGGAACAGCTCTACCAAATCGACTAACCAAATTTTGCAAAAACTTTGGCCATAAAACTAATGTGCATATAAAAAAAGAAAGTGTATGGCAGGTACTCGAACCCGTGGACAATAGCGATGACAGCTATTGCATAAAACAAATTTGTAAAAATTTCAAAATCCTAGCTCCTTTAATTTTTGAGTTATCGTGATGACGGACGAACATGCATAGCTAAATCGATTTACTTTTCGATTGAGTCGATATCTAATTGCAAATTAAGTATACCCTTTTAACTTACAGTCATACGGGTATAATAATTTTACTCGTGTAAAGTTTTTACGATTAATATAGCAACGGTATTTTATAATTAGTAGAGGGCTTTCTGAAAATTAAAAAATTCCTCATTTTTTCTTCAAAATAAACAAAGGACCTGGTAATTTTCTTATTTATTTTTTTTTTACTATAGAAAAAGTTCTTTAAAAATTTACAAATTTCTGTCGACAAAATTTCTAGTAAAAATTATCTTGGTATTTATTTTTGAAGACAAAATTAAAAGAAATATATTTTCTTTTTGTCAATTGACAGAATAAAATTAACCTGTCACTTTAAAAAAAAATCATAAATTTTTTTTTGTACCATCTCAAATTAAAAATGTTGTTTTATTTTTGTTATTGGAAATCTTAAAATGATTACTGGACCTTTTCATCAAAACAAATTCATTAGTTTTTTAGATCGGATTTTCCAATTTTTCTCTTTTTTTTTATAAAAAAAACTTTTTCTTATTTTTAAGTTTTAATCTTATTCTTATTCTCCAAATGTCTAAAAAAAATATATCAGAGCTGCGAAAATGTCTTCTAGAAAAATATAAAATTTTTTTATACCCTGTTTGATTAATTTAAAATAAATAAAAATCAAAGAAAATTATAAAAATTTAAAAGAAAAATGTCACATCAGTTGGATTAAAAACGAGGAAGATTATAGTTGCCCTTGTCAACTTTTAGATACCCGTGCATACCCACTGTGGTGTATAAAATAAACCGTAATTTACTTCCCTTATACATTTAACTCATTACTCCATAATTTTGACGTAAAAAAAAAAAAAAAAAAAATTAACAAAAAAAAAAAAAAATCACAAAACAAAAAACAAAATTTTCATTCATTGTCCCATAACTTAAGCTTAAAAAAAAAAAAAAAAAACAAAAAAAAAAAAAAACAAAAAAAAAAAAAAAAATGGCTTACCCAAAAATTCCGATGGTCCGAGTGATGTCAAACTTTGCCAACTAACTTGCCCTATTACTTTACCTGCCCAATTTTAATTTTAACCTTGTAGCTTCATTAGATTCACAGTTATTGAATCGCAAACTTTGTATGGCAGCCCCCCAAAATGGGGCCGTAACATTTTGAAACTTCATATAAGTGCTCGATTCATTATATAAATAACCGTGTTTAATTTTTATCGTCGTAGTATAATTAGTTTTGAAGAAATTCATATTGGTGCAAATAAGTTGTATGGCAGCCCCCCGAAAATGGGGCCCTAACATTTTGAAACTTTATATAAGTGCTCGATTCATTATATAACTAACCGTGTGTAATTTTCATCCGCGTAGTATAATTAGTTTTGAAGAAATTCATATTGGTGCAAAGAAGTTGTATGGCAGCCCCCCGAAAATGGGGCCCTAACATTTTGAAACTTCATATAAGTGCTCGATTCATTATATAACTAACCGAGGGTAATTTTCAGCCTTTTAGTATAATTAGTTTTAAAGAAATTCATATTGGTGCAAAGAAGTTGTTTGGCAGCCCCCCGAAAATGGGGCCCTAACATTTTGAAACTTTATATAAGTGCTCGATTCATTATATAACTAACCGTGTGTAATTTTCATCCGCGTAGTATAATTAGTTTTGAAGAAATTCATATTGGTGCAAAGAAGTTGTATGGCAGCCCCCCGAAAATGGGGCCCTAACATTTTGAAACTTCATATAAGTGCTCGATTCATTATATAACTAACCTAGGGTAATTTTCATCCGCGTAGTATAATTAGTTTTGAAGAAATTCATATTGGTGCAAAGAAGTTGTATGACAGCCCCCCGAAAATGGGGCCCTAACATTTTGAAACTTCATATAAGTGCCGGAGTCATTTTAAAACTAACCGTGTGTAATTTTCATCCCCGTAGTATAATTAGTTTTGAAGAAATTCATATTGGTGCAAAAAAGTTGTATGGCAGCTCCCCGAAGCCTTGGTCCGATTTTAACCAAAAACAATAGGGAACCTAGAAATTGTCTAAAAATGACTTTGTGTGAATTTCAAGACTCTAGCCCTTTTAGTTTTTGAGTTATCGTGCTGACACACGGACGGACGGACGGACGGACGGACGGACGGACAGACACACATAGCTAGATCGACTAATTTTTCTATTCTGAGCCGATACGTACCCTTGACACTATATCTAGCTCGTCTAGATCGATGCGTTACAAACGGAGGAGCAAATCTAATATACCCGATGTTCATACATGTATGCACGGGTATAAAAATAAGATGTAGAAAATTTTAAAAGAAAATTGAAAAAACAAATGTTACAAGCTCATGATCCAAAAGTAAAATTTATATTTTAAAATAATATAAAATAATTTTTAATTTGAACCAATGTTATTAGAAAATATTCATATTTAATTCCGAGCAGTTCAATATGATTATTACTGCAAATACTTTTTCTCATTCAAATTACAGAATTTATGAGATGGGCTGTAAAATATTCAAATTTCAACTGAACTCAAGTTCAATCAAGAGCAATGTACATATGCGAGAATAGATTAAACGAATTATATAAAAAGAGACAAGAAGTTATGTAGTTCGAGTACTTTTGTAGAATAATGAAGAAGTTCTGTAGCTCGCATGCAGTTCGCTCAGGATATGAGTAAACTTAAAATTTCTGTAAATGATTGAATCCAGTCACTTGCAACCTTTTTAAATAATTTTTGTTTTTCCTTACTCCTCTTGGAAGCATAGGACTTCCACTTGACACTCCATCTCACGTGATTCCGCGCTGATATTTTAATGTCATCCCAGGAGATGTTGCATTTAGCCATTTCTTGATAAATTGTCTTGCGCCATTTGATGCTGGGACGACTGCGTCTTCTAGTCCCTTGAGAGTTTCACTCTAGTGTCATACGTTTTATACTTTCACTAGGCTTTCTAAGCATGTGGCTTATCCACCTTCATTTCCTACTCCTGATTAGATTGGGTATGGGTTCTTCGCCTGTTAGTATCCAGAGACCTTAATTGAATATTGTGTTCGCACAGAATATGCGGCATATTATCTCAAGAAACTTATTTACAAAAACCTGCAGCTTGTGGGCCCTCCATTGTTAGTTATTTTACAGCCCAGATAGCAGAAGCTGTTTACAAATTCTATCTGTTTTGGTGTTATTTATTCTTATTGCTTTCGTTTTTTCCAAATTGATTTCTAGACCAGCGTGTTGAGCAAGATGGTTTAATCTGCTCTGTTTGTCGGTGAATCTATGCGATAATAGACAGATATCATTCGCATACTTTAAATAATACAATTCGTAAACTTTTTAAAACGATTTGTGCATTTTAAATATTTTTACAAACTTGTGGAGTCATTGGATTTAAAACAAATGAAATAAGGGGTTTCTTTTATATAAAACCACATGGAATGGATTAAAAAATTAGAGAAAATTTATAAGCTTAAGATGTTGTGTAATATTCGAACGGAAAAAGTTTAAATCTTGTATAGATTTTAAAAAATATCTTTAGTATACCTATATATTAGAACTTCCTAGGACTTTTTTAATAAATATTTTTTGGTTCACGATTAGATCATAACCACTATATTGTACTTTAAGTTTTTAATTATAGATCGTTATTAAAATAAACAATTTTAGTAAACTATGATAGCAAATAAATATTAGTGAAACTTGTCATTGATATAAAGTTAATGCTTAATTTAATTTAATTGTAAATATAACATGTTGCAATTGTTTAGTTGTTTTTGGAATCATTGATGAATCGTTTTCTTATTTTACTATTTACAATATTTTAAAAATTATGTGACCCTTCTTGAAAGATAATAAGTTCTAGAAACCTTCTTAAAACTTCATCTTCATCATTTATAATTAATAACTAAAATACAAGTTTTATACACTTAAAAAATACAAAATAAATTAAAAACTTTTGAAATAGTCATAACTCATGTTCAGAACTAAAACTTTTCTTTTTTGCTACATTTTCTATTTTTCATAAATTTTCCTTTTGCTTTTCTTTTATGGTTTTTGGTAGTTTCAAAAATTAAATCAAAAAAACTAAAATTAATTGTTTTTTGTTACTTTAACTTTGAAGACTGAATTTTTGCACCCATTGAAAAATTTTCCTAGTAAATTAAATGTTCAAATACTGAAATGAAAAATTATTAAAAATAGAAAATGCAAAAATAAATAAAAACTATTAGTTTTATTGTTATATTTTTCTTATGAGAAGATTTCTGTACTTTAAAAGTAAATTAATTATTTAGAATTTGGATTAGGCTTAATTATTCCACTTGTTAAAGCCTTCTACAAACGAGGAAGAGTGTAAGAGAATAGACTGTGTCAACTCTGCGATACCCGTATGACCGTAATTTTGATAAGATTTTAGTCAACTATCTTTATTAGGTATATGTATAGAGTAATGCTCATGTAAAAAATGAAGTTGTATGGCAGGTACTCAAACCCACTGCAGTAAACCAACCAAATTTTGCAGCAAATTTGGCCATTACAATAAACTATTTTTGGCAAAATTTCAGACACCCAGCTTCAATACGTATAGAGTAATGCGCATATAAAATAAGAAGTTGTATTACTACTCTCGAACCGCGATGACGGCTATTTCATAAAAACGAGTGAAAATCTCAAAATCTAAGCTCCGCTATTTTTTGAGTTTTTGTGGGGGCGGACGTACAGACGGACAGTTGGAAGAACGGACGGAAATACATAGCTATTTCGATTTACTTTTCGATTCTGATCCGATCCATACCTTTGAATTTATATCTACCCTCTCCTTCTCTGCGTCCCAAATGTAATGGCAATTTTAGGATAAACTTTTGGACTATAGTCGTGGGGTATAAAAACGAGTTATTAAATAATTTATTTGTAAAATTAATGGGGGTTATTTATGTGCGGGTTATTATTAATTAATGGGGGTTATTTATAAATCTCACAGTCAACTGGCATTCTCTGAAAATAATAATGAAATATTAACAGCAGCACAAAGGGGATCCAATTTAAATACATACCCTCCCAATATTGAAGAAATAAAAACAGCAGTGAAAAAGATGAAATCCAATAAATCACCAGGTTTTGATCAAATTACCGCAGAAATGTTAAAGGCAGACCCAAATCTAACAGCACGTATGCTACATCCAATTTTTCAAAAAATATGGCAAACAGAGTCGGTACCTAAAGACTGGCTTGAAGGAATTTTAATAAAATTACCTAAAAAAGGTAACTTGTCCATATGTGATAACTATAGAGGGATAACACTACTATCTATTCTATCGAAAGTTCTCTCAAAAATACTGTTGAACAGAATCAACACTAAACTAGATGAAACAATCCGAAAACAGCAATCTGGATTTCGCCCTAATAGATGATGCGTGGATCAAATCAATACACTCCGAATAATCATAGAACAGGTGAATGAATGGCAATCCACATTAAAACTAGCTTTCGTAGACTTCAAGTCTGCATTTGATACTATACATCAAGAATATATATGGGACTCGCTTAAAATTAGAGGAGTGCCAATGAAGTTGATACGGCTTATCCGAGCACAGTACGAAGGATTTAAATGCAGGATTCTATATCAAGGTCAACTATCTGAGCCGATAAATATTGATTGTAGAGTCAGACAGGGTTGCCTGCTGTCACCAATTCTATTTTTAATTGTGCTCGATGACATACTAAGTGCTGCCATCGACGATTTAAACAGAGGCATATTTTGGAATTTCGGGGAACATCTAGAAGATCTTGACTATGCGGACGATATATGCCTACTATCAACTAGAAATACCGATCTGCAGGAAAAATTGAACGATTTGAACACAAGAGTCTGAACTGCGTGGACTAGAAGTCAATGTAAAGAAAACAAAAGCAATGAAAGTAAACTCACCTAATGTAAACAATTTGATGTTATATGATGAAGAAATATCTAATGTTACCAACTTTTGTTACCTTGGTAGCGTAATAACGCCTGAGGGAGGAGCAAAAGCAGATATGACCGCTAGAATAAATAAAGCTAAACAAGTGTTTGCACAACTTCGAAAAACCTGGAAGTCTGCAATCATCTCTAAGGAAACAAAAATTAAAATATTTAATTCAAACGTCAAATCTGTTCTGTTATACGGCTGCGAAACGTGGTTAGTAACGGAGGAACTTACCAGCAAAATTCAAAGCTTCGTTAACACCTGTCTCCGTCGAATTCTGAAAATATGGTGGCCAAACAGAATTAGAAACGAGGAATTACATGTCAGATGCAACCAAGTACCTATAGCAGAGGAGATTTGGACAAGAAAATGGAAATGGATTGGTCATACACTCAGAAAAGATCAGTCCGAAATCTGCAGGCAAGCGCTTGATTGGAACCCGCAAGGTGCAGGAAAACGCGGGCGTCCGAAAAACTCGTGGAAAAGAACAATTCACTCCAAAATTACCAAGTCAAGAAAAACATGGGGTGAAATACAGATGATCGCACAGAACCGTACCGAATGGAAGGATTTTGTTAAGGCTCTTTGCTCCACTAGGAGCTATAGAAATTAGTAGTATTTATGTGCGGGCTTAGAAAAAATTTGTTATCTTTCAAACAATTTTCCATTTTACTGCTTTTAATATTATTCCAATAATATTTTGAGGATTCTTTTGTTTGAATGCCATGACAAAAGCACCTAATAAATTGTTTTATTCTAATATTTGTGAACAGAACCAAAGTATGTATATATTAATAATTTCTGAGGGAAAACCTCTCAAATTAAAAATAGAAAAGTTGTAAAAATTTGTTAAAAACTTACAATCGTCTATATTTGAAAAGTTCACATATTTATAAAACAGGAAGCACATTATATAAAACTAAGCTCTAATATTATCATTGAAAAGATTTTAATTGAAGAAAAATCCTTAATAAGTATTTAAAAATTTTTATTTCTGTTTTTTTGTCCTTTAATTTTTGTTTTAAAGTGCTAAAAAATTTCCAGATCAAATGTATTTTTTTTTTCAATGTTTTCAAATTATTTTGTTTTTGTTATTTTTTACTTTGATCCTTTTTTTGTTGTAAGCTCTTCTTTTTTATTCTTTTTAAGTCAGTTGACTTTTTAAAATATTAAAATATCCTGGTGAATCCTTTTTTTTTTTAATATTTTTGTTGTTTTGCATTTGCCTTCATTAGGATTTACAATCTTAGTGTCAATTTTTCATTTTCAAAAAAATATACAAGGGAGGAAAGTATTTATAATTATAAAAATTTTTTTTTTGAAAAAAACAAATTTCAAAGAGAAAATAAGAAAATAATGAAAAATGAATTGAAGATTTTCATTTTGTTTTTAATTATTTGGGATGCTTTCATTGCTTTGAATGGAAAAATGGAAAATAAATTAATTTTGAAAAAACTTCAGTATTTGTTTATTTTATTAAAATAATAGTACCGACACAATTCTTGAATTTTATCAGAGCATTTACATAAACATTGAATAAACTTAAAAAAATTTGATTTAAAACCAATTCGAAAGTAATATTTTTAAATAATTAGATCCTCTTATTTAAACTGTTCCAGAACGAACCTTTAAAAAGTTTAGTTAGCAATTGAAAAAAAATCTATTTAATCCTTTACTGAGAATCAATAGTATTAAAAATTTAGATTTAGAAGTTTGTTGGACTTAATTATTTCATCTACTTAAAAAAAATGTTCTACTTAAATAAAAGTAGTCATCAAACTACAAAAAGATATTCGAATGGAGCGAAAGAAGAATAACCAGTGAATGCTCATGCGCGAATGGTTTAAGAGGTCTCCAGTTCAAATATGTGAGTTGTACTGCATTTTTGGTCTAATATTCGATTTAGAGATATCAAAGAAAGCGGTTAAAGAAAAGGAAATTTGATTACTACAAAAAAACTCAAACATTTAGCTGCTTCATTAAGTACACCAAAATTGTGGTTTTATCAGATACATTTTAATGATATTAATAAATTGTAGTTTAATTCAACATCTTGAATGTTAGAGTTTGTTGCGGAGAGTTGCAACATTAATTTTTTCCTAAAAAAATAAATAATTAACAATTTCTTTTAACTTTCAAAAATTTAAAAAAAATAAGATGTAGGTAATAATCTTTAATTACTAATTATTTTTAGTCCCAAAACGCTAAAGTTTTACTTTGAAAATATTTCAAGGATCCATACCTACATACATATACAAAATATTTATCACTTACCAGTATTACTAATTAAAAATCATCCTCACAAAAAACTTAATTAATTAATTTTTCGAAAATTAAAAATTATTTAATGTAGTTATTAAGCCCGTATGACTATAAGTCAAAAGTGTATACTAAATTTGCCATTACGTTTGTGGCGCAGTCAATAGCCGTCTTCGCTGGATTTAAACCATTTTGAATTCGAGTACCTGCCATACAACTTCTTATTTTATATGAGCATTACTCTAAACCTAATGAAGCTGGGTGTCTGAAATTTTGCCAAAAAAAATTAGTGTAATGGCCAAAGTTTCTGTAAAATTTGGTTAGTATACTGCAGAGGGTTCGAGTAGCTGCCATACAGCTCCTTCTTTTATATGAGCATAACTCTACAACTAATGAAACTGGGTGTCTGAAATTTTGTCAAAGTTAGGTTTGTGCAAAATTAGGTTGGTCTACTGCAGTGGGTTCGAGTAGCTGCCATACAACTTCTTCTTTTATATGAGCATTAACTGCACCTAATAAAGCTGTATTTTTGAAATTTTGTCAAAAGTTATTAACCGGATGATGTAATGCTTATATTACGGTCATACGGGTATCCCAGAGTTGGATACCTATTATTATTCTTCTCTAAGTATTCTAGACTAAAATCAACAAAATTTCTTTAATTAATAAATTATAAACTAATGAATTATAATCTAATAAATTTCATCTACCTTCAATTATTTGCTTATTCATGACTGTAATTAATCATATTCATATAAAATTTATATAATTTAAAAAAGTTATTCCCTAATTCAATTATATAATGTACATTCATATAAACTTGAAACAAAAAGTTAATATAAAATATATAAATCATTTAAATACAATACCTTAAAAAAACCTCCTGAAACAGGACATTTTTATTTATATTAGGTGTTTTAATGGTTTTCTAGAATTTTATTTTTGAAATTTATATTTTCATTAACAGTTTTTAGGTTCTATTAGGATGTGGGGTATCTCTAATTAATCTTTTATTTCACTTTAATTTAATTAATTGAATATATTATAACATCATGCAGTGCTAAAATATTTATTATATTTAATTGAAAATATGAAAATACCCATATTAATATAATAATTATGTATATATATAAAAATGATTCTATCATAAAATATATATTATTAATATTCTACCTATGACACTGATTACCATATCGATTCTATTTTTATGTAAATGACCTCTAATAGACTTAATATATTTATTTTTAACGAATCATTAACTGTGACATTCAATGCCACTTGTTTTTTACACCTGGTTTCTACTATCACAAGAGAGATATATATATATATAGAATGTTTCCTTTCAGTTATCTACCACTAGCAACTATTAATTGCCAACTAACACTATTTAAAAGTATCCTATATGGGACAAATAATAGAAAATCAATAAAAAACAAATAATAACAGTAAAAAAAGTTTTTCACATTATTTTCCAGTACTTGAAAAATCATAAAAAAATATTCATATGATCCTTTTTATTCATTTCAAGGATAAAATTGATAATTAAAATATTATTTACTAATATTGTTGCAACTTTACTATTATTAAATTTTATCTTTGTGAAAAAATGGCTGACTATAAACAACATCAGACAAAAGCTTCAAGTATTCACGAATAAATGCACAAAGAATGATATGCAGAATATTCTGACCCAACACCATCAGTAATAGGGACTTATTGCAGCTAACAGGCGAAGTACTAGTAATGAGCCAAATCAAGCACAGAAAATGGTGGTGGATAGGCCACAATCTGAGAAAACCACTAACTAAGATAACAAAATGATCCTAGAATGGAACCTCTAAGGTAGTAGGATGCGCAGCCGACCCAACAACACCTGGCGTCGAACAGCCACGGCTGCATTAACGAGAAACAGGCAAACCTGGGAGCAGATCAAGTTGTTGGCGAACGATAGAGTGTAATGGAAGAGGCAAGTGGATGCCCTAAGCTCCCACGATGAGTAGCAGGAAAAAAAAATGTGAAAAAATGTTTATTAAAATTTATATCTAAGTTACATAATTGAAAATGTCTGGCTTATATTAGAAAATATTTTGTAATCTCTATAAGAGCATTTAAAGTCAACCCTATTATTTAATCTGATTCAAAAATTAATACAAAATTTTATTTAAAATTATTAATATATTATAATCCATTATTAACCACGGTCATAACGTTTATAGATTTTCAAGTCTTTTGTTTAATTTTAAATCTTCTTTTAAAATTAAATTGGAACGGCTATACAGAAGAATGTGTTTAATTCCTTTGAAATTGTGAAGACATAACACTTCCGTTTTTTTAAGAATTAATCTATAAAATAACATTTACACTTTAACAAACTTTAACCTTAGCATACAAACCTACTAACAAAATCCTATATAGAATAAAATTAAAAATATCCCCACCTACACAATCAAAAGAATTAAAAATAAATTTATAAATTATATTTTTAGCAAAGTTACTTTTCAATTTTTGTCTAAGAGAAATACTGACCTTCATGTAGGTACATACAACATTGTATATATATATTTCTATTGATTACAGGTGTATTAAATTTTTAACACTTCAAGTAAATACCGCAGCTCTTTCCATTTATAATTTGCACATTTACTCGCAACCAGTGTTACCATTATGGCATAATTTGATGCATCGGTGGCATTTGTAACACCTGAAAAGCATAATTTCTCTAAAAAATTATGCTGGCATTAAAGTGGCATATTTTTCTTATTTCAGAGCATTAATTTGGCATTAATCATTTATTTCCGTCAGCAAAAAAAAAAAAAAATAAACAAAACCTTAACCCCTTTCATTTTTGCTTTCATTATCTATCTGATTATACATTATATAGAAATATTTTTAGTTTTCTTCACAAAAGTTCGTTCAGAAATTTTCCTATCCCTCATTTCGATTAATAAATCAAGTTGTTGTGCCTTTCTCTATCCCTGTTATTTCTAAATCAAATTATCTTTGCGCTTAATGTCATTTTTGAATTTCGAAAATATAAATTTCAGTTATGTTTAATATTCGGTCGAAATGAATGATCTTTCTTATTATATGTACAATAAACAATAACTGTTAAAAAATGTTGTTAATTGAAATTAAATACTGTTTATATATTTATTTTTATTTTATTTCTATAAGTAAATGCAATTTATCAGTAGGTACATACATGTTAATTTATTATTTTGTAGTATAACAGACCAACGGTAATAAATAAAAATATTATATAAACCTAATTAAAGAAGAAAATTTATAATGCCACTTTGGTCTACAGTTTTCCTGATATTGGCATAATGTTCGCCATAAGTTATGGCAACACTGCTCGCAACACGTATCAATATAAAAATTTTTGAGAGAGAAAAACCTTAAAAGCAAGAGTAACTAATCTGAAAATATTGGAGAGAATTAGATAAATAATTACAGATCTGCGATATTAATACAACAACATTTATTAAAGAATGAGAACTTTTACATCACTGTTGAGTGTATACAATGTATATGTAACTTTATATTTATATAACAGGTTACAGTATAGAATAAATTTATTAATTTTAACATAATGATGGTGATGATGATAAAAAGAACAGCTAAGAATACAAAAAAAATGTGTTATGGCTTTTCAATAAAATTTGTTACGTAACAAAATCTTAAGCGAACAAATCTGTTTAAATGTATTTGAAATAATACATGCGTGTATTTTTCAAAAGATTCTGTAACTAAACTGTAACTAAATTTTTGAACTAAAAATTCTGTATTAATTTCGTTTTTAAAAGACGAGTAGTAAAAAAAATCTGTAAGATTATGGTGCAGGATAATAATAAAAGGATAATACAAAATTTAATATTGCTTAATTTGAATAATTTATATTTTATGTTAGATATTTTTATTTTTTAATTTATTAAAATCTTAGAATATTCAATCGGTGGAATAGTGGTTAGAACGTTCTCAGGTTCTAAGCCCTGGTCGGACTGAATTTCATAAATAAATATAATTTACAGTTTATATCATAAAATAAAATTAAATACCTGCTCCACCTGAAAAGGAAAGGACGAATCACTCCATTATCACATTGTATGTAAAAGGGGACTGTTTATAAATAAGTTAATAAATAAATCTTAGACAGTTTCATTTACTTTAAGATTTGCTGTAAACAACTTCTATAATTAAATACTAAATACTACTATATTTCATTAAGTAAAACTAATCGAATCAAATTCAATTTTTTAAACAGTTGTTCTTTTAAGCACTATATATTTGAAAAATTCTTCCAATAGGAACTACTCCATATTAGATTTAAAAGATTAAGATAAAAGTAAACTAGCCATGATATGATAAAAATTAAGCTTGAAAATTGTGTGATTAAATATATTAATATATTTAAGTCCAAATTTACTTTGGTTACAAAACCTGAATTGCTCTTTTTTTTTTAAATGTAGTTTATATGCATATTATTGTATTTTTTATAATTTTTGGAAAAAGGGTATACCCAATCGCGAATCCAACTCCAAAATGTATGCTTGTTATTTTTGATATTATATAGTTCAAAAAAGCCTTTATATATTCGTTTCCTTCACTAATGTTATATCAATAAAATTATATGCTTGTTTTAATATTACTAATAACCCCTCAGCTGAGAATTAAATAAGGGAGTTATCACCCACCATTTTGAGTTAAAACTCTCAAGGTCATAAGATCCTTAGGGAGTTATAATTCATTGTTATGAGTCTTAAATTCTTAGAGACTTATGGTCCACTAAATGAGAATTCCTAAGGGATTATGGAGTTATGACTTTGCACCATCACCGCATAATGATGAATGTTAGATGTAGAAGTGATCAAACTGTAACGAAATCTTTGAACTAAAAGGTATTTCTTAAAAAAATCAAAATTGATACGAAAAATGTTTAACCAACAAGAATAAAAGGATGCGGGAGGATTCCATTTTCCATTATCTATTTGTTAATCGTTTATTCTGATACTAGGATAAGTAACAATCTCCAATACCCCTCTAAGTACCATTTTATATACTTAACCTTCTTTAAATAAAAGCAATGCTTAATTGAATTTTGACAAGGTTTTTCCTATTATAAGACATCGTTGGTTTTTATAAACCAGATAAGCTTGCATTCCAAATGAATAGATATACATATAAGTGCTATAAGTCTTAAGACCTTGGGGACTTATGGTCCACATTCAAATGCAAATATGTATTATTATATGTGATAATAAATAAATTATGTTAATCACCTTTATGAATAATAAACCATAAATGAAATATCTACTCCATGTTTATTGTACTATTCTTTACTTGCCTTTGTCTTTATCACACGTACAATAAAATGAAGTTTCCAGTTATTTTTCATTTTGTTAATTTAAAATTTTTCCAATGAAATTTTCTTTTCTTTTTCTTTTTTTAGAAAATTTATTATCAAATGTAAATTAGTTATTACATATTATAACAAAAGAATATTAATAACAGAATCAGAAAATGAAAAACCCCACATTATTGATAAAAGAAAATTAATAATAACGGTATTTTTTTGTTTAGAAGAACAACAACAACAACAACAAAACACAATTAATATGAAAAATGTGGAAAACTTAACTTTGTTATCATTTAAATAACAGAAACATTTCAACAAAATAAAAAATAAATACAGATGATAATGATGTTGATAATGATAATGATGATGAAGATAGTGAAAATAAAAAGAAAAACCAACAAATGAAAAATTATAAATGAAAATATTATGTAAATTTGATTATTTTGCTTAACTTTCCATTTTCTTCTCTTTTAAACTGATTTCTCCATTTTCCAGTAATTTTATATTTTATTTGCATAAGCTTCCATTTTTAGTTAAATAATCAAATCTTTAAATTTATATAATAATATTTAATTTTTAAGAAAAAACTATTAAAAACTAGTTATTGTTATTTTTTTGTTTAAATATACGAAACTAGCTGTTGGGCCGTCACAGAATGACGGAATGTCAATTGAAAGAAAAACTTTTCCTAATAAGAATTATTTCTAATTTCATTATATACATGTACATATATTGTAAATCAATATTATTTTCTTAAATAAAGTCGAAACTGTTACATTTTGTAATACGTAGATTATATTTCGATTCTAGTAATTGATATACAAAAAAAATTACTTATATATAACTTCTTGTTGTTTCTTAAAAATTTGAAGATGAATAATAAGTTATATAGTCTACCTTTTGTATGTTTTAAATTTGACAAAATTTCGGGGTCGTTAGTTCAAATCCCTTCTTGGTGAATTTTTATACCCGTGCATACATATATGAACATCGGGTATATTAAAATTACTCCTCCGTTTGTAACGCATCGAAATATAAGAGCTAGATATAGTGTCAAGGGTACGTATCGAATCAGGATCGAAAAGTGAATCGATCTAGCTATGTGTGTCCGTCCGTCCGTCTGTCAGCACGATAACTCAAAAACTATAAGAGCTAGAGTTCTGAAACTTTCACAAAGTAATTTTTAGACAATTTGTAGGTTCCCTATTGTTTTTGGTTAAAATCGGAGAAAGGCTTCGGGTAGCTGCCATACAAATTTTTCGATATTTTATGAGTATTTTCTAAAACGAAATAAATATAAATAAATATAAAAACAAACAAATTGTTGTTTAATTATTAATCGATTCATGGTGTAGTGGTTAGGACATGTTACTTGTAGCAAAAATATCTCGGTTCGAATTCAGGCTAAGGAAAATTTTTTTTTTTTTTTTATCTATTTTTTTTTTAATAAAATATATGTATTTATTTTATGTTTGAAAAAATTTTGTTTTATAGAAAATTTGACAGAAGACTCTCATTTATATTGAAAATTATTAATTTTTTTTAATATTTCTATAAAAAAATTCAAAACTGTTATTTAAAACAAACAATTGATACCTTAACTACAATTATTAAAAAAAAAATAATGAGATAAATAAAAACTCGTTTTGTAGACAAACTATTAATTGTTCTATGGTATAGTGGATAGGACATGGGACTAGTAGTCAAAACGTTTCGGTTCGATTTCTGACTGGGGCAAAATTTTTTTTTTTTAAATTCATCTTAAAATTCTCATTTATAAATTATTTATTTTTTTTAATACATTTTTAAAAAAATTCAAAACAGTTATTCAAAACAAACAATTGATACCATCGCAACTATAATAATTTAAAAAAAAAATTGAGATGAATATAAAGTCGATGGCTTAGTGGTTAAGACGTCGACATTTTAATTCAAAGGTGTGGGTTCGAATCTCGTTGAGAGCATATTCTTTTTTTAAATTCTTCTTTTTTTTTAATTCATTTTTTTTTTATTAATTTTTTTTGTAATTAAATATAAAAAAACAAATATTTTGAATTTTCTGTCAAACAGTTCAATTGCAATATAAGAATTTCTTATTTAATTAATACACGCACGGGTATCTAAAAGTTGACAAGGGCAACTATAATCTTCCTCGTTTTTTTTAATTTCAATTAATTTTTTTTTATCAATTACGTACTTGTTTAAATTTTAAATTTTTAAATTTAAATTTGATAAATTTGTTTGTTAACAGATTTGAAATTTTTTTATAGGTTTATCTTGTTTCAATTATGATCTATTTCTCCATCTACTAACTTTATGTAGACATATTTTTAAAATGTTGCTAAGCTTTGTATATTGTTTCATAATCTTTGTTTAGATTCAAATCGAAATACTTGTATGTTACCAACATTCTACAATGTACCTACTAAACATGTTTAATTATGTACCTATTTCTATGGACATAAAATTGAATTATGACATTATCAAATGCAAATTAATTTTTTGATTTTTTTTATTATACCTAGCTAATTAAGTAAGAAAAATATATTTGCTTTGAAATCTATGGTGCAGTTCATTTGACTTTATTTTAGGGATGAGATGAGGGAAGCTTTGAAATTGCTTTGAAACATTGCTTGCTTTATTTACTTACCCAAGGAAAAACCAAGCAACGCAACAAAGCGTACATTTGGCCTTCGCCATTATTTCAGTTTTTAACTGAAACTAATGAAGACTTACTACAAAACTGTACCTGTGAAGCATAGTCTTAATTTTTAATACCAAAATGATTTACTATTTATTTAAAATTCTCAGAAAATCTTTTGTGATTTTTAAAACTGAAATCAATTTTTTCATAAACTAATATGAAATAATAAATTTAACTTCATAAAAAAAATTTTTGGCCTGCTTACGATAATTTATGACATTTTATTTTCTAAAATAAAATTAAAGACATTCAACAAAACATTAATATTTTATTTGTTAATAATTGAACACATCCAACAAAACACATTTTATTGAATGCGTTTGTTACACCTCATTCTAAACAAATATATTAATAATAATAATAATAATAAAATAATAATAATAATAATAATAATAATAATAATAATAATAATAATAATAATAATAATAATAATAATAATAATAATAATAATAATAATAATAATAATAATAATAATAATAAAATAATAATAATAAATAATAATAATTATTGTAAGGAATTATATAAAATTACCAAAATTATTGACCAATTCAAGGTCATTCAAGGTTGAATATAGTTCTTTATTTATTTGTTTACATTGTATTTTACATTGTATTATTTAATAAAATAACTATTATTAGTTCTGTAATTATTGTCAATAATTTACTAATATATTTATTGGTGTGTATGGGTTTTTCCAACATATTCCTACCAATGTCATGGGTAGTAATATTTGTATTTAACAATAGTAGAAGTTAATAAATAACATCAAATTTTCTTTTATTTATTTTGAATAAATAAATGTATAAATATTTAACATGACTACCTTTTAATAATATTGAAGTTTAAAATTCATCCTAAAATTATGCAATTTTTATTAATTAATGTATTTTTGTATTTTGAGTTTGTTGATGAGCCGTCCTTGAGGCAGTATTTATAGTAACATAAACTTTAAGGACATTTATTAGCTATTTAGCAGATTATTAGAGACAAATAAATTTTGTGAACACCAATTATTTGTTATATAAGCGAAGCGTATAAAACTATGGGATAAAATCTATTATGCTTTAGTTTTTCCCTTGTTATTATGTTTTTTACCCTATTTTATAGTACCTTCAGACGCCAATAAAGAAAAACAAATGAAACCATAAATTTAAAATAATATCTAGAAAACCCGAGAGATTTATTTAATAAAAAATAGTGGTTCATTAAGGAGCTGGGCTTTTTCTTTTTTTTAATTATAATAATAATATCGCTGATTAAATGATTACCTTTATTCAAAACTTAAGTAATGTAATTTATTTCCAACGCCATTTTTAAATAAGTAGATATTTGGTACCACCAAAAGAAGTATAAAATAATATTCATAGTGAGTTTTAATTACATGAATAAATATTCTAAAAATATCTTCTTAAAATAATTACTTTCGTCGTATTTAATTAAAAAATTTTTCATTACCATAATGAAACTGAGAGTTGATACCTCATTTTTTTTGAGTTCGTATTATTATTATTATGAGTTTAAGTGAAAGTGTCTACTTGTATAATGTGAACTAAATATATTCTAAATAATTAATATTATAATTAAATCAAAAAATATGTTTTTTCTTCATCCTGTTTATTACCGGAAATAAGAGATTTTCTTTACAAGAAACTAATTTTCTTACATTTTCTGCTTTTACTTCATTATTTTTACTTTTATTTTTAAATTTTTAGTTCCTTTTCATTTTGCATTATAGTTTACATACACAAAGTTACATATATAAAGAAAATTGCATCCTCTATACTGGCTTTTTAAATACATAAGAAGATAAAATAAAATTCAAGAGCAAAACGGATGCACCATCTTTATATAATTATAATAATTATTTACGTCATTACTTGGGATTACAAGATAATAAAAAATAAACAAATAAAAAGAGTTACTACATACATATTCATTACTTCATTATTCATAGAGAACCTTCATTTCTAAGAAATTCAAATTGAATTACATTGTAATTAAAACTATACTTATATTATGAAATATGTAATCAAAACTTTAAAAAAGTAGTTAACATTTTAAGAATATAGTCTAAAATAGCAGGGTTAAATGTTATAAACCATATTCACTTATGAAAAACTAATATTGAGCTAGAAGAATTCTACTTTGGTTGCATTTTATTTCCTAATTAATAAATTTGAAGGAAATTCAAATTTTTTTAAGTATTATATAAAAATAAATAAGTAGTTGTTGATATAGGAATGGTATTATAAAATTCAAATTACGAGTTTTTTTATTGAGAGTTGTCAGAAGTTCGAAAGAAGCCGATCGCTAAAACTATCTCAATCATAATTATTACTACCATTTATATGGTACGATATTTGAGCATCTAGAGTAGGTCTAATTCTTAAGTCAGCTTTTAAAAACAATTTTCTAATTAATCTTTTCGTACGGCAGTCTGAAATAATCGAGCAAACTAAGAACAAGAATAATATACCTGATATTTGGTGATAATTTCATTATAAAATAAAACCCCAAATTCAAAATGGAAATTTCTTGATATAAAAAGAAATAATCTCCGAAATTATGATGAAATAATTCCCCAATTCTTTTAAAATATTATCTTCTAAGAAAAAATAAATAATATATACTAATTAAAGGATTATTACATTTGCGGGGATTCCGGTAGAGCATCCTCCGATATTAAGATTAATGAAAGTTTTAACCTATTTTATTGAATTTTATTTTAAAAATTGGAAACTTACTTAATATTTGAATGAAATAGATATGCCGAGCTTCCATTTAATACTGTAGATTTTTGTGTTCGACACCAAATCAATATTTCAACTAGCGGGAGTTGGACAGCAGCCTCAGATATCAAAATAAATTATTATTTTATTATTGACCTATTCTATTACATTTTAAAGTTTTTAAGGGCTATTTCAAATAAAAAGCGAAGTGAAACTACAAAATAATGAACTATTCAATTCTTTGCACATTATTTAATACTATGTTTTTAGATGGGGGATTATTTCCCATACAAATTTTTGGTGTGATATTTTCTTATTTTTTTGTGGACAACTGTATGAGGGGCTATAAAAAAAAAATACTTTTAAAATTTAATTTAATTAGTACTCATACATTTACGTTACAAATACTCATTTTCAATTACATTTGCACTTTTAATTACTTTTAATTACACTCATCACAAATAATCCCTTTAACTGGTACTTTTCCCCTATTAAGATTTTAAAATATTAAATAAGAATATTTTGTCCTACCTAGGCTAAATAAAACCATAACTCAATTCAAATGAATTGTTTCTAATTTGTGATTTATCGTATTATCATCATCATCATTATCATCAGTATCATCAGTATAAAAACCATTTTAATTAAGTTTATTATTATATACAAACTGATATTTAAGAAAATGATAATTATATATAAGAAAATGATTCTATAGATAGCATATATTATATAATATGTTCAATTTTTTAATCTCTATTATATAATTTAATATTTTAATAGATAGATAATGAAGAATACTAATTTTCTATATTTATGCAAACGTATCTAATTTAAATAATTAATATAGGATTAAATAATTATATTAAACTAAATTTTGATATAAATCATTATAAATGTTAATTATATTCAATTTAATTTCAAATAATTTAACATCTTTTATACACATTTAAATCATCTCATTTAATCACACTCAACATTTAAAATCATCTTTAACACAAACATAATATCAAAATAATATTTTTATTACATAAACGTTTGAACACCTTCTTATATATTCTTGTCACTATATTTCCCTAAAAGCGATCCCCACTTTCTTTAATTTAAAAAATCGTAAAAGGAAACATTGAAAATTTTCATAAAATTTTTCAATTAAATTCGTTTTTTAAAAAATAACTAAAAGAAAATATAATAAGTTCAAAAATAAATTGAGAGAGAAATACTTTTTTTAAATATTTAAAAAATTTTAATAATAAAAGAATTTTTCGCAATGAAAGCAGGGAAAGTGGGAAGAATCGAAATTTTTCGAAAATGAAAGAAAATCAGCAATAGAAATTCACTTAGAAGAGTATCATTTTACACAATTAAATATATTTAACATATGTGTAACTCAGAACGATGCCATTCCTCTCATTTTTTATTTTTTATTTTAATTTACATACACATAGCAACTTGTATATATATACGAATATATATATATATATATATATATATATATATATATATATATATTTTATATAAACATTCAATCAAATATAAAAGAAAAATGTTACAAAACACCTCCTGGGAACTTTTTTACTTAGTTTTATTAATTTCATTTCATACTTTCTTCTAAATTTTCAATACTACCCTTCCATCTCTTTCAGAATAATCTCTACTCTCACATTTTCTTTGTCACTCCTTTCTTTCTTTGGCAGTGGTTCTTCATCTAAATTATGTGGATAAAATTTTTTTATTTATTTTTAGAAAGCGAAGAGAAGTAAGTGTAAAAAGTGGATGAAAGAAGCAGTTAAAACCAGATAAATTTCTTATTTAAAACAAAAATAAAGAAATAAACCCTTCTGTACCTAGCATTAACACGGTTACATAAACTGAAAAGAATCGAAATTTAATTCTATAGGTCGATAAAATTTGTTGTAGATCTCGAAAAATATATTTTTAAAGATATAAAATAATTACTAGTTATCTTAATCAAATTACGAAAATCATTTTAATTTACAGGAGTATAAAGGAAACTTTGGTGCACATAAGGGTTAATGATATAGGATACGAATATTTTAAATAAAACATTATTTATATGAAATAGAGCATATTAATAAAATTCATTTAAATAAAAATGATTTGCAAATGAATAAGTTTTATAAAATATTTTTTATTAATTTATTATACAGTTAATCCACCGTTATAGGTGGTTAATCCACCTGTAATATCGTGCAAATAAATAGAATAAAAAAATTAATAAATATTTGCAAACTAATAATTGTAAATAGAAATTTTTTCAATTGAAGAATCAATTGGCGGAAACACATTTTTTTTAATTAATTAATATATTTTGTAATACAAAAAAAAAACACTTTTGTTCAAATTAATAATTTTTTTATAGAATTTTTTTTACATACTCTACATAAATAAATTAGTGTTACAATCAGAATCACTTTATATGTTTTAGGCTTTTTATTTGTACGTTTATTAAATATTTTAATTTTTAAAACTTTGTTCTTCTATATACTTTCTTCATACTAAGAACTTCCAAAAAAAACAATACTAAATACCGTATGGTAACCCTAATTTTAATTATGTTTTTAAGTATGAAAAGCTACTATCGTTTGGCGTTTCCAGGTCATATTATATTCGTGTTATTAGAATTGGTTTTATTAAATTCAACATACAATTTAAGCATGAGATAGCACTAGGCCTTATAACATGTAGAAACGTCTTAGATTTTCAATATTTACAATTCCATTTTTGTTTATATTATAATATTTGTATTAGAGTTATATGGTATTCTATATCTGTGAGTTATATTATTCAATTAAATTATTTGTTTATATCTTGCATTTGCTTATATTGTTATATTAATGTATTTTTTATTAAAGATATATAATTATTAATTATTGATTATGCCATTAATTTGAATCCAATGGCGAATGGTAGCTGAGTCGAGTCGAAAACCAGAAAAGTTTTTTTAACTTTAACTGGGATTTGAACTCGGGCCTTTCGCCTGAAAGGTCGGCACTCAACCACTGTGCCACCCAGTGTAATATCAATAGTTTTAAAATAATACAGGGTTTCAAGAGCCGACTTAATTTTAAATTTTAAAGTTTTTTATTTAAATGTAAATTTATATTAATATTTTTTAATTATATTATAAAATTTTGACAATATTTTAAACTTTCGATTTTTTTATTAAAATAAAACTTTGTTAAATTTGATGTTAAGAGATTCCAGTTTCCATAACATGTTCATAACAACAAATAACTTTCAAATTTTTGATTCATATATACATGTTATGAAGATCATATTCAAAAAATGTTTTTCCACCTTATGTGGTTAATATTCCAGATAATTAATTTAAATTTTTATTCTAATATTGGCACAATATTCAAAAAACTTTGAATTTAAATTTAAAGACATAGATTTGCTAAACTTTTATTTTTAGAATTTTTAAAATACTTTAAATTTTCTTAAATTTATATGAATTTATATTTTTAATATCTATATAATTAAAGATTTACCAATTTTTTTTTTTTTTAATTATTTCTATTAATTTTTGGTTTTTTTAAATTGAAAGCTTAGAATAAAATCTTATAGCATTTAAATTGAGTCAAAATGTGTTTAAAATGCACCACTTTGAAATTTAAATTAATCACTTTTTAATCAAATTCAAAATTTTATAAATTTAATTCACAAAAAAATTTTAATTTTCAAATTAATTGAAATTAATTCACTGAGATAAGTTATCCATTTGAAGTTCACCTTAAATTTAATTTAGGATATTCAGACTATTTCTAATTTCGTATAACACAATTCAAATTTTTATACCATACTATAATAATATTTAATTTATTATTCCAATTTTTAATATAATTTTAGAATTGTTTATTTATACATAATTGATCTAATATCCACTAAATTATTTAATTTTTTTTTATTAAAATTTTCTTTTAATTTTAAAATGTTTTTTTTAACAATAGAAGCTTATCTTTAAAGATTACAAGACTTGACATTTTTCTTCGCTGGACTTCACACTTTTAATTTTAAAAATTTATTAGATTTAGAAATTTATAGAACCTTTACTTATATTGAACTGAAATTATATTACAAAATTATAATTTACCTTCTATAAACTTATTAATTTGTTGAAAAATTTAAAAAATTCATTTAACTTTTTTTTTTAAATTAATTTTAAAAATTAAAATATATTTTAAAATTTTTATCTATTAGAATGAAACACATTTTTATTTACATATTAAAAAATACATATATATTTTAAAATAACTTAATTACAGGACAACTTTCCTGTATTTATCGAATAAATTTTTATTTTAAATTTTTTATGTTTTTTTAATTTTTTCATTAATTTCAAATAAAAATTTATTTACAATTAAATATTGAATTATAAAATAATCATCAAAAATCACAAGAACAAGATAAAATTCGATTGAATTAAAAGCCAAAGAGGAAAAGGAAATGAAAAAATAAAATAAAAAAGGATTAAATCAAAAATAAAAAATAAAAACAACAATTTATAATTTTTTTTTACTTTCTTTTAATCAAATTTTAACAATCCTTACATTTTTCATTAACTTTTCTTTTAATTTTTTTGTTTTTTTCCAAAAACAATAAATTTAATTTTTCTTTTGTTTTCTTAAATATTGTTTTTTTGTTTTTTTTTTTTATTATTTTTTTTTTATTTTTTTAACCAACAAGATTCACCGAACAAAAAAATACAGAACATTTAAAGTTCTTATATTGTGTATTATTGAAAAGCACCGCCAGAACGACGACCACACGGCTACGACAACGACGGTACTGAGATGGATATAATACACAAAATAAAAAACAACAAAAATAAGAGGAAAAAAAAAAAGTTGTTTTTCTGAACCATTCCTATTTTTATTTTATCAAATATAAGAAAAAATTCTAAAAAAAGAATATTACACACAAAAAATGTAAATCTCATACATTTAAAAAAAAAATATTGAGTTTAAACTGCAAAGTAAAAATAATAAATAACAACAACAACAACTGTAGCATGTTAAAAATATATTATAAAGGATTGACACAAATAACAAATATAACAAACATGTCTGTTTATTTCCAAAAAAAATAAATTAACATAAAAAGTCGGGTCAATAAAAAGAAACTGTTACTGTAATGTAATTATAAACAAATATTATAGTAATTATAAACAAAAGTTTTTATAACAGAAATTTTTTAAATTTAAAGTTGTATGTGTGAGTAAAAAAATATGTTATGTTGGAAAATCATTTTTTTCTGTAAAAATTTTTTAGAACTTATATACTGTTAAAATTGTATGTTAAATAAACTGATACGCTTTTTGGCGCCCTGTGCACTTTTTGAAAACGCCGCCCTGGAAAAGTTCGTTTCCACATCACCCTTGAGGTAGAACTTTCAATGCATTTTTTTTAAAGAGGTGTCCCACGGAGGTATAATCCTCAATAACAAAAATTTTAACCGATAACAAATTATTAAAAAAGTTAAAATTAATTAAAACATTATGAAAAAATTGTGGAAAGTTCGTGTAAAAATTTAAATATGTTATTATGTTCAGAAATTTGTTCAAACCGCTCTGTCACTGACTGAAATGCTTGATCTAATACCTTAAAATAAAATTCTACTTTGAACCTAACTTTTGGATCTATAATTACTTCATCTCTTCCTTCGTATGAAAAAAGAGATGGTTTTCTACGAGTTCTAAGTGTTGAAGATGGTGTAATATCCAATTTTAATGCAATTTGCTTAGCTTCATCTACAAAAATTTCAAAGCTTTCGTCTGTTCGCAAGTTCCCTAAAAACTCTTTAGTTGAGAGTAAAATACTAACTGCTGTTGTTAAACAGACTCCAGGACTTTGTAAATATTTACTAGCTATATTAATTTTTTCTAAGACTTTAAACCAAACTATTAAAGAACAAATAAACTCAAATTTTAAAATATTGTTACCTAAAGCTTCTGCAGTATGTTTCGTTAAGGAGTCACTATCATTTGATAATTCTACTAATGCCTCATAAATTTCTTCCAAATTAAAAAATAAAGGTTTTAACGCCTCAATACGACTTTCCCATCTTGTTGTGCAAAGCGGTTTGAGCGTGAAATTATTCAAATTTTTTTTTAAAATTTCCCACCTTGAAACGGAGCTTGAAAAGAACGTATAAAGATTTTGTACCGTATCAAAAAACCTAACAGCTTGGCTTGAACATTGTACTGAATCTGAAAGAACTAAATTAAGAGAATGAGATGCACATGGCACAAAAAACGCACGTGATTCTAAATTTTTTATTTGCGTTTGCATTCCAATGTTCTTGCCTTTCATATTTGAGCCGTTATCATATCCTTGTCCTCTACAATCATGAATAGAAAACCCTAACGAAGTTAATCTATTTAAAACTAAATCTGTTAAACCTTTACCTATGGTATCTGTAGCTACGAGAAAACCTAAAAAGAACTCTTTTATTTCAAAACTACTTTCTTTTTTATTAACTATTCTAATAATAATAGGTACTTGTTCTTTACGACTTAGATCAGGAGTACAATCCACAATTATTGAATAATATTTAGCTAATTTTATCATGTCAACTATTAATAATCTATACCATAGGTAACCGAAAATACCAAAAAATATTTGTTTCTAAGAACTAAGCCATAATGTTTGTTTATTTTTTGTCATGTTTTTAAAATTTTTAGCAGCTAAAAGGGTGCTTCACAAATACTCGACCATAGTCAACAAATCACTTGATCCTAAAAAAGAAAATTTAAATATAATAAAAGAATCAAATCATTAGAATAAAATGTTAAATAAAACAATAAAATTTAAATATAGAAAAAATAAATATAAAAAGGTAAATAAATTTAAAAAATAAGAGCTGTAAATATAATTATGTAAATAATGTTTCAATATTTAGAAATGGAGTAAGACAAGGTTGCTCGCTATCTCCTCTACTATTCAATATAACAATTGACGAAATCATGAGAAAGACCTACGCTGATGACATTAGCCTACTTACACAAACACACGAAGATATGCAACAAAAAATCAATAAGCTAGCAGAATGTGCTGCGGGAGTTGGCTTGGAAATAAACATTAACAAAACAAAAATTATAAGAGGGAATACAAACAACACAAGACCAATTACAATTGATGATACATTAGTAGAAGATGTAGATAAATTCAATTACCTAGGCAGTATTATTACTAAAGAAGGCGGTACAAAAGAGAACAACATTTTGGAAGAATGTGGAAAATATGGAGGTCATCCCGAATTGCAAGAAAAACCAAACTTAGAATATTCCAAGCATGTGTAAAATCTTTCCTCTTATATGGTACTGAAACTTGGCTAGTTAATAAGAAAGAAACATATAAACTACAAGTATTTGTAAACAAGTGCCCCCGGATTATATGCAGAATATACTGGCCAAGAAGAATACAAAATGAAGATCTATGGGAAGCTGCCGGTCAAGAACCTATCGAAATAGAAATTAAGAAACGAAAATTTAGGTGGATGGGTCACATTCTTAGAAGACCCCCAGACTGCAGAGCCAGGCAAGTCCTGGAATGGAACCCTCAAGGAAAGAGAAATGTTGATCCTTAGACCTAGAAATACATGGCGCAGAACAGTAGAGCGAGAAATAACAGAACTACATAAAACATGGTCTCAAATGAAAGTCATAGCACTAAATGTGAAACAGATGGAAAGGCTTTATGGAAGCCCTATGCTCCCAAAGGGAGAAGAAAGGAAAAAAAAACATGTTTCAAACCATATAAAAATAAGGTAAACGCAGATATATATATTAAAATATATAACGCAGATAATAGGCAAGCTTAAAATAGCGTTTGTAGCCAATGGTTTTACTGATGTTATAGCAATTTATTGAATTAATATTAAATTAAAAATAAAATAAATAAACAATACGCTGGATAAATTTTTTAAACTTTTTTATTTTAGAACATTGTAAAAACCAGCAGCCCTTTTAAATATTATCTCATAAGGAGGAAAAATTTGATTGTTTGTTTTTATTTCGTTTCTTATCTTATCCAGTTCAGTCAGTTTCTAATAAATAAGTTAAAACTTGTGATTAATAATTAAAAAATCGGCTGGGTGGCATAGTGATTAGAGTGCCAATATTTAATAATAATTATATATCTTTAATAAAAAATACATTAATGTAATATAAACAAGTACAAAATGTAAATAAATAATTTAATTGAATAATATAACTCACAGATATAGAATACCATATATGTAATTTAAATAAAAAAAATATTACAATATAAACAAAAAATTGAATTGTATCTATTAAAAATCTAAGACGCTTTTACATGTTATAAGTACTATCGCATGTTTAAATTGTGTGTAGAATTCATTAAGATCAATTCTAATAACACAAGTATAATATGATCCCCTGTTCCAACATGTATATGGTATAGACAGGTTTATTAGCCTAACAGTTGAACAAAAAATTAATTTCTTTATATTATTTTAAATTATAATCTAAATTTTTAATACGAATTTTGGAGGGAAAGCTTTAACATTTAAATAATCTTATAAAAAAAATCAAAAATACAAAATATATTAAAATATAAACAATAGAAATAATAATACTTATAAAATTAATGAACTATACAAGGCTACATAAAAGGAAATTCTCTAATTGTATGTAGAATACTGTTTTTAAATAAATTAAAAATAATTGGTTTTTCTTTTAGCCTTCTTAACTAAAATCAAACCATGAACTCAATGTGTTTCATTGAATAAATGTCAATGCTGTAACCTGTAATTAAAGTTTAAGCTAACAAAATGCAAAGCATTTAACATATGTTAACCCTGCGTTAGATATTTTTTTATTACAATTTTCTAACATCGTAAAATTAATAAAATAAATGAATAAATTAAATTAAAAAAAATCAAATGTAAAAACTCAAAATGTAATGCAGTACAGATAACATTACATTTATTATTGAAAATTTGATAATGAAAAAGAGAAAATTATAACAGGTTCACAATAACAGTATTTGAGAATTTCGCAAAAACTTTTATACTTTAGTTGAAATTTGAGAATTTAACAGAAATTTTAACAGAATTTATTTTATACTAGAATTGTAAAAAAAAAATTAATTTAATAGGACTTTTTATTAAAAAAACTTTTACCGTTATAATTTGTTCTCTTTATATTTCTGTAAGACTTTATATTTGTATTATTACCCGTTATCTATATGAAATACATATGAAATCGAAACTATAAAAACAAACAATCAAACATTAAAAAAAAATAGCATAGATTTTTTAAAACTAAAAGAATTTAAGAGTGTGCTTAAGCCTTTGCCAGAAGGACATAAAAAAACAAAAAAATAAAGAATTCGTAATAAAAATGACGCATTTCAAGGATATATATAATGAGGGGTTTTACCGAACTATATACAAAATTAAAGCATATTAAACATATATATGTTGAAATACTATAATATGACTTTTTGTTTTTTTATGGGTCTATGGGTTTTTAGAACACTTTTATTTTTACCGTTTAAAAAAATTGTTATTTTTTTTGTTTTTTTTTTTTTTTTGTTTTTGAGGACTTGTGTCCTGGAATGAAGGAAAGTTCTTTAGAAATAATAGCATATAACAAGTAGATAGTAATATAATCTAATATTATATATTTTAGATCTACAAATATATCATATGAGAAGGAATCTCGATCATTTGTGTCATAAAGACAATCAATGATGAAAATAATATTAAACAGAAATCTTATGATTTCAGCAAGGAAGTTAATCTCCTCTTGGCTTCGAAACTGAAATTTAAACTGGAAAACTTTCATAATTACAAAACACAAGTTAATAGTACAACATATATGTTATTGGTGATATGAATGTGGTAAAAAGGATTTTCTTAAAATTATGTGAAAATTTATTTTTTTTTACATTCAGAATTGCTTACACTACTCGTATGTATATCCTTACACCTTAAAAAGGACTACTTTATATTAAAATATTCGTTTGCATTTACGAAATTAAATCTGACAGGATATGAAATCATAAATTAGAATAAAAATACAAAATAAAAAACTTTTTTTCTGCTGCTATTCTATGACACATTTTTTTAACCTAAATATTGCATCAAACAAAGTTTTATATTTTTTATTAAATAAATTTTAATAGTTTCACAACTTTTTTATTCTATAAAAGTTTTATTATTTACAAGTAAAATAATATAATTTATAAAAATAAATATAAAAAATAAAAATATGTAGAAAATCTGTAGCTTTGAATGGGGACATGACAAATATATAACGCCCAGTATTTAACCTCTTTGGTACCAAAATCCCAATGTTTATTTAAATCCAAATTTATTAAAAGAAAATATTTTCATATTGCATACTTTTAGGGTAAACAATAGAATTTTCCTTAGTAACACGAAAATTTATTGAAAATGTTGATCAAATTAAAAAATATTTGAATTGAAATTGAAATTATTAATTTTTAAAATATGTTTTTGATAACAACTATGGTTTTTTAACATATACAGAGAACCATATGAGACTACAATTATTTATATTTAATTGTTTAAATTAAATATTTATATTTAATTGTGTATACACACATTTTGTTTTTATATGTGCCTGTAAAATTGAAAAAAGCCAAAAAAAGTGAATTTTAACTTTATCCCAGGAAAAATTTAAAAATTACTTTGATTACTTTTTTTATTTGTTTTTCAAAGCAAAGCAAGCAAAGCACCAAAGCGTACATTCAACCTTCACCATTAATTCAGTATTTCACTGAAAGTAATGAAAACTTACAACAGGAATGTTCCTGTGCTATGCTTCTTATAATGTTAAATATCAAACTATGCTTCTCTTAATGTTAAATATCAAACAAAATGTTTTACTATTTATATAAAATTTCCAGAAAATGTACTGTGAGTTTTAAAAACTGAAATAAACTAATTCATAAACATTTAAAGTAATTTATTCATAGTAACACGAAAAGTTTTTGAAAATGTTGATCAAATTAAAACAAGTGAGGGAAAAAAACCAAGGGTTTTTAAAAAGCAAATTTTCAAAATTATATACGGTTTGTTAATGAGTATTTTATCATTTATTTTTATACAAATATATATTATGATAAAATTATAATTTTGTTATTTCATTAATAATTAATTATATACTATTAGTCATAGAAATACTTAGAATACAACCCCAATGCATTCAAAAAAACCTGTTAATAAGTGCAAGATATAATGTTGGAGCTTCAATGTTAACGTTTAATTTTGGAAAAACTTACACTGGTGAATAAGTTACTGTTTTATAAGAACATAAAAGTTTTAATTTTGAAGATCTAGTAGCCCTTCAATGGGGAAGGTTCCCAAATTTTTGCTTAGCAAACTTATGATGGATCTACTCACACCCCTCCCGTGTTCACCCTTCCATTTTTCCGGTTCTAGGAAATCAATTTTGAACTCCAACAAAATTTGGAATTTTACCTAGAATTTTATTATCTAACCAAAAATGGTTAAGACTAAGAAACAATTTCTTCAATTTAAAGAGACCCTTTCAAATTTAAGAAAAACCTTTAACGTATGTTGAAATATAATGCTGCAGCTGTAAATTTTGCATATTTGTAAAGAAAAATTTGAACAGGTGTTAAAGTTACAGGTGGTTGAAAATAGCTAAATTTCAGTTTTCGATCCCTTATAACTCCTAAACAGGGGGCGTGACAAAAAAATTTTGTTAACCGACTCCTATTAATTTTGGAGGACCTAACTTCTCCCAAAATATCAAGAGCCTAGGTTGAACCGTTTAGAAGATATATGGGGCCAAAAATTTTGCAAAAGTTGAGTTTAGCTTAATGGTAAATTTTAGTACCGTATGGTAACCCTATACATTTTAGCCTTATATTTTTGTGAAGCTTATAAAACCAGCTATCTTTTGCCGTTTTCAGATTGAAAATACACTTAACAAAACTCTTGTTATATTAATTTTAAAATAGGGCTTTTTCCAACTTTGGGGGGCTGTAGCTCTGTAACGGGTAGGGCTATAGAAAAAAATTCTTCTACGAAATTAATTTTTTTGTAATATTTACTAGTGGTTAAAATTTCTTTACTCTATTTCAAACGGTGTAAAAGTTTTTGTAAACATACGGACGGACGGACGGACGGACGGACGGACGGACAAAGTCAAAATAAAGAAAAACCTTTGACTTATTGAAACTTTCGTTTTGGAGCTTTCAATTTTGTATACAAATAAAAAAAAATTTTGACAGGTATTCAAGTTATAGGTGTTTAAAAGCTAAATTTTTAGCAACATTTAAATTTTCGACCCCTTACAGCTCCTAAAGAGGGGGCGTGACAAAAAATTTTGTTAACTAACTCTTACTTATTTCTAAGGATCTAACTTCTCCCAAAATTTCTACATTTAGCCGTTCCGAAGTTATGAGGGACCAAAAATTTTGTAAAACTTAGTTTTGAATAACGGTAAATTTTAGTACCGTTTGGTAACCCTATACAATTGGCTTTTAAAAATTTGTAAAGCTTATAAAAACAGCTGTCTGTTACCGTTTTCAGGTTGGAGATAAACCTTATAGAACTCTAATTATAACTGTTTAAATATGGGGCTTTTTTCGACTTTGTGGGGCTGTAGCTCCGTAACGGGGGGGGGCTACAAAAAAAAGTTTTAACATTAAATTATTTTTATTGCAATACCTACCCATTCCTGATATTTTTTTGTCAATCGTAGGTAAAAAGGGACGGACGGACGGACAGAGTGAAGCTATATAGGCACATTTTTACAAAATTTTTTGAAAATGTGCTAAAAATATTAGAACTGAAATGAAATTTTTAATTTTTAAAACATGTTTTTGATAAGAACTATGGTTTTTTGAATAAACAGGAAATCATATGAGACTACAATTAGGACGGATTAGAAAATAAATCAAAAGGCAAAAATCATCATAAAAACATACTTAAGAGATCATATCAATCATTTATAAATGTACATGATATGACTTAAGTCACAGATATACAGTAAAATATCATTTTTCATTACAAAATCATAAGAGTAAATTCAACTTAAAAAAAAAACGTTTATAATTTTATAATAAATTTTGTAATAATAAAATTATATAAAATTATATTTTTTAATTCTTTCTCCACTCACACACACATGTAAAGCAACAAAATATTTTATATTTGCATATTTTTTTTTATTCAAGTCTTAAACCAGTTGACTGCTTATCATTATCCTTCTTTATCATGCACAAGAAAATTGCAAATGACTTTTTTTCAACAAATCCTTCTAATTATAACTTAAAAAATTTTTATTACCATAATATGTCAATTTCACATAAAACATAAAATATTATTTAAGTATTACAAATTAACAAAAATATATATCATTACATAATACACACTCATTACAAAAATAATATTCATTTAAAATATATACATACTTATTATGTAATATAAAAATACATTTGTAAAATATTATGCTAAATATTTTAAGAATGAATTGTGAAAATTAGTTTAAATTCCTATGAGAATATTTATTTAATGCCCTTATTTTCCCTATACATACACTATTAACAATATAATTTTTTTTATTTTCATTTCATTTTTTTCGTCCTGTAAATTCAAAAAGGATAACATTTGTTTTATATTGCAAATACAACCAAACAAATACATAAAATATTATATATATATATTACAATAATTTTGAATTTCAAAAAGAGAAATTTTACTTTAAATTAAAAAAAAACGAAGAAAAGTGTAGTAGAGTAGACTGTGTCAACTCTGAGATACCCGCATGACCGTAACATATACATTATATCATCCGGTTAATTACTTTTGGCAAAACTTCAAACATTCAGCTTCCATAGGTATAGAGTAATGCTCATATAAAATTAGAAGTTGTATGGCAGGTACTCGAACCCGTGGACCAAAATGGCCTGATTTAAATAGCGATTCCGGTTTTTGAATAAAAACGAATTTGTGAAAATTTCATAATCCTAGCTCCTGCTCCTTTATTTTTTGAGTTATCGTGATGAAGGACGGACGGACGGACATACATAGCTAAATCGATTTATTTTTCGATTCTGATCCGATCCATACACTTGAGTCTATATCTACCCCGCCTCGTTCTCTGCGTCACAAACGTAATGGCAAATTTATTATACCCTTTGACTATATAGTCATACGGGTATAATTAAATCAAGTAAAAGAAAATGTTATATATACATATACATATACTGGAAAATATTTACAGTTAAATCTGGAAAGCATATTGGGTTTATCTTAATACTTTAAATTTTGTGAAAATAAAATACTGGCTTTAAATACGGAAAAACTTAATAGTAGAGTAATACTAATTACTGTGTTTCATATAGTTTTAAAGAGTGTTGTAAAATATAGTAATACGATTTGTTTAATAAGTTAATATAGTTATTTTTAGAGCTCTAATCTCTAATATATAATGAATATATATCGAATATAATGAACACTCCATTATGTATACAATAAGAACCGTTTGTAATCAAGTTTGGTTTAATAATTTCTGAAATTCGGAAAAATTAACTTAAGAAATTTTTGGTTTTGTTTGGGAGTCAGAAAAGCATTGGGGGTCGGTTTTGCAAAGTGGAGGGCGATACAGATATATGGAATTTTTACCCTAATTAAAACCCGTTCCCAGTTTTGTGAAAATAATACTAGTCGTGAAGACTATCTATTTTAGGCGAAATTCCGTACAGAAACACTCGTTTAGATGTAAAAGCCCAGAACAGTGGAGGGACCTGAATTTATTGTTTTTTCTAGTGGCTTGATTACTATCAGTTTTCTAAGTTTTCCATCGATATATAAAATTTGACTGGCTTTTTTATTTATATATATATATATGTCCTTTTAATCAGGTCTTATGTTTCATTGCATAGCTTTTTATTTCTTCCACCACAGTGGACATTTTTAAGTCCCTTGTAAATCGGTATTTTGAACATACCGAGAGCATTAATCATGTTTCAAAGAACTTTATTTTGAAAAGTTTGAATTTGCTGTAGACGGGTATGTTTGGCACATCTCATGGTTGTATTGTATGCCGTATAAGCGGATTGGCTTGATTATTTGATTACAAAGTAGTATATTTTGCTGGATTGGTAACTTTAACCCATCAGAAGCCCATAAATTTCTCTGTATTTGAAATCAAATTTCTCTTATTTTATATTAATGCAAGGATAATTTTCTATAAAGTTTTTTTAAATTATATTTTTAAATTTTAAAACTAAAATGTGAGGCAAGATCCACCGAAAGAATTTCTAAACATTGATTTTTTTTAAAGCATATTACCGTAATGTAGTTTTAGACAATTTGGTTCCTCTTGACCAGCCTAAAAATCTCTATTTTCTTATATTAAATTCGATGTAGATAGAATCAAGTAAGATCCCTATTATAGGTAAGATCCCTTACTTGATCTCTTAAAATCCTTAATACCTGATTGTTATAAATTTCTAAATAGCAAAGTTAAAGGAAAGAACTTTTAAAAACAAGTAAAGTATTTAATGAAAATTATATAACATTATATTAGAAATTGTTACGAAGCAATGTATGTGTATGCATAATAAATTGTTCATGTATTATTTAAAAGGGTTAGAGTTTCGCGTCATTTATTTTATTTTTCATATTTCACTTCTAACTTTTTAAGGTGTGATTTCCACAGCTTTCCTTTCCTTTTAAATTTTCCTCAATTTTTCTTTAGTTTCGTTTCTTTTTATTTTTAGAGAAATATGATTTTAAGCTGTTTCTATTTTTCATATTTATTTCGTTACAATCATTTCGTTCCATTTCAATTTGGTTCGCAACTGTCATTAATAATGAAATTTCCCAGAAATCATACAATCATTTAATTAGAAAAAAAGTCACGTTTAAAAATAGGGTGGAAGGAAATTTATTAAAACTCTGTAATAAATATTAAATTTTTACAAAAGCTTCTTACATTATTTCAAGGACGAGTTGGTGTTAAATTTCAGATTATTTGGTACGCAAAATTATTCAATATCATATGAAATAATTTTAAAAAATTTGTTAAACTTTAGTAATTATAAAAGAAATGCTTACTATTAGAAATTGTAATAGACTATAACCAAATCTTTGACAACTTAAGTAGTTTTTAATGATCCAAAGTTTCCATGGAGCAAAATTTCCATTGTTAAAATTAAGTTAAAAGAAATCTTTACACTTGAAAAATTGCGTGTGGCATATTTAACTCTCATTTCTTTTTTAAATCACCATTACAACTTATTATTTTAAATTCTATATAATTATGCTTTAATTTCTATATATACTTTAATATTCTCGCATGACAAAAGTACAATGGAACTTTAATAAAAACAATTTATAAAGTGTTTTGTATAATATCATGAACATCTATAATAGACATGAAACTATGAAGTCATATAAATGTTATTATAAAAGTTCATAAACAAAATCCCAAATTAAATTATGTCACGTACAATTAAAATAATGAAATCTCAAAAATGGGCAACAATGTTGTTGCTGTAAAACTAATTAGAATGAAGTCACATTCTTTGAAGGAGGGGTGAAATAAAGTCGAATATGTAAAATTATTATTTGTTTTTTAATTTCGGAAAAAGGGAATACCCCTGATTTCGATTTCAGCTCCAAAATGTGTTTTAATTATTTTTAATATTATAGTTCAAGAAAATCTGTATATATTCGTACCCGTCACTGATGCTATATAATTAAAATTAACCTTTACTAAAAATATATGAAACCATTGTGCTTTTTGCATTTGCAATTTCAATTGAAATGGGAAATAATACTTAGGGCTTTATTTCCTAAACAAGTCGTAGTTCATGTTAAAGAAGAAATAAAACATTTGGCTTATAAAAAGAAAAAAAACCCCAGGGTGCTATTTCTCATTAAATGGGAAGTAATACCCCGGGGGCCTTATTTCACAGGGCCTTAATTCAGGTCACCGAATATGCAAAAGAATTTTCATTCAATTTTTAATTTATCTTTCTTAAAAATATTCTAAGTAATAGCTTACCATTAAAACCCCAGGGTATTATTACTCATTAAATGGGAAGTAATACCCAGGGGGCCTTATTTCGCAGGGCCTTAATTCAGGTCACCGAATATGCAAAAGAATTTTCATTCAATTTTTAATTTATCTTTCTTAAAAATATTCTAAGTAATAGCTTACCATTAAGTTGTAAATCTTATATAAGTTATATAAGTTCCAAAAAAAAACAGCATAAGTTGTCGGTTATATCATTAATAATTTTTTCGTACTTATGGCGCGTCAAATTACAAATATTGCACAGAGTCAAAATGACAAAAATAAATGAAACGCTCTTACCAGTAATTTCCTCACTACATTGATTACAGTTTCTATTTATTCTTGTTCCTAGTGGTAAATAAATCCCTCGCTTAGATTATCTTCAAAACTAAAACTGTTGAGATAAACTGACTTTAAAAGTAAACCTTTAAAAATCCTGAAAATTCTCCCCAAAATTTGAAGATCAACTCAACATCTCATAAAACATGTATATTTTTTAAATGTTAAGTAACAAATTAAAGTTTTTTATATGAACCAATTCCATTCTATTTCATTTTTAAATTATTTTTTAGTATAAGAGTAAGACATCTTCTTTTATATTCAATATGGAAAATGTACATAAAAATACTATAATGGAAGTCATCTCCATCTATTTTAGCACAACTATTTATTATGTATTAGCACAACGACATTTAATCATTGACATATGGTAATAAATTTTGTATTATTATACTTTTTGTACTATTGAAATTCTTGGAATATTTAACACCACTTGTATTCAAAACAGAATTGCCATATGAAATATGAATATAAGTAGCTGGTAAATATTTTTTACCATCTCATTTACATATACATACATAAATATTCTGGAAGAAAGGATATTACCTGATTTCGAACACAATTCTAGAATTGCTACCTAATTTATAAATTTTACCAAAATGTACCTACAGAGGTTTACGAAATATGAGAATTAGCACACCGGAGATGAACTTTTCTAAAATTCGGAAATTAAATTAAGAGAGAAATAACTGGGTTTTATTTCTCATTGAATATGAAATAACATCCAGATGACTTTTTTTGTAGAACCTTAAATTACGTTTTTTTTTTTTACCATTTATACTATAGGTAATAATAATAAGAATACTTAATATATGTCCATATACTATTTTTTAAAATTAGAATATTAGAATGAAGGGTGATGATTTTTAACACTACGAGTACGGGTATGACAAGTATAATTTAATTTAACTAGTTTAAATATATTTGTATGGGTTAAAATACGTTATCATATTATAACAGAATAAAAAGAAATAGATTTCTTGAAGATTTTTTTTTCAATAATTGGCAACACTATTTTGATATGGTGACAATATTGAATACTGAAAAAGAAGATGGGAAAAAAAATGAAAAAAAACAGCGACGACAAATTTAAGAATAAATAAAAAAAATATTATTGGATTTTCATGGAAATCGAATTTTTCAGTTTTCCACTTTATATTTTTCTTGTATTCGGATGTTCAATATTAAAATGAAATGACAAAATGCTCTTTCATAAAATATAATAGCATACATAAAGTAATATACTTAATATACACTAAGGCTTATATAAAAGTATATTATATACAAAATACATTAACCGAAAACAAGTATAAGTAGTTCATAAAAATTTATTTTAATTTTATTATATTTTATTACTCAAAGAGGTCATAAGAGTTCACAATTTTTATTAGGATGTTAAATTTAAAAACGTTTTTAAGGAAGTTTTAAATTTAATATACCAAATAGTTATTAAATACAGAATAAACCTACTTTCGGTTTTTATTTAATAAAATACGACTAAAACGAATTCAAAGCGTCACAAAAGAAGCTAAACTATTGTTTTAGAATTAGACTTTAAATAAGAATTTTCTTAAATTTGAAGAGTTTATTAATGATTTATTTTACATTTTCAGTTGCTTTCCGTACATCTTCAAAACGAAATGAAAGACCCTTAAAGCTTTGCTGTGCTATATTGTTAATAAATATTATAGTAAAATAAGTAAGTATACATAGTAATATAAGTAACTATATAAGAAGTTCACAAAAATTTATAAATTTAAAAAATAAATTTTATTACTCTTGGGATAATGTTTTAAGTTTTCGTTTTTTTGTTAATTTAAATTTATTTTTATTTAAGATTTAAAAGTATTGCTTGAATAATTTTATTTTTAATGAAAAATACAATAAGTCTTCTATTAAACTTTCAGAAATATATCAAATAATATATGATAATATCGTATTTGTAAAAGTTTAAAACAATTTAGCCTGCATTTATAATGGTAAATCTAATTAAAAATAGCCTACTCTTCAATTTAGTCCTAAAAGTATGCAATATTTTTTTAAAGTATTTCTTACTTTTGCATGGAGTTTGCATGATGTTGTCTCAGTAATATTAATTTTTTTTTTATAAATAACCAATATTTAAGTGCTTTGGGGCTATATATAAAAATTTCCACAAAAAAAAAAATTAAATGGTTTTTTTAAGATATTTGATATGAGAAGATTGGTATATTTTATATATACTATTAGTTTTCAATGCTAACTTCATTCATCAAAGTGTTTTAATTTTTATTGATAAATTCCTTGAAGCTGATTATTCACCCTCTTAAATACCGAGTAGTAACAGAAATGTACATTATAACTTTCGCAATATCATACTTATCTAAATACAATTCGATTTTAAAAAGATTTCCTTAAAATTTCTAAAACTTCATTGTAATAACATCAAAATATTTTTTTTTGCCTAATTTAAATTCAACAACGTTGTAAGATATTTTTTATAGAAATTTGAGTTTTGTTTTAAAATTTAAATAAGTAAAAAGGCCTTTGATGAAAGTTTCTTTATTTTTGTGAGGTTTCAAATATTTTTTGCAACTTTTTATGAGTTTTACAATATAATTTTATAATAAATTTAGTTTTAAGGTTTTCAAGTTCACGAGTATTAAAGTAACCTATAAATTAAGTCGATTGTTTAAATATTTTTGGAATAAAATCATTTTTACTCAAAGGAATGAAAAACCTTTTTTAAAATTAAATTTTGATGAAAGAAATATTTTCGAAAGTACTCAAAAACTTAAATTTTAATGTTCTGATATTATTAAAGGATCTTTTAAGAAATTTTATAAAAAAATATTTCTAAAGACTTCTAGATAAATTAAAGAAAAATTACAAAAGGAGTTTGGTTACCCTTTAAACCATATTAAAATATCCCTTTAAACCATATTTGAAAATATATTTAAAAAAATGTGCACTTGGAATTCATGGAATTCATTTAGACCAATTCTAATAACACGAATATAATAAAACCCCCACCTTTTCCAACAAGTACCTATGGTATAGGCAGGCTTACTAGCCTAAGGGTGCGTTTATGTTGGAGCTGCGATAAGTGATAAGAGCATCGATTTTTTTTATTTTTGATAAAATAATTTTTTGTTTTATTTTTTTTTTTTGTATAATTTTCAATAAATAAAATTAGTTTAAATAGTAATTTAAATAGTAATGGACGTGGAACTATTAATAAGCGAAATATATATCAGACCATCCATTTGGGAACAGAGGGATTAAAATCACAATAACATGTTCATTTTGGACAAGTTATAGACTGAAGTGGCCGTGAAGCTTAATACAACATGTAAATAATAATTTTAATTTTTTAAAAATAATTTTTTTTTATTGGAAATTAATAAAAAAAAATTTAACAAAATCAATTAGGTATTATATTAGGTATAAACTATTTAGGGTAAAAATTTAAGATGTAAATATTATAACAAAATTTTAGTTTTAACTTTTGTCTACAAATATTTTTTAAAATCCTATGTAAAATATTTTTTTTTTTTTTTTTTTTTTATTAAACATCCCTTTTTGGATATGGTTAGTAAATCTTATAAAATATTATATAAATTATTACTATTTTTAACAAAGTACTTAGAATTACTAAGCATAACTTGTTTGAGTTTATAGAATCAATATCCTATTCTCTATACTACTTCTACAATTACATTACATTACATTACATGTATTTATTTATTTAATTAGATTATATGGTTTTAATCTTCTTAATCGTCTTGTGTTGTTGCGGTTGTTCATCAGTTGTAAAACTTCTATGTTAGCATGCTGCGAAAGTCTGTTTTGATGTTTTGTGGCATATTCCCCTATTACATCTTCGATTACCTTTATGTTAAGGTCATTATGAATTTCTTCATTGGTTACATAACGATACGCGTTGGTAATCGTACGAAGAAATTTATTTTGACAACGCTGAATAATTGCTCTATTTGATGATTTTGTACATCCCCACATCTGGATACCATATGTCCATATAGGCTTAATTATTGACAAATAAATGAGCCTTTTGGATGAAAGTTTGAGTTTAGAATGTTTGCCTATAATCCACCACATTTCACGTAGTTTTAAGTTAATTTGTAATGCTTTTTGTTTAACGTGATGTTTCCAGTTTAACCGTTCATCTAGATGTAACCCCAAATATTTTGCTGATTTTTCTTGTGGTATTTGAATGCCATTTAAATAAGTGCAATATTGATCGTTTTTCTTTTTTAATGTGTATGTTACTTGATACTTACTACTTACTATAATGTGTATGTTACTTGTTACTTGATATATATGTTACTGTGTATGTTACTTGAATATTGATCGTTTTTCTTTTTTAATGTGTATGTTACTTGTACCGATTTTTGTTCATTAAGTTTAATCTTCCAATCATTTGTCCATTTGGTTACTTTATTTAAAGCACGTTGAAGTTTTCCTGTTGCATCTTGTTGTGTTTCACTGACTGCCATTATCACTGTATCATCGGCAAATGTTCCGATAATAGTTTCGCTTGACGTAGGTATATCTGCGGTATAAATTAGGTACAAAAATGGTCCTAGGACGCTTCCTTGTGGTACACCTGCTAGTATTGGATAAAAGTTAGAGCGAGCTTCTTCATGTGCTACTCTAAATTTACGCTCAGATATGTATGATTTCAGGAGTTGGCAAAGGTTATTCGGTAATAATTTACTTAATTTATAAATGAGACCCTCATGCCAGACTTTATCAAATGCTTGTGATACATCAATAAATACGGATGGACAATATTTCTTCTCTTCAAAAGCCTGTTCAATTACTGAAGTGATTCTGTGTATTTGGTCAATGGTGGAATGTTTCTTTCTAAACCCAAATTGAAAATCTGGTATCTTAATCAATGGTCTTATACGTTTCAGTACTAATTTTTCAAACAATTTTGATATAGCTGGTAACAAAGATATTGGGCGATATGATGAAATCTCATTCGGCGGTTTATCTGGTTTTTTCAGCATAATAATTTGGGCTACCTTAAAACATAATGGTACATGTTTGAGTCTAAAGCAGGCGTTAGACAAGTATGTCATCAAAATAATACCCTTTCGTGGTAATTCTCTAAGAAGACCAGGTGAAATTTCATCAATTCCAGGAGCTTTTTTTGGATTTATATTTGTATCTATTTCTTGTGCAATTTCAAGAGGTGTAATTGTTTTTAAAGTTTTTTCAGCAAGAAACATATTTGTTGTATTGATGTCTGATTGCATATCATGAGGTTTAAATACGGAAGCCAAGTGTTGAGCGAATAACTCTGCCTTCTCATCATCGCGTCTCGCCCATGTTCCTCGTAGAGTTTTTATAGGTGGTACATGCGTATCCGGTCTTTTAAAATATCGTGTTGTTTTCCATAAAGAGTAGTTTTTATCAGCTTTAGGACTTAGATTTACAAGAAAATTATCAATATCACTTTGCTTATAATTTTTGATTAATCTATTTAATTTGTTGCTGGTGCTATTAAATATTGTTTTGTCAGCAGGATGTCTGGATCTATGCCAAACTCTTCTCGTTCGACGTCTCTCCTTAATTAGTTCCCTAATTTCAAGAGGATAACAAATACTTTTCGCAGCAGTTTCTACAGGAACAGGAGTTGCACTTTTGGCAGCATCTTGTATGTTGTTGATAAATCTCTGTGCCTGTGATTCCAAATCATCAATTGTTTTGATTCTTATTTTGAGATTCACTAATTTTTCCAGATTGTCTCTAAATAGATCCCAGTCAGTGTGCTTATTAGTCAAAGTTTGTTTCCTCTGCTTTTTGATGACTTTTGAGCTTATATCCATTAAAACTGGAGTATGATCTGATGACAAATCTGCCATTCCTTCTACTTTAATATAACTTGACGCTATACCTTTCGTTATATAAAAATCAAGCACATCTGGTATTTTATTGGAATCTGTTGGCCAGTATGTTGGACTGTTGGATGAGTGGTATTCACAAGATGCTAACTTAATAGCATTTAAGAGTTCATTGCCCTTTTTGGGTGTAATTAGCCGAGAACCCCATGCTGTATGCTTCACGTTAAAGTCTCCGGCAATAATAAATCGTGATCCCAGCTGCTTAAAGATTTCCATATACTGTTTTTTATCAGTTTTGTGAGATGGTGGACAATATGCTGCTGCAATGTTCAATTCTGCATCATTATGGTTCACAGTTATTATTGTGGCTTGTATATAATTTTCTCTTATGTCATCTTGTTGGTAGTGTGAGATGTTTTTCTTAATAATAACTGCAGTTCCTCCTCGGGCACGTTCACTTGGATGTGTGGTCCAGTAACTCTTATACCCTTGAATTTTTATGTAGTTTTTATTTGTAAAATGCGTTTCTGAAATGAGTGCTATGTCTATATTATTTGTGTTAAGGAACACTTCTAGTTCACGAGCTCTTTGGTTTAAGCCGTTTGCGTTCCATGTTATCATTCGTAAAGAATTATCTGTCATTTTTATTTTCTATAATCTGGTATGGCGTCGATGTTTTTTTCTGTATTTCATCTACACGCCTTGCTAACTGCCTGAAGTTTTGTTTAGCTTCAGACTGGAACTTTGTTATTAACTTCATAAGGTCATTTATTGTTGTTTCATTCTCTGTTGTAGGATTTTGTGTTTGTTCATTTGGTTTATCCTCTACTATTTTTATAGCCTGCGCAAAAGTTTTATTAGCAGTCACTTTCTCTACCGGTTTAGCTTGTACAGTTTGAACTGCTGATCTCTTTTTCGGTGCTTGGTTTTTTGCAGCTTTTTGGTAAACTTCGCATCCCTTGTAGTTAGCCGGGTGGCCGATTTTTCCACATAGAGTACATTTAGGTTGGGTATCAGGACTTTTTTTACACTTGCTAGTGTGATGATCTTCGGCACATTTTACACATCTGGGTTGTCTTTGGCAAAAGTTTTTGGTATGTCCTAATCTTTGACAATTCGTGCATTGAGGAATACCTTTAATTTTATTTGGTGTTTCTACTTTTATCTTACAATGTAGGAGATTTGTCATTTGAAATACTTCTTTATTATTGTTTTTTGATATTAAATCCACATAGAATAACGGAAAAGTTTTTGTAATTTTTTTACCTTCTACGATAGATTTTTTAATGACATTTGAAATTGCAATCACTTGATGGCCTTTTTGTTCTAATTCACTTTTAATGTCTTCCAGACTTGTAGAAGCCGGTAATCCTCTTATGACGAATCTATAGCATTTATCGTCCTTAAGCTGATATGTGTGAAATTCTATATTTTTTGGAATGTTTTGGTTTGAAACTATTTCTTTCAGATAATTTTTGATTTGTCTGTAATCATCACTATTTGCTGTTGGTATCTTTATATCTTCGTTAGCTATGGCTTTGAAAGTGACTTGATGTTGTGTAATATTCAATATGTTAGTTCTGAATATGTTGAAATTTGCTACGTTGCTAACAGTTATTGGAGGTGGTAATGGCTCTCTCTTTTTTAATGACTTAAAATTGAAACACTTATACTAAGTAACAATTTAATATTTAAAATTATTAACAAGTAAAAATTTTTATAAATTAAAATAAATAAAAAAAAGGTACAAAAATAAAATTTGGAATGATTAAAATTATAACGGTATACGTTTTACGAAACAAGTGCAGGTATATAAAAACAATTTTGTTATTTTAATTTTTATTTTATTCTTATCTATTATTTTTTTTCAATTTTTTAAAGTTTGTGATATTACTTTGGATTTCGTTTATTATGTTGGGTTTTAATATATGGTTCTATGGTTTTAATTTTATTTTTAGCATGTTATATAATGTTTAAACTTTACGGATTTAGTAGCATGGACTACTGCAAAGATCTTATATTATGCTTTGGACCAAAATTTTTTATGTTAAATTTTCAGAACATATAATGTTATTTTATAAAAGAAAACATGTAATATTATTTTATTTTCAAATTAAAATTTTATTGAATTCCAAACTAAAATTAAACTATTAATATTAAATTATAAACAAAAGTATAAAATTACATTTTACATAAATAATTAATTTAAATCAAAATAGGGTGTCTGCAAAGATATGTTTTAAAGAGATCACGAACATTTTGCGCTCTTTGATTTGGTCTTCCAGTGGCTATTTCAATTGTAGCTGTATTCGGGAATAGTGTTAATTTGTTCATTTGAAGATTATGTTGAATACCTTCTCTATCAATTATAATATTATGCAATAAACAAATAGCCTTAACAATATCGTCAGCTATCGTCTACAGACGTTTGTATTGCCGTACCCAATATTCTCCATTTCGAATAAATTATACCAAATGCACATTCAACAGTTCTTCGTGCTCTTGATAACCTAGCATTAAAATATTCTCTATCAGCATTTAATTGCTGTCGTGCGTAAGGTTTTAACAAATTATGTAAAAGTGGATATGCTTCATCATCTACTATGACATAAGGCACTGTAATGTCAGAATTAGGCAAATTACAACTTCCAGGAATGTTGAGTTTTCCGTCTGACAAATGTAAAAATAAACTTGATGATCTAAACGTTCCACCATCACTCTGCTTTCCGTATCCACCAACATCTATGTTAATGAACTTATAATTAGCGTCAACCAAGCCTTGTAAAACTATAGAAAAATAGTTTTTATAATTATAGAACATGGTTCCAGAATGTGCAGGACAAATTATTCTAATATGCTTTTCGTCTATGCTTCCGATACAATTTGGAAAATTCCAAATATTGTAGTAGTCCTTTGATATATTTCTAAAATCATCTTCATTTGGGATTTTCATGTGAAGTGGTTGAAGTTCTTCCCATAATAGTTTAACTACATTTCTTATAATTTTTGAAACTGTTGCAACTCCCATACGAAAAGAAAATGCAAGGCTTCTAAATGACTGGCCAGTAGATAAATACCTTCAAAACAAATTAAAGATGTTAATTTTTTATAAAATTTTTTGATTATATATTATTTTATTATTTTTTAGCAAATACTGTTCGTAACAAATGGAAGGGTTTGCGTGATAAATTTCGGACTACCCTTTCATCCATTCCCAAGCCAAAATCTAGTGATGCACAAATAGTTGACTATGAAGGTCAATGGAAATATTTTAAAAGTCTTTTATTTTTAAAAGATCAATTTACTCAAATCTGGGGGAAATTTTGATATCATTGATGAGGCAGAAATTATTTGCAATTTACAGTATGAAGATGATAATGCAAATAGTATTCAGGAGTCTATAAATAAAACATCTGCTAATGATTATTATGATCATTTTACTTCTAGATCTCCCAATGACGAATTACCAGAAACCATACCTTCAACATCAAAATCTACAAGTTATGGTAAAAAAAAATCTAGGGATGCTAGTAAAGCAAATATCGGAGACGCATTATTGGAAGTTGAACGAGAAAAGTTACGATATTTGCAAGAAAAGAAAGGCAAAAAGGATGATGATGATGAAGATTTAAACTTTTTTAAAAGTTTACTGCCCCACGTGAGAACATTTTCGGCCTATGATAAGTTAGCGTATCGTATGAAAGTTATGAAAATAACTCAAGATTTTATTAAACCGCCAGTTTCAAGAATTCATACTGATAATGAGGAACAGTTAACATGTCATACTTTTCATATTGAAAAAAATTTAAATTTTACAGAAAATTAAATTTTTAATAAAACTTACATTAAGAATTTAACCTGTTTTAATTATTTTAATTTCATTCTTATAGGACCCATACATAAAAATTATGCCAACTTACCTGAATGTTAACATTAACATCTTTTCTTGGAGAATTGGTGTACCATGGCAATTGCTCCATGATTTTTGAAGTCTTTTCTCCGTTTTAAATAAAATGTAGTCGTATGTTTCCACTTGCATCCTCATATATTCTGCAAACTTATTAGGACTTTTTCTCAGGTCTTGATAAAGATGGGAAAATTCCCCAAAAGTGTATCTCTCCCTATTAATAGGATGCATAGCAAACTTGCGCCTCCTCCGTTGTTTTCCAGTTATGTATAATTTCGTAGCACTTGAAAAGAAAATCATGTCTTCATCTTCGCTGTCACTCATTTTGGCTTTTTTTTTACAATAATTCTTTTTTTAATTTTTTATAATTATAAAATAATTTTTTAAAATATATTATTTTATTTTCTTTAAATTTAATATTCTTTTATTATTACTTTACCCTTCCAATAAATAAACAATTATAATTATGTTTCATTATTTTATTTAATTCTTAAAAGCTTTTTAATTTCATTTTGTTTTTTTTTTCAGAATATAACCAGATATTTAATACAACCATAAATAATATTATTTGTTTATTTTACATCGCTTATCGCTTATCGAAGCTCCAATATAAACACTGCATAAGAGCATAGCTTTTCCTATGCTCTTATCGACGCTCTTATCACTTATAGCAGCTCCAACATAAACGCACCTTAACAGTTAAACAATTAGCGCTTAAAAAAAAAAAAAAATAACAATAAGTCATATCTGCGCGTAGGTATTTAACAAAAAAATTAACTTAGCTTTTCCATAACGTACGAAAAATTTCCATATTTCAGCTGTTTTAAGTTCTATAAAGCAATACTTCAATTTCGAACCACGAAACAATAGATACTTTTATAAACTTTATAAATACATGGTCTTCGTGTTTCGGACCTCATAGGACACGAAGAGAGGAGATAACATAGAAGTTTATAACGATCAAAAGGGGGGTTGTTCTGTACGGGGGTTTATTTCTAGGGATTTCCGGGATCTTGATATTCCTAATGCCTGGCAAGTAGTTATATTATTTTATGCAACGACATGGAAACATTATAACTTACTTACTTACTTAGGTGGCGCTACAGACCATGAAGGTCCTGGGCCTGATGTAGCGTTCCTCTCCACCTCGTTCGGTCCCGAGCAGATTCTCTCCAGTTGGAGATTTGGAGCCTTCTGATGTCTGTCAAAATCTCGTCTCTCCAACGAAGGTTTGGGCGACCTCTGCGACGTGTTTCCTCTGGCCTGGCTTCGAGTATCTTTTTAGCTGGACCATTGTTGTCCATTCGCTCAACGTGACCTAGCCATTGCAGACTTTTGATCTTAATTTTTTGAACTAGGTCTACGTCACCGTACAGCTGATTGATCTCGGCATTGTATCTTCTTCTCCAGGTCCCATCGTCGCAGTAAGGACCGAACACTCGACGAAGAATCTTTCGCTCGAAAGTTCCAAGTGCTTGATCACTTGCTCTGGGCAATGTCCAGCATTCTGCTCCATATAGTAGCACCGGAAGTATGAGCGTTTTGTACAGTTGCACTTTGGAACTGCGCGAGAGGAGTTTTGAACCCAGTTGTTTTGACAAACCGAAGTAGCAGCGGTTTGCTAGGTTTATTCTTCGTCGGATCTCCACATTGATGTCATTTGCGGAGTTTACATTTGTACCTAGGTAGACAAACTCCTTAACTACCTCAAAGTTATATTAGCAATAGTGATGTTTGGACCTGCTCGATGTATTCTGGCCTCTTTATTTGTTGATAACATATACTTTGTTTTGTTCTCGTTCACTAGAAGACCCATTTTCTTTGCTTCTTCTTCAATACGGACGAAGGCTTCGATAACGGCTCGTTCTGATGTTGCTATTATGTCGATGTCGTCCGCGAAGCCTAATAGCTGAACAGATTTTCTGAAGATTGTTCCTTCGGTGTTGACACCAGAGCGGCGTATAATCTGTTCGAGCACTAAATTGAAGAAGTCGCACGACAGTTCATCACCTTGACGGAAGCCGGTGCATGTGCGGAAGAGCTCCGACATATTTCCTCCAATAGCAACTGCACATTTAGTGTTCTCCAATGTTACTTGGCAAAGTCGGATAAGCTTGGATGGTATGCTATATTCAGACATTGCAATGTACAGTTCCCGGCGATAGATACTGTCGTAGGCTGCCTTAAAATCGATAAAAAAATGGTGTATCGATTTAAAATTCATGGGTCTTCTCCAGGATTTGCCTCAATGCGAAGATTTGGTCGATGGTAGACTTACCAGGACGGAAACCACATTGGTAGTTGCCTATGATGTTATTGCAATGTGGTTTCAGTCGTTCGCACATTACGTTGGAAAGGATTTTGTACGCGACATTCAATAGAGATATTCCTCTATAGTTGGCACATGACATGGCATCGCCCTTTTTGTGGATGGGGCATATGGTGCTAATGTTCCAGTCATCGGGCATGCATTCTTCCATCCAGACTCTGGTGATGATTTGGTGCATGCTCCTAACCAAATCTTCTCCTGCTACCTTAAATAACTCAGCTGGGATTCCATCTGAACCAGCAGCTTTGTTATTTTTCAGTTTCTGAATGGCTTGATCAACTTCCATTAGGCTCGGTGGTAGTGTTTCGTCATCGTTGATCATTGTGAATGGTGCATTATTCTGGTGTTCTGTATGCCCATCATTTAACAACTATTCGAAATGTTGTTTCCATGTCTTCAATATCTCTCGCGTATCGGTTATCAAATTTCCCATGCTGTCTTTCAGCGCGTGTGTACGTTGTTTGTAGCCAGCTGCCAACTGCTTGGCTTGTTTGTAGAACTTCCGTCCTTCGCCTCTGTCTCTGCATGTTTCTATGTCCACAAGACGAGATTTTTCATAAACCCTTTATTTTCGCCTAATGGTGTACTTTTCATCTCGTCTTTTTGCTCTGTACTCCTCCTGCGCCGCTCTGGTTTTCCTCTGCAGGGTCTTGCGGTATGCTACATTTTTGAGTGCTGTTTTAATTGAGCATTCTTCATCATACCAAGGGTTTCTGGTTGGTGTTGGTTCGAAACCTATTGTATTTGAAACCACCTCCTTGATAATGTTAGAACAATGTTGCCATTGTTCATCGATGGATGGATTATTCAGAGGAGGTGCCGATTGGAGTCTAGAGCTAATTTGTTGGCTGTTTTCTCTGGCTATATCAGGCGATTGTAGGCTTCTAATGTGGAATTTTTGTGATCGTGTGTTCTGCAGCTTCCTCACATTAGATATTCGTGCTCTGAATTGTGCTGCTATTAGATAATGATCAGAGTCGATGTTAGCCCCTGTGAAGGTTCGTACATCTAGCACGGATGTTGAGTGTCGTGCGTCAATCAATAGATGGTCAATCTGATTAGATGTACGACCATCAGGGGATAGCCAGGTTATTTTGCGGAAATTTGGTGCTACTTATAACCGAAATATGGTGTTGTGGAGACTATGATTACCAATTGTTTTTCCATGTATTGCTTCTCTACCGGCTTTAGCATTAAAATCTCCGATTACAATCTTGGCATCGTGTTCGAGGCAGGCTGCGTATGTTCGTTCAAGGGTATCGTAATATTCTTCCTTGTCTGCATCCTCTGCTTCGTCGGTAGGAGCATGCGCACATATTATGGAGATGTTGTAAAATCTGCCTTTGATGCGGATGGTTGCAAGTCGTTCATTGACAGGTGTAAAGTCAATGACCAACGACCTCAACCTTTCTCCCACTACAAAACCGCATCCTAATATGTGGTGCTTTTCATGGCAGCTGTAGTAAATGTCGCATTTTCGCTTTTTTAGTGTACCGGTTCCTTTCCAACGTATTTCCTGTATCGCAGTAATATCGGCTTTATACTGCGCGAGAACCTTTTCCAAATTGTTAGATGCTCCTGGGGTGTAGAGTGTTCTTACATTCCAGGAGCAAATTCTTAAATCTTTGTCCTTATAGTTGTTCCATGGTCGTTTTCCGTGTAATCTATTCGTTCTCATATCCGAGGCATTTTCGTCATTCATAACTATTTGGTTTTTATGGGGAAGGCAGTTAGCCTTACGCCAACCCCCAGACTGGAGGGCCGTTGGGTTTGAAGAGTTGCTTCAGAATTTGCCATATAATGCGTTGAAGTTGTCATAACTATGTTACGAGTTCAACTGCATTATGTAGCGTTTTCCTACTTCCTGAGACGCCAATGTATGTGGCCATTCAAGTTGCAAATATTCTTCCCTCCTCCTTTCTCAACCGGGCTTGGGACCGGCTACGGCGGAGTTAACATTATAACATTATAACTAGCACATGGCTATTTTTCGATAATTATTTTGAAAACGGTTAAAAATCTGAGAACAATGTATGAAATTATTTATACTTTATTTATTATAATTATATTATTAAGCTGAAGAAAAGCGTATTTTAAAAATAAAATAATATTAGTATGTACATTACAAACGATTTTTGTTTTTATCTGACCAAGGACATAATGGAGTAAAAGCGCCATCTTTCATGTGGAAGGTTTCGGGCTCAAACCCAAAACAGAAAAAACATTATGAAAAAAATAAAGTACAGTAGTATATTTATATCGTAATAATTTATATAGTAATATAAAATAAAATTTAATAAAAATATTTAAATAACTCTTGTGTAAGATAATTGATGGCATACAAAATTAACATTTGGGTATTCATAATCTTATACAATATTTACAGCCTAGTAATCAATGAATTAGTGTATAAAAACGATTAAAGATTGAAGTTTAGTCTAAAATAGATTAAGTGAATGCCCTATACTTCTTAAAGCAGTGGAAAACAAATAAGAAGAAGAGTAGATGTTTTTTATTAAGAAATAACAGTTATTTAAGAAAAAAAGTAAAAAATATCAATATATTTCGGATGCAAGTCCTTGTGACTGTTCAAGAATCACAGATAAAGAAAATTTTTATCAAAGCCCATAACCTCAGTTATACTGACACTTAAAAAAATGTTCTATGTTGTACAGGGGTGAAGATGTTGCTATTGTTTTAAAAGTTTACGAATTTTTTTTGAAGGCTGTTATCTTGGAAACTTGAAATTTTGAAGTTTAAAAACTTGAAATTCTGAAGGTTAGTTTATTGAAGATAAGGTTATTTTAGAGTTGTAGATCTGAAAGAATAAATATAAGTGTTTTAAAAGAACCATTTAGTATGGCTCTTCGTTTAAGAGTTTGAAGGGAAAAATTCATAAAAAAATTATTATGAATTTTTTTTTAATTCACTCTTTATCGAAAACTTATCCTGGAAAATTTTTAGATTTTGTTGTATAATGTTGTATTATAGATTAAAAATTGAGTTTTGGTTCTCGAACCTAGTGTAGTTATCAATATTTTGATGCATATTTACATCATGAAGAAGGAATTATCATTTATGTCCTTAACATATCAGGAGCTACAACGATACCAATGAAATGGTTATGGTCAAGAACACTCAAAACCTTATAACCTCTAAGTTTTTTCCTCGGGAGTATTTATCACATTATTCGCTAATATACAAGCATACAAACCCTATACATGTTAAATTAGAAAATATATCTTCCTTTTTACCTATTTTGTATTTATTTATAATTTTCCGATGTAATATCTTTAATATTTTAAATGAACCTAAAAGATACCAAACCGAAATTAACTAAAATAAAAACCACTTCTTACTTTCTCCTCCAGATACTAAAAACAATAGGGCCAATAATATCAGAATCTATATATATAAAAATGAAAGTTTGTTTATTTGTTTGTTTGTTTGTTTGTATGTTTGTTTGTTTGTACCGAATAGACTCCTAAACTGCCCAGCCGATTTTCATGAAAATTTGTATATAGGGGTTTTTGGGTACGGAAGGAAATCGTGGCCCAAAAATTTTGCTCTAATGGACCGCCAAGTTGGGGCTGTGGTGCAAGTATTTTAACTTCTTTGTTCTAAAATGAAAACGGTTTAACCGATTGACTTCAAATTTTGTATACGTGATGCTCTTTGAGAATTGAGTAGACACTTTTAACAGTTTTGGAATTTGTTAACCCATGTCGGGCCGACGGGTGGCCAAAAAAAATTTTGGGTCCAAATTTTGTCCGATTTTACGAAATTCTGCTTTGGCTTTAAAGAAAGCCCCAAAAAAAATTTTGTTGAGTTCCATTAACCCATTGCGGCCCAACAGCTTTTTATAGGTTTTTTCAATACTTTACTCTAAATTCGAAACGGTTTGACCGATTGACTTCAAATTTTGTATACGTGATGCTCTTTGCGAATTGAGTAGACATTATTAACAGTTTTGGAATTTGTTAACCCATTTCGGGCCGACGGGTGGCCAAAAAAAATTTTTGGTCCAAATTTTGTCCGATTTTACGAAATTCTGCTTTGGCTTTAAAGAAAGCCCCAAAAAAAATTTTGTTGAGTTCCATTAACCCATTGCGGCCCAACAGCTTTTTATAGGTTTTTTCAATACTTTACTCTAAATTCGAAACATTTCGACCAATTGATTTCAAATTTTGTATACGTGATGCTCCTTGAGAATTGAGTAGACACTATTAACAGTTTTGGAATTTATTAACCTATGTCGGGCCGACGGGTGGTCAAAAAAAAATTTGGGTTCAAATTTTGTCCTACTTTATGAAATTCTGCTTTGGCTAAAAAGAAAACCCACAAAAAAATTTTATTGACTTGCATTAACCCATTAGGGCCCAACAGCTTTTTGTAGGTTTTTTCAATACCTAACTCTAAATTAAAAACGTTTTGACCGATTTTCTTCAAATTTTGTATACGTGCTGCCCTGTGAGAATTGAGTTGACACTATTAACAGATGTGGAATTTGTTAACCCATGTCGGCCCGACGGTTGGTCAAAATAATTTTGGAAAATAATATTGTCAAAATTTGCGAAGTACTGCTTTGACTAAAAAGAAAGCCTCAAAAAATTTTGTTGATTGATTTGGAAGCAAATTACTTCCATTTTTGCGTAATACTGCTTTGCCCAAAGAGAAAGTGTAGTTCCGTTAACCCAGTGGGGCACAGTGGTTTTTAATAGATTTTTGCGTTACTTAACTCTAAATTAGAAACGATTTGACCGGTTTACCTCAAATTTTATATGTGTGAAACAACTTGAAAAAAACAACTTGAAAATAGAGCTAACAGTCGGTCCTACGATTTTTCAAAAAAAATTTTTTGGAAGTAAATTACATCAAAATTTGGAAAGTAGTTTGTACTGCTTTGAATTACAGAAAGTTTCAAAAATTACTAGAACAATCCTAGAAAAATGGTTTTAAAAAGATTGCTTTCATTCATTTTAAAATTTACATGTGTAAACCGAGTGTAATTTTTGTGTTAACTTTTTGCAGTAACATCAACTTCAATTAAACCTCCATTGAGAGGCGCAGCAACGCGCATCGGGTATTAGCTAGTAGAAAATAAAATAATCTCTGAAGTACGAAACACAAAATAACAGAATAAATAGCTTATAAAAACCAGAGAATTGATTTGTAATTGAATTTTCTTCCTCCGTTTCCTTTTTCCATTTACAGTTACAATTTTCTGTGGAAAATGTTGCGCTAAAATAATAAAGTTAAAAAGATAAATCAAAAAAGAAAAACAAAAGCTAGAAAAAAGTAAAATAGATAATAGATTCTTTAAAAAAAATTCTTTTATAACAACAAAATAAATTGAATATCTTAATGTTTGGTAGGAAATAGGAAAAACTTTAAGATACTAAAGATACTTTGTTTTGGTTTTTTTTTCCAAACTAAAGTCAAGACGAGGTTTTTCTATTAAATGTCTATGAAAATTTAATCAGATGTTCAACGGAAATGAAGAAAAAGAAGAAAATTGGAAATTGAAAAAAAAAATAATAGACAATGCGATTTCATTTCCAATTATTATGTTCTCCTTTAAATTGTACTTTTGAAAGAAAATAATTTATAACCTTGTAGTTGTACTTCAGGTTTTTCCAAATTAAATTTTTTTATTAAATTACATGGCTCGAATAAAATTTTTGTAATGTTTTTAATGAAACTTAAACTTTTTAGTCTTAATATTTTCGAAAAATTTTTAAGTAAAGTAAAGTTCCCAAAAAATCCAATTTAGTCTTAATATTTTCGAAAAATTTTTAATTTAGTCCAAAAGTAAAGTTCCCAAAAAATCCAAAAGAAGATTAATTTTTAATTAACTATGCAATTACATTTGATTGCAATCAAAAGGTTCCATTAGCGTGCATTTTATGAAAATCAATATATTAACTTGTCTTCTCAATTTTTTTAATATTAAAATGTATTAAGGAAATAATAAATTAAGATTGACAATGTGTTATTATATAATATCTCTAGAATGTCTACAATTATTATAAATTGGTAAAGAAATTACAAATACACCGTTTTTGTTTAAGTTAAAGAATTTTTGTATTAAGTGCTAGTGTGTTTTATATGGGTTCTCTCGAAACATAGCTCTATCTTGGATAACGTGTAACTGTGTAATTTAAGAAACTTATAGACTCCGTAATAGACTATAAATAAAATAAAATAAAAAACTAATATTTTTTTCAATATATACATACTTTTATGAAAGTAAAACCTGCCCCCGAAAATGTAGAAAATAAAAAATTGATGGTAGAACTTGGGAATTTGTTACTGTTTTAATATAAAAGCAAAATGGTGGATATAAGAAACGGTTCTTTTAATGCTTAAAAACTTTTCAGCTATTTGAAAATTTTCATTAACCAAAAATTTATAGTAGATCTATTGCATTTAAAAGTATTTTAATACCAAATTAAATTGCTTAAATAAGAGACAGTTCTTCTTTCTGTTAACTTCTATCCAGCAATTTACTTTTGTGGCAGACTGATAAATAAACCCGTAAACACGTGTAAGTTAATATAAATGTATATAAAATGGATAGCAAATTAAAAAAAAGTGTGAAAAACTTATAGACGGCTCTAAAATTGAACTTTTCACATTTTTTTTTTTTCACATTTACTAAATTATAATAATTGACTTCTGGTTCCAAAGATACGGAAATTCATTGGGGTTCACTGTAATCAGAAATTTGGACTTAAATACAGAAAATCTTCTCTGAAGAAGTCATTTCCCCGTTATTTTTCACATTTTTTCAATACCATATCCTGGAAGACTCCTGAACCGATTTTTCTCAAATTTTCGACAAAATATTCTTATCTCCAAAAGAAAACTTTATGATTCACGAATTAGAAAAATAATGATTGGATTCAGAATTATGACATGAAGACGGAGTTGACTAAACATGATGACGGAGTTGACGTAAAGGAGTTTAGGTGCAAGAGCTCTAGACCGTCCGTCGGTCTCTCGTTTGTTTATAAACTCCGACTAATACTACAAATTAGAAAATTTTTGAAATACATATTTTATGTATAATTGAGTATAATGGTTTTAATTTTGCTTGCAGTTTTATTCACTTCTACTACTCGGATAAACTGGATGTGAGAATTTTAGTACGCAAAAAAATAGATTTTTATTTTATTTAAGAGGTAGTGACCTTCTTTAAAGGGAAATCGTGCACTTAAAAAAAAAACTTTTACTTAAATACAAAAGGAATAAAAAACTTTCTTAACGCCTCCTTCTAAGTTTCTTAAAATAAAATATTAAACGATTTAAAATTTTTATATAATAATGAATATGCATTTAATCATTTTGTAAAAATATTTTGAACTTCAGACATTACCCAAAAAGATTAATCGGTTAATTTTCAACGCTAATTTACGTGATTGAAATTTAATTTGCTTTAATTTTAAAAAAAATAAATTTTAACAATTTTTTATAACAGATTTTTAAACTTTACCTTTGGTTTCTCAAAAAATACCTCGAATTATTTTGATCCTAATGAAACTTAATTAAAATTTCTCACTTCAAAATTCTACCAACATTAAGTGTAATACGAAATCATTTATTCAAGAAACTCTTTTTAAATATTTTCAAATAACTTTTGGATCACGTTCATCTTACATAATATCTTAAAAGATTAATTTTTTAGATAAATTTAATAACACCAAACTTTAAAATTCTATAAAAACTGAAACTTTGCAAAATAAAATATTATTTTCAAAAATATGAACCACTATGCATTTGTGAGCCTTTTTACTACAACAATTTAATTCGTTTATAGCTCCTTATCACTTTCATTACAAATCTTTTAAATAAAAATGTCATTAAAGTTATTAAAATTTTAATAAAAATTTCATTATGTACATGTTAACATAAGAAAACCCCTTAAAGAATATTTAGCAAGATCCTATATAACTGATATAAATGAATTTAATCCTATAACTTCTGAAAACATATACACTTACATAATTTTAAAATTCTCATTTTCTAAAGGGAAGAATATCATATAAATATAAAGACCTACAAATACCAAAAAGATTTTTTTAAACATTCTTTTCTAACTAAAACAAAAACAAAAAAAAAAAAACAGGAAAAAAACCCTTTTAAACTGTAAGATAATCGCGAAAATTTAAACATTACTTCCATATATCCTTGTTGGAGGATATTCACTTTTTATTTCTTTTAAAAGAGCATTTCCCCACACGTCATGTCCTCCGTTCTACCAAAGAATTTCATTAAAACATTAGGGATTCTTAAATCATGATAACTAAAGTTTTATTGTAAAGAAAAATAAATAAAAAGCCAAAGGAAAATTCATTTCAACCCCCTCCAAAATTTTTTTATTTTTACAATTATCTAAACAATAAATTTTATTTGATTTTGTTTATTTTTTGTGTTCGGAGTTGAGGAATTAGTTTGTGTTGCAGAGAATTAGTATTTGAAAATTCATACTATACGTAATAGGAAAGTTTTGATTTAATGTATGGTAATGTATGGTAAAATATGGTACACTTTAAAACCTTTCCTCACTACTTATACAATAGAGCTTTAAAGCTATTGAAATGTCTTTTCCATAACTAAACAACTAGACAAGTTGCAGGAAGAACAAACTCTGTTGAAATAAATTAATCCTTTTTATCATGAAGTTCAAAGTCCCTAAAGCAAAAGTTCAAAACAATTTCATGAATATAAATATTCTACGGAAGATCAGTGAAGATCAAATATATTGTTCGGAATAGTTTAAGTTGATCAAATAAATATATCGTATTTTTAAAACGAGTTAATAGTTGTTTAGAATTACAATAACTGTTTAATACAATTTATTTTTACAAAAGGACTACATGTAAATCTGAATTATGACGTAACAAATCCTTAATTTTATAATATGAACAGTGAAGGGAACAGTTAAACAACTTTTTAATTAAGTAGATTTTAAATTGAAATTAAAATAAAAAAACTAAAGTACAAAATGATTACAAGCCTAACAAGTTTCCCGCATGTAAAAATTATAAAATTAAGTATCACCCTCTCCAACCACTTTTCCTTATATCTAATACCTTATCCCCCCATGCTATATATTATAGATTATACAATGTTATCAGTTTGCTTTTATGTTACATTTAAAATAAGGACGAAGATTCGTGTTTAAAGGATGTGAAACTTAAGGATAAACAAAGGAAAAATGTGTAAAACTAAAGTAAAAATACAAAAAAAAATTTATCTTTGTTTAAAAATAAAAAAAATTGCTAAAAAACTAAAAATTTTATAACTCCTTCTCTAATGAATTCATATGTATGTAATTGTATAACATACATTACTAGAGATTTTATATTTTTATATATATAATTCTTTATTAGATTGTTCAAAACTCCCTTCAATCACGCCGTCTGGTGGCGGATATAATATTTGTTCAGCAAATTATTTGCGGTGAAGTTAATTCACCTTTTATTCGTGAACAAATTAGGTTTAGGGAAAATTTGAATATTTTAAGATCGGTCGAGTTCTTTAACATTTTAAACCACTCTACAGACTACGGTAAATTCGAGCCAGTTTCGTGTATGTTAAGAGAGACTAACTTAAGGTTTGAGCTCTTTGGTACTAACGTTAACAAATAAACATTCAGAGCCAGACTTTACGCAAGAATGAGTAGTTCTCGTAGTTAGTATGACTGATCTAGCATTCGTAAACTAACTTGTATTTGTAATGCTAGGCTCACTGTTGTTGGCATGAGTTTTAACTTTATTTTGTTTTGTTTTAATTACTTAATTTGAAGTTTTAATAGTAGAGTAACATCATTTTACTAACGCACTAACTATTGTAAATGATGACTTTCAGTTTATTGTGATGGTTCGCTAAGTGATCTTAGCAATTGTCTGATACAGTACAATAAAAATACAAAAAATGTATAAAAAGTTTTATATAATTTTACAATTTGGTTATTTTTAATTTTCATCCGTTGAATACTTTCCAACTACTTTAGATATTTTAATATTGTAAATATGTAAATATCAAAACAAAATAGAAATAACTTATTGGGTTTCACCGGTTTAAAAGAAGGGCTGAATATACTTAACTTTAGCTACATTGTTCGATCTAGTTAAAATTTTTCTGTTAGATAACTTAGGTTAAGTGATGGAGCATAATTATTTTATTAACTTTATTTTTATCATTAACACTTTAAAATATTTAAAAAATTTCTAATTAGCAAATTTCTATCTCTAATTAAATTTAAAGATATTATAAAAATTAAAAAAAGTCACTCATTTTAAGATTTTATACTCTACATCTCGGTTTACTACGCGATTTTGAAGATACGTTTCCTGATTTTCAAGTTAAGATGAAGTTCTTTTTCAAATACAAATATTGTGCTTTTATTCATTTGCAGCAACAGATTTTTTACATACAATATTGATTATATTAATAGTAAATAATTCTTAAATACTATATACCAACAATTGAACCTGATCTAGAACAATGTCCTTTAAAGAGAATAAAATTCCCGCCAAGAAATATGCATTAACTTTCACATTCATACAAAGTAAAAATTATTAAGAAGAAAAACAGAAGGTTTCCCGCTTTTTTTAAATCATTCTTCGAAGAATTTCTGATGTTTTATTATTTTTATATAATAATAAACCATCTTTATAGAGTATTAGTTTGTGTTTTGTTTGAATGAAAAAATCCACAATAAATATTATTAAAAGGAAATGGATTTTCGAGTGGTTTTCCAAATAGAAATTAAAACAAAATATTTGAAAAATGAAATCCTTCTTTTGTGTTTTTAACTCAAAGAATATGTGGAAACAACGTTATGTTGCTCATATTATTCTTTTAATATAGAAATACTTTCAATTAAGTGTGAACTGAACCCTTAAGAAATTTTTATGCATAATTCATTATTTGAATTTGATACTTTTCCCCTTAGGTGTTTAAGTCGTAAAACAAATAAGGCTTCTATAATATTTTTTGCATACTTTTAGGATAATTTTTCTTTAAAGGTTTTAGTATTTGTTTAGAATTTAAACGTGTAATCGATAATGTCATATGCACGTAAAATACTTTTGCATCTTAATCGATATTGCAGTCGACAAAAGCATTGTAACTTTTAATGTTGTCAGCGCTATCTACATTTGCACTGTACCTAATAATGCAAAAAACAAATGTCACGTAATTAATAATGTCATATGCAAGTCATATGCTGTAAATTTTAAGCATATGTGTAAATAAAAATTTTCAAGTGCGTAGTTTGATTTTGAAATTTGTGCTAGTCATAACGCAAGTTTTCTCGTTTTTTTCTTTTTGTTTGTTTTGCAAAATGAATTTTGAAGAGGATAGGTAATATTTTAATGTAAATGAATTGTGTAAATTTCTTTTAAGAATATAAAAAAAAATTATAGTTCTGCACATGGCAGTGATAATGAAGACAATGAAGGAAACGATTACTGGACCACAAATTTTATAAGACTTCTAATTTCAGTACGGCTTGATTTTGAAGCCAGATTTAACGATGGAAAAAAGTCCAAAAATACACTATGGCGGAAAGTACACGCAGAAATGATAAAAATAAATGTGGAATTTCCTTTTTCTGTAGACGAAATAAAGAAGAAATTCAATAACTTAATGACCAGTTACAAAAGAATAAAAAAACGTAATACAAAAACAGGGAGAGGTCATTGCAATTGGCCTTACTTCGAAGATTTTGATATCGTTTATGGGAACAAACATTTTGTAACCCCGCCAAACAATGTAATTTTGGATTCTTTAAACGAAGAGGATAGAGTTGAGAGCTCTGAAGAACCCGTAGAGCAGGTCAATAAAAGAAGAAAAAATGATGTAGATGTAATAACTGTTTTAAAAGAAATTGAAACAAACGAGCAAAAGCGCCATCGAGATCTAATGGAAATCGAAATGAAAAAAATCGAACTTCTAGAACAATTTCTAAATTAATTTTTGTTTTTGTCTGATTTGGAAATGTAAATTATAAGTATAACACAAAAATTTATTTTCTTAGGCTAGAAATGTGCCATTATCATTTTATTTTTTATTTTCCAATACATATGTACATAAGGCTGTGAATGTGCCACTATCATTTTATTTTTTGTTTTTTCATAAGGCTGTGAATTGGCCACTTTAATTTTATTTTTGTTTTGAATAAAAAAATTTGTTTTGTTTTGAATAAAAAAAGTTAATATGTTTAAAATGAAATTGTTTTATTAAATGATATATTTTTAGGCAAAAAGCAAATTACTTAAACAATCTCTTTTTTCTTGTCTATTTATTGTTAATAAATTTTCATTATCATGGATATCATTTTCAACTAAATTTGGTTCACCCTTCATAATGATGAAATTATGTAAAATAACACATGCCATCACTACTTTTCTATTTTTTTCTAATTTTCTGAAGTGCAGTTTATTTAGTATTTTAAATTTTTTAACTAAAAGACCGAACGCTTGTTCTATGATGACCCTAGTAGAACTTAGACGGTAGTTAAAATGCTTTTGTTTCTCATTCAGGTTTCCATTATCTTTATATGGTACCAATAGGTATGAAGTCAATGGATATGCAGAATCTCCAAGGATATGAACATCCAAGGGCACATGAATTTCACCGCTTTCAATTTTTTGCTTTAAAGCGCTATGTTGAAAAACATAGGCATCATGGGAACGTCCTGGCCAACCAAAAAAAATATTCGTAAAAACCATGTCACTATTGCATGTTGCCTATAGATATTGAACAGTACATAAAATTATTTACATTATGTCATAGAATTTTATTAGGTACCTGTAATATTTGTGAACAATATGATTTTCTGTTTAGGTAACTATCTGTTAACGCTTTTGGGCACTCTATTTCAATATGTTTACAATCAATACAAGCTATAACGTTTGGAAAACTTTCAGATCCTCGCAAAGTATTGAATTTTGCCACAGTTTTATTTACTTCATTAATTGTATATGGCCATTTTATGAAATCATGACTCAATTTACAAACCAGTTCACAGGTGTTAAAAAATATTATTTGACTCGTACTTTGTGATTTATTAAAACGGTCTGAAATTTCTCGAAATGAATTGTTGTTGGCTAACATCCACAAAGTTAGAAATAAAGCCTCTCTTAACGGTGAACTAGGACGACCTTTGTTTTTTATAATTAAATGTGGCATTAGTTCCTTTTCTAATTTCTACAATTTTATTTTAATATACTAATTAGTAAACTTTTTGAAGAATTTTATTTTTATTAGATTTAACTAACATTAAATACATCTTTAGTCATACGAAAATGGCTTTCAAAAGTTTTAGGATCATAATTTTCTATGACATTTATATACCTTTTCACTTTTAGTATATTATTTCTTACATTTGCGTTTGTAATTAAAAATTTTATAACCTCGTATTTTATCTTTTTTTGTTTATTTTTTTTAGTTTGTAGAAGCTCTTGAAGCAACTGAATTTTATATTGACGATTAGCCATTTTATATTTATTTTATATATTTCAAAACAGCACCATTCAAAAAACGTCAAATTATCATCTAAATTCTAACTTTAATTTGTTGCTAAAGTTAGTTCAATTCAGTTGTATGCAAAAGTTGTATGCAAAAGTTTATATGCAAATGTTCTTTTAGCATAATTATTATTGCCGGTCATCAACGTCAGATACAATTGTTGTCAACCGGCATATGACATTATCGATGACAGCTTTGGATATTTCTTCAATTAAATGATACCGCATTATTTTTTAAACTTTTGATGTTAAATATCTTCTATGTACGACTAAATTGTTTTTTTCTCACATATTAAAACAAATATTTCCATTTTAAGATATTTTATAAAAATATTAATATATATTTTCAAGATTCTTTAATATTAAACTTTATTAATTTTGTTGATTCATTTTTCTTGGAAAAGTTTAAGTGCTATAGGGAGAACTCCATAATTAATTGTGCTCCATAATTAAATAAAAGAATTTCGAAAATTGAATGAATAAATTCTACATACAAACGAAAAAAATAACATTTTAATTATACGTTAAATAAGTACCTTTTTTTTAAGAAATTTAAATTTACAACGATTATGAGTGGTAAAGTACCGCTCTTGTTCAAACCTTTTAAAAAAAATAAATGCAAACTTCTACTTGTTTTTGTAAAAAAAAATTTAAAAATTGAATATTGAAACTGATTACTATTTTTATTAAAAACATTTAAGAACATACAAATATGTAGTTTCAAAAATATTTTGAAAGTTTTTTAAATTAAAATTATCGTACTTTCATCAGGAGGACGAACGTTCTGAAGAAGAAGCCAAATAAAGAAGCTATTACCATTTGTTCACACTTTTATTTAATTATAAAAGGCTTCCTTAAAATTAAAGAAAATATCACTTGAATTACTCTTAGCATTGCTTATACAATAAGATTCTAAGATAAACTCTTCTAAGAAATTATAATATTTTTTTACTCAATTTACTCTTTACCGAAAATTTATCATGGAGTATTGTTTAGCTTTTATGTTAAATAATATAATAAAAGTGTGAGGCTTTTAGCTTTTACAAAAAATATTTATTTTTCCCTCAACATCTTCCATCCCTTTTAAATGAGTATTCAATGTCACACTAAAACGTTTCTATTATTTAATGTAGCGTTAAAACTTACGTTCAATATGGAATGAATAAACATCTTTTTATCCTTATTATAAAAACGCGATATTTTCATAACACGGTATTTAATTTTTATTTTCCTTTCAAATTTTTGATTTTTCATTTTTTTTTATAATACATACATTTATTTTAAAAAAACTGTAAATTATGCAAGCACAGTTCTAAAACTTTCAACATAACTTGTTCACACACGAATTATAATCTTTTATATTTCAAATATAAACGAGGAAGAGTGTAGTAGAGTAGACTGTGTTAACTCTGAGATACCCCTATAACCGTAATATAAACATTAAATCATCCGTTGAATTACTCTTGACAAAATTTTAGTCAACCACCTTCATTAGGTATAGAGTAATGCCCATATAAAAATAGGAGTTGTATGGCAGCTACTCGAACCCACTGCACTTTCACCCACTTATCTTTCGAGTTTTAGTGCGGACGGACGCGCGGACAGACAGATGGATTTATTTTCGATCTATTTTTCGATTCTGATCCGATCCATACCCTTGAGTCTATATCTACCTCCTCTCCTTCTTTACGTTACAAACGTAATGGCAAATTTTGTATACCCTTTAGAATAATAGTCATACGGATATAAAAATTAGACTTCGGAACATATACATAGAGTACATTACAAAAAACAAGGGATGAAAAAAAACCAAGGGTTTTTAAAAAAGCACATTTTAGGTAAAAAAGCACAAAATTATATTGTATTACATACTGAGTTTAACTTTGGAAATATTTACTTGGAAATAGTTACTACTGACTTATAAAATTTACTGCTAACAGTAAATTTTTTATTTAAAAGTTGTTATAGCCCTTCAATGGGGAAGGTTGCCAAATTTCTCAAGAATCTAACTTCATCTTCCCCCCCCGCTCCCTCCCCCCCTCATCCTCTAATATTTTTGTAAAGCCTATAAAAGCAGCTCTCTAATACCGTTTTTCGATTGAAAATAAACCTAACAGAACTTTTGTTATATCAATTTAAATATAGGGCTTTTTTGTAATTTTCAGGGGCTGTAACTTCGTCACCCTTCAAAATTAAGAAAAACCTTTGACACATGTTGAAACATAATTATAGAGCTTTGAATTTTGTCTATCACTAAAAAAAATTTGGACAGGTATTCAAGTTACAGGTGTTTAAAAATAGCAAAATTTCAATTTTCGAGCCCTTATAGCTCCTAAATAGGGGGCTTGACAAAAAAATTTTGTTAAACGACTCCTACTAATTTCTGAGTATCTAACTTCCCCCAAAATTTCAAGACCCTAGCTTGAACCGTTCAGAAGATATGTATGGCCAAAAATTTTGCGAAAATTGAGTTTTGCGTAATGTTAAATTTTAGTACCGTATGGCAACCCTAAACATTTGCCTTGTAAAAATTTATAAAGTTTATGAAACCAGCTATCATTTGCCGTTTTCAGATTGAAAATATATGTAACAGAACTCTTGTTATAACAATTTAAATATAGGGCTTTTTTCAACTTTGGGGGGCTGTAGCCCCGTAACAGGTGGGGCTACAGAAAAAAATTCTTCTACGAAATTATTTTTTTTGCAAAAGCTACCCATGGTTAAAATTTCTTTACTCTATTTCAAACGGTGTAAAAGTTTTTGTAAACATACGGACGGACGGACGGACGGACGGACAGAGTGAAGCTATATAGGCACATTTTTACAAAATTTTTTGAAAATGTGCTAAAAATCTATATGTTCGTAACGGTTATATGAAAAAATTACAAAATTTGTACGCACACGTACAAAAAATTCGGAATATTATTATGCTCAATTGATGCTTCCTATCACATTCAAGAATAGTTTCATATGGAAAATATATAATCGCATAAAAAGCATGAAAGAAGAAAACAAAATTATATTCTTTATTTATCTTTCTTTTAAACTTCACATAAGTGAGATCTGGGATTAAATATTTGCAAAATCCAACTGATACTTAAGAAGTTTTTGGAAGTTTTTAATAGTGTTTTTTAGGCTACTAATATTTAAAACAATCCTCTAGCTATAGAATTCTAAAAAAATAGATATTCTTTTATAAGGAGCACCGTTACTATTAATCCCATAAATTTTTTTCGATTCCGAATTCTCACATTTAACGAAATTTCAAATCGAACTTATTTCTCCTGAAACCTCTATTCAATCCTTCATAAAAGTAAAGTATTCCTTCTTATCCCTTTCCCATTCTTTCAATCATTTTACAAAATGATACAGAATCATACATATAAAGGAATTTGTGCAGAAGGATCACAACCATTTAAAGAGCACTGTTTTTATAATAATTAATATAAAATTTTAATATTAAAAAATTCTTTACTAATTTCCATTTGCCCATTTATTAAATGTAGTACTAACTATTATAAAATTTCCATTTAAAACAATTTATCCTTATTAGAAGTCCATTCGAACAAAATCACCACGAAACATCTATTATTATTTGAATAACACTCACAAGTTACATACAAATAATAAAACTTTGTAATATGTAACGATAAAATATTTATTTCTATTTAAAAAAAAACGTCAAACCATTTTTTATTGTTAAACTGCTCAGTATGACTAATTTAATTGCCCCCTATGGAGTAGGTATAACCGGAATAGTCGAATTAAACTAAAACCTTATTGCATATACTGTATTTATATATCTTGAAAATTGCTCTACTTAAATTGAAAATTGTGAAAAAATTAAAATAGTATAATTATTAAGAATTTTATCTTGAATGTCTCTCTTTCCTAGACAAATTACAAGCCCAAAAAAATAAAACCATTTAGATTTCAATTATTTTTAACAAAGCAGAGAATAAATCTCCTTCTCTTCCATATTTTTTTCATATTTCAACATTTGTATTCTAAACCATTATGGTCTTCAATGTTTCATCATTCACCTTAAAAACTTTAACTATTTTAAACTAATTACTTCATTCAAGCCAAATCAAGCCTTTATTCTTTAATGAAAATTATGCCAAATAGTTTAATAGGCACAGTGGTTAGAATTCCGAACTTTCATTCCGAACGAAAGCTCCGGGTTTGAATCCCAGTGAAAGTGAAAAAACTTTTCTGGTTTTCGACTTGACTCAGCCACCATTCGCCGTTGGGTTCAAATTAATGGCTTAATCAATAATTAATAATTTTATATCTCTAATAAAAAATACAATAATATAACAATATAAACCAATGCAAAATATAAACAAATAATTTAATTGAATAATATAAATCACAGATAAAGAATACAATATAACTCAAATACAATATATTACTATATAAACAAAAATAGAATTGTAACTATTGAAAATCTAAGATGTTTTTACATGTCTAGTACTATCACATGTTTAAATTGTATGTGCGTGCAATTCATTAAGATCAAATATAATAATACGAATATAATATGACCTTATGTTCTAAAAAAATCAATTCATAATAATTACATAATACAAATTATAATTCAAAATAATAAAAAGAACAATGACCTAAATTTGTTATCCTATTGTTTAATTTATTTTATTTTTATTTTATTTTATTTCATTAACCAAAACAAGGTTTTTACAAACAAAAAAAAAAGAAAATATCTTATACTATTATTCATAATTTAAAATTTTAAACAGAATTTACAAAAAAAAAAAGTGTAAGAACAATTAACAAAAATTAGAATATTTAGGTCAAATTACAATACAAAGTTTTTTTTTACTGTACAAAATATTAAAAATTTACACAAAAAACAAAAAATGCTTACCGAACAAAAACAAAAAAGCAAAAGCACTGTATGAACGTAATTACTTATGATATAATATCATATAATATGTTAATAAGTACTTGAACTTGAAATTATTATTAAGTTTACAAAATAGGTTCATTTAAAAATTTTTGCTTAAGTTTATATTTAAAAGTGTTTTTAGATATATCTGTTGAAAAAAGATAACTATGTTTATTAAATGTAGTGCAACATCTGTTTATAGGTTCATTATTTGCGTATTGAGTTCTGTGAGTATTTTCAATCAAAAATTTAGTGTTTCTTGTTTGTCTAACTTCGTTATATATTCTGACTTTATACGTTAGAAACTGAATATCAATATTTTTATTTAAGATGTCGAAAATGAAGCAGGATGAAAGAATTTCCCTACGTGATGCAAGAGTTAACATTTTCAAGGTATTTAGTCTTGTAATGTAGCTTGGAAGAGTGGAGTTCTCTGAAGGGTCATATTGGTTTCTTAGAGCAAATAAAAGAAACTGTTTTTGTACAGATTCAATTCTTTTAGAGTGTGTTTGAAATGCCGGATCCCAAACAATGTGACCATATTCTAAAGTAGATCGAACCAAAGAACAATAAAGTGCTTTTGTTACTGCTACGTCATTAAACTCTTTGGCCCTTCTTTTAATGAAACCTAACATTTTATTTGCCTTTGCAATCATGTGTTCGTAGTGAAGATTAAAATTTAATTTATTGTCCAAAAGAATCCCAAGATCGGTCATGCTATTCACCCTTTCGAGAGCTAAATTGTCTATTGAATAATTGAAAAGAATTGTATTTCTTTTACGTGTAAAGCTTATGACCTTGCATTTCTCAATATTTAGTTCTAATCTATTGGATATGCACCATTCATGTAAGGAATGCATGTTTTCTTGAAGTAATTGAACATCAGAGTTATTCTTAATAACATGAAAAATTTTAAGATCGTCAGCAAATGCAATATGAGATACACCTAATAATTTTTCAGAAAGATTTGAAATAAATACATTGAATAGAAGTGGACCTAAATGGCTACCTTGAGGCACACCAGAAGTAACATAAATTGGGTTTGACAAATGGCCTTGGAATTTTATGTTCTGAGTTCTTCCAGTAAGATAAGAGCCAAGCCATGCCAAGAAAGAACCAGATATGCCCAAAGTTTCAAGTTTCTTCAGCAAAATATTAGGATCAACACGATCGAAAGCTTTGCTAAAGTCAGTATAAATTGCGTCAACTTGGTAACCCTTCTCCATTTCATTTAAGATTTCAGAAGTGTAAACTACAAGATTTGTAGTAGTAGAGCGACCTTTTCTGAAACCATGCTGTTGTTCATTTAGTTTAATATTAATAATAGGTGTGATTTTGCCCACCACAATTTTCTCAAACAATTTTGGGATAGTCGAAAGGATGGCTATTCCTCGATAGTTTTCAACAGAAGCTTTGTCTCCTTTTTTATGAATAGGGGTCAAAAAAGATGATTTCCAAGCAGATGGGAAGGTGCCTGACGAAAGTGATATATTAAATATAATGTGAAGTGGATATGTCAAATAACTAATGCAATTGTATAAAAAAGAAGGAGCAATTAAATCCGGGCCCACACCTTTTTTAAGATCGAGGTTATTAATTGCTTCATAAATTTCATTTTCCGAAATATACAAATCTTTTATAATTGAATTAGTATTACTAACCGAGTTTGAAATTGGGATATTGATGGATACGTCAAGCGGACGAAAAACTTTTTGAAAGCAATCTGCGAAGAAATTACAGATTACATTAGGATTTGAAGAGAAAACATTGTCTTCGCTGATTGCGCAAAGTCCTAAGTTCTCGGTAAAGCCACAGTTCTGTGGTCTTATCCTTTTTACGTATTTTAGGTACATAGGAGTTGACTATATGAAATAATTTCATATAGAAAATAGATACTGTTGAGTCAATGTTCTGTTGTCTTAACAGTTCGTCCCAATTAACAACCGATAAAGCATTATTAATGCTTTGATAATCGGCATTAAGAAAATCAAATACAATATTATTATTGTAAGATTTAGCAAAAAGTGGCGTGATGGAAGAAAATTCAAAGATGACTGCGTTATGATGAAGTGAGTTGGAGAATAAATTAGCTGTATCATCAGCGAGTTTAACTTCCACTTTATCATATGCATTAGAAAATGCAAGATCTAACCACTTATTATTTTTGTTAGGAAATCTGATAATTTTCTGTAAGTCACTGATAATATCAAAATCAGTTTCGTCATTAAAATTAATTGGTAGTAGCAAGTTATCAGAATCGTCTACTATAAACGATAGTGAAGGACGATTGAAATCCCCAAAAATGAATATTGAATCATCCTCATTCAATTTTGATATAATACCATGATATATATCAAAGAAATCAGAATATGAGGAATTGTCAGTATTGGGCGGAAAGTAAACGATTCCAAGGTATAAAAAATTTTTACCTAAGTTCACTTTTATAAATTTATGATCGAATAAAATAGATGTCCTAGTATGTAATGGAGTACTAGACTACTCGTTATTAACTGCAAGAAGAACACCGCCTCCACGGGAACAATTTGTAGAATTGTAATCCCTGTCTTTCCTGTAAATTGACCACTTACTGTCCAGTATTTCTTGATTTTTGAAGGAATCATTTAGCCAGGTTTCGGTAAAAGCTAACACGTTGAATTCACAGGACTTAGCATCAACATATAGTTTTTTTAGCTTACCTCTCATACCACTACAATTATGATAGAAGATTTTAAGTTTATTATTATCTTTATTTTTATGTACCTTAAAGCTAGATGATGTATGAACTGAAACTATGTTAGTATTAATGCTATTTTTTCCCACTAAGGGGACGAAAAAAGTCACTGCTACTTTTTCTAATTCTTTGTAAATAATCGATTCTTTTGCTTTTAAGGTGACTGCAATAGGCTTGTAGATCTTTTTCAACCGATTTAGAAGAGGCCCCGAAACCTTCATGATATTTAACAAATAATTTCATTAATTCCTTTGGGTTAGACGGTAGAACCTTCTTGATCAATAAAAATTTTAATATTGAGTTTGGTTTTACCGTGGTTGAATTGCACATTGTGTTAGTCATTATACTTGAATTTGTACTACTAACCGAAATTTCAAGTAAATTTAAATCTGGCTTATTTAGCGAATAAGTAACTAAGTTAGACGGAGGCAAATAGTTATGAAATTTAACTGGTGTTTGAGTTAATAAAATGGGTTGTGTATTGTATGAATTTAAACTATTGTTATTATTATTATTATTATTGTTATTATTATTATTGTTATTACTATTATTATTATTATTATTATTATTATTATTATTATTATTATTTTTATTATTATTATTTTTGTGTAAAATAGGCTGTGTTTTGTGTTTGCTTATAATATTTTTTTTATTATTTGTGGACTTAGTGTTATTGCGTGTATTTCTGTTCTTGTTTTTTTCTGTGATTGTTTTGCTATTAACATTATTGATATTAAGTTTAATTTTATTTTTATTTTTTACTGAATCTAATTTACTTTTTACTGAATCTAATTTACTATTGTTTGACTGTTTACCTATATGTTTAGAGATGGATATTTTTGTCCCTTTGTTCCACAATTTAATATTATTTATTTCCTGGACTTTTGTTTCCGGTACGCTAACTTTGAAAGTATGATACTGCGGTTTATATTTCAGCCACTTAGGTGTGATTAATTTACAATGAACCTCTTCAAAATTCAACCTCTTTTTTATGTATTTGAATAGTTTCTCCTCTGTTGTATTAGTGCTAAGGTTGGAAATCCTTAAGTTAAATTTAGGTTTAATTGTAACTTCTGGTGGATCAACTGCTTCTATTTCGATTAAAATGTCGTCATATTTTTCTTGGGTTGATTCAATGTTAACCGTCTTAGCCTTATCTACATCATTTATTTCATCAAATAGTGATTTAGCTGCATTGTTTGAATATAGATCATTCTGATGCGAAGCACTGCAAATTTTAACACCATCCTGAATTGTCTCTATTTTGGCCTTAAGGATATCTAAATCGGCCAATACTACATCTCTAAAGCTCATTGAAATATCAGTTTTATTTATATTTTCTGAATTAGAGATGAAGAGTTGCTTTAAATTGTCCATCGCATACAAAAGCTTATTATTAATTGGATCTTGTGCTAATGAATTTTCAATAATGTTCTTAAACGTTGAAATTTCCGTTTTTAAATTATTTGTTTCAACTTTAACTAGCTCACTAACACTTCTTTTTTGATCATTTTTGAAATTATTAAGAGTGTTATTTAGTAGTTCGAAATTTCTTTCCATTTCCGTAAAGCTGGCTGTATTGTTCTTTACAACTTCCAATAATTTCACAACTGTTCCTTGAAAATTTTCTCTAACGGCATTAATGTTTGACGATATTTCATGAGAAAATTTTCTCAGATAAGTTTGTTGATCTAAACAATCTTCACAAACAAAATGCCGCGTCAAGAAGTTGTTATACCAATTTCTAGGAGCGTTTAAACAAACCCCATGAAATTTACGGTTACAGAACCCGTTACAAGTTACTGAATCTGCTTTCATTTCAGTAACTAAACAATTGTTTACACTGCATTTAAATTCCATTGTAATAATAAGCAATATAAATTATTTAAAATTGCAAAAAATAAGTTCACTTTAATGATTCACTTTAAATATAATTATATTGTTGATTATGATTTTTTAATTTTGTATTTTTTTTTTTTTTTTTTTTTTATTTTTTTTTATTTGTTTTATTATTAATTACTTAAAATTGTTAATTTCTGACTTGAAAAAGTAACTATGAAATGTAATAAAAAGTTTAGAGAAAAGTAGGTCACTAGTATAAAAATTAAAAAATTATGCTTATAGGTCAAGTTAATAAAAAGCACTTTTTACTTAAATTTCTTATAAATAATTTTTTAAGAACGATAACGTCTAAACTGTTTGAAGTGAGAATGAAGAATGAGACCTAATTTTGTATTATATTTATCATGCAATATTATTTGTTGTTGTTAAATTCGATTTTAATTCTAAAAATAAATTAGTACAAGAGATTTGATCAAAATCAGGACAATTAAGTTGTAAATAATAATGATAAAATAATTTTCATTAATCGATTGTGTAAATAACTTTTTAAGTTATAAATTAATAGACTTTTGTGATAATTTTGTACAAAGTTTTAACACAATATAATTGCAAGTGGATAATTAAAAAGTATTAAAATATTTAATTTATAAAAATATCTTGGGGATCAAAAATACCTTGAATACCTTCTGGATCGATCTAAACCAAAAACTAATTTGTTAAAACTATATTTTTGGTGTAGTTAAAAATGCTGCTAAGTATTTGGGTTGCCATGCATGATGTAACGCTGCAAAACTTTGTTCTCCCAATCTGGTCACTTTAATATCTATCCAACTTATATTAGGCCAAAAATGGAGTATGGAATACACTCATCTGGGCTGAAACCACGCCATTAGGATATCTTAATAAAGTGAAAATACAGTTATTCGTCTTATAAATGATCCCAACGTCACCTCAAGACTCACTCCACTTAGCCGTTGTCGTATTGTTGGGTCATTAATTTCGTTTTATAGATCTACCTTGTTAGGGCTTAAACATGTTCTAAAGAAATAAAACTACTATTATCCTCACTACTTATAACAACTCAAAGATTTTCCAAAGGAAAATAATGAGGTTAACAGATGATCATCCCTTAATAATTGAATTATCCAAGTGACGGAATACAGCTTATGGAAATTCGTTTATCATGGGTTCATCACACATATGGAAACATATTATAATTAAAAATGAATGGACTGGTGTTAAATTCACTACATATATCATTAATATATAAAACCTAACCCGATTTCAGCAGATGAGTCATTTTGACCTGATGCAATAATTTGTGGACGTTAGCTTCTTACTTGTTTTACATTCGTTGTAATAAACTGTCCAAAAAATTTCCAGTTTGAAATTTTGAAAGCGGTTTCGGCTATTCTACGGTTTAACTAGTATACGCGTAGCACCAAATGACTATATATAAAAGATAGTTGGTGTTGCCAGCTTTCAAAAAATATATAGCTTTAATGGCGCATATTATCCTTTAAGGATGAAAAGGACATTTAAAAGTATCCTTGTTATTTTAGTCTATTTTACAAAAACCGTTATAACTAGCGATCTGTTCAATATATATATATATTCAATCAAAGCTATTAATTAAGATGACGGTCTGGAGAATATTTTAACGTTTATTTGATGACGATAGGTGCTGAAAAAAATTTTGAACTTTCAAAAATACCACCAGAACTATGAAATTTTCAAAAACACCCTGTATTTTTTATTATACTGTTAGAAAGGTCTTTTGACACTCTTTCCAACGGTATATAAAAAGTATGGTATATGTTGACATTTTTATTTGTTGAAATATGCATGTAAAAAATTACTGTTTTGTTTGTCATTAAATTTTGATGTTTGGAATTTTTTTTTTGGAATTATTTTTTTTGGATTTTTTTTTTTTGGAATTATTTTTTTTCTTTCTTTTGAATTTTGTAAATTTGGAATTTTTTTTTTGGAATTATGACACCATCCCAACAAAAAGGCAAAATAAATTTATGAGAAATAAAGTATGAAAATGTATTTTTTAATAAAATTGTTGTGTCAGTTTTTCATTCATGTTCCCTGGTGGGGCTGTTTGTCAACATATACCATACTTATTATATACCGTTGGAAAGAGTGTCAAAAGACCTTTCTAACAGTATAATAAAAAATACAGGATGTTTTTAAAAATTTCATTTGAAAAACATCAAAGAAAGTTCAAAATTTTTTTTTTTTTTGTTTTAAAATTCCACTTGAAATTGCAATATCTCCAAAACGGCAGCACCTATCGTCATCAAATAAACGTTAAAATATTCTCCAGACCGTCATCTTAATTAATAGCTTTGATTGAATATATATATATTGAACAGATCGCTAGTTGTAACGGTTTTTGTAAAATAGACTAAAATAACAAGGATACTTTTAAATGTCCTTTTCGTCCTTAAAGGATAATATGCGCCATTAAAGCTATATATTTTTTGAAAGCTGGCAACACCAGCTATCTTTTATATATAGTCATTTGGTCCTACGCGGATACTACTTAAACCTTAGAATCCCCGCGGTTTCTAATTCGAAAATGGAAATGTGATGCATTATAAAATTTGAAATTACAAAAGATTATTTTAACAATTTGATGGGTTAGAAGACTAAATTTTATACCCTAAAATAAACTTGAATTATTCGATATTGATCCTTCTACTTCTATTCTTCCTAATCAAAATTAGTTACAAAATTATATTTTAATCAAAAAATGAAATATAATTTTATCATCCAATTAAAATTTTTTTTTATAAAAAGCCTAATGTACCTTTAATATTTGTATTTTTAACTATACCTAACACAGCTACTTATATTGAATCTTTCCTCAAAATTTCCTTATAATTTACTTAAAAACTTTAAATTTAATTTCACATAAAAAAAAAACTTTATAAGATACATTTTATGTTAATCGGAATACCCAATTTGTTTACATATACATATATATATATTTTATATACAAAAATTATATACTAATACATTATAAATATTTTTTCTGAAAAAAGAAAAACTTGTACCATTACAGCCTAAAATAGAAGGTTTACAACATTTGCCGGATACTAAAAGTGTGTAAAATTATCAAAAAAAGGTGTCTCCAAAGCCTGATAAATGTATGTTTATATTAAAAAGGAAACAAAATAGACAAAGTCGGCATAATGTTTGAAGTAAATAAGTCTTTGATTATTCTTTACATATACATTGTGTTATAAATTTTTCATGGGATTTAGGTAACACATAAATCATATTTTTAAAATATCTACAATTTATAGTTCTAGGAAATTGTACAATTTCTCTTTTTTTAACATTATATTTAAATGGCAAGTTTGATTAAAAGATGTTTTTTATATACATGAAAAATATTTTAAATTAGTAAAAGTGTGATCCTCAATTAAATTTGAATATAGGTTTAACATGTTATAGCTTTGATTTAAAAAATTAGTTAAATAACACGAAATCAAGGGAGCCACAAGGCAGCTCAAATAAATATTCAACAAACCAAAACACTTTTATAAAAACCGTAAAAAAACTATTTCTGATGGTACGCCACACTAACTTTTCATTTACCAAAAATTGTAATATCCTGGAGTTTGTATTTACATAATATATTTGTGAGTATATAAGTATATCCCTAAATATGTTTGTCTTTCATTTTATCTTTATACCCGTATGACTACAGATCAAAAGGATATACTAAATTTGCCTTTACGTTTATACCGCAGAGAAGGAAGGGCGTAGATATAGACTCAAAAGTATGGATCGGATCAAAATCGAAAAGGACATCGATCTAGTTATGTATGTCCGCCTGTCCGTCGCCACGATAACTCAAAAAATAAAGGAGCTAGGATTCTGAAATTTGCACAAATTCGTTTTTATGCAATAGTCGCGAGAAATCCAGCGAGTTTACTCCAAAGGTTCGAGTAGCTGCCATACAACTTCTTTTTTAAATGAAAGTAACGCTTGATAATAATACTTGGTAAAGCTGGATAATTGAAATTTTGCCAAAAGTCATTTAGTTTTATGACCGAAATTTGTGTCGGGATGTAGCTGGGTTTCTAAAATTTTTTAAAAACAGTTTACTGGCCAAAGTCTGAATTAAATTTCGTCGGTCTAGTGGAATATTTTCGAAGAGCTGTCTTTCAACTTATATTTCCTTTTGCACATTACTGAAATTCTAATAAGTTGTGTATATAAAATTTTACCAAAATTAATTAGCCAACTTTTTACCAAAATTAATTACGGTCATACGGATATCCCAGAGTTGACAAAGTTTACTCTACTACACTTTTTTTATCACTTTACTTTAAAAAACTTTAACATGAGTTTTTTTAGTTGTAAAGTGCAAATGAATATAAAACTACGTTAAGTAACGATATAAGCCATAAGGATAACTATGTGTTAATATTCCTGTAAAAACAAAATTTAAAGTGCGGTTTAGGTAACACTAATTGACGGCATGGTGTTGTGTAATTGAATTTGCAAAATATGCAATCAAATAAATTATTTTTTAGTTATACATGGTATATTTTTGTACATTTATGTATACACTAATGTAGAATGGTTTAATATACGAGTAATAATATAAATAATATATTGTACAAAAAATCCTTATTTATCAAATGTGTGTACTTAAAATATATAGCATTATAATTTTATCAATTAACCTAATTTTAAGTGTACCATTATGATAAAAAAAAAACTTTGAAAATATTTGAAAAAGCGCAATTCAATTATCATTAAAAATTTAATTTATAAAAATGGTAGTTACATTTATTTAACAACGAACGTTTATTAAAATTTATTTGTCAATTAAAACAACATTTCAAAACTTATTTCAAATTTACAAAATATTTAGTCACTATAAAAAATCTCACAGTCTTTATCACTATAAAAAATCTTTTTAAAAAATCTTTCTAAAGAAACAAGATGAAGTCAACAATAACTGTTTATTTTATTGTAATTATTATACACTAGAAGAACCCCCGTGCAATGACACAAAGAGTCAATGTAGAGTCGCTGAGTTTAAATTTTTTTTTTAAATACATTAATTTTGAATTTTGTTATCCTTACCAACTAACGGTAGGACAAAAGGCGCGTTTTTTTAAAAGGTTTCTTCAGACTACTCTTCTATGTTATTTTAAAAACAAATTGATAAATATAAAAGTGTTACAAAAGAACTTCCTTATAAATTAAATTTTCAGTTACTGTCCCTTCCGAAGTTTGTTTTTGTTTAGGTCTGATAAATTCCGAATTTTCAAATCTACAAAATAAGTTCTCGAGAAATTGCAGTATACAATTGGCCTTGAAAAAGCAAGGTTAAAAAAAAAAGGCCTACCTTTGTAATTGTTTGAGCTTGTTTAATAAATTAAACAAAACGAAAAATTTCATAATTAAAACTCGTTTCATAAATTGAAAAAATATTATGTATAAAAATAAATGTTTTAAATACCAACTGAAAAAAATCATGTACATATTAATTTAAAAACGAGGAAGATTATAGTTGCCCTTGTCAACTTTTAGATACCCGTGCATACCCACTATGGTGTATAAAATAAACCGTAATTTACTTCCCTTATACATTTAATTCATAATCCCATAATTTTGGCTTAAAAAAAAAACCCTTCTCCGATACGTACCCTTGACACTATATCTAGCTCGTCTAGATTGATGCGTTACAAACGGAGGAGCAATTTTAATATACCCGATGTCATATATGTATGCACGGGTATAAATATTCAAAACCAATCAAAGTAAGCTTGGATTTTCGGTTAAAAAATAAAAAAAACGAGGAAGATTATAGTTGCCCTTGTCAACTTTTAAATACCCGTGGATACCCACTATGGTGTATAAAATAAACCGTAATTTACTTCCCTTATACATTTAACTCATTACCCCATAATTTTTACGTAAAAAAAAAAAAAAAAAAATCACAAAACAAAAAACAAAATTTTCATTTATTGTCCCATAACTTTAGCTTAAAAAAAAAAAAAATTGGCCCACCCTAAAAGTCCGATGGTCCGAGTGATGTCCAACTTTATCAAGTAACTTGCCCTATTACTTTACCTGCCCAATTTTAATTTTAACCCTTCAGTTATTGAATGTATTGTATGTACAGTTATTGAATCGAAAACTTTGTATGGCAGCCCCCAAAATGGGGCCGGAACATTTTGAAACTTATATTGATGCAAAAAAGTTGTATGGCAGCTCCCCGAAGCCTTGGTCCGATTTTAACCAAAAACAATAGGGAACCTAGAAATTGTCTAAAAATTAGTTTGTGTGAATTTCAAGACTCTAGCCCTTTTAATTTTTGAGTTATCGTGCTGACACACGGACGGACGGACGGATAGACACACATAGCTAGATCGACTAATTTTTCGATTCTGAGCCGATACGTACCCTTGACACTATATCTAGCTCGTCTAGATCGATGTGTTACAAACGAAGGAGCAATTTTAATATACCCGATGTCATATATGTATGGGTATAAAGAATATTTTTAATTCGCACATTTTTTCTTTTTTTTTTTCCGGCACTACTAACTGCTCACTGTGATAGGCTAAACAGCCTGACTATATATGTGCATGTCGGAACAGGGGAGATATATTCATATATTAGAACTGATCAAATAAATTCCACATAACATGAGATAGTACTACGGCTTATAGCATGTATAAATGTATTAGATTTTCAATAAATACAGTTCTATTTTTGTTTATATTGTAATAATTTTGTACTTGAGTTATATGGTATTCTATATCAGTGAGTTTTATTATTTAATTGAAATATTTGTTTACATTTTGTATTTGTTTATATTGTTATATTTGTTTATTTATTATTAAATATATATAATTATTAATTAAGCCATTAATTTGAACCCAAAGGCGAATGGTAGCTGAGTCGAGTTGAAAACCAGATAAAAGTTTTTTCACTTTCACTGGGATTCGAACCCAGGGCCTCTCGTATGAAAGTCAGCACTCTAACCACTGTGCCACCCAGCCGTTAATACATTTGTCCTAACAATTAAAATAATTTTGAATTTTTTTCGTATTTTTTTTTTGGCTTTCTTTTTTATGTAATTATCAATCATTATAATCAATAAAAATTTCTTTAAAAATTCCCTTAAAAAGTCTTAAAATTTCCTTTTTGTGTAATTATTATATAGATGTGTGTGATACGTATAATAAAGGAGCAATTTCTAAATAATTTCTGGTTTTGTTCTTTGTTTTGAAAATTTTGAGAACTAAACTTTATTTAAACTATTTGAAAATTTAACGAACAACAATAGATTTTTTTTTAAATAAAAGTTTTTATTACTTTAATTTTTTTTTTTTTAAATTTTAAAAATCTAATCTATGAAAGTTTTTACAACATGTGACAGCCTTCTTTTAGAACTCAAATTGTCTTCAGACCTTTAATATTAGATTGTTTCGAAAACTTTTTGAATCAGTATTCAAATAAATAAATAAATATTTTTTTCAAAGTGATGAAATGATAAATAACACAATAACCCATATTAAATAAATTAAAAAAAGATGAAAAAAATAAAAAAAAAATCGAAAACATAATACGAGAAAAAAAAATTATTTCATCTTGTTAACATGACAAAAAATCCTTAAACCCCAATCCCTTTTAGAAACGAATAAATGTTTCCCACAAAAAAATTTTTCATTTATTCAAAAGCAATGCTTTTTATCCCGAAACCTCACAACCACAATTGGAGAGTTGAAATAGAAATAAGGAGAGTAACAAAAAAAAAAACAAATCCCAAAAATCAAAAAATAAAGGAAAATATATGGAATTCTTTTTTTGTTTAATAGGTGGGTTGCTAATATCCTTTGTTTATCATCATACAACCACACCTCCAAAAATATTTTCAATCAAATCTATTATAAATATAATATCATATATGCATATATAAAATATATATATATATATATATATATATATATATAGATATATATAGATATATATATAGATATATATAGATATATATATAGATATATATAGATATATATCTATATATATAGATATATATAGATATATATATATATAGATATATATATAGATATATATAGATATATATATAGATATATATAGATATATATAGATATATATATATATAGATAACCTTTAATAACCTTACATATAGATATATATAGATATATATATAGATATATATCCGGTGTATAGACATTATTAGCACTTCATAAAGAGCATATAAAAGAATAAATTATTCAATACTATTGTGTTCATTCATATATAGATATATATAGATATATATATAGATATATATAGATATATATATAGATATATATAGATATATATCTATATATATAGATATATATAGATATATATATATATAGATATATATATAGATATATATAGATATATATATAGATATATATAGATATATATAGATATATATATATATAGATAACCTTTAATAACCTTACATATAGATATATATAGATATATATATAGATATATATCCGGTGTATAGACATTATTAGCACTTCATAAAGAGCATATAAAAGAATAAATTATTCAATACTATTGTGTTCATTCATTTATTTTGGTTTTCATTACAAATACATACTTGAATTCAGGATACGAGTAGAAGAGTAGAGTAGAAGAAATTCAATGATTAAAGATCACTTTATTGAATTTTTAGTTTTACAAAGAATAATTACAATACTACAAAATACATTACTTAGTTTCTATCCGAATCTATAGGTTTCTTTAGCACAGTTTTTGTAGAAAAAAGAGAATTTTGAAGAATGAGATATGCTAGAGGAGACTTGAGAAATAAGTTATAAACGAGGTTCTATTTGAAAAGTGACCAAATTTAAAACGGACAATTTCTGTTCAAGCGAAAAACATAAGACTTCATTTCATTTGGCTGGTGTTAAAGCCCCTATGAACATTTGAAGACTACCTAGGAGTGAGTTGGAATTAATTAATTAAGACTGTAATTGATTAAATAGAAATATTATTGATTTTAGTTCGAAAAAACAAATTATCATTCCTGAATTACAAATTATCAGACATATATAAAAAGGGAGCAATGATTAAATATTTGAAAAAGTACTGAAAGAAGAAAAGGGTTCCTTGGCTAATTAGTTGGGTTTCTTTTAATTAATTCACGAAAAAAGTCTTTGAATTTTTGAATCTCAATTGCTGCTTTATTAACAAACACATCTTTATATATTGCAACTTGCTTTTTGGTGTTATTACGTTATTTTTAACATTAAATGGAATTATATATTTAAAATACATATTGTTTATAGTATTTAAATACTTTGTTTAAATTCATTAAACTTTATTTTATATTTTAAGTCTTTTTACAAGAGGTTTCTAAATTATTTATAGGTGACGTGAATTAAGGCCATTCGACGAAACGCCATGATGACTTAATGTCTCACTCTAATGAAACATAAAGCCATCATGGCGTTAAGTCGAATAGGCTTAAGTCACGTGACCTATTTATACATTAATACAGAACAGAGTATAATTAAATAAAACCAGAAAATTTAATTGCATATTTATAGGGGCATATTTATTTTACTCTAAAGCTTTTATCACAGAGTCCAAATAAAATAAAAAGTTTTAAAACAACACAAATGAGAGAAGAGACTGTAACTTCTAAAAGCGTTATATTTTCTCATTTGTATTTAACATTTCTCTATTTACAGTTTTTATTTAAGTTGAATTTCACTTTTTTAAAGCTCATTGCTTTGAACTTTTACTTTTATAGTTTTTTTCATATTTAATATAAAAATTTGTAAAAAGTTATTTTAAATTGGGAATTCAATTTGAGATTATATGTTAAAATATAAAGGATTAAGAGTCAGATAAGTTCCAAGAATTTATTGCGGGATGATTGATGATGATTGTAAGCTTAATTGTTTAAACCGATTTTTTTTGTAACGCATGCTATTCAAAATTTCGTAAACGGTTTTATGTATTTATATGTATATACATATATTTCTTTAACATTTCACTACTTTTACCCCCGGCGGATTGGGGCTTAGAAACATCCGCAGTAAGGAATGCTTGGGGTACGAGTCAGAGCCGGCTTGATAGGGTGTGCGAAGGTGCTTTGGAAAATTTATATAATATTATTATTAAATTCAAGACAAAAATTAGAAATTTACACAATACAATTAAAATTTCCTTCAATTGAAACAGTTTCTTTAAAAGTTTTTTTTTCTAAGATTATAGTTGCCCTTGGCAACTTTTAGATACCCGTGCGTGTATTAAATAAATAAGAATTTCATATATTGCAATTGAACTGTTTGACAGAAAATTCAAAATATTTGTTTTTTTATATTTAATTACAAAAAAAATTAATTAAAAAAAAAAATTAATTAAAAAAAAAGATGAATTTAAAAAAAAAATATGCTCTGAACGAGATTCGAACCCACACTTTTCAATTAAAATGTCGACGTCCTAACCACTAAGCCATCGACTTTATATTCATGTCAATTTTTTTTTTTAAATTATTGTAGTTGCGATGGTATCAATTGTTTGTTTTGAATAACTGTTTTGAATTTTTTTAAAAATGTATCATATTTTATATTAGTAATTTATTATAGCAGATTCCAATGTCTTAGGTTGAAAAAAAGCAAAGCAAATTAATAAAAAAAATAGCCCCGCGGTTAACCTCGCACATGGCCCCGCAAATGTTCAAGCCGGCGCTGGTACGAGTCCTCTAAAATCCAACGAAAATCCAGAAGCGACTGATCCAGAATGGACGGCTCTCTGGTCTGCGTCGGTTCCCCAAAGGGGCGGCAGTTAAAATACCTGGTAGTAGGTATAAAATACAAAATATAATAATATAAAATAATGAACATATATAAAGATAAAAATATGGTAGGGATATCTACCAAAATGTCGGCAGAGACCACGGCTGCCGGCGAGGGCTTGGCTAATTCCACAAAGGGATTAGTTAAGTCGCCAGTGGTTAAAAATGTTTCTACGTTCAACGCAACCGACCCTTTATAATGGCGGTTTAGTGGGAAGATCACCACCTGCCGTTGAAAATAAAACCAGTGACAAAGCGGGAATCCAGGCTAATGTCACTAGAAATATTACTGGTTCGAAATTAATAAAAAATATGTCTAACGATGACGGTCAGAATAAACCCCTAGACGTGGGTATTACAGTAGAGAAACAGTTTCATTTAAGAATAAGTGAACTAGAGAAGATGTGTAGCGACTTAATGAGTCAGATTCACACTCTAACCGAAGAAAATAAAATGCTAAAGAAAAAGCAATTAACTAAAAGTGCAGTAGAATACTGTACAGATGAAGAAGAACTAACTCGGGAAACCGAGTGGATTGTAAAACGTACAGGGAAAAAAAGAAAAGCGGAGCACTCACCAGAAATACACAAAGAAAATAGTGTAGAAATAAAAGGTGATTAAACCAAAAATTTCAATTGATAAACCCATCATTACAAGAAAAAACAAACCTCCTCCGGTTATCTTAAGTAATGTTGTAGAATACCCCAAAGTTAATAAAATACTGAAAGATGTACAAATTAACTATAAAATAAATATGTTGAATAACCATCAACTGAAGATTAATGTTGAAAAAGAAGGGGAATACAGAGAACTAACAAAGATTATAAATGAAGCTAAGTTAGAATGGCATACTTATGAAAACAAGTTGACCAGGCCAATTAAAGTTATGGCTAGGAACTTGCATCCTTCATGCGATCCTGAAGATATAAAGCAAGAGCTTAAATGTAAGGGTTTAAAATCATTGAAGTTGTTAACAAAAGAAAAAAAATTAAAAAGAATGAGGAAGAAACTATAGTTAAACTACCTCTTTTTATGTTAACATTTGAAAATACTGAGGACATTGATAAGATTTATAAAATAGAGTTTATTCAGCATATGAGAGTGAAAATTGAAGCTCTGAAAAAAACAAATCTGATTCCTCAGTGTAAAAAATGTCAAAGATATGGTCACACACAAAAATTTTGCCAGCGTCTAGCTAAATGTGTAAAATGTGCAGGGTCACATCTATCAACGAATTGTGACAAAGACAAAAAGGTTACGCCGAAGTGTGCTAACTGCCTTGAGGCACACCCTGCAAACTATAGGGGGTGCGTAGTTGCAAAAGAACTACAAAAGAGAAAAAAGAAAAGTAATCCAAAACATACCAAAGAAGGTGCGTCGAATTCACCTAACCCTAAATCTAGAAGCTTAAATCCTAGCAGGGTCATCGACGGTTTATCGTATGCCCAAGTGTCACAAAATAGAGCAAAAGAACCTATTAGTGCAACAAAAAAGAACAATGTAGCATTAGAAAAAACAGGTGAAAAAATAATAAAACGCACTAACGTTAGGAATATAACTACTAGTACAAATAGCATTCATAAACCTAACACTAAAGCTGATAATAACATTTTAATGCAGATGATGCAAAATTTGTTAAATTCAATGAATGATATCTCTAAAAGAATAACTAATTTAGAAAACAATTCTAGCAAAAGCTATAGTGGTACTCCGAGAAAATTTCTAAATAATGGCCCAAAAATAAAATTAGTATTGCTACATGGAACGCGAGGAGGTAGTGCAATTTTGGTGAAAAACTCTTTACTACATTACGAAGAGTGTAAAATAGAAACTGATGAATTTCAACTATCAGTAATACGTGTTATGTCCCTTAAACAGGATTTAAATATTGGGGCTTTATATTGTCCTCCTAATTACAATTTAAAGAATATGATCCTTAAAGACCTCTTGAACCGACTTGGGGATAGGTTCATCCTAGGAGGTGACTACAATGCCAAACATATCGATTGGGGTTCAAGACTTACCTCAACAAGAGGAAGAGAGCTAAGGAAAGCTATTAGAGAGTTGGGTTGCTATTTTCATTCTACAGGCGAACCAACTTATTGGTCTACTGATACAAAAAAAACTCCTGATCTACTGGATTTCTTCATAACAAAAAAAATATCTCCAAATTTTATTAGCCTAGAAAATAATGAGGATTTAGACTCAGACCATTCGGCTGTCGTACTAAACCTGCATGAAAAAATTGTTAAGAAACAAAATAAGCCTACACTTGTTAATAAATCAACAAACTGGTTCAACTTTAAACAAGAGATAGAAAATAATATAAATTTAAGGGTTAAAATAACAACTAAAGATGAAATAGATTTAGCAATTGATAATCTTAATAAAATTGTCCAAAATGCTGCATGGAATAATACAAAATAATGTAAATACATGACAGCAGGACCTAATTATCCTAGAGATATATTAAATGCGATTAAACTAAAGAGAAGAGCTAGACGAAGTTGGCATGAAACACGTGACCCAGCTGATAAAACTGTGTTGAATAGAATAACGCAGAATCTTAAAAGAAGAATTCTTGAAATAAAAAACAAATCATATGAAAAATATGTTGAGAATTTATCAGCTAAAAAAGAAAAAAATTACTCTTTGTGGAAAGCAACAAAGAGTTTGAAAAAACCTGTAGTGCCAGTCCCACCAATTCGGAAAATGGATGGTAAATGGGCAAAAAATAATAAAGAAAAAGCCGAAACATTCGCAGATCACCTGGAAGAAATTTTTCGGCCCAATGAAATAGAGTCAGACCTCTACATTGAAAATGATTTCAGAAGAGAAGAAAATGACATTGAACTAATTACTCATATAGAAATGGTTGAAGAAATTAAAGCTCTGAAGTCAAAAAAAGCACCAGGTTTCGATCTAATTACTGCAGACATTCTAAAACAACTCCCGAAAAAAGGGATGACAATGTTAACATATATAATGAATGCTATCTTAAGGTTAAATTATGTACCTAACGTTTGGAAGGTGGCAGAAATAATTATGATACTTAAGCCAGGAAAGCCTCCAAACGAAACAAAGTCTTATAGACCTATCTCTCTGTTACCAATTATGTCAAAACTCTTTGAGAAACTGTTATTAAAAAGGTTGAAACCTATAATAGAAAATAGAAAACTAATTCCAAACTATCAATTTGGTTTTAGAGAAAAACACTCTACTGTTGACCAAGTACATAGAATTAGTGATATAATTGAGAAAGCTCTAGAAGAAAAACAAATATGCTCTACAATATTTCTAGACGTAGCACAAGCATTTGATAAAGTTTGGCACGAAGGCTTAATTTATAAGTTGCAGCAACTATTACCTAAAAAATATGTAGATATACTCTCATCATACTTAACTGATAGACTGTTTAGAATTAAACAGGATGAAGAGTACTCTACACTGAGAGAAATTAAAGCGGGTGTGCCTCAAGGAAGTATCTTGGGTCCAATATTATACTTGCTGTATACTAGTGACTTGCCCCAATTTCAAGAAATAACTGTAGCGACTTTTGCTGACGATACTGCAATAATGGCAGTAGGATCAAATGTCAGCGAGGCTACAAATAAACTACAAAAAGCAAGTGATAAATTATATCTTTGGACCAAAAGATGGAAAATTAAACTAAATGAACTGAAATCAGTGCAAGTAAATTTTACAAACAAACCTATTCAAAATCCCCCAGCCGTACAATTAAATGGGGTAGATATTCCTCATGAAAACAAGGCAAAATACCTAGGAATGACATTAGATGTCAAGCTAAAATGGAAAGAACATGTCAAAAAGAAAAGAATAGAATTAGAACAAAAATATAGAGAAATGTATTGGCTCCTAGGTCGAAAATCTAAATTGCCAATAGAGTACAAAATTTTGTTATATAACCAAATAATTAAGCCTATCTGGTTGTACGGCGTACAACTTTGGGGCTGTGCCAAACGAACACATATTCAGAGAATTCAAACATTTCAAAGCAAAGTGCTACGTAACATGGTGAGTGCTCCCTGGTACGTACGAAATTCCGACTTACATAGGGATCTAGGAATTCCTATTGTTAGCGATGAAATAAAAAAATATGCCATAAAACATAAGACCCACTTAGAAGGTCACATAAACATAGAAGCGTCAAAACTTCTACTATTTTCAAATAATAATAGAAGGCTTAAAAGAACTAGGCCCCTCCAACTAGCGATAAATTCAGATCATCTTAACGGAGGTCTGTAATTCCAGTAGATCATAAAAAGTTAGCGCAAAATTAATGGTTAGTCTCTAAGACTAGTTTTAATATTTTAAAACAGGGCGGGTGTTTTAGTGTGTTAAAGTCACACATAACTGTGGTTGCGCTCAGTATCTTTCGACGATTTCCACCATCCTTACCCCAAGACAAAAAAAAAAAAAAATTTCACTACTTTTTTGAATGAACAAATATTGTAGTCCAAATCTGTAGTTTAGGCTTTCAGATAAATCAAAAAATGTTATCATAGAAATGTTTTACAAAAATAAATAAATTACCTTCACACAGTCCAAAGATGTCCTTGAAGTATTTTCTTGTGATATTTGAATCAAAGTTTTGATAAAAACTTATATACTTCTTCTTTTAAAATTCAGTTGACCTTTTTTTTGCTATACCAGAGCTATGTATGAAAAAATCTTAAGTTGCCGACCTACACTCCACACCTAGACAAAATTTTCTTTTACAATTCCTTAATTTAATACAGTGTAATAAACCCCAGATCGAACAGAAAGACTTTCAGATAGAGTGAAGTTGATGGACAAATTTAGGTACTTTTTCCAACATCTCATACATCTAAACTTGTAGTAACATATGAAATTTTTAATAACTTGACGGCAATTTACAAAAATAAATTTTATCCTTAATCCAATTATTAAATTTCTTAAATGTTTAGTTGGCTAAACAGAGGATGCTTATAAATAGGTTGCGTAAAAGTTTTGAGCCTTTACTTAGCCTATTAAGTTTAATCATATGGAAAAATTCATAAAACATCTAATTTATTGATTGTATTCTTTACTTTTTCTAATTTATATGAAAATTATTATACCCTTTGACTATATAGTCATACGGGTATAATTAGTAAAATTTCACAAACTCTCAAAGTTTTTACTAAAAAAATATAAAAAGTTTTTTGAAGAATATAAGAAGAGAATATAGTTGAGAATTTGAAAGAATATAAAAAGTTTTAAATAAATGATGATTATTAAAAAAATGTAAGGAAAGTTTTTAACTTATGGAAAATATAACAATTTATTTATTTCATTATAACGTTTCCCAAAAAAAATTTAAAAAAAAAATTTGATATGCACAAACAAATTATAAGAACGAGTATTCTCAAAAAAAACCAGATATTAAAAAACGTTCAAAGCGTTTGACTGCTGTAGATGAAGAAGAAAATAATGTTTTAGGAAGTAGCCTTTCCCAGCATGATGTTTCTGAAAGTAGTAATACGTCTAAAAAGTCTGTGAGACCTCCGAGAGCAGCTAAAATGAACTTAAATTTGAAAGAAAAACCTTTAGGCCAAAAAATTCGTCGTCCTTCTAACTTTGATGTCACAAATGATTATATAAAACAAGAAAAAACTGATGATACCACCACCAAATCTGAGAAAAGCAAAAACGATGTTCAAAACTTTAAAACAAGTAAAGTTCCGGTCGAACCCATGGATGTAGATAATAATGAAAAGAATTTGAATTCTGATGCATCCATATTAATAGTTCAAAAACCGGATGAAGTTGTTGAGCTTGAGTCAGATGGAGAGACTGATAAAATGCCCCCTCCACAGTTACCAGTTCTAAAGAAACGTAAAAAAGATATACCGTCTGTGTCTGTGAGACCTCCGAGAGCAGCTAAAATGAACTTAAATTTGAAAGAAAAACCTTTAGGCCAAAAAATTCGTCGTCCTTCTAACTTTGATTTCACAAATGATTATATAAAACAAGAAAAAACTGATGATACCACCACCAAATCTGAGAAAAGCAAAAACGATGTTCAAAACTTTAAAACAAGTAAAGTTCCGGTCGAACCCATGGATGTAGATAATAATGAAAAGAATTTGAATTCTGATGCATCCATATTAATAGTTCAAAAACCGGATGAAGTTGTTGAGCTTGAGTCAGATGGAGAGACTGATAAAATGCCCCCTCCACAAAAAAGTAAAAAAGATAGTAGTAAAAAAGATATACCGTCTGTGTCTGTGAGACCTCCGAGAGCAGCTAAAATGAACTTAAATTTGAAAGAAAAACCTTTAGGCCAAAAAATTCGTCGTCCTTCTAACTTTGATGTCACAAATGATTATATAAAACAAGAAAAAACTGATGATACCACCACCAAATCTGAGAAAAGCAAAAACGATGTTCAAAACTTTAAAACAAGTAAAGTTCCGGTCGAACCCATGGATGTAGATAATAATGAAAAGAATTTGAATTCTGATGCATCCATATTAATAGTTCAAAAACCGGATGAAGTTTTTGAGCTTGAGTCAGATGGAGAGACTGATAAAATGCCCCCTCCACAGTTACCAGCTCTAAAGAAACGTAAAAAAGATATACCAGCTGTTGCACATAAAATTGCTGTTGCGAAATTTATTTATTAGTATATGAATAATTTCATTTCAGTTTTAAAAATCGCAGAAGATTTTCTGGAAATTTTAAATAAATAGTAAGACATTTTGTAAATAAAAACTAAGAAGACAATGCTTCACAGGCACATTTGTGTAGTAAGTCTTAATAATTTTCAGTGCAAATCTGAAATAAGGGCGAAAGCCCAATGTATGCTTTGATGCATTGCTTGGTTTGCTTAACCAAATAAACCAAGCAATGGATTAAAGTAATTTCAAAGTTTCCCTTCATCTCGCTCTAAACTATCCCTCATCCCTTCCTTCATAAACTTTTATTTATTTATCTATTTAAAAAAAGTTAAAAATGGAAAAAAATAATGTAACGACTAACGGTTGGGAAGGTGGGTTCGGGTATACAATACCTGAGTTCAATGCACTATAAAAACCAAACAAAATAAATTTTTTTTAAACTTAGTTAGGTTAGGTATATTAAAAAATTTCAAATAAAATTTATAATTTGTGATAATGCAAAACTCAATTCAAAAATCAACATTTATTTAATACAATTTTCGTAAATTTAAATAACAGATACATTATTTAGCATGTTGAGTACACATTGTAGAATGTTAGCAACAAACAAATATTCCGATTTGAATCGAAACAAAGGAAACCATATAGAATGTATAGCAACATTTTTTAAAAATATAATATACAAAACATTAATGAATGGAGAAATAGATCATTATTGAAACTAAATAAACCTATAAAAAATCTTTAAATCTTTTATTAATTTATTTAATTTAAGCAAGTACTCACTTAAATAAAAAAAAAATAATAATTGAAATTAAAAAAAAATTATACCAAGAAGGGATTTGAACTAACGACCCCAAAATTTTATAAACACGAAACATATAAAAAGTAGACTAACTAACTTATTCATCTTCAAGTTTTTAAGATACAAGAAGAAATTATATGAGTCATTTATTTATTTTTTGTGTACCTATTACTAGAATCGAAGCATAATATGCGTTGTATAAAATGTAACGGTTGCAATTTTATTTAACATACTTTTAACATAATGTAAATAATGAAATTAAAAATGGTTTTTAATTAGAAAAAGTTCTTCTTTAAATTTGACCTTCCGTCATTCTAGTTACAGCTAGTGTAATAATAATTGTTTCAAATTAATGTATTAAACAAAAAAATTAATGTATTAAACATCTTAATTATGGGGAATCCCGTTATTTATTTTTCCACTGACAAAATAATTTGGGGAATTCCCTTCATTCATAATTCCACTGAAGGAATAATTGCCGCGATTTCTGTAATGATTTGTATCGATTGGAAAATTGAGTGATTTGGATTTGTGTATGGAAAAATTAAGTGATTTTTTCAGTAAGCTTGCTAAAAATTTAGTTTCGAAGTTTAATAAAGAAGTTCTCTTAAAATTTTCTAGAAACTTTCAAATCAATTATTACTTTTAAGTTATGTCAACGCAGATTGACAATAATAACAGGCAATATCATTTAGGAAACTAAAATTTTGAATTAATTCTACTATGTTTGGCTTTCCTGAAAAATTGTGGTACTATCAATAATTTGTCAAAAATTTATTGATTTTAAACCAAATTAATTCAGTTGCTGATTAATGAATAACTGTTCCCTCAGCAGATTATCATGCGTGATCTACTTTAACATTTTCTGACAATTCTAAACTTTTCGAAGAATTTTAAACCTGTTATTTACTTTCGACATTTTGAATTCTTCAATTTGATGTCAGAACGGTTTTAAACCAGCAATATTAGCTTTTTAAACAGTTCAGAAAGCCAAAGTACAGATTAAGCAATAGTAAAATTGATCAAAAAATTAGGTTTCATATCAGTTTCATACGTCAAGATGTTACTTTAACATTGTTTTCTGAATATACTGCACTTATCCACTATTTATTTTGGCTTATCTTTCAGAATTACCATGCAAAAAACAAAATTATCATAATTTAAACATAATAAGCAAAATTAATTAATTAACAATGCTTTCTATTTTTCTTTTCACTTCTTTTAATTATGCTGCGTCGCTGCGAATACTATCACCATCATTCTGCAATTAATTATCATCACATTTCCCTTATAGACCTATTACTCTAGTTTCAAAAATACCAAAAAAAAATATTTTCAAAAGGATCGACCATCAAAATTTTCTTAATTGAAAATATTCCTTTCAACAAGTAGCAGTGTTTCTACAGTTGTTTTTATTTCTGTTAAAATAATTCTTAATTGATTTGAAATGACTTTCAAAAAAAATAAAATACACCACCTTTATTCACATATATATGCTTGATAAGCAACCATATATGGAATGAAAATGGAATACTAATATATACATATTATATAATTATAAGGACATGAAAAAGGATTTTTCTTTGAAATGATGATGATATTCGGTATCATGGTACTGTTTATAAATTTTTAATTTAATTTTTTTAAGGTATTCTTAATGATTGAATTAATGATTGAAACCAATTAAATAAATGTGGGGAAACATTAAAAGTCATTTTGTCTGAAAGTGGAAATGGAAAAATATACCTACATATAAAGCAATTAAATTATTTACAATAAATTACAATTCATTATTCAACATAATTGTATGATCAATTAAGTATTATATGATACTGGTTCAAATTTTGTTTTTAATTCCTATACATGTGAACTTCTAATTTCATTCAAGAGTATTTATTAAAAATATTCTTAAAACTTTAGAACATTATGGCTTAATATTTTAATATTGTGTCTCACACTTAGTAAGCTAAATAGCAATTAATTTTTAAGAATTCATATTTCATAATAAAGCTGAATGTTGGAAATTTTGTCTGTAGTTAACTTTAATGGCCGTCTGAATAAAATATAGTCAGTGTAGTCGAAGAGATTCGAAGGTGCCTTTCAACTTATATTTCCTTTTGTTCAAAACTGAAAGCTTAATAAGTTGTGCATTTAAAATTTATAAAACGGTTATACATGTATCCCAGAGTTGATACAGTCTACTCTACTTCTTCATCGTTTTACTTTGTTTTTAATTTCAATTTTTTTAGATTCGAATAAACAACTAGAGACTGGGTTCATAGACCATAACCAAAAATTAATTAATAGTTTTATTTTGAAACAGTTTAATTTAAAAGTTTCACCTTATTCTACCTATGAGAAACCCCAATAAAAAAGCATTTCCAAAAATGATAAAGGACCGCCACGATCTATATTAATTGAATTTACGACCGATCATAATATTTCAATTTTCAAAAAAACCCAGATTTAAAAATCACTTTATCTGAAATATTTTTTTTTTATAACTTACGAGTATATTTAAAAGAAAATCATAAAATAGGTATATTTTATATTATAGGCATATTGAAAAACAACTTAATTTCAACCACCTTGATAAAGTTATCTCTTGTTTTCCTTCACATTTTCCACCCCAAAATTATTTTCGGGTCAACAATTTCTACGAGAATGAAAAACAAGACCCTATTATGAAATCTGTTTGTTTGTATTGCTTGTTCCCTAAATAAAATAAATCCGTTGTATTTTAATACTGATTTTCTATTTTTTTTTTAATCCCAAACCCTTTTTTTGTGTTTCCTTTATGATTTCCTTTTCTTTTCATTGTTAGATTTTTCTCTGATATTTTTGTGTTAAAACTTAGTTATCTGAATTGATTTTTCATTTATACTATATTTTATTTTAAATAGCATATACATATATATACCTTCATTGATACATTCATAATAAATTCCTTGTTAAGATTCTTTTCATATTTAAAATAATTTAAAAATGTATTTCCCTTGTAATTTCGATTACTCACATATTATTACAACTGAAGGTTAGTCTACAATCTCACTAGTTGACAACCTTCACTGCCATCAAAGTCTTCAAAGTTCACTGAAGTAAAATCAATTTAAAATTCGAATGTCGAAAATTAATTTCCGATCAACTGTAGCTTCAATTGACGAAAGCATTTGAATTAAATAATAATGTGACCCACTATTTATGAAATTTCGATAGATTTAATTTTAAAATTAGATGCTAATGATTAAAATCATTTTTAAAAGTTTTTCCAAATCAGAGTCTCGAATTTTAATATAAAGTAAAATCAAATCAAGTTCCGATTATGGAATGCTTTGTTTCGAAATTATTCGTATACATTTTTTGGATACTTTAAGTTACTGTATTATTCATCTAACTAATACAATATATAGTTTTTTTTTTAAGTGCTTAAATATTAATTATTTATTATGCCATTAATTTGAACCCAATGGCAAATGGTAGCTGAGTCGAGCCGAAAAGTTTTTTTCACTTTCATTAGAATACGAACACGGACCTTTTCGCATGAAAGGTCGGCACTCAACCACTGTGCCACCCAGCTGTTTAACTGGCTGGCACAGTTGCAGAAATATAATTCTAAAAATGCTATTTCCAATCTAAGGAATATATGCCTTTAAGATTTCATATATTTTATTTTCAATTAAATTTATTATTTAAATTAATGAAAATTAGTTAATTAAAAAAAAGTATTAAAATTAGATTTTATTATGTATACAAAGCAGGGTTTGAAAAACTACGTAGTTTTTCGTAGTATTTAGTAATGCTATGCTATTGATGTGTAACATCTTCACGGCATAAGCACAGTCAAAGTTTTTTTTTGTAAAGGAATTGCTTCTGCTATGCGATCATTTCAAAAAGCAAAAGGCATTAAAAGCTTTTCATATATTTTTTTAAAAACCAATTGTCAAACAAAAAGTTTTTACTGATTAGCAAATAAAAAATCATATTATGTTGCTTTGCGCTATCGTTTTATTTGAAAATTTTTTTTATCTTCTATATAGTTCAGCGTTTGATTATTGTAACGTACTGAAAAGCCAAAGCTTTTGTTTTTTTAAATAATAACTATTGCTTTAATTTGCTTCTATAGTTTTTTAGCAGCATAGCATAGCATATTTTTATTTATTAAATTGAAATGCTGTGACTGTTCAGTAAAAGCACTTATTTAATTGCTATTGTTTCTTTAACTATAGCATTTCAAACCCTTATACAAAGTTTTTTGTGCTTTAAAACCTGAGGCCTCCGAAATCAAATAACTGTAAAAAAAACTATCAATTATATTATTGAGGAAATGTTCCTTATCCGTCATACTCCCATTTTAAAGATTTCAACGAATGGGTTTGATAATCTTTTACAAATTAAAAGAACCAACGTTTTTTACGTTTTTCAAAAATCAGTTGTCTCTTAACAAGTTTTAACTCATTTATTTAAAAAAAATGCCGAACCTACCATTCAATGTATTGACAAAGTTTAATTATTTGTTGGAGCATTAGTTTCCCAAAGGAAAATATGCCCGTATTTGTTTAATCTTAATTAATTTGATTATATAAAAACTTTTTTTTATATATTTCGTCAATAAACTTATTTTAAACATTTTAGTTCTCCGAAACCATCTAATAAATGAGAGATTTTTTAAATATTGGAAAATCTTTCTAATACAATATATTGAATTGCTATTAATATTTGATTTAAAATCTGTTTTTTTCATTCTTTTTGAAAAAAGTTTTATTTTAAATCCCATTCCTATGGTAAAATATTTTATTACTTAATTTAGAAAATTAAAAGAAATTTTTTTTTATAATCCATAGATTTTTCCAAGGACATCATCTATTTACATCAAATTATATTATAGAGCCAATTTATTAACAGTTTTAAATAAAAAATTTTCTATAAATCTAGTTTGACTTTCTTTTATCTTTAATTCTTCCTTCTTTTCTTAAGGGTTTCATATTTACTTACATATATTAAGCCTTGGAATAAACTTATTTGCAAAAGGAAAATATGGTTTCATTTGGAAAATATTAGTGAAAATTAAATCAGAAATATTAATAATCAGTTTATATTAATCTAAAGTCATATCTTTTGTTTAACATATATATACTTCAAAATTTTTTTGATTTTATTAAAACACAGAGCAGACTTTCCTTTCTTCCGCTTCTTGAGGAGGTCTTAATGGTTGAGGAAAATTTTTAAATGTTGGGTGAAACCCCATGGTTCACACTCACACGAAAAAACTGAAAATTTAATTCATTAAATACTTCCAGAATCTTAAGAAGATCACGGACTAGGTCACCTAATCACTTCACTTGCATTTAAAAAACTTTAAAAGAAAGACAACCTATAAAATATTCATATATTAGAATAGATACACCTAACATATAAATAATTGAACAATCATAGGAGAACTCATATCTTGGAGAATATCTAATATTAAAGATTAGGGATAACTTATTATTCAAGACAAGATCATTTCTGTACAATAGATTAAATAGCTAATATTGAAATGGCAAATCTCAGCGCAATTCCTTCCGAGTGAATATTTTCTTTGAATACATTTCAATTTCACTGGAATCTTAAAATGTGTTTAATTAAACTTTATCATTACTGAATTGTATAGCTATTTTATATAATATAATATTGTAAATTTAAATAAAACAAAAATTGAGAAATAAACATTTTATCTTCCGGTTTTTATTTCTTTAGGATTATTATTTATACATCAAATCCTTATATGTACATAGATCCATCCAAACATAGATCCCTTTATGTAAATATTTCAATTTGGAAGAAAAATTTTCATTGTCCTTAAATTTTATTTTTTTTATATTTATTTTATTTTTATTCTTTACTTTTCTCCCACAATAAAAGATAAAATAGTTGAGTCCTTAATGAAATTGTTATAAATCTAAAAATATCTAATCTTTAAACAGATAAAGAAAATGATATTCGGCTTGAAGGTCATAAAATTAAATATCTAACACAAATTTATTTGTCGAACTATTTCCATTAATTCACAAAACATCATTTGAATATCAACGGTTTCAATTGCTTCAACGATTAGGGTGAATGTAAGGAAAGGATGTTGTTTAGGACCATTTTTGTTCTTTAATTTTTTAAAAAATATTAAAAAATGCCAAAGTAAGTTTGAATTTCATTTCATTCGAGCAATTATATAATAAGGAAGAAATGCAAATTTTACTCTAATTACAGTTAAAACACTTATACTTTAATGTTTTGAGGGCATCAAATATCTACTATACAGCGTTCCTAAGTCTTTATGGAGCAGTTACGAATGCTTTCTCCCATGGTTATTCAATTAAAATCAACTCTTCTGATATTGTCCTTCTCCAGGAGATTTCTTTTACTATATGCATGATTTAAGGACTCAAACTATCCGCACAATGTTGAAAATTAAGCTTTAGTAGATGAGTCTCTTTCTGGAGAAACCCTTTTATCAAATGTTTTTAGTCACCTGCTTTAAAGGTCTTTTCAAACGACGAAAGTCGTTTTATTGTTCAAATTTAAAAATTAATTTATTAACAAAAGGTTTTGTTTAATAGAATTTATCGTAGTGTCGTAGTAGTTAGAACATCGGCCTTTCAATAGAAGGATCTGGAGTTCAAACCCAGATCAGATCATATCTAACATAAAAAAAATAATTTAAAATTTATATCATAAAAACTTGTACATATCATAATTTAAAAATTACCCCAGCTGAAAAAGAATAGCTGAACTACTTATTACATTGCATCGAATATATAATAGAATATAGTTACTAAAAATATAATTGTCATATCTGAATTGAAATTGATTACAATTAAGTCAGAATAATTTCTTACATTAACAAAGTGAAGTACATCAGCAATTCAACACTCTAAGTTCAAGAATTCATATTCTAGAATATGTTGTTTACGAACTTAAGAAAACCATCACAATCCTATAAAAAAAATAAGAATGCGAGATAATAAAGCTGGTTATAAAAATACTACAAATCATAAGAAGTGGGTTAGAAACGGGAAGATTTCTAAAAACGCAAAGAAAAATATAAATAAAACAAAAGTATATATACTCCTTTAAACGTCCTTTAACAACAAGAAAAATATATAATTATATATTTATCTATAAAATCTTAGTTTCAATTTCATTAAATATATGCCATTTCAGATTATCTATATTTATATACAATTACTAGCTAATACCCGGCGCGTTTTTCTGCGTCTCTCAATGGAGGTTTAATTGAAGTTGATGTTACTGCAAAAAGTTAACACAAAAATCACACACGGTGTAAATGTAACTTTAAAAATGTATGAAAGCAATTCTTTTTGAATGATTATTCTAGTAATTTTTGAAACTTTCTGTAAGTCAAAGCAGTAGTTCCAAAATTGGATGTAATTTACTTTCTAAAATTTTTTTATAACCAAGCGTAGGACCGACATATATTACCAAACGCCAAGCCTGTTAAAAGACTCAACTCCATTTTTAAGTTGCTTAACGCATATAAAATTTGGAGTCAACCGGTCAAACCGTTTCTAATTAAAGTAAAGTAAAGTAACGCAAAGAGTAAAGTAGTAAGTAACGCAAAGAGTAAAGTAACGCAAAGATCTATAAGAAGCTGCTGTGCCGCAATGGGTTAACGGAGCCCAACAAAATTTTTTTGAGGCTTTGTTTTTAGCCAAAGCAGTACTTCGCAAAATTGGACAAAATTTGGTTCCAAAATATTTTTTGACCAACCGTCGGGCCGACATGGGTTAACAAATTTCAAAACTTTTAATAGTGTCAACAAAATTTGAAGAAAATCGGCCGAATCGTTTCAATTTTAGAGTTAAGTAATGAAAAAACCTGTAGCTGTTAAACCGCAATGGGTTAATGGAACTCAAAAAAAATTTTTTTGAGGCTTTCTTTTTAGCCAAAGCAGTACTTCGCAAAATTAGACCAAATTTGGTTCCAAAATATTTTTTTATCAACCATCCGACCGAAATGGGTTAACGAATTCCAAATCGGGTTATTGTGTCAGCTCAATTCTCAAGGAGCATCACGTATACAAAATTTGAAGTCAAACGGTCAAACCGTTTTCATTTTAGAAGAAAAAAGTTTCAATATTTGCACCACGCCACAACTTGACGGACCCGTTAGAGCAAAATTTTTGGCCCACGATTTCTTTCCGTACCCAAAAACCTCTATATACGAAATTTTCATGAAAATCAGCTGAGCAGTTTAAGAGTCTATTCGCTAAATACAAACAAACAAACAAACTTTCGCTTTTATATATATAGATAAGCATTTACATTTATATTTTATTTTTGTATATGTTATGTAGTATAAACAATATTTATAATATAGGAACTCTTTTAAAAAGATTTTAAAAAAAATCAATCTTCAATCAATTACTCTTAGATTCTTAGATTTTTACATTCATTATTTATTTATAGTCTCTTTTATTTTTCTTTCAACTTAAATTTTATGTTTTGTAAAAAGGATTTAGTATCTAATAGATACCAGTATTTTTTAATTCTATAACAACTCCCAAAAAAAAAAACAGGGATAGAACATTTAGTTTGAATAATTAATTTGGATAATATAATAAAATAAGTATAAAAATTAACTAAAAAACTGGTTATATTTTTGTAATTAATAAAATAAACTAAAAATATGAAGACTTTAAATGATACACAATTTTCATACCCTACATCTTACATTTCCTGTGGTTGTTTAGAAAGCTCTCAGTCGCCTACCAAAACTTAACAAGCATATCAAAGTTAATATCAAATCAAATGGTGTGCTTCAGCCATCTTTTTAACGTTTCTGAAATACATTATGAATAAATAAGAAAAATGAGGTGACCAGGGTAAGTGTAACCATTGATTAAAAATTATATATAGATAAACATTTTCATGTTAAAAATTTGTATGAAACTTTTTTCGCATATTTTTTAAAATTCTCTCAAAACGGTTGGCACATTTTAAATGTATTGTAACCATTTCTATTTTATACCCTTTATTATTATTCCCTCAAAAATTTTTCACTTTACATAGTACATGTAACATGATTCAAGAATATGATATGATATGATGATTAAAATGTGTCAACCGTTTTGAGAGAATTTTAAAAAATATGCGAAAAAAGTTTCATACAAATTTTTAACATGAAAATGTTTATCTATATATAATTCTTAATCAATGGTGTAACATAACCTACAACGGTGCTTTATGCTTCAAAGCTAATAAAATAAGTTATGAATTTTAAACTTAAATTGAATTTTTCAAGTTTATTTATTTGAAATTGTTAAGTTAAAAGAATATTTTGAAAAATACTTCTGAATACATGGTTGTATCAACTTTTAACTAAAATGTAAAATTTAGATTATAAATAATATTAGGTTAGTTGCTGATTAATTTTTTATCAATATTTGAACAAAAACAAATTATATTAACCTAATCTATTTTCAAAATTCCCATATTTATTTTCGGTTTAAATAAAAGGAAGTTTTTAATTTAAAATTTAATAGACTAAATTAGCATTTGTTTGAAGACGCGAAAAAGAATAAGGGAGAGATTGTAAAATCAAATCTTTAAGTTACAAAACGTAAATCTTCACCATAGCAAACTTATTATTCTTTTCTGAGAATTTCTTCTGAAAGAAGAAAAATTTATGTTTTAGATCAAGCTTTCGAAAAAAAAAACCTACACATATTATAATACAATAGTAAATATTTTTTTATCTTTTTATTTTCTAATGGTTAAAAATTATCCTGTCATAAAAATGTACAAAAAACAAAAATTAAAAATAAGAAAAACAATAACAAGAACAAAAAATCGTAATAAAAAAATAAGAATAATTGAAAAGATCTAGAAAAGAAAAATCTGACAATTTAAAAGAACATTCACTTATATTATTTTAAAGTTACCATATTTCTTCTATAAATGTGGTACAATAATTGAAGACACGAGTTGAAAACGGCGTTACCCTTAAATTTTTTTAAATTAAAATTTTTTGCATAAATCTAGGATACTAAAAAATTTAAGTTTGATTTTGATAAACTTTTAATAGTTAAAATATACAGGTTTTTCACTCCAAAACCAACCTTTTGCAAATCGAAACCAGTCTTTTGCAAATCAAAACCAACCTTTTGTAATTCAAATTCAACCTTTTGCAAATCAAATTCAACCTTTTATAAAAACATATGCCAAAAACTAATTTTTACCCTCAGGGAACTTTAGGACCCGCAATTTATAAAAGTGAATTAGAAATAAGAATTTTTTATTTATTTTGAAATATTTATACATATTTATGTTTAAAAATATAATTTGCACAACACGATTTCATCGAAGTTCAGCTAGTGGTCCGTTTGAATTTGAATCTGATGAGTCTGATAAATGTTCCACACTCATTTAGGCGTATGAAATTATTTTTTTTGCTTACTGATATTGACGCATTGCAAATTTTTTATAATTTCAAATAAAATTGTCATTATAGATGAAATCTATTATGTTTACTTAGACTATAAAATATCTAATTATAACTTGTTAATTAATTAAATAAATTTTTCCCGTATGGTTTAATAAAAGGTTGAATCTGATTTGCAAAAGGTTGAATTTGAATTACAAAAGTTTGGTTTTGATTTGCAAAAGGTTGGTTTTGGAGTTCAAAACATGTATTATTATTATACCCGTGCATACATATATGAACATCGGGTATATTAAAATTACTCCTCCGTTTGTAACGCATCGAAATATACGAGCTAGATACGTATCGAATCAGCATCGAAAAGTGAATCGATCTAGCTATGTCCGTCTGTCCGTCCGTCCGTCCGTCCGTCCGTTAGCACGATAACTCAAAAACTATAAGAGCTAGAGTTCTGTAACTTTCACAAAGTAATTTTTAGACAATTTGTAGGTTCCCTATTGTTTTTGGTTAAAATCGGACAAAGGCTTCGGGTAGCTGCTATACAAATTTTTCGAAATTATATGAATATTTTCAAAAATTAATAACTAAATAGAAACCAAATATAAAAACAAACAAAATGTAGTTAAATTATTAATCGATTCATGGTGTATTGGTTAGGACATGTTACTTGTAGCCAAAATGTCTCGGTTCGAATTCAGGCTAAATAAAAATTTTTTTTTTTTTTTAATTCATTTTTTGTTATATATTTTCTTTTTAATAAAATATATGTATTTATTTTATGTATGAAAAATTTTATTTTATAAAAAATTTGACATAAAACTCTCACTTATATTAAAAATTATTAATTTTCTTTAATATTTCTATAAAAAAATTCAAAACTGTTATTTAAAACAAACAATTGATACCATAGCAACTACAATTATTTAAAAAAAAAAAATAAAGATAAATAAAAACTCGTTTTGTAGGCAAATTATTCATTGTTCTATGGTGTAGTGGACATGGGGCTAGTAGTCAAAAAGTTTCCGTTCGATTCCTGGCTGGGGCAAAATTTTTTTTTTTTTTTTAAATTTATCTTAAAACTCTCATATATAAATTATTTATTTTTTTTAATACATTTTTAAAAAAATTCAAAACTGTTATTTGAAACAAACAATTGATACCATTGCAACTATAATAATTTAAAAAAAAAATTGAGATGAATATAAAGTTGATGGCTTAGTAGTTAGGACGTCGACCTTTTAATTGAAAAGTGTGGGTTCGAATCTCGTTCAGAGCATAATTTTTTTTAAATTCATCTTTTTTTTTAATTCATTTTTTTTTTTATTCATTTTTTTTGTAATTAAATATAAAAAGACAAATATTTTGAATTTTCTGTCAAACAGTTCAATTGCAATATATGAACTTCTTATTTATTTAATACATAATAGTGTCTAATAAAAAGATGAGTAGATATAAAAATTGATTTCAGAAACTTGCATAACAGCTAATCGCAATGGTTTCGAAATCTCAATATATATTTGCTATTCTTTTCTTCTTGTTATATTCTTGCTTATGCTCATAGTTGATTTGAATGAATTTATTCAGTATTTATTTACTCTGGTCACTTTAGTGTTTATTTTTACAAACAAAATGATAAAAAGCAAATTTATATGTACTGTTACAGCTGTTGCTGTTGTTCGTTCTTGTTTTTTTATTTATGGTTGGGAAAGAGGATAACGTTTTCGTTTTTTATTTTTTATTATTTCCGTTTCTTTATGACGTCCTTTATTTTATTTTAGAGGTGAATTAGAGCAAAGAGAATTTAATTTACTGAATATTCAGATTTTACTTTATTTCATAGTTTTTCATTTGTTTTTTCTTTTACAAAATTTTGATAAAAGTTTTACAGTAGATAATTAAAATAAAAATATTATAATATAATGCAGCAGAAAATTTCACTTTTGTAAAATAAAAAATGTCTTTTTAGATTTTTTTTGATTTAAATTTAAGATAGGTAGATGATAGGGAAGATATAAATAAGCAAAAATTAGGTCCGCGCAGTTTGCTGTGTTGTTGTTTTATAAGCATATTAACTAAAATTTTGTCTCTTAATGTAATTTTATTCACTTAGAATTATAAAAGATATACAAAACCTACGTAATTGTGTACAAAATAATATACGTATCTGAGCCATAGCTCAGTGGTAACGTGGCGGCTTTTCTATCGAAAAGGCTTGGGTTCAAATCCTGGTCGGATCATATCTAACATAAAAATGTAGTGTATAATATTAAAATAATTTAATAAGAAGTCTAAATGTCAAATTGGCAAAGGATTATTATCATCAGACAATATTTACTATTTTCGGATACTACAAATAAATAAATAAATAAATAACTAATATTTGTATAAAACAAAGTTATTTTACAATTATTTAATATAAAAAAATATCATTAAATTAATATTTAATAATCATTTATATTAAACTCTGAATAAACGTTATGAATTATTAAAATTCTTTGAAAAAAATCTTAAATAATTCATCGAATTTTACAGATTTTTATAAAAAACCTTTAAATTTAAATCCTCAAAATATATGATTTGAATTTGAAGAGGTCTCCCATATAGAAAAATGAAGTAAAAGAATAGAAAAAACCAAAAAGGCAAAATAAGCAATACTTTAATATGGATATTTTATTATTTCCTATGCCGGATATGAAAAAAATCAACACAAATAAAAAAAAAGGATCGAATTGAAATAAACAACATTTCAATTCTAGCCTTAGTCCCTTAAAATAAAAGCAAACTAAACCCTTAATAAAAAATAGGAATAAAAAAATACATTGAAGGAAAATGTCCTAGATTATGGTTTATTTGACAAATTTAATCTAAGGATAATAATAAAATATGGTAATAATATTGTTCTTGATATCGATCTGTGACTAAGTAGGATGGAGATGAAAGTAGTTCTAACTGAAGTTAATAATAACAAAAACTTTTAGTTAAAAAAAAGGTCAAAAGCATCATAAAAAAGCAAAAAAAAAACGTGATGACAATATAAACACAAATATTTATTATTCTGACACAATATGACATTTTATTTTTGACAGTTTTATGGACGAATAAAATAATTATATTCTTTTCAATCTAGATTTTTTATAGGCATATTTGATTTGCATTTAACATAACGATTTTTATTACAGTTTTTATTTAAAGCGAGAATTTTAGAAAATATATTGACATATAAGTTAAAATTTAAGCTCCATTTGTGGACTATGAGTTAGATTATGAGTTACAGAAGTGAATTTCGATTCGGGTTTATTTACTCTCGATTTCTAACTGAATTCTTTCAGCACGATTTCAAATTTAAATTCTTCAATTACAAATTTTTCTAGGCTGGAGTATCCCTGAAGACATTCTATTAACTCTAATCGAATCTAAAAATTGTTCTGTACTGTTTTACAGTATCCCGCAACCATTGTGTCGGGAGATGGTATTAGACGTTGTCCAATTGCCACAAAGGAAGAAATATTATATATTTCAGAGAAATATTGCATACATATTCAGAGAAATATTTATCATTGGTTTGGTTCAAGAACATTTAACTCTACTGCATCAAAAATTTGAACACTACTTTCATGCAATAAATACTGAGCAATATATACTCGGATTCGAAACCCTTTTCAAGTGATGCCAAAAATTCTGTTGAAATCCGAAAATTCACTTTCTCTACAAATTCAAGAGGATTTTGTGAAATTGAGGACTGACGGGACTTTAAAACTGAAATTCAACGTAGTTTTTTTGGATGTTTTCTCGATTGCAGTTAAGAAAGAATATCTTAAGATTTCTGACCAGGCTACAACTGTTTTGCTTCCATTTTCGACAACATATCTATTCGTGCTAAGTTTTTCAACTCTAGTTTTAATAAAAAATGATATGCGGTCATGTTTAAAAAGCCTTGACCAAGAAAACATTTCAGTTCATTGAAACAATCTCAAGTATCACATTAGCTATTAGTAATAGTTTTGTACCCTTTTTAAAAATGCTCCGGACTTCCTGAAAAAAAAATTAGTGTGCCGTATATTAAAAAAGGTTACGAAGCACTGTAAAAAATATTGTAAAGAAAGTGCGATAAAGTGTATTAAAAATGTTTATTATCTAATTTTAATTCGAACAAAAAAACTAAGGAATAGGAATTTTTGGAAAATTCGTTACTTTGTTCTAAAAAAAAAACTTCAAATTGTTTTAATTAGTAGGATAAAATTTTAGAATTTTGACAGAATTTTATAAAATGTCAAAATTAATTTGAAAATACGTTTTTGAAGATTTGAAATTAATATCAAAATTAATTTATTTACAAATTAAATGTAAACAAAATAAATTAACCACCCTAATATGAACCGAAATATCCTTTTTAATTTAAGTTCTTCCTTATATTGGATTTAAATTAATTTTCTTAATTTACATTTCCCTCTGCATATTTGTTTTTTATTTAAAATTAAATTAAATGAATTTCCTAAACAAAAATAAAACCTTCAAAAGAAAGGCAAAAAAAAAATTTTAACATATTCGAACACATATTCATTAAATTCGTCCCATGTTCTCAAGATAAGTATTCGAACAGTAACACAACAAATTCAATCTTGTAACATACATGTTCATCAATAGTACAGTTAATCTTAATAAGATACATATATATAAATATATGTACATTTAAATTACTTTAAGATATTTTTATATCAAATATTGCATTATAAAAAAAAATGTACGCGTATAACAATGCCTTTAAACAACGCCCTACGTATTTTATAGTAATTGTATGTGCTTGTACTCGATAAGCATACAAATATTTTTATCTTGTACACATAATAATGACAATCATTTAAATTTAAACCTTTGAATATACCTTATATACATATATCTGATTGTTTACATTTTCTTATAAGTTAACAACCGCAAGCATAAATTATTTTCCAAGCAACAAAATATGTATATATATATAAGAATATTCGATAGTTAGTAGAAAAAGTTATTAATGCTTAAGTTGTGTGATTAATGTACTGGTTTTGTGTTTAGTCATAAAATCAAAATTAAAATATTTAAATTTAAAAAACGTTTAAGGAAAGCAGCAACTATTATGTCATGTCATATCCAGTATGAATTAAACTAAAACTTAATTATAAAAAAAAATTCCTAAAAATATTAAAGTTTTAAGCTTCAGTTTATTGAAAACCTAATTCTGTAATCTGTAAATGTTACAAGAATATTTAATTAAATTAGGATTCTAATCTAAATATTTATTTATTAAATTAATTTTTCCTCCATTTTCAAGGTCATAAAAAAAAAAACTTTGATTCGAAACCTATTTTAAAAAATTCATAAAAGAGTTCTGTAAATCTCAACTAACTTTTTCCTTATAAACCTAATTATAAATTGACAGAGTAAATATTTGTACGGTTCTAAATTTAAATTCCAACGCATTCACAGTACTTGACACCTACACAAATTGAAATTTTTTTTTGAAACTTATTAAAATTACTTTTCAATTTTGAAGGACACATTCATGCTCTTATTGATTTAGAATAAATTTAAAGAATATCAAGGATATGAGAGAAAAATAAAACTATAAAACAGATTTCTTTTTGTGACAACAGAGAGAATGAGAAAAAAATGAGAACGGGTGAGATATTTAAAAAAAACAAACGGATGCCTGCTAAGTTTATTTTAATTTTTACTTTCTAACTTTCTAACTGTTTTTTTGTTTATATGTGTGCATGATACTGAATATACATTTTTTTTTCCTTATACGAATATAAAGTTAAATATTCCCACATTTTTCTTACAAATTGTTACGTAATATGTCCTTAACAAAAGACTGCACCAACAGTATCATTTTTTACAGAAAATTCTTAAACGAATTCTGTAAAATAAATTCAATTCAGAAGAGAGAGTGAGAGAAAGCAAAGAATGGTAGATGAAAAGATAAAAAGAAGAGAGAGAAAGAGAAAGAGAATAATATAGAATAAAATAAATGGAAAAACAAATTTTTTGTTGTCGCAGATAATGGCGCAATACCAACAACAAAATAAATGGATAAATTTGATAACAGCTGCCAAATATACTTGGAATGTAATTCTTTATTTACAATTATTGTACATATTTGTGTCTGTATATTTATACTTACTCATTCGATATTTATAATCCTCTTCGATATAATTCAAATTTGGTTCTTAAATTTCATTGAGTAAAATAAATGACACTTTTTACCAATTTATCTTCCTTTTATTAAAAGTTAAATCTACTCCCACCCTATTCCATTGGTAAATTAAAACTTAAGCAATAAATGAAAATTGTTTCGAAATTCAACAAAAATTTTAAAAAATTACAATCTTTGTTATACACCAATATCAAAAAATTTGTATTCTCTGTTTTTCGATCTATCGTGGGTCATCAGGAGGACGAGGTAAGCTCGCATCTTAAAACAGCCAACATAATATTGTGTTTTACTTAAAAAATAATTTTATTTTATAAAAGTCTTGAGACAAAATGGAATTTCTAAGTGACTGAAAACAACTCGTGAAATAGTTAAAAGTATTTTGTATTTTAAAATGACTGAAAATGTTGAAAAGGAAATTAATTAATGAAAATAATCTTATTTTTCAAATTTTCCTTTATATATGTCGTCATTTTCTTTTTTCTTTTTTATCTTTTATATTTTCTTTTTTTCTTTTTAATTTGTGGAAAAATGATTTACAAATGAAAATTAGGTTAGTCTTAAGAAACAATATTTAAATAATACAACAAATATTTTAAAAAAAATTTTCTTTTAATTTTCTTCTTGCTTTGGTATAGAAAAAGAAAAAAATTAGAAATTAAAACATTTTCAAAGAAGGAAAATGGGAAAATAAAAAAGCAAAAACACAATTTCAACAAAAAAAAATGAGTGGATTTTTTATTATTATGTTTGTATCAGACATTTCAAAAAATCAACAAAATTAAAAAAAAACTTTTAAAAGGAAAATTGAAAAAATAGAAAAATCGAATTAATTTTATTTTTTGTTCTTATATTATTCTTTTTATAATTTCAACAATATTTACTTGATGTTTTATTACAAAAATTTTTGCTATTTTTTTTTTGTAATTTATAAATTTTCTAAAATTATTAATTAAAACAATTATAAAGTCTGCCAACGCAATTTGTTCATATTTCTTACGTTACTTAAAAGTTAACACAAATGATATCTAAGAATTTTTTTACTTTCTTTTTCTGATCCTGTAATAAACCACAATAAATAGGCAAATAAGTTTAATTATGAAATTTTAAAAAAGCAATTTGAGTACCTATATACATTATAGGTCCGTGTTATTGCTTTATTACTATTTGGAAAATAGATTATCAATATTTTGATACATCCCGATCAGATTTTTACTGATCAACATAATATTTCCATTTTGATTGACTTTTTGTTATTCAAATCTAGCCTTAAAATTTATGGAAAGATTACCTTCACCTTTACTAGCAGTTTTAAAGACTTTTACTAAACGTATAAGGTTATAACCCATTTTTATTTAACTTACCACCAATATTTTCATAAAACTGTGTAAGAATCATTTTGAACTCATCACAACAAATATAATTCAATTTAATTTCAAGCACTCATTTTTAATATTATATGAGTAGTAATGACCAGGGTTTGAAAAACAACCTAGTTTTTCGTGGGATTTCGTTATGCTAAGCTATTGCTGTGAAACATCTTCACAGCATAAGCACAGTAACAGTTTTTTTTTGTAAAGAAATTGCTACTGCTATGCTGTGCTGCGATCATTTCAAAAAGCAAAAAGCATTAAAAGCTTTTCATATATTTTTTTAAAAACCAATTGTCAAACGAAAAGTTTTTGCTGAGTAGCAGATAAACAAGTGAGGGAAAAAAACCAAGGGTTTTTAAAAAGCACATTTTCAAAATTATATACGGTTTCTTACTGAGTATTTTATCATTTATTTTTATAAAAATATATATTATGATAATATTATAATTTTGTTATTTCATTAATAATTAATTATATGACTAATAGTGAATTACTTAGAATATAACCCCAATGCACTCAAGAAAACCTGTTAATAAGTGCAAAATACAATGTTAGAGCTTCAATGTTAACGTTTAATTTTGGAAAAACTTACACTAGTAAATAAGTTACTTTTTATAAGAACATAAAAGTTTTAATTTTGAAAACCTAGTAGCCCTTCAATGGGGAAGGTTCCTAAATTTTCGCTTAGCAAACTTATGATGGATCTGCTCACCCCGCTCCTGTCTTCACTCTTCCATTTTTTTCCGGTTCTAGGAAATCAATTGTGAAATCCACCAAAATTTGGAATTTTACCTAGAATATTATTATCAAACCAAAAATGGTTAAGACTAAGAAACAATTTCTTCAATTTAAAGAGACCCTTTCAAATTTAAGAAAAACTTTTAACGTATGTTGAAATATAATGCTGCAGCTTTAAATTTTGCATATTTGTAAAAAAAAATTTGAACAGGTGGTTGAAAATAGCAAAATTTCAATTTTCGAGCCCTTATAGCTCCTAAACAAGGGACGTGACCAAAAAATTTTGTTAAGCGACTCCTACTAATTTTGGAGGACCTAACTTCTCCCAATTTCAAGACCCTAGGTTGAACCGTTTAGAAGATATATGGGGCCAAAAATTTTGCAAAAGTTGAGTTTAGCTTAATGGTAAATTTTAGTACCGTATGGTAACACTATACATTTAAACCTTATATTTTTGTGAAGCCTATAAAACCAGCAATCTTTTGCCGTACGGATTGAAAATACACTTAACGAAACTCTTGTTATAACAATTTAAAAATAGAGCTTTTTTCAATTTTGGGGTAATGTTGCTTCGTAACGGGTGGGGCTACAGTAAAGAATTCTTCTACGAAATTAATTTTTTTGTAATATCTACCCGTGGTTAAAATTTCTTTAATCTATTTCAAACGGTGTAAAAGTTTTTGTAAACATACGGAAGGACGTACGGACGGACGGACAAAGTCAAAATTAAGAAAAACCTTTGACACTTATTGAAGCTTTCATTTTGGAGCTTTCAATTTTGTATACAAATAAAAATAAATTTTGACAGGTATTCAAGTTGTAGGTGTTTAAAAGCTAAATTTTTAGCAAAATTTCAATTTTCGACCCCTTACAGCTCCTAAAGAGGGGGCGTGACAAAAAAAATTTTTTTAACTGACTCTTACTTATTTCTAAGGATCTAATTTCTCCCAAATTTTTAAGTTTCTAGATTTATCCGTTCCGAAGTTATGAGGGACCAAAAATTTTGTAAAACTTAGTTTTGGATAACGGTAAATTTTAGTACCGTATGGTAACCCTATATAATTGGTAAAGCTTATAAGAACAGCTGTCTGTTACCGTTTTCAGGTTGGAAATATACCTTATAGAACTCTAATTATAACTGTTTAATATGGGGCTTTTTTCGACTTTGTGGGGCTGTAGCTCCGTAACGGGGGGGTGGGGGGGGGCTACAAAAAAACGTTTTAAGATTAAATTATTTTTATTGCAATACCTACCCATTTCTGATATTTTTTAGTCAATCGTAGGTAAAAAGGGACGGACGGACGGACGGACTGACAGAGTGAAGCTATATAGGCACATTTTTACAAAAATTTTTGAAAAAGTGCTAAAAAGCATATTATGTTGCTTTGACTGCTATGTTATCGTTGTATTTGAAACTTTTTTTTATCTTATAATTCTGTAATCGTTATTAAGAAAAGAAATATTTTTTTCATTTGTATTTTGTATATTTGTAATGTATATTGTTATATTTGTAATATATTTTGTAGTGTGTGATTTGATTTAATTTTTATTTTGACGTTTAATTTTTTATGCACTTTGTATGTATGTATGTATAACTTTTTCAGCAATTTAGTTCTCAGTAAAAGCTTTTCTTACTTTGCTTATAAATAGTAACAAAAAAAAGCACTATTTATAGTTCAGCGTCTGATTATTGTAATGTGCTGAACAGCCAAGCTTTAGTTTTTATAGCACATTTTCAAAAAATTTTGTAAAAATGTGCCTATATAGTTTCACTCTGTCCGTCCGTCCGTCCGTCTGTCTGTCCGTCTGTCTGTCCGTATGTTTACAAAAACTTTTACATCGTTTGAAATAGATAAAAGAAATTTTAACCACGAGTAGGTATTACAAAAAAAATTATTTCAACATGTGTCAAAGGTTTTTCTTAATTTTGAAGGGTGACGAAGCTACAGACTCCACAAATTTAAAAAAAGCCCTATATTTAAATTGGTATAATAAGAGTTCTGTTAGCTATATTTTCAATCTAAAAAAAGCAAGAAAGCAGCTCTCTTAGGCTTTACAAAAATACATCACCTAAATGTACAGGATTGCCATAAGGTACTAAAATTTACCATTATGCAAAACTCAATTTTTGCAAAATTTTTGGCCCCACATATCTTCTAAACGGTTCCAGCTAGGGTCTTGAAATTTTGGGAAAAGTTAGATACTCAGAAATTAGTAGGAGTCGGTTAACAAAATTTTTTTGTCAAGCCCCCTATTTAGGAGCTATAAGGGCCCAAAAATTGAAATTATGCTATTTTTAAACACCTGTAACTTGAATACTTGTTCAAATTTTTTTTTATTAATATACAAAATTTTAAGGTCCAACATTATACTTTAACATATGTTAAAAGATTTTCTTAAATTTAAAAGCGGTTCTTTAAATTGAAGAAAGTGTCTGTCAGTTTTAACCATTTTTGCTTATATAGTAAAATTCTAAATAAAATTCCAAATTTTGGTATAATTCACAATTTAATTCCTTGAACCTAAAAAAGTTGGGGGAAGGAGAATAGTGAGGATTAGATCCTTGAGAAATTGGGCAACCTCCCCCATAGAGGGGCTAGTAGGGCATAAAAATTAAAAAAATTACAGTTTTTATAAGTAAGTAGTAACTTAGTCACCAACGTATATAATTCCTAAATTAAACGTTTACATTGATTCCGATAAAATACTCAGTATGAGACACTATATTATTTTGAAAATGTGCTTTTTTAAAAACCCTTGTTTTTTTTTCATCGCTTGTTTTTAAATAATACCTATTGCTTTCATTTGCTTCTATAGTCATGTATAATAAATAATACATAGATAGCCAACTTAAATGTGCCGACGCGAGCGCCATTTGTTAAACTGAATTGTAAGAGAAACTCAAATGGTAAATATTTTGTTATACAGGATTTTAAAATTTTTTTTTCTGAAATATTTTTAAGTGAAGTGATTAAAAAACAGAAAAAATTATTTTATAACTTTAATAGCTTTTATTTTTACATTTTTAGAATAATGTTTTTTATAAAATTCTATAGCATTATTTTGAATATTGTCCGTACATGTTACTTTATTTCTAAAAGATCCATTTAATCTTCTATTAATATTAGTACAATAATTATGTATTAATAAATTTAAACAGTAATTTAAATATCTATAAATAATATTTTTACCATGCAAAGAACAAACATTATTAAAATAAATTAAATCTTTAATTGCTGTTCTTAAAACTAAGCGGATGTTTGATTTATTACAAAAAGAGCAAAAATTGTTGATGAAAAATCTATTAATTATAATAAAATTATTAATAAATTGTAAATTTGGATAGATAAGTGAACTATTATTATATTCCTTAAATAATATATAACTGTGCAATTCCGGATTAGGTTCACTAAATAGAAATGTATTACAATCATTACATTTCTTAACACTTGATTTGAATTTTTTTAGAAGAAAACCTGCTATATAAGCAGATACTTTTTTTCTATTTCTAATTGTATGGAGGAAAGTTTTGGGGAGAGTGGGATGTTTTGGATTGTAAAAATGTTTGGGTCTTGATTTTTTAATGATTCAAGCCCTACTGACTGCGAACAAGTTTATATAAATTGTTTTATATTTTTTAATAAGTATATGCTTTTATCATTAATGCAGTTTGAACCTACTGAATGCACAGTTGTCATGTTATTTATTAATAAAGTTTTATAATTACTTATTAATTGTTTTGAATTTGGATTAATATTTCTATAATTTAAAAACCTGATTGATCCAAAAAAATTTTCTAATGGGTCTTGATTAAAATTTTTTAAATACATATATGTATTTAATTCCATTTTTATCAAGTTTGTTCCAGATTTCTTTAAAGTTATTAATATTATTTATAAAATTGTTGATACATGGTGGCTTGAAATTTTTTTTTCTATTGTAAAGTACATACTTTGTAACATAGGTACAGCTTCATTTCTCCAAAAGTTTTTCTGAATATCTCCAAAAGACCCCCTTAGCTCCTTACCTCTTGGTGGTTTAGAGCAACTACCGTTCATTGAGTCGAACAAACGATCAAAAAATAAAATACAGGATGCCGTGTTTTCTGCGCCTTCTCGTAATAAATTGCAATTCTCATTTGCTTTTTTAGCTTTAAAAAAAGTAAGAAATAAAAATTTTAAAAAATTTCATATATTTTTTTATTCATATATAAAAAAAATCTAACCTATGCCAATCGCATATAATATTAATTTCCCGACAGTTGCACTCAATACTTTTACGCAGTGTGAAACTTTCATTTTCTGAATGCTTTGTTGAAAAACGTGCTTCTCAGTTAAATTAGTCATTCGTAGACCTGAAACTCCTGTATCCATTTCGTAAAATTTTATAATATGATCCCACTTGGCTGTTTTAGTTTGGTTTTCAATTTTATATACCAAATCTTTTTGAAGATGATTTCGGATAAATTTTATTATGAGGAATATCAATAATGATATTCACGATTTCTCCATTCACTTCAAATCCACAGCTATTAAATTCCTTTCATGCTTGTTCACATCGTATTCTTGAATTTTCTTTTAATATTTTCAAGGCTCTAAAATTTGTTGCACCACCATCACAAACCGTTGCAACTACAGTAAAGCCTGCTTTTTGAGCAGCATTTATAATGCTTGTAATTGCATTTACAATCCAATTTGCTGTGCATGATGAATGCACTAAATAAAACATTACTGGTTGCTTCCATGTTTTTACAACTCCCCGGAGCATGAAAACAATAGCATGGTCAGCTAATTTTGTCGTAGTTTCATGGTTTCCATAATCTTCAAAACCAAAAATTTTATTTTCAGCTCTATCAAAATCCAAATGAGCTGTCAGATTAAGTTCATCAAATATTAGATTACAAAATTTATGATTTGGCTGTAAGTTTTTTGCAATATCTTCAAGGTAAATAAAAAGGTTTGGATAAAAACCGGGTTTTATGTTACTTTTCTGCAACATATTATTTAAAGTTGCTCTATAGACGGTAAATGAAATATTTTTCGGAGAAATCTGTAAGTTTTCGGACTATATTTTATCATCGACAATCCTAAAATCTTATCGTCAGTGTTAAAACGGCGGCCATTTGATTTTACTTTAGCACATTTAATTTGCGTTGTTATAAAATTTACAACAGTTGGGGATAGGTTTTTGCATAAAACTGCGAAACTTGTTGTTTGTTATTAACTATTTTTTTTAATTCAGTAAGTTTCGACTTATCACTATCCCTTAATTTTTTTATTTTTCGCAATTCCTTTTCCAGCAAATGAACATGTTTATGAACTGCATTTTCAATATAAAATTATAACAAAAAATTTGTAAATAAAAATAAAAACACAAAGTAGGTATAGTATACCTGGTATTAATATAGTTGGAATGGCATCAAAATTTAATTTTAAATAGCCAATTGAATAACATGTTGTTTCAAAATGTTTTCCACAAATTCGAAAATTATTATAAATTTTTAAAAGCCTAATCTATTATTTCACTTTCCCTAAATAAAATTATTCTAGATCTTCCTTTAAAATATTTAATTACTATATGAACACGACTTTAAAAAATTTAAATTTATTTAAAGAACTTGCTTTCATATTAAGTATATACAGTTTCTTTATGTATTTGTTTTTATATAATAGAAATACTTTTACCAAATAAAACGTTTTATCTTCCATTCAACTTTTTTGAAATTATCACAAGATTAAATAGATAAACTTCGTAAAACCAACAAAAAACAATAATTTCTTATAAAACTTAAATATTTTATATAATTTTTTGCTTTTTTCATCTTGAAACTTTTTTTACGAAATTTTAATTACAAAGAAAATTATGAAGAAAATTTGAAAGAAAAACAATACCATTCAAAGTTTATATTTGAATTAATTACAAATTTTTGTTTTTACTTTTCCACAACTTAAAACAAATAAAACAAGCGGGATACTTTTTTCTTCTAAATCTTAAATTTATACCATTTCAAAATTAATCTTTAATTTTCACCATAATGCTATTGCCAGGAAACGATTAATTTCCTTGGAGAATCTTTCTATTCCAAAGTCCAATGAGACAAATAGAAAATTTTCTTTAAAAGGAAAATGATTCTCAACAATTCTTTGATACTATCTTTATATAACTATTAGGATGTTATGTTACTATGATTATTAATCATATTAAGAGTATTATGTACAAGAACTTAAGTAAATAGACAACTTTTCTTCAATTGATCTGTTTAAAAAGTTAAACCTTAAATCTATTTATTTTTAAGTTTCACATTTTAAAATTATAAAATTTTTAGAAAAGTACCATAGCATTTATTGGGATTTCAATATTTGTTCATAATTATCCTCAGTAATTAAATATTTAGCTACCGTATTTAAAGGAACTTCATTTGGAAGTTTTTGGGGCATAGCACTTATTTAAATCACAAAATTGGTTTTTCAGGTAATTATTATCTTTAAAGATTAATAATTTAATTTTTAAAAACAATTGCTATCTGTCTATAAAATGGTATTAAGTTTTAAGTGCCGTTACCTGATACTCGTTGGTCTGTAAAGTAAAAGAATCAAGTAAAGAATCTTGTAACTCCCAGAAAGTATTTAATTTTTAAATTTATCGCTTTTGGAATTTTTTTTTGATTATTAAGTATTTAAAAATTTCTAAATAACAAAAAATACTTAGGTACCAAGAATCCCGGTATTTTTCAAATATTTGCTTCAACTCATGGAGTTTAAGAGCTTAGAGTAATTAAACACGGAGTTTAGATAATTGATACTGGTAATTGTACAGGTAGTTGAAATACACAGGTCTGTTTTAAAAAATTATTATTTTTAGGGTGAATTATTTATTAATTTTATAAGAATACAATTTATTTTTGTTTATATCATAAATTTTATATTTTACTATAAATATTTGGTCACCATGGGGACCCACACCCTCTCTGTTAATAAGGATGACTATCCACTGATCCACCAAGGTCTTCAATACAATACACAATAAAAAATTTAAATTGAACTTTGGAGTTTGTCTAGCAATGCAATGCGTATAATAAGAAGCCGAAGAAGAGTCCGCAGTAGCATTACAGGACGGTCCTAAAAATTTGAGTAATTTATAGTTAATAAATTAATATTTGATATACTTATAATTATATATTATATTTGATATATTATATTTATATAAAATTGTATAATTATATCGTAATATAAAATAAGATTTAATAAAAATATATAAATAATTCTTGGGTAAGATTATAGATGGCGCACAAAGTTAACATTTGTGCATTCACATTTCATAACCTTATACAATAGGTACAGCCGAGTAATCAACGGCTTAGTGAATATTATGATTAAAGAAACTTAAGCCTAGTTTAAAATAAAAACTTGGTGAATGCGCTATACTCCTTAAAGGAGTGGAAAAGGAATAATAAAAAAAAAAAATATATATATATAATATATACATTCACTTGAGGAAATTATATATTTATTTACAATTTCTCGTAAACATATTTTAAAAAAATTTGTGAATTACAACTTGACAACTAAATATAATAATACCTATACAACAATAAATGACAACAAAGTTTTCATTAAATATTTAAAAGTAAATTAAAAAAAAAAAAATCCCAAAACAAACTCATGAAAATATCAGTGTTACCAAATTTTCACTTAAAAATAAAAAACTCACTCACATTCGTACACGTTTTTTTTATTTTTAAATTTCTTTTACCATAATATTCATATGTGTTTAATATTAAACTCAATAAATTACATATAAACATTGTATTACATACATTTACATATAAGCATGAATTGAGATTGGGGAAATTCAATTTATTTTCCTTTCGTTTTTTTGGCGCCCATATTGCACAGGCTCTACCATAAATGCTGTAAAAGTAAAAAGTTCATAAAAAGTAAAATAAAAGGGTAAAAATAAAAATAAACTTATTTTACCATTTACAAAACAAACTTCACAAACATACACGCACTCATATACACACATTATAAAAAAAAAAAATTAAATAAGAAAAATTGAAAAATAATCAAATACCTTATCCTAGTCAAATATAACAGGTGTTTAAAATTATAATTTATAGGTGGGTTGGGGTAGGGATACATAAAAAAAATGTGAAATGGTAAGGATGGATGTGGTGTTAAGTTAAAGCTAATAATTAAGTTGAACATGTAAATTTTCCTTTGAATATCATCATAAATAACTCTTTTAAACTTCGGTAAAAAGTGCTAAATAAAAATATAAAAAAAAAATACATATTCACATACATAAGGCAATTGTTTTCACCTGGTTACACGTGATAAATTGTTTTTTGAATATTACAATGTATGTGTATGGTTTTTAATTAGATTATAATTTTAAAAGAATTTTAAAAAGAAAACAGTTAATAATTTCAATAAAATTTAAAAGAATTTCCCGAGAATTTCAATTTAAATTAAATAGAAATATAATATTTCAATTTTTATGTATGAATATAAATGAATATAAATTGGTATGAGTTCAATTAAGAATATTAAATGAATTAAATTCCTTTAGTATCTTAATATTAAGCAAATTAATTAGTTTAGTAGTTTTAATCAAATTATCCAATCAATTAACCTTTAGGTTAGAATTAATGAGATTTGGTTAAATACGCGGAAATTTTTGTAGCGGAATGGGCAATGACTACAAATTAAAAAATATACCAAAGTTTTCCGTTTAATGTGAATAATTAACAACAATTGAAACTACTAATATCAAAAAATTCCATCCAACATTTATAAATCTAGACGATTTAATATAAAAGAAATATTCGCAAGATGATTTTTAGACGAACGACTTTTGTTTAGATCAGGATTTTATAAATATAAAAATCTTGAGTCAAATTAAAAACATTGGAAATTTACCTTAATAAAACAACCTTTATTTCCTTAATCCTTAGGTATTTTTATATATATTTTATTGAAAAATTTTAAGTTAAAAATTTATATTCATATTATTTTCGTATAATATTCGAATCCTTTTAATATTCAAATATCCTTAATTTTAAATAACATCCTTTTAATTGTTTCTTTTTTTCAAGCGGTTTTGATTCCATTTCTACATTTATGTATCAACATTTGTTTTTAGTTTATTATTACATCCTTGCTAACCGTTAGTTTACCGTTATATTTCTTTTGTTTTATTTTTTTTAAATTTCATTGTTGCAAAAATGTCAAAAATGTTTTAAATTGACAGAATTTTTTTAGAAATCGACGCAGTACAATGGTTTACAAGATCAAAAAAAAACCAAACTGTTATATTTACTAAGGTATCAAATTTTAATTGTAAGTTCAAATTAAATTCATAATAAACAAAAAAGATGACAAAATTATTTTATTGTCATCATTTAATGTATTTATCTGCATCTTTCACATTTTATTTTTTTCCAAATTTTTAATTAAAACACATAAAACTATCGTTTTTGTATGTGGAAGAAAGAATATGCTCTTTGTTGTTTATTTTGGTTTAATATTAAAAAAAAAGCACCGTCAAAACGACGACCACATGGCTACGAGAACGACGGTACTGAAGGCTAGGATAATTTAGCAAAACAAAAATACCAAAATCAAAAATCAAATGGAATGGAACAAAATCAACATAAAATTATGAGAACTAAAATATAAATTTGTCTAATATAAATAACATTAATAAATAACAGAATAATAAAAAGAGGATATTTTACAAGAGAAAATATCACATACAATTTTCAGAATTTCAAATAGCTATAATTAACAGTTTTATATATCAGTGTTTCACAGTTCATGTTACAAAAGTTTAATTCTCATATTCTGTTAACTGTTAAATAAAATTAATAAGAAAATTTTTACTGCAAGAATTTTCTGTTATTTAAATAAATTTATTTAAAATATTGCTAATAACTAATATTTACAGAAAAAATTTTCTGTTATAACTCATCACTGTACAGTTTTTCTGTGTACTTTGTGTTTAGTTTTTAAAATGAATAAATTTACAGAAGGAATTAACAGATTTGATTTATTATCAAATATTTACAAAATAATCGAATTCATGGTTTAGATTTTCAATTGTTTAAAATTTCAGCGGTTTAAAATTGGATAGTAAAACAAATAAATTATGAATTAATTATTTTAATGAAATTAGAGACACATTAGTATTTTTTATAAAATACAAAATGTATGAAACCCCTAAATATATGCAATTTTCAAAACAATTTTTTTTACCATTATTTCTGTTAAATTCTTTATCATCCATGGGATCGTACAAAAGAAAAATTAAGCACAGCAACTTCTACGCAAGTTGCAAAAGATTTGTTCATTAGTGAAAGCATGGGAAATCGTTTATGGAATCATATTTCCCATCACAGAATTTTTGAATATTTTCCACAACAAGTTTTTAAGAACAAATGACGACCTACTAGATAAAAATGGGATTCTATGAAAAGCTTTATAATTAAAAAAAAACTGTTTATTATTTTTAATTTATCTCTATTCACAACTGTACATAGGAAAATTTTTGTGCTATATAAACTTTTAAAATTAATTTTCTGTTTTTTATTATTAATAAGTATTTTTTAGCACATTTTTAAAAAAATTTGTAAAATTGTACCTATAGTGTTATTGTGTCCGTCCGTCCGTCCGTTCGGCTGTTTTAAAAACGTTTGCACTGTTTGAAATAGAGAAAAGAAATTTTAACTTCGGGTAGGTATAGCAGGTAGGTAGGTATAGTATCAGATTTTCGAAAATCATCATAAGGTTGCTTAGAAAAAATTTTGGGAACATTGAAGCTCTTTTTCAATTCAACATTGAAGCTCCAACATTATATTTCGCACTTGTTGACAGGTTTTCTTGAGTGCTTAATATTCTAAGTATCGATTTCACTATTATCCATACTTAATAATGAATTGAAAAAATAACTAAATTATAATATTAATTTTCTAAAAATAAATGATAAAATTCTTAATATGAAACAATATATACTTTTGAAAATGTGCTCTTTTAAAAGCACTTGGTTTTTTTTACCACTTGTTTATTTCCATTTTGTTATTCCTAAAAAACATAATAATATAATTCTCCTTTGTTTGAAGATTTTAATTTTTAGTATTTACTGAAGATTACATGACAGTGAACAGAAAAGTTTTAGATATTATATGCTTTAAATTTTGAAAAATACACTTAAATATCCTACTCTATAGAAATAAGGGATATCGTTTTTATAGAATTTAAGTCATATATGTGGTATTAACAAATTTTGTGCAACATTTCCACCTTCATTATTAACTTCTATATAATTTTTAGGAATTGTTTCTTTAATATTTTTAAAAATATTTATTTCAAAAAGGCCGAATTAAATAATGGGTGAAAACAAGAACAAACTAAAAATATTTTATGAGTATGCTTCAACTTCTGCCAAAATTACACAAAATCAAAAAGAACAACTAAACATTATTCCCCTAAAAAAAAAATAAAGGATTCATGATGAAAATGACGCATTTTAAAGATATAATAGGGATTTTATTAAGTCACATATGTATTTTGGTTTATATATATATATGTATATATATTATTTACTTATTATATACGAAAACGTAAAAACAATTTTTCAATACCATTTGTTTTGATATATAATATATAATGTTATGTACATATAATAAGTTTAAAATAACTGTAACTGTAAATTTAACGGTAAAAAAACTTTGAGAAGATCCTTGAAAAAAAATATACATTTTTATCTCTACTAACTTTTAAACAAAATATTTTATGGAATAAAAAATCATATAACATTTTATTATAATATATGTAAATAATACAATAGTGAAACAATGTAGTGTTTTTCCAGAAAAATTATATTTGCTTTGGTTTTCTTTCATTTTCATTTCCTTTTATTTTTACACTTTAATTATTATTTTTAAAATATATTTATTTTTTTAATTCATTTTTCTTTTAGTCTTTGGTTTAAAAGATAAAGCAAAGTATTATTTATTTAAAAAAGTCCAATTTATGCATTTTCTATTATTTAATTATAATCTTATAGCTTTATATGCAAGTATATCGAATTTATAGATGTAAATTTGTAATTCAGATTTTTTTCTATTACTTGAAAATTTTTTGTAGAATAAAGGTAAGATACAAAAGTAACGGACGCAAAAAAACTTTAAATTTATAAGAAATAGAAATTGGATAAATCCCAATTAATCAAAAAAAAATCTAAGGCACTTTACTTTTAAGGGTGTAAGGCACTTACATCAGTTAGTTCCAGTAATAGGATAATATTTTATAACATAAAAGAGTTTGGAGTCAGGATTTGTTTTATTCCCAGTGTAATCAGGAAAAAAATAACATATGCACACAGCATCTACGATTTGCAATAGATTTGGGCATTATTGCAAAGTCAACTATTAGATTTATTACACAATTAAACTTAAAATATAATAATCAAAAACTTTTAACTCTTGTTAACATTTTGTCTTTTTATTTCATAAAAATTTTCACAATTCTTAAAACTTTAACCGTAAAATCCTAAAATATTTTTTTAATGCATTCATAACCACCACATTCTGGTAGTAAAATTTTTAGAATATTAAAATTAATCCGCATAAAAATGGTTAATAGTTATACATTTTTTTTTTTTTTTTTTTTTTACGAGGGAATGGAAAGCTCGAAAGCCACCCATTGAAACTATGCGGTGTTTCTTTGGGTAGTGTATGATTTTAACACACCAAAACCACACCCTTTTTGAACCAAACTTTAGGAGGGAACCTGTAATACCTGTAAAACCTGTAAATGTACAGTTTGGTTACAGGGATGAGGATATGGAAGGATTTAGGATTATGGTGGAAGTTATTTGGAATATTTGGATTATGGGGGATGGGGAAAATTGGATGGGATATTTAGAAGAAAGATGTTAATGTTCTTCTTTAATTTGGTTAAATCGTACATATATACATTATCAACTTTGGGGAACACATTTGATGGAATATGGTTCCATAAACGAGATGAGCGCATGAGAAACGTATTTTCATAAGCCGTGTTACACCATTTAGCTAGTTCAACTGTGTAGGGATGAGCATCTGTTGCCCTCCTTGTTTCCCTTTGGAAAATCTTGAATGGAGGCATAAGTTGTTTGATTTCTTTAGAACAGGTGTTAGTCCCTACAAGATATCTATAAAACAAGGTCAGTGACCCAACAGTGCGACGATGGCTGAGTGGAGTGAGCGTTGAGGTAACACTGGGATCATTTATAAGACGAATAGCTCTGTTTTGCACTTTATCGAGATATCCCTGCGCCGTAATCGGAGCACCAGCCCAAATATGTGCATTATACTCCATTTTCGGTCTAATATAAGTTTTATAGATATTGAGGAGATCAGAGGATGAGAAGTAAGTTTTGCAGCGATACAAGAAGCCCAAACGTTTAGCAGCGTCCTTAGCTACTCCAAAAATATGATTTGACCAAGTTAATTTTTGGTTTAGCTCAATCCCCAAAATGTCTAAGTCATCTGCTGCAAAGCCTCTCCTTGAAAAGAAAGTTTCGGAATAGTTGTTGCTGTTTTTCGCGAAACTAGACAGCATTGGGTTTTTTTGGTGTTGAAATCAACTCTGTTGATTTCACCCCCTTTTTGGATTTTAATTAAATCTTTGTTTAATGAATTAATCTGATGATTAATTTTACAGCGGCTATGAAATTCATAGGAAGCAACAAGGGTACTGTCGTCTGCGAAGCTATGGATTGGATTGGAGGTTATTGATAGTAGGTCATTTATAAATATTAGAAAAAGGCTGGGGGATAAAACAGATCCCTGAGGGACACCAGCATTTATTTTAAAATCTTTGGATGAATATCCATCGATAAGAACTCGAATCGTGCGATTCGAAAGGAAATCTCCAATCCATTTAACAAAAACCCTACCTAGACCTAAAGCCTTGCATTTTGCCAATAAAGCATCATGCCAAACTCGATCGAAAGCTTTAGAAATATCCAAAGCCACAACATCAGACTCACCAGAATGGTGAAGACTGATATTAAGCTTTTCGCACAGGTAGGTCATGAGATCACCAGTTGAACGATGGGCTCTGAACCCGTATTGTCGATCATTAAGCAAACCTTTACGATCAAGATATTTCAAAAGCTTATAATTTATAACTTTTTCCATTACTTTGGAGAGGACCGAAGTAATAGCAATAGGTCGGTATATAGAGGGATCGCTTTTATCGCCTTTTTTAGGAATTGGAAAAACATGTGCAACCTTCCATTGGGTAGGATGAATACCCGAAGTGAAGGAAAGATGGAAAAGGTTGCGCAGAGGTTTTGAAATGGAAGCATATGTGTTTTTGAGGAAGGTAGTTGTAATACCGTCCGGACCGGCTGATTTTCTTGTATCAAGATTCTTCAAGATTTTCATCACTGCTCGCGTCCTAAAGTATATTCTACCAAAGGAGCAGCCAACTTCTGGAATAGATGGAGGTCTTTGAGTTGACTGAGGCAGTGATGAGTTAGAAGCGAACTGTTTGCCAAACAAATTTGCTTTTTCTTTTGAATCTGATATGATGTGGTTGTTTATATCAACAAGTGGAGGAAAAGAAGACCCGCTATTGTCCTCTTTTAGATTTTTTGCAAAAATCCAAAAGGACTTGCTATTCTTGGGCATGTGTATAAGTTTTCGTTTCAACTTTTGGTTGAACAAGAATTTTTGCTTGTTGATAACTCTCTTACATCTGTTCCGAACCACTATATAGTTGGTCCTGTGAGCCTCTAAACCACTGTCCCGGTACTTTTTGAAGGCCTCCTCTTTTTTTTAGAATGGCTTCTTTACAAATGCGATTAAACCAAGTTTTGGGTTTCCGTTTAATAGATTTCATGGAGTGAGGTATAAATAATCTCATTCCAAGTAGAATAGTTTCACTAATCGCATTTGCAGCAAAGTCAACATTCGTACCACGGAAGCACAGTGACCAATCAAAGGTTTTGTAAAAATTGTTCAGACCTTCCCAGTTAGCATGGTTATAACGCCATACCAATTTTTTGGGAAGGGACCTTTGATTGGACACCGAGCCTGCCCGGAAGCTTGTATTGACCAAACAGTGATCAGAGCCCCCCAGGGGACAACCAACTGAAACCACATACTTTTCAGGGTGTGTGGTTAGAAACAGATCCAAGAGGTGACCTTCTTGATCAGCACGGTCAGGGATTCTAGTGGGATTTTTAACAAGTTGAAAAAGGTGAAATAGAGTAGAAAATAATTCAACTTGTTTCCCAATCGAGTTTTGACTCGGAGAAGAGGTACTGGAAAAGTGAAGCCAGTCTTTGTTATTACATTAAAATCCCCCGCCAGAACAATTTCGGTCTCAGGAAAACAATGGAGAATTTCATTGATCTGGTTTGAAAGGTTTTCAATTTCCATAACAGTTTCTTGTTCACTTGAATTGGGTGATCTGTATAGGAAACAGAAATGTATAACATGCTTTTCAACATGGATTTTGACCCAAACGTAATTGAAAGTTGGGCTTGAAAATTTATATTTGTCAAGAGTGTTAAAAGCAATATCTTTTTTTATGTAGATGGCGTTGCCTCTTTTGGGAACGAAGTGTGAAATGAGTAAGTAGCCGTTAATATCGAAGTTAATATTGTGACTACTAACTTGCGTTTCACATAGAGCAAGGATTGCCGGTTTAATTAAATTAAGATGACCTTCAACGGCATGGAAGTTCGTTTGCAAACCGCGAATATTACAAAAATTGAGGTTAAAGTTGATAATTTTGCTAGAAATTAGAAAAAAAAAAAAAAAAAATACTTATTTATGTACGATTTTATCAACCTATCGACAACACCTTTTGAAAAAAAGAAAATAAAATTTACAAAAAAATTTAAAATTTAAAAGTCTTACTTCGAGTGAGAAAATGTTTATAACTACGTCCAACAGTTTTTAACTTGCACGATATAGAATCTATATAGAAACTATATGTGCCCTTATTGTAGTAGGTACAACCAAAAACTCAAACAAAATAAAACAAATACACAATTACATCTAATTAAAAATAAAACATTTGTAATTGTGGTAATATTTAAAAATAACATACAAAAACAAAATAGAAGTTTAAAAAATTATTGGACATATACCATCAAAATTTATTAATTAAGTTACGGTGTTTTTATGATGGTATATTAAGAGTGGAGAGACTTATTAGAGTTATTAGAAACATTAACATCTATTAACGGGAAAGAGAGAGATGGATATATTGTTTTGTTTACCACTAGGGGAAGATTAAAAGAAGTATTACTTCCAAAAAAAAAAAATTATTATTTTAATTTAGTTTAATGTAAACTAAACAAACCGGCGCGTGACGTGAAAATTTATAAATATTTGAATATAATAAATATTTATAAATATTTTAATTTTATATAAAAAAGAAACTAAAAAAAATTAATTATTAATTAATTAATAAAAGAAAGAAAAATTTTAAATTTAAAAAAAAAAAAATAATAATAATAAAAGTAAAAAAAAAAAAAAAAAAAGAATTTAGTGTACGTAAAATTGTTCTAGTTAAAAATTAATAAATCAAATAAATTTAAAAAATAATACTTATTTATGAAATGCCGCCATTGAAAATGCGGCAATGTGGTCCAAACAAATTCACACAAAAAAAAAAAAAACTAATTATTAGAACCACCACAAATAAATTTAAATTTAGATAAGTTAGAAAATTAAAGAAAATTTTTAGAATTTAATTTACGTTTAAAAGTAAGAAACAAAGTTAGCAATATAATTTTGAAAAAAAAATTTCACCGAAACCGGTGTTATCACGACAAAGGTTGAAACACGACCCCATTTTCTAAAATTATCTGCACAGTAATAAAGCTGAACTAAACCAATTTTTCCATAGAGAAATACCAAAGTAAAACAAATTTTTTTCAATAATAATTTATAAAATATATGGTGCAATTTATATAATAAGACTGATTATAGCTGATAGTTATTTTATGGTTTATACTCTTTTTTGATTTAAGTTTACTTAGGTGGTTTTCCACCCAACTTCAGTAGAATAATCTATTACATGTTCACATATTATATACTAAAAAGTTAATAATTTATTATTTTAACCCTTTTCGGCAAAACAACTTTTTGATGTACGGTTTTCAAAGCACAATGGGTTGACTTTAACAACTAATTTACAATATGTTAAATCGTATCAGCCCCACGATTAAAATAATTTATGTTAAATTTTCCCAGAACTAATCACACCCGGAAAAAAATATTTTTTATATTAATGATGCTATTTCCATTCACAGCACAACATTTAGACAACACAACAGTTAGACAACACAACACCTAGACAACAAAACAGTTAGACAGCACAACAGTTAGACAACACAACACTTAGACAACAAAACAGTTAAACAGCACAACAGTTAGACAACACAACAGTTAGAAAATACAACACAACCGATAGACAACGCAACAGATGGAGAACGCAACACTTAAACAACACAAAATTAACAGTTAGAAAGCACAACAGTTAGACAACAAAACAATTAGACAACACAAATGTTAGACAACACAAAAGTTAGACAACAAAACTGTTAGACAACACAACAGATAGACAGCTGAAAAGAATAATAATGGAATTAATTAATTTTTTTTTCATCATAATAATAATGATGATGATGATAATGGTGATAATAGTAATAATGATGATGATTTTTTGAGACTTTTACTGGAGAAAAAAAAATTTGTTCTTACAACCAAAATGCGACAATTACTTATCAATCACTAATCAACCTTTTTGATAAGTGAGTGTTTTTTGACTATCTAATATGGTCTTGGCTTAACAATTTCAAATTTCAAAGATTTTTCAAGAGTCTACTTTTGAAGGTTTAAAGTTTAAACTTTAAACAATTTAAAAATAGAGAATATTATTAAATAGAGAATATAATTACATTTTTTTTTATAAAAATACTTACAAGAAAGATTTGTAACCTTAATAATTTGTAATAATAAAAATCTTTTTTCTTTTACTGAAACTTTAACTTAAAATTAAATTAATCCAGATTTTTGCTTTTTTTTACAAAAAAGGAAAGGAAAATTAAATTCAAACTTTTTAATGTTGGTTATCTGAAAAACAAAAACCAAAAAAAAATTAATAGAAAAATAAAAAAAAAAAGCCACAAGAAAAAGTTAGGATCTCCTCTTATTTTTCAGTAAAAATTAAGGAAAGAAAATAAAAATTAAATTAAATTAAAAATAAGAACATAGAAATAGAAAAATAAACATAGAATAAAATAACAACAAATACTAGAAAGAGAATAATCGCTTTTAGCACTGAAGAATTGATTTATAATTGAATTTTGTTCTTTTTCTCCACCACTTCTATTATATTCAGTATTCACACTTCGTTTTAGTCCAGTGGTACATTGAATAAAATACAATGAAAGGAATCTTAAAATCTTAGAAAAACACCAAATATTCAAAAACGTTTATATAGATAATATAAAAGGACCTACCACTGCTAATGTAGATCCGTTGATGATTTCCAATTCGCCGAAGTTTCCACAAAAATAAAAGATAAATTTTTTTGGATTAGGATAAAGATTAGAATATAAATATACATTTTGCCGCAGTCATTTGAAAGCACAGAAAAGGTGGTAATTGTGGAGATCAAAACTAATAAAACTTCATATTCTTTTTCCGACCGACCGTTACCTATGCTTATGCTTAGGAATAAATAAATTTATAATAAATTAATTTATTCTTCTCATGTGATTGTGACAAAACAGAATCATTTAGGTTCAAAATATAATTTCATGATTTAGGTCTTAATTAGGCCTTAGTTACATGATTTATTTTTATAATTTTCTTTTACAATTCATCTTTATTCACGAACTGCACTTTCTATAATATAATGCTGCAATAATACCGTTATAAACATAAAAAAATACAGCTTTAATAAAATTTAAGTGTTTGTAATATCCTTATTTAGGCCCTTCCACGTTTTTACCAATTATTGCGTAAAACAATTTATGATACCTCGTAGAAGTACAAGTAAGTATGTAATTTAAATGATGCTGATTCCGATATCAGTTTTACATTTGATCAAAAAATATAAGGTAGTTATTCTGAATGGCGTTTATTAGAAGAATAAGTCTCAAATTTTTAAATTTAGATGTGTTTTCTGACTTTTAAGAAATTGTGAAAACTCATATATTTGTATAATAAATAATACTTTAAGACTTTGCTTTATAATTTCATGCAACATTCAAGTTGAACTTACACAGGTCAGAGCTATTAGTGACTCTGATTTAGATACAATAACTGTAATTGAATATTTGTTCATATATAACAAATACGATAATATTATCTAGTGAAAAGTTTTTCCAACAGCAAAAGTTATTAAAGAAAATTTAAAAATTGTTTTTTCTACCAATTCTTTAAAACAATTAAAAAAAATTAAAGAAAATATTTTAAATTCGATTAAAGTTAAGAGATTTGGGTTAATATTTTTGGGTTTTTTTTTATTATGCTTTTGTTTTTTTTGTGCTGCAGAATATTTAAGTTTATAAAATCTGGAAATAAAATATATGAAGAATAAACCATTTAAATTTACATTTAATTTATTTGGAAAATAAATTTTCAAATAAGAAGAGTTTTATTCGTTTTTCAGTAAAATAGGGCAATTATTTTATTTGAAGTAATAAAAATTAATATTATTGAATTTTATTGCATGGCGTAAAAATTGGGTTTAGAATATATACTCCAAATAGAGACTAAAAAAAGTTTAATATATTTCGATTTTAAATCACTCAAAATTAATCAATCTTATAAACATCATAATAAAAAGTTAAATATTATAAAACCAAAACGCATCACTGAACATTTTAGTAACGATATACTAGATTTAAAAATAAAATACATAATTTTTAATGTATTTATATTGAAAATTAAAGAATATTTAGATTAAAAATTATTTTCTAATAAGAAATTAAAATTAATTATACTTAAATATTTTAAAACAAGTATTCTAAAAGAATTCAAATATATCTGAATTTTATTTTAATAAGCGATTTTCAGATAAATTATTTCATCATTTCTTATATTATTGTAAATATTTTTAAACAATTTTATAAAAACTATACATTTGTTAAATCTAAGATTTAAGAAACTTCTAAAATGATGAAAATTTAAACTACTTACCTATGCTATATTCAAATTAAGAGCATAAATTTAAAAAGGAAAATAATTAGATATAAGTTGTCTCATACAGAAATAAAATATTTATTTTTTAAGTTTTGTAAGGAAATTCAAGAGAAATCCGATTTTAGTTTTCAACTGAGATTTTGTTGACAAAGGTCTTAGTTGTATCTCAAATTAAATAAAAAAAAATTAATCAAAAGAAATGGAATGTAAAATTCTTCGTATTCATCCAAGTTTTGCTGCCATATAGAAATGTAGGCAGTAGACATGCCTTGCATATCCTGATTTTGTTTTTCCTAGTTCTTTGACAATTTTTCCATATTCGATTTAGTTCACCAAAGGTGGCTCTGGCTCTTCTTAGTCTGTTTTCTACGTCTTCTTCTGTATTTCCACATTTTTTAATGTATCCCGAAGGTAGAAGTTTTCGACATATTTGACCATAATTTCCCATTTATTGTGCTCTTATCGCTTTGGTTTACCCTATCAACTAATTGAAATAAAAATGTAAAACCAAATTTATAACAAATTTTTAAAATTTTACAAAAGGAAGGTTTTTTATAACTAAATATAACCACAAATATGAACATGATTTTATATGTACATATATCTAAATAAATGTGTGCTAATATAAAGATATTTAAATAAGACAAATTATGAACAATCGCAAACATAAAAGTAATAAAAAAAAGTTTTGTTGGTTGATAATGTAATATTTTTCACATTTGTCCACAGATGTGCCCGTTTTAGGCAAGCATTGAGTTCATCAGCTGTTGCTGATCTTTCAACTACCGGCAAAGTTTGTCTAAAATCGCCCGCTAGTAATATGAGAGCTCCTCCCATTCGTCGATAATTTCCTCTGAGATCTCGCAAAGTACGATCAAGTGCTTCGAGTGCTTTTTTATTCGCCATTGTACATTCATCCCAAATAATTAGTTTGCATATTTTTAATATTGTTGCCATACCTGATCTTTTATCGATGTTGCAAGTGAGGTTTTGAGATTTATTCAAATCCAATGGCAGCTTAAGGGCTGAATGTGCAGTGCGACCTCCATCAAGTAGTGTTGATGCAATTCCTGAAGATGCAACAGCGAGAGCGATATCGCCATCTTTACGAATTTCGGCAAGCATTAAATTGAGAAGAAATGTTTTTCCAGTGCCACCTGGTGCATCTAGAAAAATTATTTCCTCATTTTCGCTTTATAAGAGTCTTTCTTGTGTTTCAACAAAATCTCGTAGCTGGTCAGTATCGTATTCTCTTTCTCGAAAAACTTCCCTATCTTGAACATCGTTTGGTTACGCACCGGTGCTGGTAACCCAAGTTGGCAAAGGACTTTGTTGTTGATCGATATATATTCATCCCCGAGTAGTATAAGGGATTGATTGAAAATGTGGTCTGAATAGCTCACATCCATTTCTAAATTGCTTCTACGTGCTTGCTGAAGAATGTTTTCTCTAAGGTTTTCTTTATTATTTTCCCAAAGAGTTTTTGGATTTGAAGAAGCGCAAGTTGTCAGAATAATTGCAAATAAATTGCGTATTTGTTGTGCAGAACATGTTTAATACGCTTCTCTTAGAGTTTTATCCCAATGCTGATCATTTTCAAGCAAGCCCAATTTAAGGCATGCCTGTCTGTATGTCTCACATACTTCACCATCAATGGTTTTTATTGTGTGAAATGATGTTGGCCCTCGAACTTCATGAAGCAGAATTCTTAAAAAACAGCAAAAAACTCTTGCTATGAGATCATGTCCATATGATGCGGATTGCCCAGGCAGCAGTAAATCTTTTATTTCTTCCCATGCTTAGTTACATGTAAAAGTTATGAAAGGATCCGGCCGCCCATATTTTCGAAAATATGTCATAGCATCCTGAGCATATTCATGCATGTGTCTTGGGCTTCCTGTGCACGAAGCTGGAAGTATGACCATTTGTCCAATATCAGTAGCTTTACCATCATTCGCCATAGCATCACGCAAATGAATATATTCTTCGGCCCGAAGTTTCTGTTGATTTAAACGGAGGAAAAGGAGCCGTTCATTTTCAATTTTTGCCATTTTTGCCATGAAAAAGTGGACCGCATTTCAGAATATGGTTGAAGGGTTCGCCTCTGATCATAATTCGATAAGCATAAAATTCCATAGCAGTCACCTAAAAGAACAAAATTTTGAATTATTAAACAATTATTTTATAATGCACTATATTACCTTTTTCGTAAGCAAAGAACCAATCACTGGGTCGTTTTCATTACTTTGAAATGGTATCCATATTCTCCTTGCCAAAATAGTAAAGAATATTGAAATGCATCGTACGATATGTGTGTTTCCGCAATTCTTTGCAAATTGTCATCTCGTCTGTTGATAAAGATATCGCGCCGTTCAAACTCTTGCCCGACAATTACAATTGCTACTTCATCGGTCGTTGGTATATTAAAGCGTCCTTCATGTTCACCACGTGGTGCTTTATCTGCCCTAATAACAACTTGATAATCATCAGCTGGCATTCGATCCAAAGTGGCTTTGAACAAATTTACCAGATTGTTGTACACGTGAAACAAATTTTGAAGTTCTGTAATAATCTCCCGTCTCGTTTCGGTATAAATTGCGCAACGTCGATCAACTTCTGAATCGTTATTTCCCATGAAGTATATTTGCAAAAACTTGGAATCTTGCTCTGGTAGTGGTAGAAGTGAACCGATTGTATGATACACCTGTCCTTGTACTTTAAATGTGGGCATATAACCATCATGAACTATTTGTGTTGCTCAAAATTATGTCATTTGAAAGCATGAATTATACTTTCGAATGTATTGCAAAAAGTGTTTGTACTTGCATGAAGTTGAAGTCACGTAATTTAAAAGTGGTTCAGGTAGCTGCTCCAATGCTGGCAATTTCGCTGTGCCATTCGAACAACACATGCCGGCTGATTCTTTTTCAAACTTCAAAGCACGGCAATATGGACACAATTTATTCATTTGTCCAATCTTGACATGAGGACGTGTGCTAAAATCGTAGTCGTTTTCGTAATTGAACGCTGCAAACTTCAAATCGCTGCAAAACTTCTTAATCTTGATTGAGACTGACGTGACCGTTGATCCTGAAGTCGTGTTGTCAATTGATTCAGCAGCTCTTGAAGTTGAAGTTCTGGTTCGCTAATTTTCAAGTCTCGCCAACCTTTGTTGAACACTTTCAAGTCGTGCATTACGCTGACTTGATATTTCATTAGCTCTCGATTTTGAAGCTCTTATTCACACACTTTCCAGTCTTGTTAATTGCTGACCGAAAGTTTCAGCAGCTCTTGAAGTGGAAGTTCTAGTTCGAACACTTTGAAGTCTCGCTAATTGTTGTTCAGATGTTTCAGTAGATCTTGATGTATAAGTCCTGGTACGAACTCCTTCAAGGCGTGCTAATCGCTGTTCAGAAGTTTCAGCGGCCCGTGATGCATTAGTCCTGGTTTGAACACTTTGAAGTCTCGCCAATTGTTGTTCAGATGTTTCAGTAGTTTCAGTCATGGTACGAACTCCTTCAAGGCGTACTAATCGCTGTTCAGAAGTTTCAACGGCTCGTGATGCATAAGTCCTTGTAAAACTCTCTTAAGACGTGCTAATCGCTGTTCAGACGTTTCAGCAGCTCTTGAAAAGGCAGTCCTGATTCGAACACTTTCAAGTCATGCAAAACGCTGATCTCCTGTTTCAACAACTCTTGAAGAAGAGGCCCTGATTCGATTATTTCCCAAACGTATATTACGCTGAAAAGCTGTTTCTGCAGCTCTTAAAATTCCCTTCGATGCTCTGATTGTTTTGCCAATGGATGCTTTCTTAGATGGCATTTGTTATTTTTCCAATTTTTTCAGTGATTTATAATTTATTATTTAAATTTAACGTCTTCACGCTACGAAATTCGTAAATTAATTAACTAATGGTGTATAACTACAATTATAAAATATATTCTATTTGACGCAAAAAATTGGACTAATGAAAATTTTCACCACTAAAATAGTTTGTTGGTAAAACTACTTTCACAATAGCTCAGATAATAACACGTGCACAATGCAGTAATTTAAAGAAAAACCCAGAAATTAAAGTTTATGGTTTACATTTTCTATATATTACGAAAAAGGTAAAACAAAGTTTTAAAGAATTAGGTAAAATTTCTATGTACCTCGAATCAGATTTATGACAAAGTTTGCGTTAATAATTATAAAAAATAAACAAATAAAATTTTATTGTTTGATTATAAAATAATTATCACTAAAATTATATTCTAAAATTTTAATAATACCCATAAAAATATTTTAAATTCTTGGTTAACAAAATGGGTTAACGAAAATATAAATTTGTATTTGTAAACATTAGGTTAAGCCGTCCATACTTTTTTAGCATCTAATGAAGAAATGAATAGGGTACAAAAGCTGCAGAATCGAGCAATGCGAATATTATTAAAGGCAATCAGATACGCGTCAATAAGTTTGATGCATGAAGCTTTATGTTGGATGTCCGTTTATCAAAAAACTATAATGAATGTTTTGGTTGATGTCTTCAAAAAAGCTTTATCCTGCATAAGCTTTATCCTGAATATCTGTGCAATAGATTGGTGTATACTAGTGATATTCATACTTATGATTTAAGAAATACTAGCAATTTTAGACTAAGCTACTTTAGGAATGAAAAAACTAAAAATATGATTTTGTATAATGGATTAAAATTATTTAATGAATTGCCGAATGAATTAAAATTGGAAAATAATTTAGTAACTTTCAAGAACAAAATTAATTGTTATGTTAAAAGCAAATTTTAATTAATATAAAATAGGAGTCATGTAATATGTAAAAATAAAAGTATAAAAAATGCTAATAAAATATTAAAATAAATTAAATAAATTAAAACTGCAAAAAGAAATTTACTGTAACTATTTCAAATTAGTACCTAGCCTATTTATATGTATGTACATGGTGAGGGAAAAAATTATAATATAGAAATTTTGTATACAAGAACATAAGCAAAGATCATATTAACTATAAAGATATCCCACGCCATATATAAAAATGGTTCAGTAAAAATTTGAAGTGGATTTTTAAAAAATCCACAAAGCTCTTTTAACTGAGAGCTTTGCTGAGAGACACTGAGAGTAATTTTAAAGTAAATCATTGTAAATAAGTTAGTATACATATTTCTCTCTCGTTAAATTTTTATGACAGGAAAAAAAAAGAAAGAGTATAGATAATTTCTTTACGTTTGGATGATTGTTCGCGAGGATTTTAAAAAATTATGTTTTTATTTTTTTCTTATTACGTTTTGTTATGTTACTTGAATTGTATGTAGAAGTAGTTGTGTAATGTGTTGTACATCGTAGTAAGTATTAACTCATTCATTGATTATCTATTAAGTAAGAATGAAAAAATAAACGAATTAAAAACATTTTCTCTCTGTGATAAGTCAGTGTGAGAACTGGATTTTATAAATAAAAATTTGGATTTGATTTTTGAAGTTGAATTTGGATTTTGGATTTGATTTTTTGAAAAGGAAATAAAAACATTTTCTCTCTGTAATAAGTCAGTGTGAGAACTGGATTTTATAAATAAAAATTTGGATTTGATTTTTGAAATTGAATTTGGATTTGATTTTTTATATTGAATATTAATATCTACTATTAGAATACGAAATAGTATGCATTTTGATTAAAAGGAAAGAATTGTTTTTGATTTTCTGTAAAGCAAATAATTTTTGATCTTTTGAAGAACAACTTTGTATAGGTACCTAAAGATAAAAAAAAAATCTAATATTTTTTATTATTCTTTATTTAGGAAATTTTATTATTTTTATAAAAACAAATTTTTTAATTATCAGTTAGTTTCTTATGTTTTATAATAATTTATCTTAAGATGAATTAATTTTAATTATTTAATATTACATATTTTTAAATTTAAAATGTTGTCATGTTTAATATTTTTTATATACATATCCTATTAATAATATTATTGGTTTAGTAAAATCTGTGTTTTTGATCTTCTCGTAGTTTTATCTTTGAATGTAATCCAAGAACAATGCTTCCGTAACAATATGGTAATCAATAAATTTAAAATCTGTAGCTTATGTGAATAACACGAATCGTTCTCTTCAAACCAAAATTTGTAAGGCGATTCTTTGGTACATTTAATACAATTATCAATAATGAATTTTTTTATATTTTTAACATCCTTATTTTCTATGAAAATTTTTTCAAAAACTTTTATATGAATTTTGCAAACATCAAAAAATTTATCAGACGGTGCATATAAACTACCAAAATCAGATTCATTGCGATAATTTTTTTTGTGAATAAACATTTCTGAAGGATAAGTTATAATTTCACTTGGCTTTACAATTTCATTTTTACATTTCTTACATGTAATTCGTCGTGCAATGTAACCTATAAAATATCTAGTAGATGTTAACTCTATTGGTATATAATCAGAATTAAAAGAATCTATGTTTTCGTCAAAATAGTCTTCATTTTCCTTTACAATGTCCTCATATAATGTTGTTTCTGAATTATAATTAATTTCATTATTAGTAATAGCAATATTTTGTTGAGTATCTTCCAAAATAGAACAAAAATCAACTGGTAACATAACATCATCATCTTCTTGACAATTGGATTTTCTATTGAAATTAAGTTGACTAATTTTTAATGAAAGTAATTTGGCCACTATTATGTTAAACTCGTGAACTGATGGATTTTTGCAATGACCTCCTTTAGCTCTAATATAAGAAAAACAATTTTCCAAAGGATCTTAATTAAAACGACTAGTAAGTATAAATGAAATATTTGGATTTTTGTTTGACATTTCTTGTGTTAAAGATAGGATTCCATTGGTTGTTTGAATTAGTCCATTTATACAAAATATATTATTACCTTTATATTTAATTTCCTTTAAATATACTATTAAATCTTGTAATTTTTCCCAAATGTGATTATTGATTTGTAGTCCACGTTTAAAAGGATTAGGATCCTTTAAAACTTTGCTATTTAGGCAATCGAAGTACGTATCAATCCTTTTTAAAAATTTTGCTGTAGAATTTGCGTCATCACATGTATTTTTTTGAAATTGTTTATTTTCGCTTGCAGATGAAATAGCAGCTGCAACACTATGACTTAATGTTTGTACTGCCAAGCTTACACGCATTTTTTCAAAATTTGTTGGCTCAATATGCGATGTGGTTAATTTAGTCATTTTTGTAACTTTTCCATATTCCAACTCAAAAATTTCTCTGATAACATCAAATTTTACTATTCCATCAGGTGTTTCAAAGTTAGCTTTTAACAATGCATTTCGTATAGATTTAATCAAATGAGGAACATCATACAATAAATAAATTTTTTTTTCATTATGGTGGAAGTATGGTTTATCAATTGATGCCTTGAAAACCGAATTAAAACACTTTCGGTTGTTGGGACCTTGATCACAAGTTATAGCTCTCACGTTGAACCCTATTTTAGATATTATATCTAGGTTTGCTTTTATTATTGTTGACAAATCTTCACCTTTTATAGAGCTTGTTACAAAATAATTTAAAATAAATTTCCAGTTTTTTAGTAATCCTCTCAACATAAAAACACATATTTGACTTCCTACTTGATTTGATCGCTTATATCCCAAGTCAACAACTCCATCTACGACATCTGCAGAAATATTGTAAGTTAAATTCTTTCTTATGGATACTTCATCAAAAATTAAAACACATTCTTTTTCATTATCGTTCATGCCTTTCATAGCATCTTCCAGAGCCTTATAAATACATACATTATTTCCTGGTTGGAGATTTTTAATATCATTCCATCTGTATAAAGATGAAGTACTAGGCAAATTTAATTTTAATGTGTCACGTAAAAATAAATATGTTGATGTAGATCTGTAAATAAAGATAAATACGTAAATTAGACTAATTAATATACATATTTATGTATAATATATAACATATTATAAGTTTAATAACTATACACACCTGTAATATATCCTTTGGGAAAATAGTTTTTCATCTTCTTTCCAAGAAGTACTTTTGCATCTTTTTTTTGTTAGTAACATTTTGGAAAGAATTTTTTCATTTTCTGTTACATGCTGCAGTTTTTCGATTTCTACTTCCATTGATTTAAGATCTACCTCCTCGTTAGATTTTGTTCTAAGTATTTTTTTTTTTAATTTTTTTACTTCGTCTTTTAAATTCTTTATTTGAATTTTATTTTTCTTACATTTCTTAGACAAATTAATAATTTTTTTTTCATAAAATGTTGAATTTTTTATAGTTTTTTTGCAATGTTTGCAAAATGATGTTGGAGATTCAGAAGCACAATCATACTCAGAGCGTTTTCTTTTTCGAACTGGTGATCTGAAGTTATCCATATCTTCATTTTCTGGATCATTATTTGGTGTATTTATTCTGTTTGCAGTATTATCCAAAAATAAATTTGGAATTGCACCATTTTTTAATTTTCTTACCCCTATTAAATCAGGTGAAAAATGTTTTTCACATAAAAATAATAAGGGAGAATCTGCAACAAACTCTTCACTAAATTTGCATGTTTGCACCCACAAACTAAATAGAGGGGAATCATAAGCTGGAAATTTAAACAATTTTAAGCTTGCAATATCCCTTTTAGATTTTCGGCAATGGGGCAAACTGCATTTATTCCCGGCTTTTAGAGATCTTTTACTCATTTTAGTATTTTTTTTTTAATTTTTATATTATGTTCTTCACAAGTTTATAATTGTTTTTCTTTTATTAATTGTCGTATCAACTAAGTAAATTCACTATTCACTAAACACAAATTTATTTTCACTATATATTTTTATTACTTTATATATTTTATGTCACTATATAACAAATATTTATAATTAATATAACTTTTATTTATTTCCACAAATACTTATTTATATATAATATATCACAAATATTTATAATCAATATCACTTTTTACTTAAATTTAAGGATTTAATGCAAGGACTTTATATATAATTAGTTTTAAACCGCTTTTGAAAGATTGTATAATGACAATGATTTATCTTTTTTAATGTTTCAAGTTTAAATACTATTTTTAAAAATAATTTTTTACAAATATAATTATCAAATCTTAAATTAAACTTGATTGATATTTATTACATTATAATAAATAAATTTTTTAATTTTTATTATGTTTTTTATTTGAAATATTACATAACGTTTTTTGACGGCTTATAATAGAAACAGGTAGTGTGCATTTTCCTGTTCTTGTTTTTCTTAATATTAATAGATTTTTTTTAAATTTTGTTGGATTCCTAAAATTAATAGCTGCCCACAATTAATGGTTTCTCACAATTCTTGATCAATAGCCTAATAAAAGAAGTAATAACAAAACGTAATTAAGCCAGGATACGCTGCGTGAATGAAACGCCAAAGGAAGAAAGAGGTATATTTAATAATATCTTGGAAATTCGAGTCCAAGAATATTTAAACATTTGATTAATATTAAGGAAAGAATAATTACAAACTACCTACCTACCTGTTTTTTATTTTAAATTAAAAATAATAAAATTAAAAAATTTTAAACAATAAAGTTCTTATAATGTACCTAATAAATATTCAAATAAATTCAATTTATGATTAGGTAATTAATTAATATTAAAAAATTTCTAAATTATTATAGTAGGTATCAAAAAATTATGGCTATATCATATTAAAAAATTATATAAGTAGGTACCTAACGAAAATATGTTGAAAATCATTTTTTCCTGGAGACTTATTTTTCAAAATCAAATTTCAAAAGAACAATATTTAAGTTGATCAACATATCTATCTAGGTAAATGCGATAAAAAAATATCGTCACTTTTTTGTTAATGAATTTATTTTCTTATTTTTATTTATCATTCATTCAAAATTCTTACGCAGTATTAAAACAATTTATATACCTATTCAAATTTCAAACAAATTTCAAACTTTCTGAGATTGCATTCTTATCTTCTTTAGATTTATATGGATGTGTGTGAACTTTTGATTTATGTTATATGTATCATGAGTAAGAACATAATATTGTTATTGTAATTTGTATTATTTTATGTATACACATGCATACTACTTTACTAAAAGTACTTATAAAGTAAGAAAAGAACTATACCTACTAAAATAGTGAAGTGAAAAGAAAACTGAGAAAAAAAACATCAATAAAAGCTCTCTCCAAAAATGATCTCGCTTTTATTATAGCTTTCATTTTTTTTTTGTTATGAAAAATAAAATTGATAAACTTTCAAATTTCATGATTTTTTTTTTGTTCTACGTGGGACATCTTTATAGTTAATATGATCTTTGACATAAGTTTTTTTTTTTTATACCCGTGCATACATATATGAACATCGGGTATATTAAAATTACTCCTCCGTTTGTAACGCATCGAAATATAAGAGCTAGATATAGTGTCAAGGGTACGTATCGAATCAGCATCGAAAAGTGAATCGATCTAGCTATGTGTGTCCGTCCGTCCGTCCGTCCGTCCGTCAGCACGATAACTCAAAAACTATAAGAGCTAGAGTTCTGAAACTTTCAGAAAGTAATTTTTAGACAATTTGTAGGTTCCCTATTGTTTTTGGTTAAAATCGGAGAAAGGCTTCGGGTAGCTGCCATACAAATTTTTCGATATTTTATGAGTATTTTCAAAATTAATAACGAAATAGAAACCAAATATAAAAACAAACAAATTGTTGTCCAATTATTAATCGATTCATGGTGTAGTGGTTAGGGCATGTTGCTTGTAGAAAAAATGTCTCGGTTCGAATTCAGGCTAAGGAAAATTTTTTTTTTTTTTTTAAATTAATTTTTTTTTATCTATTTTTTTTTTAATAAAATATATGTATTTATTTTATGTTTGAAAAAATTTTATTTTATAGAAAATTTGACAGAAAACTCTCATTTATATTAAAAATTATTAATTTTTTTTAATATTTCTATAAAAAATTCAAAACTGTTATTTAAAACAAACAATTGATACCATAGCAACTACGATTATTTAAAACTGTTATTTAAAACAAACAATTGATACCATAGCAACTACAATTATTTAAAAAAAAATTGAGATGAATATAAAGTCGATGGCTTAGTAGTTAGGACGTCGACATTTTAATGGAAAAGTGTTGGTTCGAATCTCGTTGAGGGCATATTTTTTTTTAAATTCATCTTTTTTTTTAATTCATTTATTTTTTATTAATTTTTTTTGTAATTAAATATAAAAAAACAAATATTTTGAATTTTCTGTCAAACAGTTCAATTGCAATATATGAATTTCTTATTTATTTAATACAGGCACGGGTATCTAAAAGTTGACAAGGGCAACTATAATCTTCCTCGTTTTTTAATAATTTTATTTACATTATCGTTTTTAAACACAAATTTAAAAATTATTTTCTACATATGTATAAATTTTTTAAAATTATTTATATTTAGAATCTTTTAAATACATATTGTGTATATTTGGATTTTCACATTTTTACAATTATAAACTATTTTATTTTGAACAAATAACAATTTAATGAACAACACATAAATAATTCAATATTCAATAAAATCTTAATACTTGGATTCAAAATTAATTAAAATAATAATATAAATTAATAATTAACTATTTAACTTCTAATAAACTATTAAACTTTAATTAAATATTTAACTAAGCTTATTGTTTTTGTTTGCTTGTAAATAAGAGTTAAACGTCAAAATAAAAAAGAATTACCATCATATTAAAAATTACTCCATGTTCAAACGGGCATTACATAGAAAGTAGGGTTAGCACTTGCGGGACCAAAAGTTTGAAAGCTAGTTAGGTAGTAGGAATCAACATGGCGTCTGATAGTGCAACAAAATTTGTAAATTAACTGGGAATAAGTTTTTAATTTGTGATGGAAATTGTAAAAAATCATTTCATAAAAATTGTACTGGAGTATCAACCCAAAAATTTAACGAAATAGAGAAGCAAAAGCTACTTTGGTTTTGTAAAACATGTAAGGCCGAGCGCGACCACCGAAGTAGCACAAATTATTTTATAAGTAACGCGGAAAACAAAAAATTCACATAGTTTAAGTACAATTGGAAATATAGTTCAAAATCCAGAAAGTGAATATAACTTAAAAGTGATAACCGAAAAAATAGATATTCTAATAAGTTGTAATAAGGCACTAGAAAAAGGATTGAAAATAACACTTGAAGATTACAAAATAATAACAGAAAATTTAACAAAGGAAAACATAAACTTACAAAATGAAGTTGAAATACTAAAATCAAAACTTAATGTACTGGAGGGAAAATTTGAAAAAAAACATCAATCAAACCTGAATCATTCTGTGCAAATTTGTGGAGTCCCAACAAACTTAATGGATATCGTTATTAAAATTTCCAAATATTGGAACTAAACATTGATCACCATTTGATCAAAGAGGCATGTCGCATTAATTATGAAGATGAAGAAAAAACTAGAACTGCAATTCCACCAAAAATAATCATTGAATTTATGAAAAAAAGTAAAAAAGATAACCTAATAACTAAATGTAAACCAGAAAAACGCAAAAACAATTTCTTAAATACTGGTAAAATCTTTGAAGATGATACAGAACAAGCGGTATATATAAATGAACGACTAACAACTTTCAATAATTTACTTTTAAAAAAAGCACGAGATTTAAAAAGAGTAAATATAATCAAATTAGCTTGGGTTCAAAATGGCAAGATTTTAATTAGAAAGTCAAACACTGGGAAAATAAAACATGTAAAAAATCTAAAAACTTTTAATGAACTCACAAACTGATATAAATTTCTTCTTATTTAACAATTTTCTTTTGAATAATGATAGACTAGATTGAGTTTTAATATCTACAGGTAGCTCATTATATAATTTTAAACCCTTATACATTAAATTATTCTGAGCAGTATTTGTTCTGAAAAATTGTAATCTAAAATTAAAAATATTTCGCAATTTATAATGCTGAACCTCACCTACGTAAACTAATTTATCAGAAAAAGAAATATACTGTCAAAGCAACCAGACGTGTTTATTTAAGCGGAAAAAAAAAATTTTACTTTTCTTTTTTTCTTTTTTTTTTTTATTGTTTCTATTTTTTTATAAATTTTAAAGTTAATTAATTATAACACAAAATTTTAATATTAATTTATCGTTAATTTATTATAAAACGATAAAGAAAGAAAAAGGAGAAACGAAAATATTAATTATTAAAAATGGATAATCAATGTCCTATTTGCGGAAAAGCTTTAGCGCGTAAATCAAAGGCTGTAAAATGCAAAATTTGCAAAAAAAATTTTCATACTAAATTTGCCACCATCACTGATGCTACGTATAAACTGGTGAAATCTGGAAGCGTTAATTGGAAATGCTCTAGCTGCCCAGCAGAGTTAAATGAATCGATAGCGGTGCTCAGTGGCGATGAAGATTCTACTATAGAATCTGAAGATGATGACACAAACAATGCAAACGTAATAGGTCAATTATCATCTTTTGATTTAAATAATTGTACTATGGATAAAATGGCACTGGTTCTGAAAACATTAGTATCTGTAATAATGGTGGAGTTCCATAAGTCACAAAATCACTTTAGTTCACAAATGGATGATATTTTAAAACAAAACAAAACTTTCTATCAAGAAAATCAAAATATGAAAAAAAAAATTGAATTAGCTGAGAAAAAAACGAAGCATTTGGAAAGGAAGGTTAATCACCTGGAATCCCTACTTGATGAAATAACTCAAAAAAAATATTGTAACAATATTGTATTAGCTGGGTTACCACCCAATGTTGAAGATTGCACAAGCGTGGTAATACAAATCGCAGGAAAAATCGGTGCAAACATCACTAATGCGGATATAAAAAAAGTTGTACCACTACAACAACAAGCGAAAACTGAAAATTTATCAAAACCCTTATATGTTGTAGAGCTCAATTCAAGTTCCGCTAAAAAAGAGCTAATGCAAAAAAAAAACAATTTAAAAACTTATTTACTGACGAATTAAATTTAATCAAAAAAAGCAATAAATGTGAAATCTTTTTTCGCCACCACTTATCACCATTGCAAGCTAAACTCTACAAGGAAGCCAAAACAATTAAAACCAACCAAAATATGGATATTCTGTGGGTCAATAATGGAATCATATGCTTACGCCAAAAAAAGAATTCCAAGGTATATAAAATCAGAAATTTTAATGACATTAATTTTGTCGAAAATGTTTTTAATATCACTAATTAATTTAATGAAAACACTTTTTTTTTATGATCATTTAAATCATTATAATTTTCTTTATTTCTCTTTTACAAAAATATTCACAATATTTCAAATTCTTAAGCATTTCAATATACAATTTTTTAATACAACAAAAATATTCACAATATTTCAATTTCTTAAGCATCTCAATATACAATTTTCTAATACAAAATTAAATATGAAATTAATAAAAAACATAAAAATATTATCTACTCTCTCGCACTTAATGCAAATAGAAGAAGATATACTACTACCATTTACTTATATAAAATTTTATTTTTTTAAACTTATTTTTATATTCATAAAGATTATTCTAAATTTAATTTTATATATAAATTTAAAAATTATTATTATTCAAACTTTACATTTTAACACTAATATAAATTTTAAAAACACTTTACATTCAAATTTTTACATTAAAACACTTTTTTATTTATATTTAACTTCAAAAACACGCGTATCATCCGGCGCCATAATTAAAACTAACTTTTTTCTTGAAAATTCGAAATTTACAAAAAATCATGTTTCAATTACTCAAAAATTATCTATGTTTCCAAAAAATCATGTTTCAATTACTCAAAAATTATCTATGTTTCTAATAATTCCAAAATTAATAAAAATCATAAAAAAATATATTTTCTCTTTCCGTCATAATGCAAGTAGATGATATAATAAATTTTAATCATATTAAAGAAAACATTAATGTAAATTACTTTACAGGGGTAGAAAACCTTGATTTCAGCTCAAAACATAAAAATAATTTTAATATAGTTTATCTTAATATGCAAAGTTTACGAAATAAACTTAGCAGTTTGGAAATTCTGATTAATTCTTATCAGTGTGAAATTCATTGCATTGTCTTAACAGAAATATGGTTAAGAGAAAATGAAAACAAGTTCTTTAATTTGCCCGGTTATAAATCTTACTTTTCTAACAGAGAAAAATCATATGGAGGAGCAGCTATTTTCATTACGGAAAACATGGCTAGTGATTTATCCTTTAAAGAAGAATTTAACAATTCAAGTTTCTTAGTAGTCAAATTAATCAAACAAGGTCTTAATATTATATCAATTTACAGAGCGCCCTCAACACGCGTAGAAGATTTTATTTCTAAATTAGACGAATATACTAGTAGGTTTAAAAACTCTCTATTATTTGGTGATATAAATGTAGATTTATTAAAAGATAATAGCAATGTTAAAAATTATGAAAACACTTTACTTAGCAATGGTTTTGTTATTTACAATAAAATATCACCTGAATATGTAACTAGAATAGGAAAAGATAAAACAGGGAAAACGGTAAAAACAATAATTGATCACTTTGTTACGGATTTAATTAACAATCACTACTCGTTCTACATTCTAAATAATACGCTATCTGACCACAAACAACTTTTTTTGAGTGTGGACCAAAAACCTGAGAAAGATAATTTTTTGAGGTTTAAAACGATTTTAAATTATAGTGCTATAGAAAAAGACGAACTCTGGGGTAGTCTAAGTTCTTCAATGAACTTTAATGATATAGTAAAAAATCTTAACCGTTTAATTACTAAGAATACGGAAAAAAAAGCTGTAAAAAATAAAAAAAAAAAGCATGATTGGATAACAGATGAAATAAAAATTATGGGATCTGTACAAGAGAGTTATGTTTAATAAAAATGTTTCAAATTGTAACTCTAACATTAAATTAATAGAGTATAAAAATCAAATATTTAATAATGATACAGACATCGCGGAATGTATGAATGCGTTTTTCATTAATGTTACTGATGAACTCAATTGCCCGTCCGATCCTATTGATTACGAATACTTAAACAATTTCACGCTTTGATACTTTAAACAATTTACTTTCGTTTCTGAATTTTACTTAGCACCAACAAATGCAACAGAAATCAAAATAGTTATCGACAGTTTGAAACCCTCAGCAGCGACTGGCTATGACAATATATCAGCAAAATTCATTAAAAAATTTTCTGACAAATTAATACCAGTCCTAGTCAAGTTTATAAATATTTCTTTCACTTTTCAAACGTTCACCTTCCCGGAATCATTAAAAACCGCAGTTGTAACGCCAATTTTTAAAAACAATAATGTAACTAATCCAAGCAATTATAGACCAATATCGGTCCTTAGTGCGGTCTCAAAAATTTTTGAAATTATTGTAAAACATCGCCTAAATACTTTTATGATAAATAATGATTTTTTAAAGAAATACTCAAACACAACTGCTGCTTGCCTAAGTCTAACAGATTTTATTTCTAAGAACTCTGACGAAGGTAATTATGTCGCCTGTGTTTTTCTTGATTTTCAAAAGGCCTTTGACTGCGTAGATAACGAGATCCTCTTATTTAAACTTAGAAAAATGAATTTCAACCCAAACCAAATAGCTTTTTTCAAATCCTATTTATTCAACAGACAACAAAAAGTGCAAATAAACAATAGCTTAAGTCAACCAAAACCTACTAAAAAAGGAGTTCCACAGGGATCAATTCTCGGCCCAGATCTATTTAAAATCTATATTAATGACTTATGTTATTTGAACTTAAAGGGTCATATACAGCTTTATGCAGACGACGCGGTTTTAAAATATTGCTCAAAAGATGAGGATGAATTGAGAAATAATATTAAACATGATTTTAAATTAGTTGAAGAATGGTTAAGGAAACATCGTCTGTTACTAAATATAAAAAAAAGTAAAATAATGTTATTTGAAAACAAACAATTTTCAAATATTAACTTTAGTTTCAACAATGAAATTATTGAAACCGTTCAACATTTTAATTATTTAGGTTTAATAATAGATAACAAATTAAAATGGTGCAACCATATAGACAACATAATAAAGAAGATTATACCCTTTGTTTTTATTTTGAGGCGAATGCGTAAATATTTCAACTACGATACGTTATATATTATTTATTCCTCCTACATACTATCAAATATTACTTACTTAAACCCAATCTGGAACAATGCTCAACAATCTTCGTTAAATAAATTAGTCATAATTCATAAAAAAGTAATTAAAATTATACATAATTATCCAGTTAGGTACCCAACTAATTTACTATACAATGATAAGTATTTTAGCTTTTCGTCAATCTGCAAATACGAGTTATATATAACAGCGTTCAAAATTGTGAACAATCACATTAAGCATAATTTCATATTACATAGAAGTGTTGATGTTCATTCACATAACACAAGAAATAAATCGAATTTTTATCTTAGTCTCTTCAGAACGAATCATCAAAAAAATAATTGTTTGTATAACTGTTTGAAATTGTATAATGAATTGCCAAACGAGTTGAAAAATGTAGATAGTGTAGGAAAATTTAAAAGAGAAGTAAAGAAATTCATCTTTACTAATAGTTAAAATTTTGATTTTTTGTTTTTTTTTTTATAATATACTTTTGAAATAATAATATTATTATGCTTTTTATTAAACGTAAGTTAATTGCTAACACTATGTTAATCTTTACGATATTTTTAATTAATTATAATTGTTTTTAATAATAAATATATAAACATAAATGCTAATAAATAAATTTAAAATAGACACTTATTTTTAAAAATAAATCATAAAGCCACACAGCTACGGCTACGGCTTGTAAACTTAATTATAATTCATAATTATGTTATAAGTATGTATTTAAAATATTTGAATTAATAAATGTTATAAGATAAATATTTAGGCATCATATTATTTTTGATTTTAAACACTAACACTAACGCATTATTCTTATTCTACAGTTTCTGTAATCTATTTACTTGCTCATTGCTAACAAATGCTATGATACTCGAGTAAAGTTCTAAATGAGGCCATTATAAACCATTATTGCACTCTTTCTAGGCATCTTATCCCTAATCTTTCTTAAAAATTACGTTTTTTTTGAAATTTTCCTACACTTATAATCAACATGTAAATCAAATTTAAGCCTTTTATCTATATATAATCCTAAATATTTAATTTCATAAACCTTATCTAAAGTGACACTATCAATTACTATTTGATCATCTGAGTTACCATTTATAATCATATATTTTGTTTTTTCGACATTAAGTTTTAACCTAATCATAATTAACCAATCATTTACATTTTTTAAATCACTAAGGTAAATGCACATATTACCGCGTTAGTACCTATTACCGTGGTATTGCCTGTTTAAACTTATATTTAATGTAATTGAAAACGTTTTTTCGAAAAAATTTTTATTTTGTTAGTAGGCATGATTTGTTAAGTTTAAAAATATTAATAAGAACAAAAATAAAGTGCGCCAAAACTTGAATAGAAATGTCATTTAAGTAGTGCAAATCGACGAAAACACAACAAGTTCATTTTTTCTTAGGAATTTGGTAAGTACAAATGCTTTATTTCTTAAGCTTTTTTTTACCTTTAAGAGAATATTTTCTAATTAAAATCAATTAAATTTAAGTTTTTATATTTATTGTTAATATTTTTTGATATGTTATTCATTGTTTACAATAAAATTATTTAAATAAAGAGTAAAAATAAAATACGCGGTAATAGGTGCAACAAAATTTCAATATGAATCTATTACCGCGGTATACCACGGATTCTTATTTTTTTGTGCCCTTATTACCGCGGTATACCAATGTACGTGTTGGAGTTTAAGAATTTTTTATTACATATTTTTAGATTGAAAAGAGCAAAAAATGGTAAAAACAACTAAAAACAAATTAGTAATTAAAAAAAAAAATGTTAATAAAATTGAAAAAAAAAAATTATACACTTTAAATGACTTAGAAAGAGCATTAAATATGATAAAAGAAGGAGATTCAATTTATAAAGTGAGCAGACTGTGTAAGATTCCAGAATCTACACTAAGAGATAAAATAAGTGGACGTTATAAAACAGGTAATACTAGCGGACCAAAAACTCTTTTATCAAAAAATGAGGAAGATCTCTTGGAAAAATGGATACTTGAAATGGCCACATTTGGGCATCCCATTTCAATAGGACAACTTTTGGATTGTGTTGCTCTTTTGATAAAAAATTTAAATAAAAATATTAATAAAGCGAAACCAGGAAGAAAATGGTTCGAAGGTTTTTTACGCAGACACCCTATTATTTCCAAACGTGTACCACAAAATTTGACTACTAGTCGGGCAAAAATTACGGAAGAACAGATACGTACATGGTTTAAAACAGTTTTTGATTTTTTAACTAAGGAGAACTACCTAGCAATACTTAATGAACCATCCCGTATATTTAATTGTGACGAGTCTGCTTTTTACCTTTTCCCCAAAACGAATCACGTTTTAACAAGAAAAGGTAGTAAACTCGTTTATAACAGGGCAGCAAATGATGAGAAGGAATGTTTAACGGTGCTTGTTAATGGAAGTGCAAATGGTACCTTGGCGCCACCCATGGTAGTGTACCCCTACAAAAGACTTCCGGCTAGTATTATGGAGCAAAAAGTTAAAGGATGGGGCATCGGTAGGTCAGAAAGTGGGTGGATGACAGCTGAAACATTTTATGAATATTTAACTAATGTTTTTCATCCATGGCTGTTAAAAGAACGCATTCAACTTCCAATAATTCTTTACGTTGACGGGCACGTGTCTCACCTCTCATTAAATGCAACTCAATTTTGCAAAGATAATAGCATAATTCTTATAGCACTGTTGCCTAATAGTACACATATACTACAACCCATGGATGTAGCCGTATTTGGCCCTATGAAGAAGAGATGGCTTAAAGATGTGCAAAATTGGAGGACAAAAAATGGATACAATAAATTAAAGAGAGAAGATTTCGCAATACTATTAAAAAAATCTATGGAAGCTGCTGTTAGACCGGAAATAATTATAAATGGATTCAAGACAACTGGGCTGTATCCATTTAATGTAAATGCGGTCAAATTTCAAAATCTCTTACCGCAATCGTTGCCAAGCAATAACGAAAATCATAATTTACGAGTAAGTACAAATCCTACAGAACAAAAACAATCTTTTTCTTATGACGAATTTCGTACATTCCTTCGAATATTTGAGGATAAAATTCCTAAAGAAAGTCTGGAGTCCTTCCATAGTACTGCAGATGTATGGAACGGAAATGTGGAAGATACAAATTTGTTTTATTTGTGGAAAGATATTCATTCAGAACTATCCATACGAAATAATAGCTTTAATTTAAATCAAATTTCACTTCAACCCGATTTGGAAATATCTAATGTAAATTTCAATGAAGACTGGTTTCTTCAAGGTATATAAAAATACGTCTGCATATTTTTAATTTTATTACAAAATTTACATTTCCTTACTTTATATTCTAGGTGATGTATTGGAAATGAATGTCATGTCCGATGGCACTTTAGAACCAATTGTAACAGAAAAAAATCAACAACCACAAGTTCAATGCACATCATTACAAACACAAGCTCAATACACGTCGTCACAATCACAAGTTCAATGCGCAGCATCACAAACACAAGTTCAATGCACATCTTCACCGAAGAATAAAATTCAAAATTTCCTTGATTCCGATACCTCTGTAGAATCAACTAAATATCCAACGCCCTTTAAAAAGGCTTTGTTTTGGCCTGAAGCTAAAACTGAAACTGATCAAGTCAAACGAAAAGTTAAGTTTACTCCATCTGTGGCTGTTTCAGACGAGTTTATGGAGTATCAAAAAAGAAGAAAAACTGAGAAAGAAAAAAAAGAGTTGGAGTTGAAAAACAAAAAAGCAGAAAAGGAAAAAACAAAAATAAATACATCTAAATCAATTAATAAAATGAAGAAAAAAAGTGATAATAATTTTCTTGCACCTGAGGAAGACTTTAATAAAAATTTAAAAACGAATGATTATCAAAATAAAGTCGATATGCCTACTACAAATCTTAATGATAACAAAGCAATTGTTAACGATTATGTTATTGTCAAATACGAAGGAGAATTTTTTCCTGGAATAGTTTTAAATATAAAAGAAAATGAATATGAAATCAAAACAATGGCAATGAGTGGAATCAATTGGAGGTGGCCACAACGTGATGATATTTGCTGGTACTTGGAAAAAGACGTTCAAAAAATTGATCCACCAACTATTCTTAACACACGAGGGTTGTACAACGTTCCAGATATAGAGAAATTCCGAAAATTTCCAAACAATATTTTATAAAATGTGTGATATTTAAAATTAAAGTCTAGTTCTAACGATTTGGATTTTTTGTTTTGTTATAATATTTTGTTTTCATTATATGTATGAAGAAGTTACATATTTTTTTTTAGTTTAGTTTACATTTCTAACAAGAATTCTTTTATTTTGTTATATTATTTTGGTTTTTGTTATTAAATATAAAGAAGTTATTTTTTTTTTATTTTAAAAAGTTGAAATAATTAAAATATTGAATAAATTACATACTTAATTAAAACTAAAAATAAATGTTTTATTTATAATTCCAGTTTAACATAAGTATAGTCATTTACCGCGGTAATAGGTGTTAACAAAAACGGTAATAGGCGCACCTATTTTTTTATGACACGGTAATAGGTGCTTTTTACTACGTGATTAATATTATTAATTTAAAGATAAATAAAAGATTTATTGAAAAATTAAAAAAAGAATGTTATTTTTAAAATTACAGAAAAGACACACAACCCTTTTTTTCCTTTAAAATTTTTTATTTATATCAATATAGTTACTCTAAAAGTCTAAATGTCTCTTAAACTCGCGGTAATAGGTGCACTTACCTTATTCATTTTAACTATGCAATCTGCAACCGAATCTCCATAAGTGTATAAAAGCGAGTCATCCGCAAATAATATCAGCTTAGCAAAGTTTACTGCAGTCACCATGTTATTTATGTAGATCAGAAACAGAAGTACCCCGAGCACAGAGCCCTGAGGGACCCCAAATAACACATCGATTGCATTGGATAGAACATCATTAACTTTAGTCCTTTGTCTACGATTCGCCAAATATGACTTAAACCAGCATAGCTCTGTATTTTTTATTCCTACCGCATCCAATTTTGCTACTAGGATGTTTTTATCAATCGTTTCAAAAGCCCTCCTAAGATCGAGAAACACAGCCACTACAACCTTTTTCTCATCAATAATTTGCTTCCAATTCGCGATGACCAAATTAAGCACCGACTCACAACTATTGTTTTCTCTGAACCCAGATTGATTTTCCGTGATTATATTATTCAGGTTTAAATATTCCACAAGCTGAGCATATACAATCTTCTCCATAATTTTCGACTCAATATTCATCATGTTGATTGGTCTGAATTCACTACATAATTTAGTATTATTAACCTTTTCCACCGGTGTAACCACAGTCTCCTTCCAGTTTTCAGGAAATACTCCAGCAGATAATGATTCATTAATAATATCAATTAAATACGTGATATAAGATCATACGAATCAAGAATCATTTTCACTTTTACCTATTGAAATCCTTTTTGTTGTTCATTGATTTTAATGTGGTTTTTAAATTAGTTGAATTAATTGCTTTAAATTTAAACGTACTTGTACTGTTGTTTCAAATTATATTATGGTATGCTACATATGGGATACTGTTATTAATGTCTATTACGCTATTTACAAAGTATTTATTAAAATTATTTGCAATTTCAATATTATTTCGACAAATTATGCCATTAAAACTTATATTATTGATATTGCTTTTACCTTCATTTAAAACCACCGTTTTTATTGTTTTCCACATTTTTGACTGTTTGGTGTTTAAAATTTTATTACATATATACGAGTTCTTAGCTTTATCAAGCTCTTTCTTATATTTGTTTCTCTCTAATTTATATCTATCCCAATGGGTTTCATTGCCTGTTGAAATTGCTTGATAGTACCAATTAATTTTCTCGTTTTTCATTTGACGAAGTAAACGATTAAATCAAGGATTTCTATTGTTATTTAGTGTTATATACCTAGATCAATGTTGTGCAATGCTTGCCAATTCGTTACTAAAAATGTTAGCTTTTTCATTAATGCTAACCGAGAAAAATGTAGTCATAATTTGACTGCCGAATATCAAATTGCGAAATAAACTTTTTTCATATCTGAGAATTTTTATTGATTTTGGCAATATACTGGTAATATTATTGTTTTCTTTAATGTTTATTTCAATCGCCTCATGATCACTAATTTTGTTATTTTTATCGATTTTAGCTGTTATTAATTTCTTGTGGTTAGTTACAACATAATCAATATGAGTTCTACTCGTATTCGTTATTCTAGTAGGTTCATTCACAATTTGTATAAGATTAGAGTCATTGAGAATCTGCCTAACATCAGTACATAAAGAAAAACTTCCCAACCAATCAATATTAAAATCTCCAACTAATAAAACCAATTCATTCAGTTCATGTAAATACTCGACCATATCATTTAAGTGATTAATAAAAGTTCCTTGTGGATAAGCACTGTTAGGTGATTTGTACAATGTTATCAATATCAAGCTGAAAAAATTTAGTTTTATTCTTACTACTATGTACCACAGATTCCTACCATCAATAAAGGACTTCAATACTTCAGAATACCAGTGATCCTTTATATAAATTAAAATACCACCAGTGTGTCTTGAATCACTATTTACTCTTACCATGTTATAATTATTGATCTTTACCAAGTTGTCAGTATCATTGTCATGTAAATGCGTTTCAGCCAAAAATATAAAATCATGTTCTCCACTATTACCAATTAATTCAATTTCATTGAAGTTATTAATCAACCCTTGTATATTTGTATAAAAACCTTTAAAAATTTCCTTATTTTGTTATTGATTTATACGTTTGGTACACTTCTGATTTACTTGCGTTGCTGAATTATCATTTAATTGCTAAAATATTTTTCTTCTTTCAATATTTATCTTTCTCTTAAATACTTCACAACTTTCAGTATCAAAGTACATTTGTTACATTTATGGTTCTCATCATAATCCTTCGCGCACTTAAAACAAGATTTTGTAGGAGCAGTGCAATCCTTACTTAGGTGTTGATATCCTAAACACTTATAGCATATTTTTATAAATATACCATCATAGACTCTGCAATAGTCCCATCCTAGCCTAACACTTCCTTCCTTGATAATCTGATTATAGGAATCAACATCGGTCTCTATCACCGCTACATATGGATTAAATTTATGTTTACCTTTGAAGAATACTTTGAGTTCCATATCACTATTGTTTAGATAATCGTTTTGGACTTTTAAATTATTTATTACGTCACCTTCCTTTATACCTATTATACGATCTCGAGGTTTTCTAGATTTTACTACATTAATTTTATAGTCATCGCCTAATGCATTTTCAGCTGCTGCTTTAAATTTTCCGCCAGATAAGTCATCCTCACAAACAACAACTAAGGAGCCTTTTTTTGTACCTTTCATTCCCCTTAGTTTGAATCCCCCTGAAATCGGATCAATATTAGCTTTAACCACTTGTTTAGTTCTATCTGCATTTTGATCTTTTTTTGGTTCAACAATAATAGCTTGAGATTTCTTAATAATCTCTGAAAACAATTTCATTGACTGACCTTTCACTTTAATATTCCCAATTTCATCTAACCCTTTATTCTCATCAACACTTAGTTTATTTACACCATCTAAAATATTTTTAAGCTCAGTTTCTTGCTTTGCTATTTTTTCCTTATTCTCATTCACCGTTAATAGTATTGCTTCAATTTTACTTATAATAGTTCTTTTGTAATCTTTACATTGATCACACACAAATATAATATTTTCTTTTGCTTTAACTATATCCACATCGTACTGAGATAAGTTCACACATTTAGGATGATATACAAAACCACATAAACCGCTACAGGTAATGAATGACTCATTTCGAAAACCTTTATCGCACTTTTTACAGCTCATCGACATTTTACCTTAAATGCTTTCAATTTTTATTTCTTATTGGTAGCGTATGTGCTACCACTATTCTTTCAAAAAAGTGCTATTTTGATATCCTAGAATGAGCTAACACTGTTGAAAATTTTAAGAAGTACGTATGTGCTATGTACTATGTGATTGTGATGACAGTTCTTATTTTGTTTACAAACTTGCAGTATGTATATTAACTTTTACAAAAGTTTTTAATTAAAGTTTATTAAATATTAATTATTTATTATTATATTTAATTTTATAATAGATTTAGTTCAGTTCTTCTTTAAAATCGGTCCCGTCAAGTCGTGTAACTTCTTACGGAAATTATACTATTTAAAAAAAGGCTTACAACACATGTTTTAATTTTTGAATAATTTTAAAAGTTAAAATATAAATATAAAATTAATACTATTTTACTTAATTTTTATAATTAAACAAATAGAAGAAAAAACAAATTTTAAAAAAAAAAAAAAATTAAAATTAATTAAAAATTAATTTACTTAGAATAATAAATATAAAAAAAAAGCTTTTATTATTAAAACACATGGTGCTTTTAAATATTTGTCAAAAACAAGCTTTTAACGTAAGATTATAAACTGAATGTAAGAGGTACAAAGTGTGGTGAATAGTAAAACAAAAATAGCAAAGACACAAACAATTCAAAAAGAACAGAAATAGAAATAATTATTTTTAATTATACCAATTAGCTATACATAATAAATTAGGAAAAATAATTGAAATAAATATTTTTTTGATTTGTTGGTATAATATAAATTATACCATACAAGTTAATTTTTATCAAAGTGAAATCAAAAATTCTTCTTATTATATTTTTCGAATAAAATAATCAAGATATAAAGTCAGAACAGAGAGAAGTAAAAATGGGTCCGCCCCTGGGGGGCTCAAATTTTTATTCACCTCTTACAATGGATAATCAAGAGGAATTTAAAATAGTAGGAAAAAGAAAAAGAAAAGATCAAATGACAATTGATCCAAGTAATATATTTCCAGAGCTTCCAACATATACAAAAAAAATACCTGATGAAACAAAATATATTATTTTAAAAACCATTAAAAATGAGAGAAAACTCAGAGACTATAATCTGATTCTAATAAATAAATATATTGAAAAAGTAACTAAAAAATTCAATGCTAATTATAACAATGAAGGCGATCTTATAATAGAGATGCCAAATAAAACAACAGCTGACGAACTGATAGGAGAAAACATGTTAGGTGATATAAAAGTAAGTGGTTCATATATGAATACTTTAAATCAATCACAAGGAATGGTTTTCGCTAGAGAACTAAACAATCTCACTGATGAGGAAATATTAACAGCTTTACAAGAAAAAAACCCAAATATAGCCAAAATATACAGATTTAAGCAAAGGGTCTCAGAAGAAAATAAGAACCCTGGGTACACAGGAGCCATGTGTATTACTTTTGACCAAAGGGAAGTACCTGAGTATATTAAAATATGCTTTCTAAAAATTAAAGTAAGAAAATACTACCCAAACCCAAAACGCTGTACAAATTGTCAAAGGCTAAACCATACCAGAAAATTTTGTAAATACATATTACGAAACTGTGTAAATTGCGGTGAGCCAAAAGGGGAAGATGACATGTCGGAACACACCAAAGAATGTACTTTAAAGTCATGCATAAATTGTAAAGCACTTAGATTAGACGCAGAACATCCCGCAAATGGGAAAGAATGTGAAGCTTATAGACAAGAAAAAGAAATTATAAAAATAAAAATTGATAGAAGGGTATCAAGAAGAGATGATATTCGAATATTTAGAAATCTACCAGTACAAACAAAATCTTATGCTGAAACAATAAGAACACAATCTTATACTAAGAAAATTACAAATAATAATCTAAACATAAATTCAAACATAAATAAAGAAAAAACTCAAGATAAATCCGTACAAGAAGAAATTGAAAACCACACAAGTATTAACATTATAAAGGAAAATGAGCAAAATAAAACAGAGCAAAAACAAAAAAAGGAATTAATTTTTGACCCGGAATTATACAAACCAAAACCAAATACAGGAAAGAAAGAAATAAAACCAAAGAAAAATAGTAAACCGAACTCTAAAAGGGCAAACAAAATAGAAAAAACAGACTTGATCACAGATACAGAGAATAAACATATAACTGAAAACAAAACAAGTACCATACAACAAGCACTAGAAGAACACATGAAAGTAATTAAAAATAAAATGTTAACACAAACAACACAGAATGAAGAAGATAATTAACTAACAAATAAAAATAATTAAAACCTTAAAATAAATCTAAACACAAAGAATCAAAAATCTAAAAAATTTAAAATGCAATAATACATTTTTACCTACACAAATGAATCTAATGAAAGAAGCATTAATTATTCAGTGGAACATACAAGGTTTCACTGCTAATTTAGGTTATCTGGATATAGTAATAGCTGAACATAAACCCATAGTATGTGCACTGCAGGAGACTAACATGAAAGAGAATAACTTAAGAGAAACTTACCGTAATTACAATTGCTAACTACCAACACACTATCCAAGAAAAGGAGGAGTAGGATTTTTAATAAGAAAAGATTATAAATTCACACAACAACAACTACAAACAAACTTACAAGCTGAAGCAATAAAAATTAAATTCCCTTTATCAAAAAACGAAACAACTATAGTTAACCTTTATATAGGACATGACATTAATCTCTCAAGAAATCAATTAACAGCAATAAAAAATCAACTAACTCCACCCTACATCATACTAGGTGATTTCAATGCTCGTAGTCATGCCTGGGGTGATCATATGACATCTGAAAGAGGAACTGTAGTAGAAGAATTTACTGACGACTACCCAGAGCTGACAATAATGAATAATAATAGTCCAACTTTAATATCTACTAGAGGTACTTTCACGTGCCCAGATCTAACAATTGCACATCAACAAATTGTTAATAAATTAAGCTGGGAAACAACATATAACCCTAAGGGATATGATCACATTCCGATTTTAATAACACAAAAAGTAAAAGAGATAGCTGAAGAAAATTTAAACAGAAATCGACGTCCCAAATTCAAAGATGAACGTGCTAACTGGCCACTTTATAGAGATCAAATGGATAAAGCATTAAAAGAATATCCAAAAGACAAAAATAATAATAAAGAGGCGGCAAACCTAGTTAAATTAATAAGAATAGCAGCCAACAAGGCCATTCCTATAGCAAAAGTGAAAACATGCAAAAACAATCCAATATGGTTGAATAATGAAATCAAAAATATTGCCAAACGAAAAGACAAAATCTGGAGAAAATATAAAAGAAGACAAACGACTGAAGTTCTCTTAGAGCTCAAAAGAACAAACGCTGAACTGAAAAAAGAAATAAAAAAAAGCAGAAATGAGGCTTGGACTGCGTTTGCTGATTCAATAAACGGTGAAAACCTAACAGAGACATGGAATAAAGCAAGAAGGATAGTTAACAACAAGAAAAAACCTAGCAGAATGATAACATTAGAAGTAGATTCATTAGTAATAAACAATCCAAAAGAAATAGCCCAACAACTTGCCATAGAATACTCAAAAAAAGCAAGCGAAACCAATGATAATAGCATAGAATACGAAAATAGTAGAGTAATAGTAGGAAATGTCGAGGAAAATATGATACTAGACTCACCGATTACAAACATAGAACTAACAAATGCGCTTCAAGGAACAAAAGGAAAATCTTCAGGGCTTGATGGCATAACATATACTTTGTTAAAGAATGCTAGTCCATTTTTCAAAAAAAGATTACTGTTATTGTATAATGCAGTTTATGTCACGGGGCAGATACCACAAACGTGGAAAACGGCTGAAGTAGTTCCGATAATTAAACCAAATAAGAATCCAATGAAAGCTGAAAATTATCGATTTATATCGTTACTTCCAGTCCTTAAGGTATTAGAGAGAATAGTAGCAAAAAGAATGAACTGGTGGATAGAACAAAAGCTTAACAATGAAATACATGGATTCAGAAAAATGCTCGGAACAACGTCAATCCTGCACGAAATTCAACATAGAGCAGCTTTAAAGATGGACAATAAAGATCATATGGATATATTACAGATTGACCTTGAAAAAGCTTACGATAAAGTCGCAAAAGAATCAGTAGTTAAACAGCTAAACTTATGGAATGCAGGAAAATTTATGACAAACTACATTGTAAATTACTTGGAAAATAGAAAGTTTACAATAAGAGCGAATAACAGATATTCGAACATTGAAAAAATGAAAGCTGGAATACCACAAGGATCTCCGTTATCTTGCCAATTATTTAATTTATATATTCAAAGTTTAAGCGAAGAAATTATTAAGCAACCACATATTCAACATCTGATATACGCTGATAACATAATATTAATGACAGATGGAGATCAAGATCAAAGATCAGATAGATTCTCAACCGTTGCTGAAAAAATAAATCTCTGGACAAGAAAGAACGGCGGAGCAATAGCACCAGAAAAATCAGAAATCATTCATATTTGCAGAAAGCACAAATGTTCAAACATAGAAATATGTAATACAATTTTGGAGTATAAAAACAACATGAAAATTTTAGGATTAACATTTAACAGAAAGTTCAAGTTTAACAACCATATAAACAACCTTGTAATGCAAGGAAGAAAAACCAATTCATTACTGAAATACATCTGCAAAAAAAATTACGGACCTCCTACAGCAACTGCATTACAAATAGCGAAGGCAATCCAATTTGGAAGAATAGATAACAACATCACTATATATGGACATTCAACAACAACCAATCTTCTAAAACTACAAGTAGTGTTAAATCAGTCTGCGCGTATAGCACTGGGAGTTTTAATAGTCACTAAGTTGGAGGCCCTACGATTCGAGGCTAATTATCCAACAATAGAAGAAAGGAGAAATATACTCTCAGAAAGATTAATGACAAAAGCATATAATTTTCCTCAACACCCGCTTCATTTATTAGTATTCAACACATACCATGAGAATATCCAAAGCACACCTACATCATTAATAACAAAAATAATAACCATAACCGAAAAGACAGGTATTATACTAAACAACAAAAAAAAAGAAATAATCATAACCAAGCCATACTGGTATAGTATGGATGCATACATAATTGACTCAATAGCTAAACAAAATAAAATCAATACACCTAACGAAAGATACCTTCAGGAATATATAACAATAAAAAACAAATACAAGGCCGAAATAAATTTATACACAGATGCCTCAAAAAATAGTAATGGAGTGGGATATGCAGTAGTAAATGAATCAACAGTACTTAAAACAGGATACATGAACCCAGAATGTTCTGTGTATACGGGAGAGTTATGCGCAGTAAGCGAAGCAGTAGACTTAGCTGTGCATACACAAAAGAAAACTAATATCTTCACAGACAGTTTATCAGTAATAAAAGCAATTAAAAATACTGAATCGAATGAAATACCAATATTAAATATCAAGAAAAAAGTTCAACAATCAGGAACAAACATCAAAATAATTTGGATTCCAGGGCATGTTGGTATCGTTGGAAATGAAAGGGCAGACAAAGAAGCTAAAGAAGCAATCAGAAGGCCGACAATAACAACAATACCAGAAACGTACAGCCATGCAAAGCAATTTATAAGAATCTATAATGAAAATGTGAAGCAAGAAAAATGGAACAACACTGACATACTATTAAAAACTATAGTACCACAGATAAAGAATCACAGACAGATAAGATCCATAAACCGAAAAACAGATATTAAAATAAATCGAATCAGATTAGAAGCCACGCTAGCCACATATTTATATGTATTTGAAAAAACAAGTGCACCTACTTGTAGTTTCTGTCAGAATCAGCTCACAATAAAACATATACTAACTGAATGTCCATACCCTTCAAATAAAATGCCAATAGAAACATTGCTACAAAGAAGAAGACATAGGTCAAATAACTAAACTATTCTCAGCCCATGGTATATGGGATAAAATTTAAAACAAAACAATAATACTGTAAAATGTAAATATATAAAAAGAAAAATTTGTAAAAAGTTAAAAATATGTTAAGTTTGATAGGCCCACATCCGAAAGGTAAACGGCCTTTACACTTTGACTACAACATTGCATGTTGTAGTCAAGTTGGTTAAATAAATAAATAAATAAATAGATTTAGTTTTAGTTTATTAAATATTAATTATTTAGTTCAGTGCTAAAAGTTTTTAAATACTGATAATTTATTTATTTAGCTTAGTTTTCATTCGTTAAATTCATTCGTGATAAAAACCGTACAAGTGGATTTCGCGACAATCCGCTAAATTCACCGCCACAATTTAATTATCGATATTTTAATTTTAATTATTAAACTATTTTAATACTGTCTATATGAATTTTAATTTAATATTGTCTATGCAAATAAAAAATCATAAAATTCAATTTCATTTAAGCACTGTCTTTATTATTATATTACAATTCACTACTTTATATCCAAATTTTAGGAGACCCGGCAAAAAACACGTCTATCTTATTCAAAATATTCTAACGAACTTGCCAATCTTGCCAATCAACTTGACCTATAGTATTGAAATAATCACAAAATTTATTTCGTATATCTTCCGCATATTGATATGCATTACTGGATTTAACAGTTTGTAATTGTGTTAAATTCATATATACCTGTATGTATGTTTTCTTGTATTGATTTGGACAGATAATTCTTTTTATTTACTTTTATTAATATAGCGATAATAACGACAGTTTTGTGAGTGTTAGAATAACAAAAAATAAAAAAATATATAATATTATAAATATATACAGAGTAGCGACCGAATTGAATGATCGTGTTAATGTATTCATGGAATTATTAGAAAAAAGTATTGAAGTAACAGCTCAGAAGAACACTACTTCTTATATAACTGGCAAATTTTAATATCAATAATTAGAATCAAATTCAATTGTCAATAAATATAAAGATTTCATGTCAATGAATAATTACTTGAACTGCAATGGAAGCACTGCAACAAGAAATATTTCAAATACATGCTTGGACCATTTTTTTACAAATAATATAAATGAGAAAATAAATCTCTCTCACGTAAATATTGACATACTGGACCACAATGTAATATTAATTGAAACGTCAAAATTAGAACAACATAAACAAAAAATAAACAAAAACAAATCATTTTCACAAGATAAATATTTAAAATTTGTTAACTTAAGTAGGGTGCACACTATCATTTCATTTATCATTTCAGTCCAAAACTGTCAATTCAACTGATAGTGTGTGGGGTTAAATGATGGACTGTCATTTCAACTGATGGAATATCAAAATTTTTTGATATGGACTGACAGTTTTTTAAAAAATGACAGTTTTAAATGATAGTGTGTATGTAAAATTTCATCATTTATCATTTTTTATACTTAGGTATAGAAAAAGTACTGAAGTAATATGTTGATTATATTACCTACCTGTTTTAAAAAATTCGATGGAATCTTCATCTTTGAACATCTTTGAATTTTCATTAGAAGCCTGTGAAACTTATAAAGAACAACAAGTTGTGTAAAGATATTTTTTCATAAAATTTGTTTTTAAAAAAAAAAAGTTTTTAAAAGAAAATAAAAATTTATTTGGACAAATATACATAAGTATAAATATAAAATTAAAATTATCTAACTAACATTATATTTTAAGGTAAGTTTTTATTGAAAATAAAGTAGGAGTGCATATAATATCAAAACTTTAATTTTAGATACAAATTGAAATAAAAATTTAATATTTAATTAAACATTGAAAATGGCGGGTGAAAAGGAAATCCTATAGAAAAAGTATACAGCTCTATGGGATATAACATCTCCCGATTATATGATTAAGAGCAAAAAAGAAAGTGGGAAAGTGTGTTGAGTTGATTTTGCCGAATTACTAAACATTTTGAAAAAACAAAAACCCACAACCACAAAAGACGATGTTAAAAGAAAGATAAATACAATAAGAAGTACCTACAGAAAAGAATTAAAAAAAATTAAGAAATCTGAGTCGTCAGGAGCAGGGACTGATGGTATTTATACCCCTTCGTTTTGGTGGTTTGATTCTATGGATTTTTTAAGTACGCAGGAGAAACCTACCGAGAGTATTTCAACGATAGATTTGACCGAAGATGATGAGGTAAGTGCATAAGTAAAATATAAATTAAACAAAAGATTTAAAAAAATTTTTAATTTTTATTAACGATTACATTTATATTAAAAATTATTTTAAACAATTTTCTTGCCAATCAACTTGACCTATAGTATTGAAATAATCACAAAATTTATTTCGTATGTCTTTCGCATATTGATATGCATTACTGGATTTAACAGTTTGTAATTGTGTTAAATTCATATCAATACCTGTATGTATGTTTTCTTGTATTGATTTGGACAGATAATTCTTTTTATTTACTTTTATTAAAAAAAGTTGTGTAAATAACAACATGTTAAAGTTATTTTTGCCGATTTTCGAGGTTCCAATCTTATTGGTTGCTGGAAAACTCCAAAACGAGATGACAATATTCCAAACGCATTTTCAACTACACGTCTAGCTCTACTGAGTCTGTAATTAAAAATTAGCTTCTCCTTTGTTAAGTTGTTCTCACTATAAGGTTTTAACAAATTTTCAGATAAGCTTAATACGTCGTCTCCAACGAAAACAAACGGAAATTCACTGTTCGTTCCTGGCAAAGAACTATATTTAGGTATATTTAAATTTTTGTTGATCGGTTTTTGCCAAAACGTTGTATAAAATATGACTCCACCATCAGAAACTCTTCCATTGGCACCGACATCAACCATCATAAATTCCTAGTTAGAATTTACTACTGCCATTAACACTATACTGAAGAATTTTTTATAGTTATAAAACAAAGATCCTGACTGAACAGGTTTTCTTATGGCCACATGCTTTCCATCAACAGCCCCGATGCAATTATAAAAATTCCATTTTTTTCCGAAATTCATAGCTACCTTTTTCCATTCTGCTTCTGTCTCTGCCATCTAAAATAAAAAATGTATTATTTATTATTTTGTAATTCAATTAATTTCAATTTTTCTTTCAGCTGTCTGAAGAAACTACTCCATATTTATTAAAAAAAAAAAAGGAAACGAAGCAAGGACAACTATTGTCAATGGCTTGTGGATATTTAAGTAAGAGCGAGGATGAAGATGGTTTTCATATGGCAAAAACATGGGCCAATAAATTAAAAAAAATGTTACCTCTACAGAGATTGCGGGTAGAGAAACAAATAAATGACATTTTTTATAATGCTGAATTTGAAAATTTAACTTCAACATCTCCGACACTATCAGCAATAACTACATCAGTTCCTTCAACATCTACGTCAGCTTTTTCAAGAGATTTTTCACCACCACCAAAAAGTAAAACTACATCAGTTCCTTCAACATCTACGTCAGCTTTTTCAAGAAATTTTGCAACACCAGCAAAAATTAAAACTACTTTAATTCCCTCCTTAAATTTGTCAAGAATTTCAGCTTTTGCACCAACAACAAAAAGAATAAAAGTTCCCACACCACCAATACAATCACCCATAGAAATATTTTCACCAGTACAATCACCAACAGAAACATTTGATCTGATATTAGAATCATCCGACAATGATTACAATGAACCATATACATCTACAAATATAAACTTGGATTTAAATTTGCAAGAATTTTTTAAAAGATATTCGTAAAACAAAATTTTTTTTGTAAATTTTTTGTTGCTTTCATGTTACTTCAAAAGTAAAAATGTTACATAAATAAAAGTTTAACTTTATTTATAGTATTAAGAATTTTAAGAAAAAGTTTTAAAATTCAAATTAATAAAAGTTATTTTACTTTAATATAGTCCTTTAACACATGGTTTATTGCATTACAGGTTTCCATAACGATTTCTCCAATAGTACTTTCACCCATTACACTGCTATATTTTAAATCGGCAAATGATCGACCTGTAGCAAGATATCGAAGCGTTACGGCCAATCTGTCATTTGGAGTTATAGCTTCTCTTAGTATTGTATCTTGTTTTTTAATATAGGGCGATACCATTTCTAATATACTGTTGTAATTTTCCTCACTCAGTCTGAAATAATTTTTGTAATCGGTGGGTTCAAAATTTTTTATTTCGTTCAATAAATTTATATGAGAATATTTAGAACGTTTCTTAATCCATTCTCTAACCCACTTTTTTCTTCTTCTTTCATTTTTAGTGCACAAGGCTAAAATAATGCAAATGCACCCCTTTTGTTTATTGTCCATTTTCAATTTTTATTTTTTATCTAAAACATAAAATGAAACTTTTGATATTATGTGCCTACTTTATTTTCAACTAAACTTACGATTCAAAATTTCTGTACGTAATGTATATTTTCAACACTATATAATTTTGTTTTAAAAACAATATAATTTTCTTATAATGTTAGAACCTAATTTTAAGATTTTATTTAAATTTGCAGAGTTCAATTTTTGTTTTGCTATTATATAATTATAATAATTATTTTCAATTATTTTTTTATTTGAAAAACGTAAAAAAAAAATTAAAAAACTGAGTATGTCCACAATAGATTAAGAAAGTATGTCCACAATAGATTAATATTAAATTTGTTTTAGATTAATATTAAATTTGTTTTTATTAATATTAAATTTGTTTTAATTTATTATAGAATAGATTAATATAGATTAATATTAAATTTGAATTTTTATGATCAAGAATGTTTTCACTGCTTCAACTTTCAAATGTAAATAAACAAAGAAAAACGTCAAAAAATAATTTAAAAAATGACAGTTTTTATTTATAGTGTGTGCGTTCTCATAAGTTGAAATGACAGTCGTGCAAATGATGGAAAAAATGAAATGATAGTCTGCACCCTACTTTAAATAAATTACAAAACATATTAAAAATTAATCCTATTATTTTAGACACAACAAAAAATATGGAAGAAATGCTGGCAGACTTTATGGGAAAATTAGGACAAAAAATAAATGAATCAACAACGAAAATAAAGCAAAAATCGCAATAGAAAATCAAAACCTTGGATAGATGAAGAGCTCATAATGGTCATCAACGCAAAATACTTTTGGCACTCAAAATTAGTGAAAAATCCGAGCAACAAAAACATAGAAAAGGAATATAAATATTATAGAAATAGAGCCACAAACTTGCGAAGAATTAAAAAAAATCCTATTTTCCACACCACCAAAGAGGTAAAGGATATGGCACGTTTTTTTTTCGTGGTAACCCCTAATAGGCCTAATCCACTTAGTTCTTGCTGTATTATTGTTTTAAAATTCTTAGTCTTCGTTGGCTAGTATAATTTTTTTTTAATGTGGTTCTTTCGAAAATTTCTAAACAGTTTTTTCTAATTAAAATCAACAGAAAATATTCTACAAATTTTATTCTATGTTTATAACATGAATTAGCTTCATCAAACCATTTAGGTAAATCATTTATACAGCTATTTTTAATTTTTAATAATATTCCTTCTTCGTAAGAGCTTGTTTTCATAATTTTATCAAAATTATTTGTAAATTTTAGACAAATTTCAAAAAATTCATTTGTGGGTGCTTTAAGTGATCCAAAGTCAGTATCATTTTTAAAATTCTTGAAATATATCAAAAGTTCGCTTTCATTTGACATTTTTGCTATTTCATTATCGAGCAAATTTTTAGCATAATCACTGCAATTTTTAATTGTACTATGTTTTAAAATTTTTTCATTGCAAATCCTGCAAAATATCTTGTTGCAATTTCGGATAAAAATTTTGTTTCTGCTGAATCCGGCTGATTTTCAATAATTTCTATAGAATCTGTATTAGATATAGAATCAGTGTAAGTATTTTGAGTGCAATAAATACCCTTTAAATCATTTTCATTTGTCACAATATTTTCATTCGATTCTTCGTCATGTAAAATATTTTGCCAATCTACATTAAGCATATTTTCATTATCTTCTTCACAGTTAGCAAACTTAGAACAAAATACTATTTTTACACCAATTATTTTTGCTATTATTGATCCGAACTCATGTGCAGATGGATTTTTTTTTTTGAAACGTATTAAGCTGAATAAATTTTCAATTACGTCCTGATTCAGTTTGTTTGTGCAAATATAATACCAATCATGATATTCATCGAACAAATCATTTATAAGAGTAGCTTTAGTTGTTTATATTAATCTATCCAAGCAATTTATTCTTATTTTTTTATTTGGCACTTCAAATTTAAGATCCTGCTAATATTGTATCATACTTACCATTAAATTCCTTACATGATTATTTTTTTGCAAACCAGCCATATATGGATTCTTATTAAAAAGTGACTTGCTATTTAAACAGTCGAATAAATTATTTAATTTTTCAAAAACTTCCGCTGTTAATATAGCGCAGTCTTTATCTTCATAAAAATTAGATTCAGCATATGTTTTGATTCCAGCAGAAATACTTGCACTTAAAACTTGAACAGCTAACTTTACACTCATTTTTTGGAAATTGTTTGGATTTATATGATTCTCCGTTAATCTAGGACAAACACGTGTAGAAGATTTACTATCTTTTTCAAATAATTCTGTAACAATATTCCATTTAGCACACTTTTCTGATTTTCTTAAAGGGTATTTCATTAAATTTTTTCTAATAGATTTGAAAAGGTGAGGAGAGTCGTATAAGCAATAAATTTTTCGTGCAAACTTCTTATAATAAATACACAAGCATTTTTAGCTACTTCTGGCTGTCGCTTGTCTGAACCACATGCTTAATCAACAAAACCTTCAATTTTATATCTCTTACTATAAGTAAAATTTCTTTTTATTGTCATTTCATCAAATATTAATGTAACTTCTCTAGACTGATTATAAAGCTTAGAAAAATATTCTTTAATTTTTACAAATAATTAATTTGATAATATTGAAGAAGTTAAGCTTTTTATTGGAAAATTATTATAGATACAGCGAACGGAAGGTAAACGAAAATCAAGTTAAGGTTGATTTAAAAAATATTAGCTGAGATAATTGTTTTTCCTCCTTTGAATAATATATATCATTCTTATTTTGCATACGACAAAATATTTCTCGGTTAGTTAAATTTTCATTAATCTTAACTGCTTTTCGTTTATTTAAAATTTTGTTTTTGCCTTTTAATTTTTTATTTTCATTTTTTAAAATTTGATTTTCGTTTTTCAATTTGCCCGTTAATATTCTATAATACGCTAAATTTCTTTCTTTTTTATGACAATTCTTACAAGAAGGTACATTATATTGAATTGAGTTCGCTTCCCAATTTATTTCATCTAAATTTTCCATAATAATATCATCATCAATAATTAAATTATTTGGAACAGTATTTTTTTCTTCTAATGAGGTTTCTTCTGACAAAAAAAGTGAAGGACAAGCCTCCGAATATAATTTCCTCAGGCCAATATGAGATTCCTCAAAATGGCAGTTGAAAATATAAGGACTTTTTAAATTTTTTATGTAGTCAAATGATTGCCAACAGGCACTAGCCCACTTTTCATATTTTGCAGTATTCTTTGGTGGAAACGTAAAAAATTTTAAATTTTCTTTTCGAGAAGTATTTTTGCAACTTCGTATGCAACAATTTCTAAACAACAGCATCTTGATTTAATAAATAATTTATTAGGAAACACTTACCTGTATATTATTTGAAGATAGTAAAAACCTTCTAACTTGTAACACTAGTACTTTGTATTACTTGAAACTTTATTTTAACTTTAAAATTATTTTTCTTATACCACTTCTACTAAATAATAATAATATTTTAAATTTTAAAATATTATATTACTTAGTATTAGAAAATAGTATAAGAAACTTAGTAAAACCAGATTATAAAATAGTACTTATTAGCAGATAATATTATTAGAAAACTATTAGGAAATAGTATTAGTAGATATTATTAGGGAATACTTTTTTTTAATAAAAATATAGTAGTTATTTAAAGTTGAAACGTAATATAATTATTAATTAATAATTTAAATTTTTATAATTTATTATAGGTAATCTAAATATATTATATATTAATATTATTCGTTATTATACAGATCACGTTATTCTACATAAGAAATTTTCCCACGCAAATTTGAAAACACTTGTTATCAGAAAACCTAAATAACAATAAACATAAAAACCAGTAAAACTGAAATACTAAAAGAAAACTGTATATAATATGTACCTAATTCAAATTCTAATGCACTTCTTTAAGTATTTCAGTTTTACTGAAACACATTTACATTATTTTTTCTTTAATGTGTCTACACGTCTTTCTCTATATGTATTATTTTATTCATATGCAAGAAATTTTACATTTACAAGAAATTTAATTTTTTTCTTTATTAGATTTCTATTTTCTGAATTTAAAAGATCATATACTCCAGGGCCCGGGTTCGAATTCTAGTAAAAGTGAAAAAAACTTTTCTGGTTTTCGACTCGACTCAGCTACCATTCGCCATTGGGTTCAAATTAATGGCATAATCAATAATTAATAGTTATAAATCTTTAATAAAAAATACTTTAATATAAAAATATAAATAAATGCAAAATATAAACTAATAATTTATTTAAATAATATAACTCGCAGATATAGAATACCATATAAGTAAAATATAAAATATTACAATATAAACAAAAAACAGAATTATAAATATTGAAAATCTAAGACGTTTCTACATGTTATAAGGCCTAGTACTATCTCATGTTTAAATTGTATGTGGAATTCAATAAGACCAATTCTAATAACACGAATATAATATGAACCCCTGTTCCAACATGTACCTATGGTATAGACAGGCTTATTAGCCTAACAGTTGAACAGTTAGCGCTTAAAAAAAAAAAAAAAAAAAAATGAAGCGGGGCGTCCTTTTTTTTTTGTTGAACCAATTTGCCTAAAATTGTATTGAAAATTTTATATAGCTAATATATTTCAATAATATTAATTTTATAAATTTTAATTTATATATACAAAATACACTTATAAAATACTAATACAAGATTCTTACCAGCTTTGCATAAATGGTCAGCAATTGCCAATTTAAAGTCATACAAAGGTATATATGTTTCATCGTTCTCATTTTTACGACGCCATAGAATCCAGGCATTTACAGGGCATAAATCAATCATGTGGTAAAAAATTTGTTTGTACCATTTTTTCGTTCTTAGCTGAATTCTGTATAACCCAAGCATAGAATCTAGTAAATCTACACCCCCCATATGTTGATTATAGAGATTTACAGCCTGAGGAGCTTCAATTTCCACATATTTTTTATCCTTTTGGGAATAGCGACGTTTCAATGTAGTTGGTCGGCTACCAACATAGGCTGAAAGCATATTCACTACCTTGTTATCAAACCAAGATATGAGTGATAGCTTTACTTCATCTACTGTATTCACTTTTTCCTTCATACTTCCACGACCAAGTTTTTTGAATTCTTTTTCGGTTGGCATTTCAGCATTTGAAACGCGATTTAACCTTACTGTTCCCCAGGGCAATAAACTGTTTTTAAAAAGATATACTTGCAGCCCTGGACTGTTAAACCAATTATCAAAAAATATTTTGTGGTTCGCATTTCGTGATACAGTGGAAGTCAACCTTGTAACTACATTGGAGCTTACTCCTAGATCAGGTGCGTCATTTGGGAAAGAATTGCTTTGCTCTCCGACAAATATATCGAAATCATAAGAAAATCCAGAAACTCCACTAAGAACTTGATTCTTATACTCCCACTTATGCGGTTTAGCAGCATTATATTGCTTCAAGTGGTGTCGAGCTTTAGTAGGTATAATTTGCTCGTCTACAGCAAGAAATTCTTTTTTCGGTATTAACAATAACCGTTGTCTTATGTGTTCTAAAAGAGGTCTTACTTTGAATAATTTATCATGTCCTTGGTTTCCATGCGGTATAAAATTAACGTTATTATTGAAATGTAAGAACTGTTTTATAGTTTCAAATCTGTTACATGTCATCGTTTCATAAATAGGTTTTTGGCCTACACAACTATTATAGTAATGCCTTACTGAAGGAAGCTTAACCACTGACATAAATATGATCATTCCAATGAATTGTTCGACTTCGCTTTTCGTAATATTTGCGGGTTTATTTATATTATCTTGTAAAGCTTTTATATTTGATTGCTCAGTTATCATATCTAATAAATTATCGTTAAAAAAAAAATAAAAAGAAATCGGCAGGTGAATCCAATAATAAAACACTTTCTGGTAAAATAGTAGTTCCTGTAAATTTAAAATTATCCTGATTATAGGGAGGTAAACGGCTGTTTTTCCAAACAAGTTTTTTCTTTTTTTTTTGAATATGTTTTTTTTGATGTAGATGGAACACTCTTTTCTATTGAAATTTCATTTTCTGAATCTTCACTTTCTGTTTGTTGAAATTGAAATGATAGTCGTTTAGCTGAGACCTCTACCTCTTCATCTGAATCAGCAAACATATCATCACTTAAATTTCCGTTACCAGGTATATCATTCACATGCGACAAATTCATATAAAATTTAATAGGATCCATTGTAATATACGTTTCCTCCTTTCCTTCTTTGTAATATAAATTCCTTCTTATAACGTACCAGTCTTAAACGATTACACTTAGTTATTTAATTATTATTACTGATTTATTTAAAAATTTACAATGGTATTTATACAATATCTACAATTTATCCCCACTACTTTTTTTTAGTAGAGGTAGTTACATTTACATTATAATCAAATATTATTTCCAAATAAAACGAGGACGATTATAGTTGCCCTTGTCAACTTTTAGATACCCGTGCATACCCACTAACCGTTATTTATTTTCCGTATGCTATTATAAATATTACAAAAAAAATATAAGAAAGTAAAATAGTTAAAAAAAAATTTAACTTATTAGGTATCCCATAATTTTTGATTAACTGATGCTATTATAAAAAAAAAAAAAATAGCCCACCCTAAAAGTTGGTCCGAGTGATGTCCAACTTTGCCAACTAACTTGTCCTATTACTTTATCTGCCCAGTTTTGATGTTAACCTCGTAGCTTCATTAGATTCACAGTTATCGAATTGATTACTTTGTATGGCAGCTGCCCGAAAACGGGTCCGTAACATTTTGAAACTTCATATAAGTGCTCGATTCATTATATAACTAACAGTGTGTAATTTTTATCCTCGTAGTATAATCAGTTTCTAAGAAATTCATATTGGTGCAAAGAAGTTGTGTGGCAGCTCCCTAAAACCTTGATCTGGTCTAAAACAAAAAGAATAGGGAACCTCAAAAATGTCCAAAAAATGTTTTGTCTGATTTTCAAAACTCTTGCTCTAATTTTTCAATTCTATCTCTTATAATTAATTTTTAATTCACCAATATATTAAACTTAAGCAAAATCAACTTCATATGATCATATTCATATAATAATCATCATATCCATAATCTATCAATCTATCAATATCAATAAGCCATTTACTTAAAAAAAATCTTTGTCTTCTTTTTTGCTTACCACGCATCATTTAAATCATATGAAATTCTAACTCGAAATCGTTATCTACATAAAAAACAAAAAAACAAAATTCATATAATTTCATCAAAGACTCTTAATATATACAAAGCTACACAAAAATTAAAAACGAGCAATTTTTTTATTTCTATTAAGAAAGCGAGATCAGAAACTGGTATACTAAATATCAAAGACAAATACCAAAAACGGTTATACTCTTATAAAAACTCTTATACTAATTCAAAAATTTATTATACAACTTCAGTAATACCAGAATACAAAGATTATTATATATATATGATTATATTCACTTATATATATTATATATTATGTGCGTGCAAATGTGTTTATGTTAAAAACTTTGCTAGTAGTATGTATGAATTTTGTATAGTTTTTGAAGCATTTATCACAGTTTGTGGACAGGCTGTTTGCGGGAACGAAGAAATTGTATATGCATGTGTGCATTGTGTCTATTATCTATGTATGAATTATTATCAAAGCTATTAAACTAAAAAAAGGCTGTTAAAAATATTTTTTTTTAAGTTCAAATAAAATTGAATGAACAAGTGCCATATTTATAAAAAAAAAAGCGCAAATTTAAAATTGAGGTTTATTAATTTACGTAAGTACGTACTTATTGAAAATAAAATATATTTTTAAAATTTGTATTTTTCTAAATAATAAAAGAAATGGCTAATTTAAAAGAAAAATTAGTTGATTCTAGCTTTCGTGCGAATTTGATTTGTAGGGCTAAAAAATGTGAAGGGAAAATTAATGCGGATATACATCTTTATAATTTTCCAACCAACAAAAATTTGTTTGATAAATGGTGTCACAATTTACAAATTAACTTAAATTTTAGTAAAGTAAACAAAATTTGTACACGTCATTTTGATAAAAATTTTGTTGGAAAGAAAAAGCTTTTAAAAGGCGCTATTCCGACATATTTTTTAGGCCACAAAGAAAATATAGATTTGTTTTTACCAATAAATTCGGAAGATAGGGTTAAAAGAACCATTAGAAAAAAATGAAGTGTTCCTTTTTGTCAAAAGTCTGGAGGTAGTAATCGTTTATTTAACGTTCCTCTTGATAATGAAATTAGAAAAAAGTGGTTAGATATTTTAAATTTAAACAATAATTCTTCAAAGCATTTATACGTTTGTGAAAATCACTTTCAAACACAAAATATTGGGAAAAGAAAACTTCGAAAAAATATTTTTCCAACTAAAAATTTAAATTTACAACCTACTTCTTCTAAAATCGACATACAATGTGTTAATGCGGAAAAAGAAAATAATAGTCTTTCTGAAAATTTAGATATATATAATTTTGATTTAGAATCTTCTATTTATACGGTTGAAATACCTAAATATGTATATGATGGTCCCGCATTAACAGAAAGAAATGTTTGCTATCAACAATTAACTTTGGAAGACATTTCAAAATTACCATCTCCTTCCAAAATGCGAAAGCCATCAGAATCTTCAGAAATTTTCTGCTATCAATGCAAAATCAAAGATGAAAACGTAGCTTATTTTAAAAATCAAACAAAATTGTATGCTGAAAAGTGTTTGAACCTGCAAGAAGAAAACGCCACATTAAGGAAAAAATTACAAAACCTTGAACAGAAGCAAGTTAGTATAGAAGCAAGAATAGATGTAATAGATAATATTACTACTAACGCAAAAGAATTTTGTAAAATGTTATTGTCAAGAAAACATAGTTATAATCAGCAGCAAAAAATTTTATCGCAAAATATCAATTTCAGATCTTCATCATTTTATTCATTTTTAAGAGATGATTTAAAATTACATTTGCCAAGCCAATCTTCAATTTATAATTGGTGTCCAATAAAAAATCTTCAGCCTAGATTTAATGAATGTCTCTTGAATAACTTAAAAAATCTTGTTAATAAAATGGATACTCAATCAAAACAAGTTGTTTTGTTGATAGATGAAATACATATTCGAAGAGATTTGACATATAATTTATCAAGAGATCTTATTGATGGACTTACGGATTTAGGTGAAACTAAAAGAGAAAGTTCTTTTGCAAACCAAATATGTGTGATAATGCTGCGGGTTCTGTTTTCTAATTGGAAATATGTCTTAAGTTATTTTGTAACACAAAAAGGCCTCTCCGCAGAAAAACTAAAGGATATTATAGAAGAAAATTTGCAGAAATGTTTTGAAATGGATTTAAAAGTAAGATGTATTGTTTGTGATCAAGGACCTAATAACAGAAAGTATTATAAATTACTGGGTATTACAGAAGATAAGCCGCACATGTCATTCAATGGAAATAAAATATTTTGTGTATTTGATACACCTCATCTAATAAAGTCCATGAGAAACACTCTTTTGGCATGCGACATTACATCAGAAGATGGTATTATAAGTTGGGAAGTCATTTCAGAAGTATACAAATTAGATGAAAAAAATAAATCAATTAAAATGTGCCCAAAGCTAACGAAAAGACATATGGATCCATCACCTTTTGGCAAAATTAACGTACCTTTGGCAGTTCAAACTTTAAGCAGGAGTGTAGGTGCTGCAATCGAGACTTGTTTGGTTAATAATTTCTTTTCAGCGAAAGCTAAAGCAAATGCAAAGGCTACGAGCAACTTTGTTTATATAATAAATAACACTTTTGATATTTTAAATTCTAGAAATTTGAGAGAAAAACACTCTTTCAAACAGCCTTTGAAAAAAGATGATGCAAAAACTCAATATCTTAATAATGTAATAATATATTTAAAATCATTGAAGCTTCCTTCCGGAAAAAAGAATTTTTGCATTTCAGGATTGGTTCTTACAATAAATGGTATACAAGGTTTATGCGAGGAACTTTTCTCTTGTAAACTTCTAACTACGAATTTTCTACTGACGTCAAGAATAAATCAGGACCACTTGAAAATATGTTTGCAAGAGTACATTCAAAAGGTGGAAATAATAGAAACCCTTCTGTGTCCGAATTCAATTAGATTATTGCACGAATAATTTCAATGCGTATAGTGACATTTATGCATAGTAACAAAAATTGTGAAAACGATACAGATATTATGCTAGATTGGGAATCTGCACTTGATAATCATATTGACATTGATTCTAATGATCAGGAAAAGGAAATATCAGTAGAAGTTGAGGAATCTCTAAAACAATTCATTAATGACGAAAATGACACCAACGACATAAATACATTAGAAGCTGATCCAGCAAAACGATATTTTTTCGGTTATGGAATTTTTAAAATATTGTCCAAAAAAATTAATTGTTCCAAATGTTCCGAATTAATGATCAAAGCTGATTCTTCCTTAAATTTAGCATCCGAACAGTTATTAAAATTCAAAAACTTTGACTCAACAACAGAGAAGGTTTTTCTTAAAGCACCTACTGATGAATTTTTTGAATCTTTGAATCAGATCTTTTTTTTGATCTGATTTACATTATATATAATATATTTAAACATTTTTTTGATAATTATTTACATTTCAATAATTTAAAGAAACAAATAATTGACTCATGTATTTCTAAAACAAATGAACTTTATCCTAACTGGTTTCAAACAGAAGACGAATGTTTTAATCATCGAAAAATTTTTTTAAATTTCCTTATTTTAGTTTTAATAAGAAAAAACTGCTGCTGGGTAACAAAAAACTCAACTCAACTGTTAAGCAGAAGTTCTACAACACATCCCCGTTTAATAATTCTACAACAATAAAATATTAGATGGGTCTTTGAACTTTTTCCGAAAGTTTTTCCTTTTAAACTTTTTCTTGCATGTTTGCTAAATTTTTTATCAACATTTAGTAATTCTAGGACTTGCTTCTACCTTGTCCATTTGAAATTATTTTATTTCTTGTTTGTTTGTCTATTCGCTTGTTTATATTTGCCACATTTTTGAACAATTAAAGGACATTTTTTTTTCTTTTGGTAAAAATAAGGTAAGCTCAGAAACAGTATAAAAGTATTATAAATTTTAAGACATTTTGATATTATTTTGAAAATATTGTTTTGCACATACATATATGTACTTTAATTAAATTTTATTTTGGAGTTTCGTTTCAGTTACAGAATTTAGCATGAAAATGTGGGATGTTGTATTATTGTTCTGTTGTTGTATTCTTTTTGTTTCGTTAATTTTTTTTATATATTTTTTTTGTTAATTTTTTTTTATTAATCAATGCATTTTTTTTCTATTGATTTTGTTAAATTTTGAAATTTTGAACTTGTATATGTTATATATATTTTTAATATTATTTTTAATTTTTTGTAAATATTTTGTTTTGTTTGAATTATATTTTTTCATTTATGAACTTTAATTAGGTAGGTACATATTTCTATTTTAATAAATAAAAAAGGGTTTTTTATGCCAATTGGAAAATTAGTTTTATATTTTAGTACGAATGCTGTAATTAAAAATTTTCCAGTTGGCTTTTTCCCTTCTGAAATTAACTTTATTCTTAGCTTTTTTTATTTTTTCATATTAATACCTACATATTTCTAGCTTTAATATTTTATGTATTACATATACTTAAAAATATAAAATATCTATTGCACATTTTAAATTTTTCTTTATAAAAATTTTCAATTCAATAAATCAATACCACCCGCCCGCCACCCGTAAAGAAAAATAAAAAAAATTTAAAATTTTCTAATTAATTTTCTTACTTATAATACAAAAGCTGAGCAAACAGAGAGTCTGGCAAAAGTGTAATGAATAAACCAAGATGATATTAAAAAAATTTTAACACAAAAGAGATAATTTTGATAAAGTAAACATTCAACATAAAGAATTAAGTATTTCAACAATTTCAAAAAAATGAATTGATGAATAACCAATGTACTACTGCCAAGTACCTACTACTAATAATAAATCTATAAATCTTATAATCTTATTATTCTAAATAAAGTAATCATATTGTAGCAAAAAAATATTGAAAATTAAGAAAGTTAAATTTAATTAAAATTATTCAATTTTATTTGAACTTAAAAAAAAATATTTTTAATAGCCTTTTTTTAGTTTAATAGCTTTGATAATAATTCATACATAGATAATAGACACAATGCACACATGCATATACAATTACAATTAATTCTCTTCGTTCCCGTAAACAGCCTGTCCACAAACTGTGATAAATGCTTCAAAAACTATACAAAATTCATACATACTACTAGCAAAGTTTTTAACATAAACACATTTGCACGCACATAATATATAATATATATAAGTGAATATAATCATATATAATATAATAATCTTTGTATTCTGGTATTACTGAAGTTGTATAATAAATTTTTGAATTAGTATAAGAGTTTTTATAAGAGTATAACCGTTTTTGGTATTTGTCTTTGATATTTAGTATACCAGTTTCTGATCTCGCTTTCTTAATAGAAATAAAAAAATTGCTCGTTTTCAATTTTTGTGTATCTTTGTGTATATTAAGAGTCTTTGATTTCATGTTAAATACAAGATGCATAGATAAATTTCAAATTTTTATATGAAAATGTTGGAGTTAAAAAAGTTAGCTGTTCGAGAGCTACCCGAAGTTTTAGTCCGATCTTAACCAAAAAAAATAGGGAACCTAGAAATTGATTGAAAAATATTTTGTGAAAATTTCAAAACTGTAGCTCTTTTAGTTTTTGAGTTATCGTGCTGACACACAGACGGACGGACGGACGGACGGACAGACACACATAGCTAGATCGACTCATTTTTCGATTCTGAGCCGATACGTACCCTTGACACTATATCTAGCTCCTCTAGATCGATGCGTTACAAACGGAGGAGCAAATCTAATATACCCGATGTCATATATGTATGCACGGGTATAAAGAGCCATATGGGCTATAAAATTAAATTGACAAATATTACAAAGTTAAATTATATGAAAAACATATGTGCTACATTCAGTTCTATAACCTTTCATACCTGAATATAATTAATTAATTCTTAATTTTGAGGAATTTCCCGGAATGTACAATTTAACATATGATTTTTTACTTTTGTTAATGATTTTTTTACAATCGGTTGTAAAAAACAGAAAAAAGAGGTATTCGTTTTGTTTATAATTTTTTATATACGGTACGGGTGTTTATTGTTATTTAATTATAAACTAGTATCGCCCTGTGCTCGAGATTCGAGCTATTTTTGCTTTTAAATTTACATACAAAATTAGTTTTTTGAAATTTATAATAGACTAATTTAACACGAAAAATTATATTTTTTTTCCTATACGTAATAAAATATATTGCAACAATGTTGTCAACAATTCTTGCGCTTGAAATTTGCTAAAAAAAAATTTATAATTTTTTCAGTTATAAAAACGTTGTTGTATTTTTGAATTTTATTCCTATAGCTAAAGTCGCTTTAAAGAGAGTATAATGTGGTACGGTTATTGAACAAAATAAGCGATTTACATTCTAAATATAAATAGTGTTCTAATATATAATGTTCTGAAAATTTGATGATGGTGTATTCTGTATCCTAATTAAAAAGCTTATTCATAGAGCATAATATGTACAACAAAATTTAACATACCTATCATAATTCATAAGTAAATAAGTTAAGTACTTAGTATTATATTATAGGTATTGAAGCTGCCAAAATACAAAATAATAGTTAAGTTGACAGAAGTCGAGATTTTTTTTAAAATCACAACTTTAAGATTTATAACATATCTATATTGATGATATTTTCCTCCCCTTGTTCCATTTTTAAATTTAGTAGCTACATAGGCAAATAAGCACTACATTTCAATAATAAAATCTCAAATTTTTACTACAAATGACGTATGTACATATTATACAAAAAACGACTCTGAATTCTTTACTTTACTTTATATTATACCTATTTGTATAAGGAGTGAACTACTCTTTTTACAGCTACACCACACTGCCTCTTGAAGAATAGTAGATGAAAGGAGTAGATAATTAAATATTTATTTTACCTAAATTAAAGCATACGACGTACAATTTTTATACGGCAGTACGTCAATATGTCTATCTATATATCCGTAAATTGATATGCGCGTACACACAAAAATATTTATTTGAATGTTTTGATTTAGAACAAAAAATTTTATTAATATTATATGAATAGGTATATATTTTGAATTTTTTTCAATATAAGATATTTTTTATTAAAACATAATCTTAGAAATATAAGAAAAACCAAAAACCATTTGTCAATTTGTAAACTTTAAAAATCCGATTACAGTACATCGCGTTACGCGTATTTTGGTTGCTCTCATGTAAATTCATGTACCTATTTATTTCTAAATTTTTTGACAGAAATTATACGTCAACTTTTATGTAAGTTTAAGTTTAAGATTATTTTTTAGTTTTTTTTTGCGAACATATTATAGGTATTTTCAATTATTTTGAATGTATGTTTTTTTAAAAAAAAAATATTATTTTAAAATATTTTATTTTGAAATCTAAATCGTAGCAACATCAGAAAAAACAATTACAATATTTTTATACGCTTTGTCAAATTTTAAAATTTTAAATTCCGAAGTACAGTACACAACATACCTACTTATTTAAAATTTTTTTGTCAGAAACTGCATGCCGTACGCGTTTATTCTGGTTGATCTGTAAAGAACACATAATTTTTCTTAAGAAATGTTATTTTTTGTTTCTGCAAACATACTATAGGTATTTCAATTATTTTGAATATATGTAAAGTATTTTTTAAAAAAATATAGGTATTTTTAAAAACAATATTATTTTAAAATATTTTATTTTTAGAACAATAACAACATAAGAAAAAACAATAACTTTTTTATATGCTTTGTCAATGTTTAAATTTTAAAAATTCGAGGTTCAGTAAGTTATTCTCATGTAATACCTATCATGCAGGTACTTAACTACTAATTTAAAACTTTTTGTTAGCAATTATACACCATAAGCGTTGATTTTGGTTAGGTCCAAAGGAACAAATCATTTAAATTGCAAATTATTTTTTTAAGAAAGATTTTTCGTTTTTCATTTTTTGCAAACATATTTCAATTATTTTGAATATATGTTTTAAAAAAAATTATTTTAAAAAAATATTATTTCAAAATATTTTATTTTTAAAATTTAATCGTAGCAACATAAGAAAAAACAATTACCTACAATATTTTTATACGCTTTGTCAATTTTTAAATTTTAAAACTCCGAGGTACAGTACGTCGCGTATGCTTTCATGTAAATTTATTTACATAACAACTTATTTAAAAATTTTTTGACAGAAACTGAACGCCGTACATGCTGAATTTGGTTGATCCATAAGTAACAAATCATTTTTCTTAAGAAATATTATTTATCAGAAGTCGGTTTCTTATTTTACAAAAAACTTAACAAAAACCAACAACAATATACGATTTAAAAAAAAAAAAATTTTTAAGCAAACGAAAACAAAGTACAGTACTTTTCGGTTATAACGACCATGATGGGATGGAAAATATTCGTCGTAATAAACGAATGTCGTTTTAAAAGAATGCTGTGAATTTTGAAAAATTAGTATAAGACTATACATTTGCTAAAATTTTATTTGATGTGTCAACCTCAAGCCTATGTATAGTGCTTTTTCTTCTAATAAAATTATTTTTGTATTTTTGATGCGTTATTATGATTTTTTTTATATTCAAAAATAAATAAAAAAATACTAAATTAATCACCAAGCAACATAATTAGATATAATAATTTTAAATAAAAGAAATATCAATGTAATAAAAAACTTTCATTTTTAAGGAAAAATTTAATTCTTTGGCAAAAAGTGTAAAAATTATTATAATTAAAATTGCACCGAGTTCGTTATAAATGAAAACTACTGTATTAACCAAATGTATTGCTTTCATTTCGATAGAACTCATTTTTTTTCGTTCACTTTTTAAGATAAAGAAAAAACAAAAACAAAAAAAAAATTTTAAAAAAATATAAAACTCCTTGTTCATTGAATGAACTAAACAAAAAAAAGAAAGATATACATAAGTCGGCGCCTATAATCTTTTGAATTAGATTTAGCTGCGAGTTACAACCGAAAATGAATTACATTTACACAGAAAGTCGGCGCATAATATTAGAGTCATAAGCCTCAACTTTTAACTGCGTGACCGTTAAATTCAAAATTACGTTAAATTAGAGACAGGTTTTCACCTGAAAAAACGCAATATTCTTAAAAAAAAATATGATTGTCCTATGAAAACAAAAAAAACCTTTCTTTTGGTTGTTGTTTCATTAAAATTGGTTAAATAGTTTACCCAGAAAAAGGATGTTTATATTTGTATGGGAAAAAATAAGCCGATTAAATATTATGATATCTAAGATCAGCATTTTTGTTAATGATTTAATATGTTCGTATATACTTAAGGTATATATGAAATTAGATACCTGAATTGTATTGTTTTTTAAAAAAGAATAACTTAACGTTCTTTAAAATTAATGAATGCACTACACCATTCTGAAATATTACAAAATATATTCTGTTACTGCATACGAAGCCATATATGGCTTTTAGAAACAAATGCATATAAAAAAGCTTTGGTATGAGTTAGAAATATAAAAATACATTTTTTTGAAAGTAATAAAAGAGTATTCAATAAAAAAAATTTTTTAATTATTTTTATTTACTTTGAAACTGGTTTAAACTGCAAATAAACTAATAAAATTTTTGCACTTTTTTTAAATTTTCCCACACTTCACTAAATAACGAATATTTCAAATTCAAACAACTTATTCAAATAATAAACAATTATATTTCCATAGCAACCATTACAACCTAGGAAATACAATGATTTTTTAGAACATTTCGCTTTTCTAGTACATAAAAATTGAAGAGTAAAGACCAAAAACCATATATGGCTTCGTATGAAGTAGAGGGTTAAGTACAGTTTTTTTTTTTTTTTTTTTTTTTTTTTTTCATTTATTCATTCATTTTATTCTTTACACTTCTCATTACTTTCTTAAAACCTAATAACAAATTATATAAAATATAACATATATAGTTACATCAATAATTCAATAATAAAATTACAATAAATCGATAGTTCAATAATATAGTAAATGCAATATTAATTAAAAGAAAATTCAAAAAAACAAAAAAGTACTTAAATAGAATAGAAACTAAGTAAGAATAAAAAAAAAAATAAATGATTAATGACATTTTGTATTTTAGATAAAATAGTTTTAAATGCCATATTATAATTCTTTAATTTGCACAAAATTCCTGAAAAATGGTGGGGTGTACCAATTAAGATATTAAAAATTAATAAGTATCAAAAGAAAGAAAATAAAAACAAAATATAACAAAATAAAAAACTTATTTGCTAAATAGAAGCTCAATCAAAACATTACATCAAGCAAATCTTCAACCTGATCAAAATTAAAATCAAATAACCAATGTTTCAGTGCTTTAATAAATTTGCTAAAAAATCGACATTTTCTTATGTACAAAGGTAATATGTTAAACAAGCGACATGCAAGAATACTATAAAATCTACGATAACACACAGTACGGAAAGTTGGAACATTCACATAGAACATATTATTAGTACGCAAGCGATAAGTACTTGAAAATCTATTATTTAAATATCCAGATCTGATAAAGAACATTTTTAACACTTTGTAATAATACAAATGACGAACGGGCAAAATTTTTGTTTCTTTGAAAAGATGAAAACTATGATGCAAACGTTGTTTTTTACATACTTTTCTTAACACATTCTTCTGTAAAATAAGTATTGGTTGTATCTTGTACCAATGAGCTCCTCCCCAGCATGTAATACCATATTGCAATTTGGATTGGAATAAGCCATAATAGAAAGTCATTAAAACTTCTGTAGAACATAATTCCTGTAAACGAAAAAAACTACATAGGGTGGAGCGAAAATAACTTTTTAGCAATTCTGTATGGGGAGCCCAGCTCATTTTATTGTCAATAGTAACACCTAAATATTTAAACTGTTCCACAATTTCTATGTCAAAACAATTAATACTACAAAAAAGGTTACTATTGAACGAACAAACAGAACTGCTACATGTACAATAATTAAAAGTTAATTTATGCCTTTCACATTCAGGGGCATGATATTTAACTTGCCCAACACAAGGTTTTTTAGGTGGAAGATTGAAAAACATAATTTTTGTTTTATTACTAATTACTAGCATATGATATGCGAACCAATTTCGTAGTATATTTAAATCATGGTTAACATCACAAAACAAATTTAGAGAACTGTCTGATCCATACACGCAACCAAGATCGTCCGCAAAAGCAATTGCCGTACACTTAAATTCTAAATCAAATATAGAATTAATATATATTAAAAAGAGAATTGGCCCCAGTACAGACCCCTGCGGTACCCCATTTTTTATGTACTTTGTATCCGACAGTTTACTTCCAATTTTCACTCTTTGGCATCGTGACTTCAAATAACTGGCAAACCAATCCAGCATAAAGCCCCTGAAACCAGCATTTTCAATTTTTTTAAGCAAAAGTTTATGATTGACCGTGTCAAAGGCTTTTGTAATATCTACGAACAGGCCAGCACTGTATTTACCTTTATCCAAATTTTCATACACTTTGGAGCAAAATTTTAATAACGCATCTTCTGTGGAAATGCCATTTCTAAAGCCAAATTGAGCCGGACTTAAAAATTTTGTCTTATTTAGAAAAGCTATAATCCTGGTTTTTACAATTTTCTCAAAAACCTTTGCTATTGAAGGGATAAGTGAAATTGGTCTGTAATTATTCAGATTCTTGCGTTCCCCTTTTTTGAATAAGGGAATTACGATTGCACACTTAAGGGCATCAGGAAACACACCTGAAAGAATGCTCCTGTTAAAAATATGCGCTAGAATATCACAGATCATTAAATGTATTTTTTTTAAGAAAATATTAGACAAACCATCATGCCCACAGGAATACGTATTTTTTAGTGTTTTTATTGCTTTAACTATTTCGAGAGAAGAAATTGGTTCAAAACCAAAACTAGTATTACTTCTATATTGTTCTAGAGAATTAAAAGTACAATTACAACTACAAGAGTTGGCTTGAGAAAACAAGTTTACAGTAACATCACTAAAATAATCATTAAATAAATTCGCAACTTCTAGTTCATCCTTATAAACATAATCATCTTTTTTCACTACAATAGTATTGCTTTTATTTTTTGGTTTACTTAAAATATTGTTAATCACCTGCCACTCACCTTTAAGATTACCTAAATTTTTTGCAAATTCATTCTTATAAAAATTATTCCTTTGTAACTTAATTTTCGTTTTTAAATTTTTGCTAATTTTTTTATATTTTTTCCGAAGATTATGACTATGTGGTGACCTACTGCATTTTTTACCTAACTTATTTTTTAAATTTATTTCATTTATTAACTTATTATTAATCCACGGTTTTAACCTCTTATATTTGCTGCGTAAAGTAAGAGCCATAACCAAACAAAATTAAAACAAGGTAGAATGTAAACCAAAGGTAAGTCTTCTTATATTAGCATTTTTAGGAGAAATAAAGAAAGAAAAATATGCCGTAAAGAACGTCATAAGTCTTGAAGATCACAGAATAAAATTGTTTTAAATATTTTTCAACGGTTTTTTCAATTTGACATTTAAAATCGCGAATTTTAATTTGTATTCTTAATTTATTCAAAAAAATAACAAAGTTATAATAAAATATATTTCCAATATTTTTGAACTCATTTTTCTTAAAACATCATTTTAGATTTACATCGTTATAATTTGGAGCCATCCAATATTATAATTTCATAAATCGTATTTATTCATATTTCAAAATTTTTATTAAAAAAATAAAGTCAACAAAGCTTTTATTTTGTTTTAGTTTTTTTTTTTTTCGTTCTCTAATTTAATAATGAATAGAGTATAAAGCTTTAAGCTTTTTTTTTATTTCTTTCTTTTTCTTTTAAAGAGCTTGAATTTTAAGGTTTTTGTTTTAAAGGAACGGTGCACATCTAGTTGTATTCATTATCTTTGGTTGTGTGCTACAAAGGTATACCCTGAAATGACAAGCTGGGGGTAGATATTGCAATTTTCCGCGAGACTAAACAGAATTGTGTTTTTTTTTGTTTTGAAGTCAACACGGTTACACTCACCCCATTTTAGAATTTTTGCTAAATCATTGTTTAGCTCACTAGTCATGAAATTTTTTGCTGTTGTGTTAATCTGTTGATTAATGTTACAGCGGCTATGAAATTCATAGGAAGCCATAAGGGTGCTGTCATCTGCGAAACTGTGAGTTGGATTGGAGGTTACTGAAAGTAAGTCATTGATAAATATTAAGAAAAGAGTTGGGAATAGAACAAATCCTTGAGGGACACCAGCATTTATTTGAAATTGGTTGGATGTATGACCATCCACAAGTACGCGAGTCGTGCGATTTGAGAGAAAATTTCCAATCCATTTAAAGAAAACCCTACCTAAACCTAAAGCCTCGCATTTTGCTATTAAAGCATCAAAGCATCAAAATTCTTCAATATTTTCATCACTGTTCGTGTCCTGAAGTAATTTCTACCAAAGGAACAGCCAACGCGTGGAATACGAGGTGGATTTTGTATTGACTGGTGCAGTGTTGATTGGAAGCAATTGTTCACCAAACAAGTTTGCTTTGGAGTGGTTAAAGAATCCAGCACAACAACAAAACCGACAGTAGTATTTAACGTTTCACAAGCAAAGGAAAATGGAGTTTCATTGAATGATATCTCATTAAAGGGCCCCGGTTATCCAAGATGATTTGGTGAACCTATTCATTCGTTGGCGTAGGCATAAAATCGCTTTTACAGCCGACATCGAAAAAATGTATAGGCAAATTTGGGTAAACGAAAGGCACGCAAATTACCAAAGGATATTATGGCGAGAGAATACAGAAGAGCCCGTTAAGGATTACAAAATTGTGACATTTGGAACAACATTTGTTACATTTGGAACAAAAGGTGCACTGTATTTAGCAATCAAAACGCTACAAAGATTAGCATTGGACGAGGCAAAAAGGTACCCAATTGCATCAAAAATTACGTTGTCAGATTTTTATGTGGACGATTTGCTATCCGGTGCCGAAGATGTAGAAACAGCTCTATACATCCAGAAAGATCGATCTTGAATGAACAGTGGAGGTTTTCCCTTACGTAAATGGATGTCAAACGCTTCGGAGTTAACCTCCAACAATGAAGCAACGAAATTGGTGTTACCATCTTCAGAAAAGGACGACCAAGTGAAAACGCTGGGAATCATGTGGAATCCAAAGGAAGATTGTTGTTCATATTCGTTACATTTAACACCAATACAACAATCTTATTCAAAACGAGAAATATTGTCCAAAATATCAAAATTGTTTGATCCGCTAGGCTGGCTTACTCCAATAATCATAATTGGGAAATTAATTATTCAAAAATTATGGTTGGAAGGGTTTAACTGGGATGATAACATCAGTGACGTGTTGAAGCAACAATGGATTAAATATTACACTCAGTTGGTGGACATCAGTAAAATAAAAATTCCACGATGGATTCAGTATTCAAAGAAAAATGCGGGAGTTGAACTTTTCCACCGATTCAATGGGTTTACGAAAGATAAGCTTAGTTGCTGCAAAAAGTAAAGTAGCTCCAGTGAAAACTATGCGCCACCAATTTAGCTGCTAATCTTATCAAAACAGTAAAAGGATCATTGAAGTTGACTGAAAAAATATACATATATGGATGGAGTGACTCAGAAATTGTATTGGCATGGCTCAAAGATCATCCGAGCAATGTGCCAACTAAACAAAATCCGGCAGTCTGTGCGTCAAGAGGTTTATTCCCAGCTGAATTAATAAATCATAAATTGTGGTGGCATGGTCCAGAGTGGTTATCTAAACCAAAAGAGTACTGGCCTGCTCAAAAACAAACTACAGCTGATTTGGAAAAATTTCATAATTTTAAAAGATCGATATCACTTCATGATATTATTAATTGATCAGATTCATAAACAAACATTACATGGTGGTACTCAGTTCATGCTCTATCATATTAGAAAAAATTATTGGATTACGAATGCCAGAAATTCAATTAGATCACAAATTCAGAAATGCATTACGTGTTATAAACAAAAGGCTGAAACACGTAAACAACTAATGGGAAATTTACCACACGAACGAGTACAAATGGCAAGACCCTTTTCCAACTCTGGTTTAGATTACTGCGGTCCCTTCGAAGTGAAGTATCACAAATTTAGAGGTTCATTTAAATATAAAGCATACATCGCTCTTTTCATATGTATGGCTATCAAAGTCATACACTTGGAATTAGTCAGTGATATGTCGTCAGAAGCATTCATTTCAGCCTTTCGAAGATTCTGTGCGAGGAGAGATCTATGCAAAAACATCTACTGCGATAATGGGACAAATTTTGTGGGAGCAAACAAAATTCTCACCAGGCAGAGCAAAAAGATGCTACATGATTTAGATATAAAAATTGCAGAATGTTTAGCAAACCATGGAGTCAGTTTTCATTTCAATCCGTCTTCTTCTTCACATTTCGGAGGCTTATGGGAAGCTGGTGTCAAGTCTACAGCACATCATCTAAAAAGAATTCTAAGCAACACTACCATAACATTTGAAGAGTTCAACACCGTATTGTGTCAGATCGAAGCGTGTCTAAATTCACGACCACTAACGGAAATCAGTACCGATCCACAAGACCTCACTCCATTGACACCAGCATACTTCTTAATAGGTGATTCAATGTTATCCTCACCACAAGAAGAAGTTGCCGATGTAAATATCCATATTGATAATTTAAATTTTGTATTGGTAAATTTTTATCTCTTCTTTTTCCCAAACTTAAAATATAATTTAAAATTTTATTCAGCAGAGTGGTTGAAAGAATTTTAAAAAAACATTATTTTAATCTATTTTTCTTATTCTTATTAAAAATAATTAACTATTGATGACCCTTCAGTATAATATTTTATGCTTTTTTAAAATATTATTATACCCTTCACCTATAGAATGGGTAAAAGGGTATATTAACTTTGGTATGGTGTTTGTAACCACCTAAAGGAAGCGAGCTAGATATGGAAAAGTATATATATTTGTGATCAGCGTGACCTCCTGAGTCGATATAGCCATGTCCGCCCGTCCGTCCGTCCGTAGGCACGATAACTCGAACAATAATGGAGCTATCTTGATGAAATTCTAACTGTAGGTTACTAGGACTGAAAGTACGGCGGGGATTGCATATGGGCGAAATCGGCCCATGGGTTCGGATTCTGGACCCTTCCTATTTCCTAAGTGTCTTTGCAATTTGGGCCCCATTGGAGTTGGGGGTCGGGAGCCAGCCACACATTTCCGAAAACCTTAAAGCATATCTTTAAAATTAATAAAGATAGCAACTTGAAGAAATGTAGAAGCTTCAAATTTGGTGTTCTTTTCTATCTCCAGCGTGCCCCCCTAATTTTGGATAAATTGGAGTGGTGGTTCAGTACCCCTCTTAGACCTCCCAAGTTTTAAAAGCTTATACTCGAAATTACTAAAAATAGTAACTTAAAATTAAGATAGAACGTTCAAATTTTGTACAAGGGTCAACTAGTACTTAATGTACAGCGCGGACTGTATAAAACCGAAATCAGCCCAAGGGTTCGGATTCTGGACCTTTTAATCGGTTTCAGGGCTAACGAACATATGTAAAAAATCACGATAACTCAACAAATAATGACACTATCTTCATGAAATTTGTGCTGTAGGTTATTGGTAATGAAACTATGGCGGCAATTGCGCACGGTGAGGATTGGACAATTGGTTCGGAACTTAGAACTTTTTGATCGAATTTAGGCCAAACTAGCATATTTCCGTAACCAATGAAGATAGAACCTTCAAATTTTGTATCAGAGTGTCGCTTTCGATTTCCTTAGTCTCCTTGAAGTTTGAGCCCAATTGGAGTAGTGGGTGGGGATCCCTCTAATTTTGGATCAATTGGATTGGTGGTTCAGTACCTCTCTTAGACCTACCAATGTGTAAAAGCTTATCATCGAAATTAATAAAACTAGTATCTTAAAATTAAGATAACACGTTCCAATTGTGTACAAGAGTTAACTAGTATTGAAAGTATGACGGGGACTGCATATGGGCGAAATCGTACCATGGTTTCGAGTTCTGAAACCCTTGAAAAGGTCAAGGGCTAACAAACATATATCTTAAAACACTATTACTCAAAAAATAATGCCGCTATTTTGATGAAATTTAAACTCTAGGTTATTAGTAATGAAAGTACCATGGGAATTGGTTCTGGTCGAGTTTCATTTCGAAGCCTAAGAATATATTTCCTATTTCCTATGTGTCCCCGAAATTTTGACTTAATTGTAGTGGTTCAGCTATGTTCAAAGGTACTTGCTGCGTTTATGTAAAAATTATTTTTATATTTAAATGAATTATATGAAAAGTTCTAAATTTGTTTATGTATTTTAGATATACATTTATTGCATATTTTGCGTTTATAAGCTTTTCTAATAGTTACATAAACAAGCCATTTAAAATAATTGCAATTTTGAAAAATTTTAATTATTAAATATATTAGCTTTTTATCACAAAATTTAATAATTCAAATTTTTTCATTTAGTAATTGAATTGGAATAAATATATTTTCATTTATTTCAAGTTTTTTTGTTTTAATATTTTTAAATAGATAAATTAGTAAGAATTTGTAATATTTTTTAATAGATAGTGTAATTAGAAAATGTTTTTAGAATTATAAAGTTAATTTGTTTAGGTATGTCTTACAATCAAATTAATAACAGCTTTTATGGCGTTAAAATGACTTATGGATATGTCATTAAATTTGAAACAAATAGGTGTAGGGTATTTCTAAGTCGGTTGCACCGACTGACTGTTTCTTTACTTGTTTTTTTCTCAATTAACTCCTAATTAGATCTTACGTTAATATATAATTTCCTGTTTACGTAAAAAAATACATCGTGATTTTAAAAAGATCAAACTTTTTAGTTAAAGTTAAGGTAATCTTTTCTGAAATTTTTGTATTGAGCCCTTACGTTGATAAGCATTAAATTAAAATGCCTGATACCACAAAAAAATCGTATAACCAACGCCGCTTGCAAAATATATTAGAGCAACGTTTACGAAGGGAAAGTGATATCGTTATAGAAAATAGTAGACTGCAAAATAGAACAAGGCAAGCAATAAGAAGACAAAACTTACAAGTTAGAGACAGTGAACAACAGTTAAATAGTCAGGATCATAGAAGAAGAAGAAAAAATGAAATTTTGAATAGCAAAGAGCAGGCGAGAAATTCTCAAGATCACAGAAACAGACGAGAAGATGAAATTGTTCGTAGAGTCAGGCGAGAGAATGAAACCTTGAGTAGGGTAGAGCAAGAGAGAAATACTCAAGAACACAGAACCAGACTAGAAGATGAAATCTTGAGAGGAATAGAGCAAGAAAGAAATACTCAAGAACACAGAACCAGACGACAAGATGAAATTGTTCGGGGAATTGAACAACAAAGAAACACTTAAGAACATAGAGTCAGGCGTGAGAATGAAACCTTGGGTAGAGAAGAGCAAGAAAGAAATACTCAAGAACACAGAACCAGACTAGAAGATGAAATCTTGAGAGGAATAGAGCCAGAGAGAAATACTCAAGAACACAGAACAAGACGGGAAGATGAAATCTTGAGAGGAATAGAGCAAGAGAGAAATACTCAAGAACACAGAACCAGACGCGAAGATGAAATCTTGAGAGGAATAGAACAAGCGAGAAATACTCAAGAACATAGAAGCAGACGAGAAGTTGAAATCTTCAGAGGAATAGAACAAGCGAGAAATAATCAAGAACATAGAAGCAGACGAGAAGATGAAATTGTTCGTGGAATTGAACAACAAAGAAACACTGAAGAACATAGAGTCAGGCGAGAGAATGAAACCTTGAGTAGAGAAGAGCAAGAAAGAAATACTCAAGAACACAGAACCAGGCGAGAAGATGACATCTTGAGAGGAATAGAGCAAGAAAGAAATACTCAAGAACACAGAACCAGGCGAGAAGATGACATCTTGAGAGGAATAGAGCAAGAAAGAAATAATCAAGAACACAGAATCAGACGAGAAGATGAAATCTTGAGTGGAATAGAGCAAGAGAGAAATACTCAAGAACATAGAAGCAGACGAGAAGATGAAATTGTACGCAGAATTGAGCAAAGCAGAAACACAGAAGAGCATAGAATTAGACGAGAAGATGAAGTATTGAGTATGACCGAACAGCAAAGAAACACTCAAGAGCACAGGGTCAGACGAGTAGATTGACTTTACAGGAGAAATGAAAGCAATCGAGATGCCGCAGCTCGTAGTGCAAGAAGAGAAATCGAAGATAATAGAAGAGATGAAAGAACAGGGAATGCTCGTAGACAGCAAACAAGACGTACAAATATGTTAGAGCGTGTCCAAAGGTCTCAAAATTTAAGTTTGAGTCGTGTTCAGGAATATCGTTTAAACGAAGAAAATCGACTAGCCGAAACGCGCCGACAAACACAGCGATATACAGTCCGTCGATCGCAAATGGATGAGGAGCATACAAACCAGTATCGCCTTGTTGAAAGAATTAGATATTACGATAGAATTAAGACTAATTATAATCAAATTATAAAAGAAGGTCCGACAAACATATGTTGTTGTTGTGGGGGACTTTGGTTTAATACATCAATTCACAATTTATCCAAACAAAATATCATAGATTAATTAATGTTGAATTTGCAAATAAGGTATTTTATATTCAACAAAGTGTATATAAATTTTGCTTTACTTGTAAAACATCTGTTTCCAAGGGAAACATTCCAACAATTTGTCTCTACAATAGTTTAGATTTTCACACAATTCCAGAACCTCTAAAAAATCTTTCCTGTTTGGAAGAAAGACTAATTGCTCATCGAATTCCCTTTATGCGTATATGTAGCTTAGGACATGAAAAACAATGTTCCATTAAAGGTCAAGTTGTAAATATTCCGGTTTCAATAGATACTACAGTAAGAGTTTTGCCAAGAGCATTCAGCGAATCCCACACTATCCAGCTTCATTTGAAAAGAAAAATGTCTTTTAATCACAACTATATGTGTGAAACAATTAGGCCTCTTCGAATTTATAACGCCATTCAACATTTGATAACAAAGCCTTTATAGGTTTCTGAGGGTATTCAAATTTCTACTGGTTGCATAGGGAATTTTGAAGTAGTCGATCAAAATTCGGAAGTTCCTTTTGTTGCTGCACAAGAGGATTGGCGAGCAGCACATTTGTTATTTGAACAACGTGACGAACATCCTGACCAAAATGTTGATATAGAAACAGAAAATGTAAATCCAGGAGGTCAAGAAACATTGTTAGAAAATGTTCCCCTAGCTCCAGGTGAGGATAAACGTCCCTTATCAATTTTATTTGATGAAAATTCGGAAGAATTATCTTTTCCAACAGTCTACTGTTGATTTCCTAGGGAAATAAATTCATCTGTTAGATCGATAGGCTATAGTAAAATTGCCCGCTCGGAAATTCGAAGGTACGATAGACCATGTGCAAGAATCTAACCAACATAAGTAACGCTATAAACACCTGTCTTAGGAAGAAAACTAATCTTAATCCTATTAGCGTTATAAATGATGATTTTGTCAATAGGCTCGTACAACGAGCCAACCCAGAAAGTTTTCGAAACTTTACTAGTTTCATTGACCGTTACGTTTCTTGTGACACCTCAATTGACGAAATTTCACCATTTACTGATTATCAAAAACATACTTATAGTCGTAATTGTTATCGCGAATTTAGAGAACAGCCTTACTGTAGATATAATAATATGCCATTTCCCCCTATGGATGCAACAGTTATTTTAGACCCCTTAGAGCCAGGGAATGTAAATAAAACCATTAAACAAAATTATTTAAAAATTCAAACTTTTCTCAATTCTAATATCCCACAGTGTTCTAACTTTTTGGGATTTTCTTAACCATCCAGATATACTTATGACAAAAGAGACCTATATATTAGCAATTCGTTCGAGTATATCTAAAACAACCGTATTTTTGAAACGTTTACCAAAAGATATTCTCATAAATCCATTTAATCCGCTTATGCTGAGTTTACATAGAGCTAATATGGATATTCAATATATTTTAGACCCGTATGTTTGTGTCAGTTACATTGTAAAATATATTAATAAATCAGACAGGGGAATGTCGAGACTCATGAGGGATGCAGTTGAAAAGATACAAGCAGGGAACCTATCTGTCAAAGAAAAATTAAAGGCAATTGGGAAAACTTTTATTAATGCCTCGGAAATTTCAGCTCAAGAAGCTACTTACAATATTTAAGGTATGCACATGTCTGAGTGTAGTAACTCTGAAATTTATATTAATACTGTTCCTCCACAAGAAAGAACCCGTTTATTAAAATCTAAAAATAAATTAGAATTACTGGCAATTCAGGACCCTGATTCTACCGATATATTTGCAGCCAGCTTTTTAGATCATTATGTTCAACGGCCAGATGAGTTAAATAATTTGTGTCTCGCTGAATTCTCTGCATATTTTACTTTTTCGAAAAGACGGCAAAACTCAAATGAAATTTCTCCTAATGAACTTCAACTCAGACATTTATCCGGTTTTGTAAGGAGACGGACAAAACCTAATATAATTCGTTTTAGAAGGTACAATCTTAATGTTGATCCTAAAAATTACTTTAGAGAACAAGTAATGTTGTACTTATCTTGGCGTAATGAGAATACCGATATTCTAGAAAAAACGAGGAAGATTATAGTTGCCCTTGTCAACTTTTAAATACCCGTGCGTGCACTATTATGTATTAAATAAATAAGAATTTCATATATTGACAGAAAATTCAAAATATTTGTTTTTTTATATTTAATTAAAAAAAAAATTAATAAAAAAAATGATGAATTAAAAAAAAAGATGAATTTAAAAAAAAATATGCCCTGAACGAGATTCGAACCCACATTTTTCAATTAAAAGGCCGACGTCCTAACCACTAAGCCATCGACTTTTTGTTCATCTTAATTTTTTTTGAAAATTATTATAAGTAGTTGTTATTGTATCAATTGTATTGTTTTGAAAAATTGTTTTGAATTTTGTTATAGGAATATTAAAAAAAATGAATAATTTATAATATAAATGAGAGTTTTCTGTCGAATTTTCTATAAAATAAAATTTCTCATACATAAAATAAATACAGATTTAATTTTAATTTAAAAGAGAATAGATAAAAAAAAAGGACAACTAAGATCTTCCTCGTTTTAATTTAATTGCTTGTTTAAAATTTTTATTAATATTACAATGGCAAATTCCGCACCACATTTGCGGTATTGCCTTGGCGCATTAGCTGTAAATTTAGATGGTCAGCTTCCCCATTAGGTATATAACACCATCATATATCGATCAAACTACATCTACTTTAAACTACTTTTATTTAATTGTCTAAGGATAAAAAAATATAATAATAAGAAAAATAAATTGTGGATAATTTCCACTAAGACGCCACATAAAAATATTTAATTCTACATAAAAACATAAAAAAAAAAAAATTAAAATAAAAAAAAAGTTTTTATCTACTGTAAACTATTACAAGTATAAAACAAAAAAATAAATATTTACTACGTAATACTTAATATGTAAATGTTTTATGAAAGTGTTGGTTCGAGCAATAATCTGCATACTTTTAAATGAACTAAATAGATTTCTTTATTTTATTTGGTCTTATTGTAACAATAATTGTAAAGCTTAAAAATTATTTAACGTTTAAAAAAGGAAAATATTTTATATATTTTACAAAAAACATATTTATTTTTTATTTAATTTGTACTATAAATCACAGTGTTAATATCTAACTATGGTTGGCGAATTAGAATATGTATCAGATCGGTGTCAAAAATTAGAATTACATTATTTTTTAAAATGAATAAGTATTTTTAATATATGATTGAAAATTATAAAGAAAAAAGATATAATCTAAATTAAATTTAATTGAACTTTATATATAGAGGATTATGAAAGCTAAAAACACTTTCGTAAACACCTGCAACGATCTGATCCATATTCTTATTTGTAAACAACCAATCTATTTGGGTCATAACATTTGTTGTGCCTTGATCAACAGGTAAAACGGAATATAACCCTTTTTCCCTCAAGAATCCTGCTACTAAATTATTTGGTACATGTCTTAAATCTATGTTAAAATCCCCAAGAACAATTGTGTTATCATCTGATAATACTCTGTTACGCTCGAGTATGTTTGCAATCCCTTCCTTTAAGCTTGTCATAGAGCAGGAAATTGATTTGTATATAAGAAGTATTACGGTCGTACGATATCGGAATAATGAGAACATAAAATAAATATTTTTAGAATTTGCTACAGGGTAAATATAATTAGTTTTTAGAACTATATGTTCCTCCCTGACTTTTGTGTATAGTAATACCTTTTCCATGTGAAAAACTTCATTTAAATAATAGTTTCTCACAAAACAAACAAGTCCTTTTCCTGCTCCTGTAGCTCTGCGACTATCGTCATTATCCAACCGAGATATTTGACTATAATTAGGAAAATCAAAACTGTGATTAACACTAGAGAATGTTTCTACAAATAATAATAATTGGGAAGAACAAAAAGCTAAGTCAGATTTGATTATAGGGAAATGTTTGGCTAATCCTTGAACATTATGATAAATTAGTTGATTATTAAAGTTATTTAACAAACAGGAAAAATGGGCAAAGATTGGGGTGAGATACTTGTTTTGCTTTAAATTTATTATCTCTAGTTGAACTGGGTCATTTGGAAGTGGTGCCTTAGGAGGCACAAAATTTCCTACTAAATGCAAACCATTTGCAGATGTTGCTCTACTGCAAGCTACATATAATGCAGCTCGAGTCATTCCTTTTGTTAAATGAACTACAACTGAATTATATGTTCCTCCCTGATTTTTGTGTATAGTAATACCTTCCGCAGGAACAACGGGAAATTGCTTACGATCAATATGAACTTGTTCGTTTTTACGATATTGGAAGGATTTAGTACATATTGAAATTGGTGCCCATGAAGCATCAATAGTACTAGTTTGAATAGACTTAGCTTTACGACCAACAAAATTATCGCAAAAATCTATTCAAAGTAAAACCGGTTTTAATTCATTATTATATTATGTTCTCATTACAACGTGTTTTAAAACTCCGGTGGCTCCATTTGCTAAGCCATCTTGTGTATCTATATTGATGGTAATCATATATTTAGCCGTTGTTTTTAATTGTAAATTGAAGGGAAGACCAGCTGTTTCCGAAGTTTTAAATGATTTGACCTGAGTCAAAATATTAGTTTTTGTCCGTTCAGGAAGATTTGCCCTTATTTTATCTAAAGCTCTAGATATAATTAGTTCAGTTGCGATACTATTTAATTTTAATGTATTATAATTATCAACGGCGGCATTGGATACGAAAAGGTGTATGGGTTCTATTGATATATTATTGGGTCCCCTATTTGTCAGAGATCTAAAAAGTGTAATATCATCAGTTGTTAATTGTCCTGTTGCTAAGTTATTTAAAGCCTGCGTAAAAGGAAGATCAGTCCTTTGCCTCATTATTTCAGTCAATTCGAAATACTTAAAACAATCCCAAAGTGGATTACCTATTAAAGACGAATATGGATTTGCACTATTTGGGGCAAAAATCCATCTATCCCCAACCGGAGGTAACTGTCGCAAATCTCCTAAAACTAAAATCGATAAACCTCCAAAAAAAAGGCTGCTTTTAAAAATTTGTTTTCAGCGCGCATCTAAAATACTAAAAATTTTGGATCCTACCATTGAAATCTCATCTATTATAATTAGTTTAAGATTAATATATGCGCTAAAGAGGGAATTACAAGTATCACTACTAAGGGGAATGAGTTCCCTACCTGATTGATTCAATGGAAACGAGAAAGCAGAATGCAATGTTACACCCTGAATATTAAAAGCTGCTTTACCGGTTGGTGCACATAACAAAATTTTGGTTGAATCATTTTCTCCTGGAATTGACCTAAAATATTTTACTAAGGATTGATATATTGCCTGAATTAGTCTACTTTTACCTACACCTGCACCACCACTAACAAATTCAAAAAAAACTTTTTTTTCCCTAAAATTATTTAAAATATGTGTTAAGTAAAGAGATTGTTTTTTGTTTAAAGTGCTAATAAGTTCTATAAAATTGTCTTCTGGAAATTCTTGGGGTAAATTTATGGCACCATGAACATTATCACTCACAGAATCAACATCTAAAGGAACTTCGTCTGTTGGCTCTTGAACTCCAAAGGCCCTAAATTCTTCATCTACTTCATGCGAATCTTCTTCTGTATCATCAGAATGTTCAACTATTTCACAAAGAACATTGTCTAATTCTTCGTCAGTTTCAAACGCATTAAATTTTTTCCTATTTTCTACAATTACATTTAAATTAACTCTATACGTTTCCTCATTGTTTTTTTCTAGAATATCGGTATTCTCATCACGCCAAGATAAGTACAACATTACTTGTTCTCTAAAGTAATTTGTAGGATCAACATTAAGATTGTACCTTCTAAAACGAATTATATTAGGTTTTGTCCGTCTCCTTACAAACCCGGATAAATCTCTGAGTTGAAATTCATTAGGAGAAATTTCATTAGAATTTTGTCGTCTTTTGGAATAAGTAAAATATGCAGAAAATTCAGCGAGACACAAATTATTTAACTCATTTGGCCTTTGAACATAATGATCTAAAAAGCTGGCTACAAATATATCGGTAGAATCAGGGTTCTGAATTGCCAGGGTTTGTAATTCATTTTTAGATTTCAATAATCGGATTCTTTCTTGTGGAGGAACAGTATTAATATAAACTTCAGAGTTACTACACTCAGACATGTGCATACCTAAAATATTGTAAGTAGCTTCTTGAGCTGAAATTTCCGAGGCATTAATAAAGGTTTTCCCAATGGCCTTTAATTTTTCTTTAACAGATAGGTTCCCTGCTTGTATCTCCTCAACTGCATCCCTCATGAGTCTTGACATTCCCCTGTCTGATTTATTAAAATATTTTACAATATAACTGACACAAGCATACGGGTCTAAAATATACTGAATATCCATATTAGCTCTATGTAAACTCAGCATAAGCGGATTAAATGGATTTATGAGAATATCTTTTGGTAGACGTTTCAAAAATACAGTTGTTTTAGATATACTCGAGCGAATTGCTAATAAATAGATCTCTTTTGTCATAAGTATATCTCGATGGTTAAGAAAATCCCAAAAAGTTAGAACACTGTCTGGGATATTCGAATTGAGAAAAGTTTGAATTTTTAAATAATTTTGCTTAATGGTTTCATTTACATTCCCTGGCTCTAAGGGGTCTAAAATAACTGTTGCATCCATAGGGGGAAATGGCATATTATATCTACAGTAAGGCTGTCCTCTAAACTCGCGATAACAATTACGACTATGAGTATGTTTTTGATAATCAGTAAATGGTGAAATTTCGTCAATTGAGGTGTCACAAGAAACGTAACGGTCAATGAAACTAGTAACGTTTCGAAAACTTTCTGGGTTATTGCGATCTAATATTGGGGCGTCGTTCAACCAGTACATACCATGTACATGAGGGGAACCTCGTTGTTGAAACTCTATACGATAATAATACTTGGTAACATAATTAGTTTCAAATATTCCGGTGGAATTTTTAAAAAGCTTTAAAAGAGTTCGAAAACGATGATCAAAATACCTAGCACAAGTTACTGGATCTTCCCTTATTAATCTAGCCTTTTCTCTATATTCCAAGCCAAGGGCTTCCGTTTCCGTTAAAATTTTGTCATCTACAACTTTTGACAAAATTACTAGCAGTTCTGGCCATTTAGTTTCTGCGACAGATAAAGTGATAAAAAAGGTTGGAATGTGAAATTGGCGAATCATTGCAACTACTTTATTCTTTTCCTTTTCCCAATGTGCAGGAGAGGATCTCAAGTCTTTTAAAATTCTGTACCCATCATCTCGTTGTACGAGCCCATTGACAAAATCATCATTTATCACATTTGTAACGCTAATAGGATTAACATTAGTTTTCTTCCTGAGACAGGTGTTTATAGCGTTACTAATGTGGGTTAGCTCGTATTTTTTGTACGTTGACCCTCACCTGGAGCTAGCGCTATATTGTCAAGGGGAACATTTTCTAACAATGTTTCCTGTCCTCCTGGATTGACATTTTCTGTTTCTAAAATATCAACATTTTGGTCCGGATGTTCGTCATGTTGTTCAAATAACAAATGTGCTGCTTGCAAATACTCTTGTGCAGCAACAAAAGGAACTTCCACTACATGATCCACTACTTCAAAATTCCCTATCCAATCAGTAGAAATTTGAATGCCCTCAGAAACATATAATGGTTTTGTTATCAAATGTTGGATGGCGTTATAAATTCGAAGAGGCCTAATTGTTTCACACATATAGTTGTGATTAAAAGACATTTTTCTTTTTAAATGAAGCTGGATAGTGTGGGATTCACTGAATGCTCTTGGCAAAACTCTTACAGTAGTATCTATTAAAACCAGAATATTTACAACTTGACCTTTAATGGAACATTGTTTTTCATGTCCTAAGCTACATATACGCATAAAGGGAATTCGAGGAGCAATTAGTCTTTCTTCCAAACACGAAAGATTTTTTAGAGGTTCTGGAATTGTGTTAAAATCTTAACCATTATAGAGACAAATTGTTGGAATGTTTCCCTTGGAAACAGAAGTTTTACAGGTAAAACAAAATTTATATACATCTTGGTGAATGTAAAATACCTTATTTGCAAATTCAGCAGTGAATTTAACTATAATACTTTGTTTGGATAAAGTATGAATTGATGTATTAAACCAAAGTCCCCCGCAGCAACAACATATATTTGTTGAACCTTCTTTTATAATTTGATTATAATTAGCCTTAATCCTATCGTAATATCTAATTCTTTCAGCATGTCGGTACTGGTTTGTATGCTCCACATCCATTTGTGTTCGACGGATAGTATTTCGTTGGGATTATCGGCGCGTTTCGGCTAGTCGATTTTCTTCGTTTAAACGATATTCCTGAACACGACTCAAACTTAAATTTTGAGACCTTTGCACACGCTCTATCATACCTTCACGTCTTGTTTGCTGTCTACGAGCATTCCCTATTTTTTCATCTCTTCTATTATCTTCGATTTCTCTTCTTGCACTACGAGCTGCAGAATCTCTATTTCTTTCACTTCTCCTGTAAATTTGATCTACTCGTCTAATCCTGTGTTCATGAGTGTTTCTTTGCTGTTCAATTGTATTCAACACTTCATCTTCTCGTCTGTTTCTATGTTCCTGAGTATTTCTCTCTTGTTCTATTCTACTCAATATTTCATCTTCTCGTCTGATTCTGTGTTCTTGAGTATTTCTTTCTTGTTCTATTCTACTCAATATTTCATCTTCTCGTCTGATTCTGTGTTCTTGAGTATTTCTTTCTTGTTCTATTCCTCTCAAGATTTCATCTTCTCGTCTGGTTCTGTGTTCTTGAGTATTTCTCTCTTGTTCTATTCCTCTCAAGATTTCATATTCTCGTCTGGTTCTGTGTTCTTGAGTATTTCTTTCTTGTTCTTCCCTACTCAAGGTTTCATTCTCTCGCCTGAGTCTATGTTCTTCAGTGATGCTTTGTTCTTCAATTCTACGAACAATTTCATCTTCTCGTCTGCTTCTATGCTCTTGAGTATTTCTCTCTTGTTCTATTCCTCTCAAGATTTCATCTTCTCGTCTGGTTCTGTGTTCTTGAGTATTTCTTTCTTGCTCTTCCCTACTCAAGGTTTCATTTTCTCGCCTGACTCTATGTTTTTCAGTGTTTCTTTGTTGTTCAATTCTACGAACAATTTCATCTTCTCGTCTGGTTCTGTGTTCTTGAGTATTTCTCTCTTGTTCTACCCTACTCAAGGTTTCATTTTCTTGCCTTACTCTATGCTCTTCTGTGTTTCTTTGTTGTTCAATTCTACAAATAACTTCATCTTCTCTTCTGTTTCTGTGATCTTGAGAATTTCTCTCCTGCTCTATGCTACTGAAAATTTCATTTGTTCTTCTTCTTCTATGATGCTGACTATCTAACTGTTGTTCACTTTCTCTAACTTGTAAGTTTTGTCTTCTTATTGTTTGCCTTATTCTATTTTGCACTCGACTATTTTCTATAACAATATCATTTTCCCGTCGTAAACGTTGCTCTAATATATTTTGTAAGCGACGTTGGTTATAAGATTTTTTTTTGGTTTTAGGCATTTTAATTTAATGCTTATGAATGTAAGGGCTCAATACAAAAATTTCAGAAAAGATTACCTTAACTTTAACTAAAAAGTTTGTCTTATTAAAATCACGATGTATTTTTTTACGTAAACAGGAAATTATTTATTAACGTAAGATCTAATTAGGAGTGAATTGAGAAAAAAAAAATATTTTAAAAAAAGCATAAAATATTATACTGAAGGATCATCAATAGTTAAGTTATTTAACAAAGAATAAGAAAAATAGATGAAAATAATGTTTTTTAAAATTCTTTCAACCACTCTGCTGAATAAAACTTTAAATTATATTTTCAGTTTGGGAAAAAGAAGAGATACAAATTTACCAATACAAAATTTAAATTATCAATATATATATATATATATAGCAATTATATAGAAACGTAAAATCTTAAATATTAATCATAAAAACTACAAATTAAAAATATTTTGTCAAAGGCACTAATTGTAAAAATTTGTTAAAAGTTAGTAGGTAATTATAAAAATATCTAAATATTTAAATATCGGTTTTTCTTATTGTTTTATTTTCATCAAGTTTTGTTGTTTTGTCAAAAATTAGTTTTTTTTTTTAAGAATTTCACTTTTGATTAAGTTATTGACAAAAGCTTATAAAAGCTAAAATACGATTTTAAAAATCCCAAAATTATAGTTAATTTACAAATTTAACAAAAAATTTAATTTATATTTTAAAAACTTACATATTTTAATGGACAAATTTTATTTTCATGAAATGAAATAAACTTAAGAATTTTGAAAAACGGTTATCAGGAAGTTATAATTTCGTTAACAATTTTTTAAATATTAATATTTTATTTAATTAGTATTATTAACAAATGTTTCTAAAGAATTTAATAACGCGATTAAAGAAAATAAAAATTTTAGTTCTTAATTAATTATTTAGATTTTTTTATTTGGTGTATGTATTAGTAATTATGAATATTTATAAATGTATTTAATATAATATTAATTTAGAATCTTTTAAAATAAAATATTTAGATTCTTAAAATAAACTTACAATATTTTACTTTATTCTAAAACATATATTAAAACTTGAGATTTTTTAAATACAAAACATTCAGTAAAACTATTAATAACAAAAATATAGTAATTTTAAATTTTAAGTTGAGTTTATTAAATAAAAATTTAAGATGAAAATGATCAAAAACTTTAATTTTAAATATCGACTTTTTTATTTATTTACGCTTCTAAAGGACCGAACATGACGATTAAAGATTTAAAAATTTTATTTTTTAACTAAATATTTAAATTTTTTTTTACTTTGCATAAGTATGTATTAATAATTGTATATATGAATGTTTGTTATATTAATTTGCAATCTTTTTAATTAAAAAAAATTATTTTTTTTGCTAAAATTAAAGCTTTTAGAATTTACTTAAAAGGTTTCAAGATGTTTTAAAAATTAATTTTTATTCGTTTAAGAATTTTAGTTTTTAACTAAATTTTTAGATGTTTTTGTTTTATACATATATTTGTAATATGGTACATGCCAACTATGAAATTTTGTAATTCAATTTTTTAAAAAAATATTGTATTTTTGTTTAAATGTACCTACTAAATATATTAGTACAAAAAAATACAATATATCTTTAAGTACTCGTACAAATTTGTAATAAATTAATTTATTTTTAAATTATTATTTTTTTCATAAAAATATAAAAAAATAAAAATATTATATAATTCTAATTACTTACATACGAATAATTACTCTCCTGTAGAATCACCTAAGTTTTCGATTGCCTTAAACTCACTTTTTTGAAAAAAAAATTCAAAATAATAACACCACACACAAAAATTAAAAATTAAAATAAGAATAAAGTTTTTATAAAAATTTCAACAATGATCATTAATTTATTTTGTAAAACATGTGAATTGTCTTTCTCTTCACTTTTAGTTGCACAAATATTTGATTTACAAACAAATTTATTTAAACTAACAATAATATTATTTTCTTTTTTTTCACTTTTAAATAAATTAAGTGTTTTTCTTGTAAAATATTAGAAATGTTACTTTTTAATTCACAAATATTTATTTATATAGGTATTTATAACTTTTTATAAATTATAATCTTTAAAAATATTAATAAAATAACTTTAATAATATTTATAACTTTTTTTTTTTTCTATTATGTCTTTTCACAACAAAATGTAAAAAAACATTAAATATTATTAAATAAAACTCCTTTTGTCCTAAATCAGGGATGGGGAACCCGTGTAATAAATTTATCCTATTATGGTAATATATTTGTGGTAATAAATTTGGGTCCTTATTTTGGTGATACTTTATTATTGTCTATCCTGGTAGTTATGCGGTTCTTGTCTTAACCAAAGTGCTGAGGGCCATAAGCCCTATGTCACACTATGATGGTTATTTCTCTATGGGCTGAACCCAATTTAGAGACTCTGTCTTAGTCAAATTAAAAGCCTTTTTTTTGTTTTCTTAGTTAAGCTATCTAAGAACTTAAACTTTTTTTTGTTATCTTTTTTAAAATTTACAATGGTATTTATACAATATTTAAAATTTATCCACACTACTTTTTTTTTAGTAGAGGTATTTACAATTACATTATTAAAATTATTATTTAACAATAAAATGGCACTTTTTAGTCATTAACATTATGTCATTAGTCATTAACATAACATTATGGCACTTGGCTATTTTCTTAAAAATATAATTTAAATTGACAAATATTAAATTGTGTGTTAAACATATGTGCTGCATTCAGTTCTTTAACCTTTTTAAGGAAATTCCCTGAATGTGCAATTTCTATTCATAATGACTTTTTTTATAAACAGTAAAAATGTATAATATTATATGGTACGGGTGTTAATTGTTGTTTTAAATTTAAATGTTTAGAATCAGCATTTTTGCTAAAGAATTAATGTGATTAATGTGTTCGTATATACTTAAGGTATATGTGAAATTAGACATCTTTATTAAATTGTTATAAAAGTATATTAGCGTACTTTTTAATTAGGTATTGTGTTCGTGGGAAAGAATGTAAAAATACGTTGAAGTTAACTAGGTATTGTATTAGTATAAATTAAATGTATGTGTACGGTGAAGTTATATAGGTTTTGTAATAATTGTAGTGTTAGAATTATTGAATGCACTACACCCTTACCGTAAAAGAAAAAAAAAAGAATTTTGTACAAAAAGAAGAAAATTCTGTTTTTTTTGTTATATTAAAATATATATACATGTTTTTTTTTTTTTTTTTTTTTTTTTTTTTTTGCGTTAATGCTTATTAGGAAAAACAAATTTTGTTTTGTTTATTTACAAGTGTTTGTTTTTTTTTGTATACTTATATATTATTTAATAATAAATTTTTCTTAATAATAAAATTTTATAAAGTAATAAGTAAAAAAAAATTTGTTTTATAAAATATTTGATTTTAGCTAGTTTTAAAAAGTTTTAACCTATTATTGTGGATTTCTTTTTGTTTGTTTTTTATTTTTATTATAGAATTTACATTGTTTGTTTTTATTATTTTATATGGTCCATCATACGGACTATCTAGTTTATTTTTTCTTTCAGTTTTTATTAGAACTAAATCATTTATTTTAAATTTTATAGGTTTTACATTGATATCATTTACATATTTTCTGTTTATTTTTGCTATATTTAACATATTCTTTGCTTGTTCGGCTGCAAATTTGAGTCTAGTTTTTAGTTCAAGTACATAGTCGTTCATGTCTTGTATAGGTATGTGTGTTTTTGTATTAAAGTTTGTTGGTATACTTGATATTTTTCCGTAAAGTAATTCAAATGGTGAATAATTTGTATCTGTGTGTGGTGTTGTGTTATAACAATATGCAAAGTAAGGTATCCATTCGTCCCATTGATAGTCTTGAGTGAACGATAAGAGATATTGGTTTAATACTCTATGGTTTCGTTCAATTGAGCCTAGTGTCTCATGGTGATATGGAGTTGATTTTAAATGTTCTATATTGAATGTTTTGCATATATTCGTAAAAATTTCATTTATAAATTCAGTACCTAGGTCTGTTTTTATTGTTTTAAAATTACCATATCTTAAAATGATATTTGTGATTAATGTTTTTGCTATAGTTTTAGCTTCTTTTGTTTCTATTGGTATAGCTTCTATGTACTTTGTTAATTCGCATTGAACTGTTAATATATATCTGTAGTTATTACATATTCTCAAAGGTCCTACGGTGTCTATGCTTATAGATTCGAAAGCAGATGAAGGTGTATTAGTTATAATAAATTTTTCTTTATTATGTGTTGTAATTTTATTCTTTGCACATATCTTACAGTTGTTTACGTATTCTTTGACCATCTTGTTTAAATTTTTCCATATATAGCGTTGTTTTATTTTGTTGATGGTTCTTTTGATTCCTGTATGACCTCCTTGTTGAGAGTCATGGTATTCTTTTATTATTTTATTTTTTGATTCATTATCTTCAATTTTCTTAGGCGGGGTATATATTAAAATTTCTAATTCATTCATTTTTAATTTATTCATAATATCATTGTACAATGTTTTAAATTCTCTTATGTCAATTTTTCTAAATATTGAATCATTATCACTAAGCGCTAGTTTCATTATTTTTTTATTTTTCATAGATAAGATAAGTTTCTCCAAGATCCGACCTAAGTCCTGATATGGATTATCACTTATGCTTATTGGTACCATAAAATCCCCTTTTTCATTTATAATTATTTCATTTATTTTATTTTTCATATTTTTTAAATCGTTAACGTTAATAAATTTTATTTTATGCATATTTTTTGTTTCAGATATAGAGGTGCATTGCCACTTATGAAGTTGATCAGACTTCTGTTTCAATGTACTAGTGCTGTTATTATTATCTGTTTTTTGTAATGTTTTATTCTTATTTCTCGTGATGATATTTACTCTATTTTTTGGAATCATTTGTTTTAATATTTCTGAATCAATTTTTATACGAGATAGTGCGTCTGCGTTTGTATTTATTTTACCTTGTTTATATATTATTTTAAAATCATAATCGGCTAATTCTAGTTTTATTCTTGTCATTTTAGATGAAGGGTTTTTGTGTTTAAATAAACTGACTAACGGATCACAGGTCACAGTCCGTAATAATCGTGAATTTAGTGCCATATACATAGGGTCTAAAATATGTTATTGCCCAATGTATGCCTAATAATTTTTCTCGATTATTGGTTTGATTAGTTCATGTTTGTTCAAAGATCTGCTAGCGTAAGCGATTGGCCGGTCGCTACCTATTTCTCCTTGTGACAAAACAGCGCCTAAAGCAAAGTTGGATGCGTCAGTTGTTATTATGAATTCTTCATCAAAGTTATTTACACCGGTTATTTTGCATTTATTTTCTGAGTTAATTAGTTCATGATTATCTATACAATTATTTTTTATTATTGAAATCTCTGCTCCTGTATCTAGTAAAAATTCTAAAGGTTTTTGAGTTAAGCTTGTTTTTAAGAATATGTAATTTATTTTTTTGTTGTTGATAAAGTATATTTTTAATTCATTTGTAAGTTATTACATATTCTCAAAGGTCCTACGGTGTCTATGCTTATAGATTCGAAAGCAGATGAAGGTGTATTAGTTATAATAAATTTTTCTTTATTATGTGTTGTAATTTTATTCTTTGCACATATCTTACAGTTGTTTACGTATTCTTTGACCATCTTGTTTAAATTTTTCCATATATAGCGTTGTTTTATTTTGTTGATGGTTCTTTTGATTCCTGTATGACCTCCTTGTTGAGAGTCATGGTATTCTTTTATTATTTTATTTTTTGATTCATTATCTTCAATTTTCTTAGGCGGGGTATATATTAAAATTTTTAATTCATTCATTTTTAATTTATTCATAATATCATTGTACAATGTTTTAAATTCTCTTATGTCAATTTTTCTAAATATTGAATCATTATCACTAAGCGCTAGTTTCATTATTTTTTTATTTTTCATAGATAAGATAAGTTTCTCCAAGATCCGACCTAAGTCCTGATATGGATTATCACTTATGCTTATTGGTACCATAAAATCCCCTTTTTCATTTATAATTATTTCATTTATTTTATTTTTCATATTTTTTAAATCGTTAACGTTAATAAATTTTATTTTATGCATATTTTTTGTTTCAGATATAGAGGTGCATTGCCACTTATGAAGTTGATCAGACTTCTGTTTCAATGTACTAGTGCTGTTATTATTATCTGTTTTTTGTAATGTTTTATTCTTATTTCTCGTGATGATATTTACTCTATTTTTTGGAATCATTTGTTTTAATATTTCTGAATCAATTTTTATACGAGATAGTGCGTCTGCGTTTGTATTTATTTTACCTTGTTTATATATTATTTTAAAATCATAATCGGCTAATTCTAGTTTTATTCTTGTCATTTTAGATGAAGGGTTTTTGTGTTTAAATAAACTGACTAACGGATCACAGGTCACAGTCCGTAATAATCGTGAATTTAGTGCCATATACATAGGGTCTAAAATATGTTATTGCCCAATGTATGCCTAATAATTTTTCTCGATTATTGGTTTGATTAGTTCATGTTTGTTCAAAGATCTGCTAGCGTAAGCGATTGGCCGGTCGCTACCTATTTCTCCTTGTGACAAAACAGCGCCTAAAGCAAAGTTGGATGCGTCAGTTGTTATTATGAATTCTTCATCAAAGTTATTTACACCGGTTATTTTGCATTTATTTTCTGAGTTAATTAGTTCATGATTATCTATACAATTATTTTTTATTATTGAAATCTCTGCTCCTGTATCTAGTAAAAATTCTAAAGGTTTTTGAGTTAAGCTTGTTTTTAAGAATATGTAATTTATTTTTTTGTTGTTGATAAAGTATATTTTTAATTCATTTGTAAGTTGTTTAAATCCTCGGCAAGGTGTCGTACTTCCAGGTTGTTCTCGTTTCCCTGTTCTATGCTCAGGTAATTTACTTTTAATTTTTTATTTTTATTTTGTATCTTATTTTGTTTTTTTTTTTTTTTTTTTTTTTTCTTTATTGATATTAATAATAGTAGTAAGAAGAACATTGTTGTTGTTGGCATTTTAATTTTTTTGGTTTTTTTTTTTAATTTATATTATTGCATTTTAATACGTTTTTATTTTTATTTTGATTGTAATTGTGGTTTTTATTGTTGAAATTGTTGCGATTTCTGTTTTGATTGCGCAGTGTCATCCTTTTGGTTCGTCTATTTAGGCACGGGTCGCCATGTAATAAATTTATCCTATTATGGTAATATATTTGTGGTAATAAATTTGGGTCCTTATTTTGGTGATACTTTATTATTGTATAAGCCCTATGTCACATAAGCCCTATGTCACACTATGATGGTTATTTCTCTATGGGCTGAACCCAATTTAGAGACTCTGTCTTAGTCAAATTAAAAGCCTTTTTTTTGTTTTCTTAGTTAAGCTATCTAAGAACTTAAACTTTTTTTTGTTATCTTTTTTAAAATTTACAATGGTATTTATACAATATTTAAAATTTATCCCCACTACTTTTTTTTTAGTAGAGGTATTTACAATTAAATTATTAAAATTATTATTTAACAATAAAAAGTGCCATATGGGCTATTTTCTTAAAAATATAATTGAAATTCCCTGAATGTGCAATTTCTATTCATAATGACTTTTTTTATAAACAGTTAAAATGTATAATATTATATGGTACGGGTGTTAATTGTTGTTTTAAATTTAAATGTTTAGAATCAGCATTTTTGCTAAAGAATTAATGTGATTAATGTGTTCATATATACTTAAGGTATATGTGAAATTAGATATCTTTATTAAATTGTTATAAAAGTATATTAGCGTACTTTTTAATTAGGTATTGTGTTCGTGGGAAAGAATGTAAAAATACGTTGAAGTTAACTAGGTATTGTATTAGTATAAATTAAATGTATGTGTACGGTGAAGTTATATAGGTATTGTAATAATTGTAGTGTTAGAATTATTGAATGCACTACACTCGCGGCCTTTTCAAATATTCTTAGCGGCCTTATCACATATTTTGTATTTTATATAAATTTCAAATAAAAAATTTTCGTTTCAATATTTTTTTTTAAAATTATATTTTCTTGCAAATATTTATTCATTTTTTTTTTTAAATATTTTGTTTAGTTGCGTACGTAGTAGGCTTTTTTTGAGGTAAAGAAATAGCTAAGCAACAGTAACTCAATAAGACAAAATATTTAAACAAATTATTTCGTTTAATTTAGTAATCGGTTGGCGTTGGTGGTTAAAATATTTCTAGTTCAAAATTGTGTTTTAACCGTATATTCAACCATCAAGTAAGTATATTTATTTATTGTGCGATATTTAAATCTAATTAAAACTATATTAATTAACAACATATATGTGTAGAAATAAGTTTTTATTTAAGTTATAAACATTTGATGAGAGTCTTCAATTTCCCGGTGATTTTAATTACAGATATTTTAATTTTGTGAATAATAATAATGTCAAAAAAACTTAAAAGAAAACTTAAAGAGGAAAACAGAGCTTTTAATGAAGAATGGCAGCTGCAATATTATCTTATTTCTGTGAAAGATAAAATGGTTTGTTTGTTATGTAATTCTGTACTGACAACTTTAAAAAAGTATAATGCGAACCAGAATTATATATCTCACAAAGATCACAAATATGTTAAACTCGAAGGCGAAGCTCGTAAACATATGCATTTCAGAAAATGAAAAAAGAAAGACAGGATCAAACACTATCTTTCAGTGCTTTTACTAAGCAAGGATCCGCTTCAACTGATGTTACATTCAAAATAGCGTATATACTTGGAAAAAGAGGTAAGCCATTTAGTGATGTGGAAATGATAAAGGAATGCATTGTTGAAGCCGTTGGATGCTTAGATCCTGAAAAAATTGAAAAATACAAACAACTACCTCTTTCAAGAAGGACTATTACTGATAGACAACACGAATTAGCTTACAATGTAACAGAACAGCTTCGCACAATAATTCAAAAAAAAATGTATATTTTTCAATAGCATTGGATGAATCTACTGATAAAACTGATTCGGCTCAGGTTTTATATTTTATTCGTGCCATAACTGAAGATTTTCAATGTTATGAGGAACTACTCGGTTTGGGCACGCTCACTGGAAGAACTCGTGGAATAGATATCTATGATAACTTTAAAAAAATATGTAGTGAAGCAGGACTAAAACTTGATAATCTGATAAGTGTGTGCACTGACGGTGCACCTTCCATGAAAGGCAAAAAAGAGGGATTTGTTTCATTGTTAAAAAAAAACAATTTAAATTTACAAACATTAATTTCATTTCATTGTATATTGCACCAACAAAATCTTAGTGCTAAATCTACTTCATTAAGCAATACTATTGAGAAAATTATTGCACTTGTTAATTTTATCCGAGCAAATGCAACACGACATCGCCAATTTCGAAACTTGCTTTTATCAGATGCTGAGACATATAGTGTAGATTTACCGTATCATTGTAAAGTGCGCTGGCTATCAAGAGGACAGGTTTTAGTCAAAGTTTTATCGTTGTGAGAACAAATCGTGAGATTTTATGAGGAACAAAACCAGCATTGCGATTTACTAAATGACGAATTTTGCAGAAATAGTGCATTTTTGTGTGATGTGCGCTGGCTATCAAGAGGACAGGTTTTAGTCAAAGTTTTATCATTGCGAGAACAAATCGTGAGATTTTATGAGGAATAAAACCAGCATTGCGATTTACTAAATGACGAATTTTGCAGAAATAGTGCATTTTTGTGTGATGTTATGGTAAAGCAGAACGATTTAAATATTTCTTTGCAAGGTAAAACAAAACATATTTATGATATGTGGCAAAAAATCCAGGCATTTCGAAAAAAATTATTATTTTACAAAACTATTTTATCTCGATCAGATATTTCTGAAGAACATTTTCGGCAATTAGCAAAAATATTAAATGAACAGGAACCTAGAAATTTCATATTTCAAGATTATGTAACTCTTTTGTACTCATTAATTGAAGAATATACGGAACGGTTTTCTGATTTTGAAGAACATACTCTGACAATGAAATTAGCATTTGAACCACATCTAGTTGATATCTCAAAAGCACCTAGCGAACTACAGATGGAATTGTTTGAGTTATGTGAAGATAATATTATAAAGTCTCTTTTTGATGCAAAGAAAGATCCGATTGAAATATGGAAGAATGCAATTGAATACCCACGTTTACGCGAACATGCTCGTAGACTTCTTTCTTGCTTTGGAACTACTTACTGCTGCGAATCAACTTTTTCATATTTAACACAAATTAAGACCAACTTAAGGACTCAGATAACTGATATTCATTTAGAAGATCAACTTAAGTTACGTGTTACTAAGCTGGAACCTGATATCAAATTTCTTTCCAATAAAAAGCAGACACAAAAGTCCCAATAAATTGGTTATGTGGACCTGTATATTTTTTAAATCTTTTTATTTTTTTTAATAAACTATGCATATTGTGTTTTATATCGAACTAATAAAAAAAATTGCATTTGTGAAATTATCATTTATTGTGTTAATTTTTATTTTTTGTGCTTCCAGAAAAATAGTAATAGGTATATTGAAGTTATATGCGGCCTGCTTACGATCTACAAAATTATAATTGGCCTTTAATGGTAATAAGGTTCCCCATCTCTGTCCTAAATAATAACTTGTTAAAAAAAAAACATAAAAATAACATTATATTATTAATCACCTATTATTGTGATCGTAATTACTTCCTAATTACCTAATGTAAATATAAAAAATTTGTACCTACCATAATAAAAAAAAAACATTTTTAAAATTTTTAAAAAAATGGGAAATACCTACCACATAAAATTTAAAAAATTTTAAAATTTAACTCACATATATATATATATATATACATATATATTAAACTACACTAAACTAAACTAAATATATTATTACACTTGTCATTATAAAAAATATCGTTGATATTATAAAAAAATAAATATACATATTTATATATGTATATATATATATTTCCTATAATATCAATATATATATATATATTAATATATATATATATTAATATATATACATTTATATATTATTTAGCCATATATATGTATAGTTAGGTGCATGTAGTATATTAGTTTGTATATATATCGACAAATATATATTTTATATGTGATATATATAAAAAAACTATATAATTATTAATGATATATTATACATATATATTTATTAACTAAATACATATGTGTGTACATGTTTATAGATAAAAATTGGTTTAGTATTGTCAATCATAATTCTTCAAAATTTTGATTATTGTTCAAAACCAATTTTTTTTATGCATATTATGAATGAACATTTTTTTATTGTTTTTTTTTCAACATAAAAATGCAGCAAAAAGATCAACATCAAATTTAAAGTAAACGCAAAATTTTTTTAGAGGCGTTTTTTCATTTGATTTTTTTTTTTTGGTACACTATTAATTTTTTAAATGATGCAAATTTTAATGTAATATTAAGCAGATATTCTATAAATAGTTTCTTTGTTTTGATAAATGTAAAACTACCTGTACATACTATTTGTATTCCTTGTTGTATAAATACATATAGGTACTACCTATGTATATAAAATCCATTAATATTTATTTCTTGTATTTAAATAATATGATTATTATTTGTATATACATATATATACATATTTATATATATATACGTATATGTAAAACACAATATTTTTTATATAGATAACAATTTTAACAAATATGATCGTATTAGTTTTAAAACAACTAGACTAAAGAGCTTTATATGTATAACAATTAAGAACTTTGTAAGGCAGCTTCCCAAAATGATGGTTCAAAGTTTTTAAGACTTCGAAAGTTTGCTTTTCATATTATCGACCTTCTCGTGTTATTAGTTGAAAAGTTATGTACTTTAAAGATTCCAGCAGTTTATATGGCAGCTACTTTTAGCTTTGTCCAAACAAATCTTAAAATTTAAAAACAATTTTGTCATATTACTTTATTTTCCTACTCTAATCCTACTCTAAATTATCATTATTTTTGCTATGTAATTAGTTCTAAAGATATGTACATAAACAGGGTTGTAAAAGTGGTATGGTAGCTGCTCGAAATTGAAACTCTAACTTTTTGAAACTTCCCAGCTTGCCCTATTATATAACTAACCGAGTGTAATTTTCATCCTCCTAGTAGGTATAATTAGGTTTGAAGATATTGATATTGGTGCAAAGAAGTTGTATGGCAGCTCCCCGAAAATGAAGCCGTACCATTTTGGAACTTAATTTAAGTGCTTGATTCATTATAAAACTAACCGTGTGTAATTTTCATCTTCCTGGTATACATAGGTAATTACTTTTGAAGAAATTCATATTTGTATAAATAAGTTGTGTGGCAGCTCCCCGAAACCTTGGTTTGGTCTTAACCAAAAAGAATAGGGAACCTCAAAAATGTTCAAAAAATGTTTTGTGTGAATTTCAAAACTCTAGCTCTAATTTTTCAATTCTATCTCTTGTAATTAATTTTTAATTCACGAATATACATACATATTAAACCTAAGCAAAAAAAAAAAAAAAAAATAAACATCATATTCATAATGATTATAATTCATAAATCTCAAAGTACAAAGTCCAAATCTAAAATATTTTTTAAAAATTTTACGCATCATTTAAATCGTATGAAATCGTAACTCGAAATCGTTATCTACACAAAAAAAAACAAAAACAAAAAAACAAAATTCATATAATTTCAAGTTAAATACAAGATGCATAGAAAATATTTCAAATTTTTATATGAAAATGTTGGAGTTAAAAAAGTTAGCTGTTCGAGAGCTACCCGAAGTTTTGGTCCGATCTTAACCAAAAACAAGTAAAGAAACAGTCAGTCGGTGCAACCGACTTAGAAATACCCTACACCTTTGGTTCAAATTTAAGGACATATCCATAAGTCATTTTAACACCATAGAAGTTGTTATTAATTTGATCGTAAGACATAGCTTACCAAATTAACTGTATAATACTAAAAACATTTTCTAATTACTCTATCTATTAAAAAATACTACAAATTCTTACTAATTTATCTATTTAAAAATATTAAATAACAAACAAACTTGAAATAAATGAAAATATATTTATTCCAATTCAATTACAAAATGAAAAAATTCTAATTGTTAAATTTTGTGATAAAAAGATAATCAAAGCATAATATATTTAATAATCCAAATTTTTAAAAATTGCAATTATTTTAAATGGTTAGTTTATATACCTAATAGAAAAGCTTATAAACGCAAAATATGCAATAAATGTATTTCTAAAATACAATTAAAAATTTACACCTTTTCAAATAATTCATTTAAATATAAAAATAAATTTTACATAAATGCAGCAAGTACCTTTGAACATAGCTGAACCACTACAATTAAGTCTAGATTTCGGAGACACATAGGACATAGGAAATATATTCTTTGGCTTCGAAATTAAACTCGACCACAACCAATTCCCATGGTACTTTCATTACTAGTAACCTACTGTTAAATAACATCAAAATACCGGCATTATTTTTTGAGTTATGGTGTTTGTAAGATATATGTTTGTTAGTCCTTGAACTTTTCAAGGGTTCCAGGACCCGAAATTATGGTACGATTTCGCCCATATGCAGTCCCGTCATACTTTCAATACTAGTTAACCCTTGTACACAATTGGAACGCTCTATCTTAATTTTAAGTTACTAGTTTTATTAATTTCGATGATAAGCTTTTACACATTGGGGGGTCTAAGAGAGGTTCTGAACCACCACTCCAATTGATCCCAAATTAGGGGGCCACGCAAGAAATAGTAAAGAACACCCTTGTGGCAAATTGGAAGCTTCTTCATTTGTTTCAAGTTACTATATTTATTAATTTCGAAAATATGCTTTAAGGGCCTAAGAACTGAGTGGCTGGTCCCCGATCCACTACTCCAATGGGGCCCAAATTTCAAAGACACTTACGAAATAGGAAGGGACACCCTGATACCAAATTTGGAGGTTCTATCTTCATTGGTTTCGGAATTATGCTCGTTTGGCCTAAATTCGATCAAAAAGTTCTAAGTTCCGAACCCATTGTCCAATCCTCACCGTACGTAATCACCGCCGTAGTTTCATTACCAATAACCTACAGCACAAATTTCATGAAGATAGCCTCATTAGTTGTTGAGTTATCGTGATTTTTTATATATGTTCCTTAGCCCTGACATCGATTAAAAGGTCCGGAATCCGAACCGTTGGGCTGATTTCGCCCTTATATAGTCCGCGCTGTACTTATAGTACTAGTTAACCCTTGTACACAATTTGAACGGTCTATCCTAATTTTAAGTAACTATTTTTAGTAATTTCGATTATAAGCCTTTAAAACTTGGGAGGTCTGAGAGGGGTACAGAACCACCACTCCAATTGATCCCAAATTAGGGGAACACGCAAGAGATAGTAAAGAACACCCTTGTGGCAAATTGGAAGCTTGTACATTTTTTCAAGTTGTTATCTTTATTAATTTTAAAGATATGCTTTAAGGTCTTCGGAAATGTGTGGCTGGTCCCCGACCCACTACTCCAATGGGACCCAAATTCACAAGACACTTAGGAAATAGGAAGGGACACCCTGATACTAAATTTGGAGGTTCTATCTTCATTGGTTTCGGAATTATGCTCGTTTGGCCTAAATTCGATCAAAAAGTTCTAGGTTCCGAACCCATGGTCCAATCCCGACCTTACGCAATTCCCGAAGTAGTTTCATTACTAGTAACCTACAGCACAAATTTGATGAAGATAGCGTCATTAGTTGTTGAGTTATCGTGATTTTTTATATTTGTTCGTTAGCCCTGAAACCGATTAAAAGGTCCAGAATCCGAACCCATGGGCCGATTTCGCCCATATGCAATCCCCGCCGTACTTTCAGTCCTAGTAACCTACAGTTAGAATTTCATCAAGATAGCTCCATTATTGTTCGAGTTATCGTGCCTACGGACGGACGGACGGACGGACGGACGGACGGACATGGCTATATCGACTAAGGCGGTCACGCTGATCACAAATATATATACTTTTCCATATCTAGCTCGCTTCCTTTAGGTGGTTACAAACACCATACCAAAGTTAATATACCCCTTTACCTATTCTATAGGTGTAGGGTATAAAAATAGGGAACCTAGAGATTTATTGAAAAATATTTTGTGAAAATTTCAAAACTGTAGCTCTTTTAGTTTTTGAGTTATCGTGCTGACACACAGACGGACGGATGGACGGGCAGACACACATAGCTAGATCGACTAATTTTTCGATTCTGAGCCGATACGTACCCTTAACATTATATCTAGCTCGTCTAGATCGATGCGTTACAAACGGAGGAGCAAATCTAATATACCCGATGTCATATATGTATGCACGGGTATAAACAATGAAGAAACGTATAGAGCTAATTTAAATATAATTGTAGAAAATAGGAAAAAGTATAATGCGTTTAAAACTGACGAAGAATTGGACAATGCTCTTCGTGAAGTAGTTGAACATTCTGATAATACAGAAGAAGATTCTCATGAAGTAGATGAAGAATTTCGCTCTCAGATAAAGTTGAAGGTCTTCCCTTCAACTTACAATTAAAAACAACGGCTAAATATATGATTACCATCAATATAGACACACAAGATTAAATGGAGCTACTGGAGTTTTAAAACACGTTGTAATGAGAACATATAATAATGAATTAAAACCGGTTTTACTTTGGATAGATTTTTGCGATAATTTTGTTGGTCGCAAAGCTAGGTCCATTCAAACTAGTACTATTGATGCTTCGTGGACCAATTTTTATATGTACTAAATCCTTCCAATATCGTAACAATTAACAAGTTCATATTGATCGTAAGCAATTTCCCGTTGTCCCTGCGGAAAGTATTACTATACACAAAAATCAGGTAGGAACATATAATTCAGTTGCAGTTCATTTAACAAAAGGAATGACTCGAGCTGCATTATATGTAGCTTGCAGTAGAGCAACATCTGCAAATGGTTTGCATTTAGGAGGAAATTTTGTGCCTCCTAAGGCACCACTTCTAAATGCCTCAATTCAACTAGAGATAATAAATTTAAAGCAAAACAAGTATCTTACCCCAATTTTTGCACATCTTTCTTGTTTGTCAAATAACTTTAATAATCAACTAATTTATCATAATGTTCAAGGATTAGCCAAACATTTCCCTTTAATCAAATCTGACTTAGCTTTTTGTTCTTCCCAATTATTATTATTTGTAGAAACATTCCCTAGTGTTAATCACAGTTTTGATTTTCCTAATTTTAGTCAAATATCTCGGTTGGATAATGACGATAGTCACAGAGTTACAGGAGCAGGAAAAGGACTTGTTTGTCTTCTGAGAAACTGCTATTTAAATGAAGTTTTTCACATGGAAACTAATTATATTTACCCTGTAACAAATTCTAAAAATATTTATTTTATGTTCTCATTATTTCGATATCGTACGACCGTAATACTTCTTGTATACAAATCAATTCCCTGCTCTATGACAAGTTTAAAGGAAGGGATTGCAAACATACTCGAGCGTAACAGAGTATTATTAGATGATAAAATAATTGTTCTTGGGGATTTTAACATAGACTTAAGACATGTACCAAATAATTTAGTAGCGAGAATCTTGAGGGAAAAATGATTATGTTCCATTTTACCTCCAGATCAAGGCACAACAAATGTTATGACCCAAATAGATTGGTTGTTTACAAATAAGAATATGGATTGGATTGTTGCAGGTGTTTACGAAAGAGTTATTAGCTTTCATAATCCTCTATATATAAAGTTCAATTAAATTTAATTTAGATTATATCTTTTTTCTTTACAATTGACAGTCATATATCAAAATTACTTTTTCATTTCAAAAACTAGTGTAATTCTAGTTATTTTTAAATCCGATCTGATACATATTCCAATTCGCCAACCATAGTTAGATATAACACTTTACTTATAGTAAAAATTGATTAAAAAATTAAATATGTTTTTGTAAAATATATAAATAAATTTATATTTATCTTTTAGAGTTGTTTTTTCCTTTTTTAAATGTTAAATAATTTTTAAGAGTTACAATTATTCTTACAATAAAATCAAATAAATTTAAAATTTAAAGACATCTATTTAGTTCATTTAAAAGGTATGGGTATCTACTCGAACTAAAACGTTCATAAAACATTTATGTATTAAGTATTACCATTGATTAAAAATTATATATAGATAAACATTTTCATGTTAAAAATTTGTATGAAACTTTTTTCGCATATTTTTTAAAATTCTCTGAAAATCGTTGGCACGAGATAAATGTATTGTAACTATTTCTATTTTATAGTATACCCTTTATTTTTATTCTCTACATAGTACATGTAACATGATTCAAGAATATGAATACATACTATGACACTAAATAAAGAAAAAAATCGAATAAGAAAAAAAACGAGGAAGTGTGTAGTAGAGTAGATTGAAAATCTTATTTATTATGGCATTGATAACAAAAAAGTATAAAAAATACTTAACCTGAATGGTGAGGTGGTGCGGAAAAAAGAAAATAACTTCTTATAAGTAGGTATTAAAATAAATAAATTCAGAGAAAAATTATATACCTAATAAATCATAAAAAAAATGATATCAATATGTTATTGAAATCTATAAATTTAGATTTTAAAATAATTATTTTAGAACATTTTATGCATAATAAGATTTTGAAAATTTAGATAATTTAGAAATTTTCAGTTAAAACAAAATTACAATTGATCTCAATTCAACAAAAACCTCTAAAGATTAAAGAATTTAGAAATAGAAATTTGAATATGTACATACATACATACATCTATACATAAACACTTTATAAAATTTCATAGATTCCATTCACAACTATGCACTTTGCGAGTTTTAGAAAAATTTATTTATTTAAACAAAAATGAAAAAATCAAAACAAAAAGTTTCCCGTTAGGCCGCTGTTAGACTTCAATGTTTTATGTATCACAAAAACTTTTGCAATACATAATTTAAGTTTTGCAAAAGTTTGTATTATGTTTGAGTGGTTAGACAGGAAAATATGAAAACTTAAAAAGTTGATGCATCTGTCAAATTTTATATAGATCCGTTCATAAATAAATTATAAAAAGTTGAAGCGTTTAAAAATTAAATTTAAATAATAAAATAGTTTATGAAATTGTAAGTAGGCTATTTGAACTAAAGTAGTAATACAATTTGGCGGTTAAAAATGTGTCATTTGTTAAGACAATAGATTGTTGAACTGCTATTTTCTATCTATCTAAAGATTATTATTAAATATAAATCAAATTTAATATAAAAGATTATTATTAAATATAAATCAAATATAATATAAAAGATTATTATTAAATATAAATCAAATCTAATATATAAAGAAGAAAATTTGTTTATTTGTTTGTTTGTTTGTTTGTTTGTTTGTTTGTCCAGGATTCACGTGAAAACCACTGGTCCGATTGACACCAAATTTTAGAGGAATAATTTTGGGAGTCCGGGGGGTGACATAGGCTATGTCGCATTTTTATAAGTCAGCAGGTTGCGGCTCCAGAGCCGTTTTAAGCTTTTTCGTTTTTTTGATGTCGAGTAGAAACGGTTTGACCGATTCACTTGAAATTTTGCACGAATGTTCTCCTTATTACACGGAATTAATGGTATAAAACTGGTTGGAATAAATTAACCCCTTTCGGCCCGGCGGGCTTCCAAAAAATTTTGTGTTTCCGATTTGTGTCCAATTTTACAGGGTGGTTTTGCAGTCAAAAAGAGAGGCTGGTACAAATTTTTGTTGGGTTCGGTTAACCCGTTTGGGCACGAGGGCGCAATGAAGCTTTTTCAATGTTTTTGATGTCGAGCCGAAACAGTTTGAGCGATTGACTTGAAATTTTGCACAAATGTTCCTCTTAGCAACCGCAATTAGTTGCATAAATTTGGTTGGAATAATTTAACCCATTTCGGCCTGGCGGGCTTCCAAAAAATTTTGTGTTTCCGATTTGTGTCCAATTTTACAAGGTGGTTTCGCAGTCGAAAATAAAGTCTGGGACAAATTTTTGTTGAGTTCGGTTAACCCGTTTGGGCACGAGAGTGCAAAGAAGCTTTTTCAATGTTTTTGATGTCGAGTCAAAACTGTTTGACCGATTGACTTGAAATTTTGCACAAATGTTCCTCTTAGCAACCGCATTTAGTTGTATAAATTTGGTTGGAATAAATTAACCCATTTCGGCCTGGCGGACTTTCAAAAAATTTTGTGTTTTCGATTTGTGTCCAATTTTACAATCACCAATTTTAAAGGTTGATTTTGTAGTCTAAAAGAGAGGCTGCAAAAAGTTTTAGTTAAGTTCGATTAACCCATTTTCCACGACGATGATATGAAGTTTTCTATATATTTTATTTTCTTATACGATTAAAAGTATTTTATTGAAAATTTTGTACCAGCATTTTAATTAAAACCCACAGGGTTAATTTGGTTTTGACCTGTTTGTGCGTTTTGAACAAAGATTCAATGAAATTTTCAGTTTTCTTCAAATGAAATCTAAAAATCAAAAAATTCAATTTGTTATATATAATGCTTAAATACATAGTATTTTAAAACAGTTTTTCCAAAAAATAAGCCTACATTTCTCTCATAAAATCATAAAAAAACGAGGAAGAGCGTATTACAACTTTCAGGTGAGTACTAAACAAAGTATAAGTTGAAAAGCGAATTTTTAAACCTTTTCTAAACCATCGACTATATTTTATTCAAGCGTTGGCAATTCAAGAAAATCCACTTTTGACCTATAGTCATTTTAATTCAGTTAACATTGTTCACCGGAAACCTACCATCCTCAACTATATCGTCAAGGAGCACCAAATTGTCAAGAAGCAGCATGTATAGAAAAATTAGAGATAATCGTTCAAATTGTTTTGCAAACTGTTTTTTAAAGTTTTTGTTTCGCAATCGACTAAAAGAACTCGACAAACCTTTTTTTTAAGTATTCCCCTAATTCAAAGAAGTTGTACCTACTTTCAAAAATTGGACGTAATTTACTTACAAATTTTTTTTTGAACAATCGTCGGCAGGGGTTAACAACTTTCAAGTCTGTTAGTAAATTGAACTTCATTTTCAAAGAAGAACACATATACGAAATTTTAAGTTAATCTGTTAAATCATTTCTAATATATAGCAGAGCAACGAAAAAACCTATAAAAAGCTGTTGGGCCACGATGGGTTAACGGAACTCCACAAATATTTTTTTGTGGCATTTATAGGCAAAGTAGTTTCTCAAAAAATTGGCTGAAACTTGCTTTTTTACAATTTTCAAGCTTCCGGGCAACGCCGGGTAAATCTGCTAGTATAATATAAACGAGGAAGATTATAGTTGCCCTTGTCAACTTTTAGATACCCGTGCATACCCACTATAATGTGTAAAATAAACCGTTATTTCTTTCTCTAATGCTATAATATATTACAAAAAATATAAAAAAGTAAAATAGTTTAAAAAAATTTAACTCATTATCCTATAATTTTTGATTAAAAAAAAAACAAAAAAAAAAAATATTAATTCATTATCCCATAATTTTTGCTTAAAAAAAACAAAAAAAAAAAAAAAAAAAAAATGCCCCACCCTAAAAGTTGGTTCGAGTGATGTCCAACTTTGCCAAGTAACTTGTCCTATTACTTTACCTGCCCAATTTTAATTTTAACCTCCTAGCTTTATTAGATTCACAGTTATTGAACTGAAAACTTTGTATGGCAGCACTCCGAAACTGGGGCCGTAACATTTTGGAACTTCGTGTAAGTGCTTGATTCATTATATAACTAACGGTTTGTAATTTTCATCCTCGTAGTATAATTAGTTTTGAAGAAATTCATATAGGTGCAAATAAGTTGTATGGAAGCCCCCCGATAATGGGGCGTGACATTTTGAAACTTCATATAAGAGCTCGATTCAATATATAACTAACAGTGTGTAATTTTCATCCTCATAGTATAATTAGTTTTGAAGAAATTCATATTGGTGCAAAGAAGTTGTATGGCAGCCCCCCGAAAATGAAGCCGTAACATTTTGAAATTTCATATAAGTGCTTGATTCATTATGGAACTAACCGTGTGTAATTTTCATCTTCCTGGTATTATTACGTTTGAGGAAATTCATATTGGTTTAAATAAGTTGTGTGGCAGCTCCCCGAAGCTTTGGTCTGGTTTTAACCAAAAAGAATAGGGAACCTAAAAAATGTCCAAAAAATGTTTTGTGTAAATTTCAAAACTCTAGCTCTTATTTTTCAATTCTATCTCTTGTAATTAATTTTTAATTCACAAATATATTAAACCCAAGCAAAATAAGCATCATATTATAATTATACTCATATAATGATCAGATTTATTTTAATTAATAAATCTCAAAGTACAAAGTCCAAATCTAAAACTTTTTTAAAAATTTTACGCATCATTTAAATCGTATGAAATCGTAACTCGAAATCGTTATCTACAGGCTACAAAAAATAAAAAAACAAACAAAAAAACAAACAAAAACAAAATTCATATAAATTCATGTTAATACAAGATGTGCAGAGAAATTTCAAATTTTTATATCGCGACTTCGAAACAATACCGACACAACTTAAAAAATGTAAAAATGGCGATTTTTACACCAATAGACTCAGAAAATTATGTTTTTTAATCTGACAAACAGTCATATCTTTATTTCAAAAATTAGACGAGCTATGGCGTCTATGTCGTTATTGCATTGAGTTAAATGTGCATGTATAATATAATGTATAGTGACATGATACAATAAATACTAAGATAACGTCATGCGCATATCAACCAACTTCACTTTGTTCTCTTTTTAAAATAGTGACGTAACATGAGAACATGCAAGTTGCAACAAGTGTTATTTATTATTAAAATATAAACAAGTGTTATTGGTATTGTTATTGTTAAAACTTAAAAGTTAAAACTAAAATAAAATTTAATATATTTATATTAAATTTAATATATTTATAAATATTTAATATATTTAATTAAGAGGATAAAGCTAAAATTAAAGCTAAAAATAAATAAAAAAGTGAATAAAGACAAAATTTTAAATTAAATAAAATGTTGTGTGCAGTAAAATTAACTGCAATAATTGCAATAGAAAACAAGTGATGATAAAAAACCAAGGGTTTTTAAAAAAGCACATTTTCAAATTTATATTGTGTTACATACTGAGTTTTACTTTGGAAATATTTACTTGGAAATAGTTACAGCTTACTTATAAAATTTACTGCTAACAGTAAAGTTTTTATTTTAAAGTTGTTATAGTCCTTCAATGGGGCAGGTTGCCAAGTTTCTCAAGGATCTAACTTAATCTAACCCGCCCCCCCTCTCCGTCCCCCACCATCTTTCAGGTTCTAGGAATTAAATTGTGAAAACAAATTTGGAATTTTACTTAGAATTATACTATCTAAGCAAAAATGAATAAAACTGAGAGACACTTTCTTCAATTTAAGGAACCGCTTTTAAATTTAAGTAAAAAACCTTTAACATATGTTAAAAAAGAATGTTGGGTCTTTAAATTTTGTATATTAATAAAAAAAAATTGGACTGGTATTCAAGTTACAGGTGCTTAAAAATAGCAAAATTTAAATTTTCGAGCCCTTATAGCTCCTAAAAAGGAGGCTTGACAAAAAAATTTTGTTAACCGACTCCTACTAGTATTTGAGGATCTAACTTCCCCCAAAATTTCAGGATCCTATCTTAAACCGTTTAGAAGATATATGGGACCAAAAATTTTGCAAAAATTGAGTTTTATATAATGGTAAATTTTAGTACCGCATGGCAACCCTATACATTTAAGTGACATATTTCTGTAAAGCCTATAAAAGCAGCTCTCTTCTATCGTTTTTCGATTGAAAATAAACCTAACAGAAATCTTGTTATATCAATTTAAATATAAAGCTTTTTTGGAATTTGCAGGGGCTGTAACTTCGTCACCCTTCAAAATTAAGAAAAACCTTTGACACATGTTAAAATATAATTATAGAGCTTTGAATTTTGTATATCACTAAAAAAAAATTTGGACAGGTATTCAAGTTACAGGTGTTTAAAAATAGCAAAATTTCAATTTTCGAGCCCTTATAGCTCCTAAACATGGGGCTCCTAAAATCGAATCAACCGACTTATAAACACCCCACACTAGAAAAATTCAAGTTAATCTTAAATTTCTTTGTATCATGTGTAGGGTATAATAATACTTATCTATGTACATAAATCAATATATTATATTAGTTAACAAAATTAAAAAAATTTTTTTATAATATATGTATTTATATTTTTATATTATATAATGTAATAAAAAAATTATGAAATTTTATCATATGATCTATGCCCATGATAATCTATACCGATACATTAATTTTCTATACATTTATTCTATAAAATTTTTATTTGTTCTCATATGACGTCATGCGCAGAACGAGACAAAAATGAAACTTATATTGACGTTATCTTAGTATTTCTTGTATCATGGTATAGTGACATATTTTAGTTGTTACGTAGCTGCGAGAGAGTAAACATCTTTTTATTTAGTGCAATAGTGGCTTATTTTAGTTTTTAATTTAATTTATATCATTTCCGTGAGTTTTGTTTCGACAACAGTGACACAATTTGATTTCAACCATTGTTACATTATCAAGTGAGTACTCTTTGTACAAGTTTTATATTCTTTAGTGGCACATTTTGATATAAACCGTTATTGTTCATAATTTTTCAACGAAATTTCTATTTTTTTTTGGCATATTTTGATATAAGTCGTTATTGTTGCGAAATTTATAGCATATTTTGTATTTTACATTCCAAAAATTCAAAATGTGTCACTACTGTTGATAACTTTTAAAGTAAATTTCTATTTTTTTTGACATATTTTGAATGAAGTCGTTATTTTTGCGAAATTTTTAGCATATTTTTTATTTTACATTCAAAAAATTCAAAATGTGTCACTACTGTTGATAACTTTTAAAGTAAATTTCTATTTTTTTTGACATATTTTGAATGAAGTCGTTATTGTTGCGAAATTTTTAGCATATTTTTTATTTTTCATTTAAAAAATTCAAAATGTGCCATTTGTCTTGATAGTTTTGAAGTAAAATTTATATTTTTGCGATAGCAATGGAAAGTCGTGGGCGATTAATGGTAAAGTTAGTAAAGGCTAGAAAAGATGAAGAAACATCGCAACATGATAATAACATTATTTGGAAAGCCATTAATGAAAATTCAATAGAAAAGCAGACGGAAATTCTAGGTTTTATTCAGTTTTTTATCTTATCATACATTATTGTAAGAGTAAAACTTTTACCAAATACTTAGAAACCGAAAGCTACCTTGGCGAAGTTAGAAAAGAAGGAGAAACATTGCAACATAATAACATTATTTGGACAGCCATTAATGAAAATTCAATAGAAAAGCAAACGGAAATTCTAGGTTTGATTCAGTTGTTTATCTTATTATACATTATTGTAAGAGGAAAACTTGTACCAAATACTTAGAAACCGAAAACAATACGACGTCCTGCCTTGGCGAAGCTTCATCTTTTCATTCAGATTTTTCAGTAGATGATAGCATGAAAGATCCAGATTTCAGAGATAGTTTAAGTTCAAGTAGCTCAAGTACTAACCAAAGCTCAAGTAGTTCTTCAGATGATGAATGGAATGAAAATCAAAATCCAAATGAGAATTTGACTGTTTCACCATTAAATTTAGAAGAAATAAAAAAGAAAACGCGAAAGCGTCAACCAAATAGTTTATTGTGGAAAAGAAATACTAAAAAGCGTCTACGAAACAGTGGTCAGCAATATTCGACGCATTCTGGAAAAATTTTTCCAGCTCGACAAATTAAGCCCCCATGTTCTACCAAATGCAGACTACAATGCTACGCTAAGTTTTCAGAAGAAGATCGGCAAAAGCTTTTTTCAGAATATTGGGGCTTAGGAGATCTTCAAAGACAGCTAGACTTTTTGTTGGCAAGCATGTCTACTATCAATCCGAAATATAAATATCCTCGAGAGAACACTACTCGTAACCGATCTAATAACAATGCTTATTAATTTCGGTAAAAAAAGTAAAGACTCGTGTGTGTGTATTAAAGTATTTTTCATATCTACGTTAGATATAAGTGGAAGATGTATAAGAACCGTACTACAAAAGAAAACTTTATTTAACGAAGGACTAATTTCCGGTGAATTGCGAGGTAAGCACGGCAAAAACCATCATATAGATAATGCTGTAAAAGATGGAGTACGCCGTCATATTGAAAGTATTCCGCAAATTGATAGTCATTACACACGTGCCAAATCTGATACTAAATATATTGAGGGCAACAAAACAATAACAGAATTACACCGCGACTATGTTTCCGATTGTAAATCAAAAAATGTTCCATTTGTTAACTACGTTATGTACAATAGAATATTTAATAATGAATATAATATTTCATTTTTTATATCAAAAAAGGATCAGTGCGAACAATGTGTTTCTTTTGCTAATGCGTCTGATATTGAAAAAGAACAGTTAAGGGAGCTTTATGATAAACACTTACGCGAAAAAGATTTTTCAAAAGCACAAAAAGATTTTGATAAAAGTTCAACTGCGTCTAATGTGGTGGTTGCGTGTTATGATCTTCAAGCAGTTTTTCAATGTCCTAAAGGAGACGTTTCAGTCTTTTATTATAGCAGTAAATTGAATGTATTCAACTTTACGATATACGAGTTGAAAACAACTTTAGCGGAATGTTTCGTTTGGCATGAGGGTCAAGCAAATCGGGGAGTCAATGAAATAGGACTGAATGTATATGTATGCGATTCAAACCTACAACATTAAAAGTATAACACACAAGTTTTTGATCAAAGGGCAAAGTCAAAACGAAGGCGATTCTGTACATGCCAATATTGAAAAAGCAGTACGCAGGCAACAACGATCAGGTCCTATCTACGTTCCAGGTCAATTTATAAGTATCATTAGAGGTACTAAGAAGAATGGGACGCCATATAAGGTAACTTGATTGCCTTTATTTGTCACTTTTTTTAATAATATTTAAGTGTATTTATTTTCATTAGGTTACAGAATTATCCCACGGTAAAAAAAAAACACAGATGGTGATCGTGTAAAAATAACTGATATTCGAATATTGAAAATTGAAGAAAACCCTTATCTAGTGTTTTATAAAACGTCTTTTAGTGAAATAGATTATAAAACATTTTCCACAACCAGACTTTCAATCAGAACCACCGGAAATAAACTTATTGCTGCCTACAATCAAAAAGTGGGCCTTAATGAAAAAAAGAAAAAAGACCTAATAAGTCTTCTAAATAAAAATTATATTCCACAATATTACTTTCAGTTTTATAATGATCTCTAAAATTGTGATGATATATTTTCTTACGATAATACCAAAAAACATTAAGAATTTAAATAATAAATGAATTAATTATTATTAATGTGATTTTTTTTATAATTAACTATATTAAAATAATGTACTTCTAAGTTTAAGATTAAACAAAAATGAATTAATTATGAACAAAAATGAATTAATGTGATTTTTTTAATTTTGATAATAAAAAACATTTAAATATTGATCACTAATATAATAATGTTATGCTAAATTTTCATGAAATAAATTTAATTTCTGTTATAAAAAAATGTTATTAAGTTGTTTTAAATTAAAAAATAATTTCAGGTTTAAGATCAACACTGGCATAACTCAAAGTGAGTCCATGAATCCCAAATTTCGTAACAACATGGATTTCAAAATTACAAAAATTGCACTGAGTTAATAAAATAATTGTTTTCCCCAACTTATTATACTGCATTAAATCCAATATTTCCATTAATTATTTCTGTTTTCTTATCTCAAATAAAAAAAAAAACTTTAAATCGTTATTCTGAAAAATCAAGTTTTTTTAGTTATGCCGGTATTGTTTCGAAGTCGCGATATGAAAATACTGGAGTTAAAAAAGTTAGTTGTTCGAGAGCTACCCGAAGTTTTGGTCCGATCTTAACCAAAAAAAATAGGGAACCTAGAAATTGATTGAAAAATATTTTGTGAAAATTTCAGAACTGTAGCTCCTTTAGTTTTTGAGTTATCGTGCTGACACACGGACGGACGGACGGACAGACACACATAGCTAGATCGACTTATTTTTCGATTCTGAGCCGATACGTACCTTTGACACTATATCTAGCTCCTCTAGATCGATGCGATACAAACGGAGGAGCAATTTTAATATACCCGATGTCATATTTGTATGCACGGGTATAAAGATTATTATTAAATATAAATCAAGTATAATATAAAAGATTATTATTAATTATAAATCAAATATAATATTGGATTGGAATAATAAAGGATTATTAAATTTAAAGATAAGTATAAATTAATATAATGAAGAATAAATAAAAATGTTCGTCTTGGTTTAGCTAGCGTTCTACTTTGCCTCATAAAAGAGGAAATAGACGAACCAGAACAAACACAAATGGTCAGGAAGATGAAAAGGAATAGGAAAATATGGGTGAAGCCATCCCTCCAGCAAAGGCCGTATTTTGATTTGGAGACGAAGCTTATCCCACACTTGTTAAGTGATGGCGGTGACAATTTTAAAAATTTTTGCCGTCTTGATATAAATATTTTTGAAATTCTACACTCCAAGGTATACCTATATGTACATAAATATATAATGTATATATAATTTTTTTTATTCTTTAATTTGTTTTAATATATTATATAAATTTAATTATTATTATAGATACAGAGAAGGATTGAAAAAAAAAAATATGAAAATGAGGGAAACAATTTCAAGTAAGGTGAGACTTGCGACAACCTTAAGGTATATCGCGAGTGGTTGCTCCCAAAAAAGCTTGGAATTTTTGACCAGGATATCGAGGTCAACCATTTCGATTTTCATCCCCGAAGTTGTAGAAGCTATTTATAACAACCTAAAGACTGAATATTTAAAGGTAAGATTTAAAATATTAACTAAATATTTATTAGTTTGTACTATTAGTTTCGTTTGTTTGAAATATTTCAAAGTCTTCGCGTAACTCCATAGTAGCATCTTCATGCAATATGAACATGTTTAAATAATTTTTCCAAATAAAATTGTGATAACTTTCGTGGTGATCTCAACACCAACATTTTCATCCGTATTAAATATTTTTACATATTTAAAAAATACTTTTCCAGCTTTATGAAATTCAATTCAATTAACTTTTTACAAATATAATAAAAATAAAATAAATAGGAAAAATATTAACTAAACATAAATTAATTCAAAATAATTTTTAAATTCAATATTTATTTAAAATAACTTTATAAAAATATTTAAAACAATAACAAAATAAATAGGAAAAATATTAACTAAACATAAATTAATTCAAAATAATTTTTAAATTCAATATTAATTCAAAATAACTTTATAAAAATATTTAAAACAATAACAAAATAAATAGGAAAAATATTAACTAAACATAAATTAATTCAAAATTCAAATTTAATTCAATATTAATTCAAAATAACTTTATAAAAATATTTAAAACAATAACAAAATAAATAGGAAAAATATTAACTAAACATAAATTAATTCAAAATAATTTTATAATTCAATATTATTTGCAATTTTTTTTTTTTCCAATTAAATTCTTCTCTTAAGCAAAATCGAATTGAATTCAAATATGACTTCGTACCTATCCAACGAACGATACTTTGGCAAATATCACTAATGTCATCAGCTTATCTACGCGACATAAATTTTGCACCATGCCCAATGTTTTGTCTAATCGATTCGCTGTGTCATCTGTATTATTTGTTTCGCTTCGGATTTTTTTCGGATTTCTTCCAGTGGCTATTTGTTTTCTTTTTGGTTTATGCTCAGGGACGATCTCCTTAGGGATCGAACACATAACTTCATCTGCTGTTGTTGTTGTTGACGATGAACCTGATGCTATTAATCGGTCCACCGATTGGAGAATGTCTCCCAAATTTCTGGGGAACTGCAGTGAACTGGCGAAAATGAAGGCGAACAAAAATAATTGATATCTTCTTCTTCTTCCACAATTATTGTTATTTCATCAATCTAAAAAAAACAGAATTATGAATATATTTGATAATTAATATTTTACTATTTTTAGATTCCTGAAAGCGAGCAAGAGTGGAAAATAGTATCCAAGGATTTTGAAGATATATTACATTTTCCGCATGTTATTGGTGCTATAGATGGCAAGCATATTCAAATTGAAAGTCCGGCAAATACTGGATCTTACTTTTACAATTATAAAGGAAGATTCAGTATTGTCCTCTTAGCAGTGGTAGATGCTAGAGGAAATTTTATATATGTGGATGTAGGGTGCCAAGGTCGCATCTCGGATGGAGGAGTATTTAAAAATTGCTCTTTATATAAAAACTTAAAAGAAGAGAAACTAAGACTACCGAAGGAAGAACCATTAAGAGGACGCAGCAAACCTTTGCCCTACATGATAGTTGGAGATGATGCTTTCGGTTTATCGAATAATATCCTTAGACGTTATTCAAAAATTCGTACAGTGGGACCAAAAGAAAAAATTTTTAATTATCGGCTATCCCACTAGATAGATTTAGAATTTTCAAAAGGCCACTAGATTTAAAAGTAGAAAAGAAAGAACGGAAAATTTAGTTTTGGCCTGTTGTGTTTTACATAACTTTTTGAATGCACATAAAATTTTTTCTGATATTGATTGTACTTTACCAAATATAAATTTTCAAGGTAGTAATCACAGCTCACAAAGGTCACTGGACATTCGGGATGAATTCGCGAATTATTTTATGAACGAAGGTGCGGTAAATTTCCAGTGGAAAATTCTTTAATTTATTATTTCAAACTTTCTCGTCTAAGAACTTTATTCGATAAACCGTAACTTTATTCCTAAAAATTAGTTTTTTAATGTTATATTTAAGTAAAATTTTAATCTTTAAATAAATAATTTATTAATTTAACTTATACGTATGTAATTTTTTGATCCTAAATAATTTTTATAATATAACTTTTAAGTAAAATTTTAATCTTTAAATAAATAATTTATTAATTTCACTTATATGTATGTAATTTTTTGATCCTAAATAATTTTTATAATATAACTTTTAAGTAAAATTTTAATCTTTAAATAAATAATTTATTAATTTAACTTATATGTATGTAATTTTTTGATCCTAAATAATTTTTATAATATAACTTTTAAGTAAAATTTTAATCTTTAAATAAATAATTTATTAATTTAACTTATATGTAATGTTTTAATTTATATAATCATTTTCTATTATTTTTTAAGATAATCAAATAAATAGAGTCAGCACATCATTAATTGTATTAACAAATTTGGTTTATGGAGCAGAATATTATGTCCTAAATTGATGTCCTGAATACCCTAAGTAACTAAAATTATTCAAATTAAATTAGATAATTAAAAGGCAAAATCTTTTTAAAAGAGATCAAGATAACAAAACTAGTAAAAGTTTAAAAACAATTTACATACTAAAACTGTTAAATATATTAAGACACAAAAATACTATAAAAAGTTGAGAAAATTAAGAACATACTATAATATTGTAAAATATATTAAAAGGAAAAACACTTACACTTGACATTGTAGGCCTTGGAGTGCTCACATCTTTGATGTAACTGGCTGTGCCAGTAAGTTTTCGGAGTATATAATTCATCAACTCCGGCACCGCTTCGTTTTGAATCTTTTAGCTAAAATAAAAAATTATGTACTTTCAATTTTATTTTTAATTAGCAAATACCTACCTTTTTTTCCTCGTTCCAAAAATTGGTACGGATTTGATTTATTTTTTTTCTGACTTGGGCCTCATCCAAGTCAAAAATTTTAGCAATCTCACCGTAATGCTTTCCTTTTCCTATGATATTTTTATATGAGGGATCTTTTACGTTCCATAGGCATTCCTTCATTTTATACTCCTGTATAAAAAGGATCAAATCGCTTCCCATGATTTTCTTTATGATTTTTTTATCCATATTCTTAATTGAAACCTGAAAAACAAACTTTAAAATTATTATTTTATACTTACTTATTTTGTTTCCCTTTTATTTCGTTTTCTAATTTTGAATTTAATTTTAAATGAACCAATCTATAGCACCAATCAAAAATTCAAATAGCACATTCAAAATATTGAATGCGTCAAAAGAAAACAAAACATAAACGTCAGATCAAAATGCAAACTATTCCTAATTTAATATAATGGCATTGGGAAATTTGAGATTTGACAGTAAAATGTTTTGAGATTTTGACAGTAACATGTTTGAGATGACAGAACCGAACTTAAAAAATTGAAGACCTTTCAATTTTTTAAGTTTTGGAAATTTCGTTCGATTCTAGCCTATTACATGATTTAAGTTTTGCAAAGGGTATGAATTATTGACGAAACATGTACCAAACATTGAAGTCTAACCGCTAAGTTACAATTTAAACCTCATAAGAAATTGAAAATAAAATGTTTGGTCACCTTCAAATATTCATAAAGGTTGTTTGTTATTGAGATCTATAAAGTTAGATTTTAAAATAATTATTTTAGAACCTTTATATGCATACATATCTATATAGGTATGTATGCAAGTACATACAAAATTAAATAATTTTTTAGAAAAAAACGAAATCAATTCGAAAAAATGAACTATGAATTTATGAATGAAAAAATCATTGTTTATACTAGTATGACTATTTGTCAAAAGGGTATACTAAATTTGCAATTACGTTTATGACGCAGAGAAGTAGGGGGGTAGATATAGACTCAAGTGTATGGATCGGAAAAATTAAAGGAACTAGGATTCTGGAACTTTCAACAAATCGGATTTTTAAAAAAAACCTTCATCGCCATTGAAATTCAGCCAGTTTGCACAACGGGCTCGGGTAGCTGCCATAAACTTCTTGTTTTATATGAACATTACTCTGTACTTATTAAAGCTGGGTATCTGAAATTTTGCCAAAAGTAGTTAAGTGTAATGGCCAAAGTTACTGGAAAAGTTGGTTGGTCTACTGCAGAGGGTTCGAGTAAGTGCCATACAACTCCTTCTTTTATATGAACATTACACTACACCTAATAAAGCTGTGTGTTTGAAATTTTGCCAAAAGTAATTAATCGGATGATATTATAATGTTTATACTACGGTCATACGGGTATCCCAGAGTTGACACAATCTACTCTACTACACACTTCCTCGTTTTTTTTCTTATTCGATTTTTTTCTTTTTTTTAGTGTCATAGTATTCATATTCTTGAATCATGTTACATGTACTATGTAGAGTGAAAAATTTTTGAGAGAATAAAAATAAAGGGTATACTATAAAATAGAAATAGTTACCAATACATTTAAATTCGTGCCAACGATTTTGAGTGAATTTTAAAAAATATGCGAAAAAAGTTTCATACAAATTTTTAACATGAAAATGTTTATCTATATATAATTCTTAATCAATGTTTATACAAGTATGACGATTTGTCAAAAGGGTATACTAAATTTGCCATTACGTTTATGACGCAGAGAAGTAGGGGGGTAGATATAGACTCAAGTGTATGGATCGGATCAAAATTGAAAAATAAATCTTTTTAGCTATGTATGTCCGTGCGTCTGTCCATCCGTAATTACGATAACTCAAAAATTAAAGGAGCTAGGATTCTGGAACTTTCAACAAATCGGATTTTTAAAAAAAACCGTCATCACCATTGAAATTCAGCCAGTTTGCACAACGGGCTCGGGTAGCTGCCATATAACTTCTTGTTTTATATGAGCATTACTCTGTACTTATTAAAGCTGGGTATCTGAAATTTTGCCAAAAGTAGTTAAGTGTAATGGTCAAAGTTACTGGAAAAGTTGGTTAGTCTACTGCAGAGGGTTCGAGTAAGTGCCATACAACTCCTTCTTTTATATGAGCATTACACTACACCTAATAAAGCTGTGTGTTTGAAATTTTGCCAAGAGTAATTAATCGGATGATATTATAATGTTTATACTACGGTCATACGGGTATTCCAGAGTTGACACAATCTACTCTACTACACACTTCCTCGTTTTTTTTCTTATTCGATTTTTTTCTTTTCTTTAGTGTCGTAGTATTCATATTCTTGAATCATGTTACATGTACTATGTAGAGAATAAAAATAAAGGGTATACTATAAAATAGAAATAGTTACAATACATTTATCTCGTGCCAACGATTTTCAGAGAATTTTAAAAAATATGCGAAAAAAGTTTCATACAAATTTTTAACATGAAAATGTTTATCTATATATAATTCTTAATCAATGGTATTACGTAGTAAATATTTATTTTTTTGTTTTATACTTGTAATAATTTATAGTAGATAAAACCTTTTTTATTTTATTTTAATTTTTTTTTTTTTTTTATGTTTTTATGTAGAATTAAATATTTTTATGTTTTGGTGATGGTAATTTTTTTTTAGGTTTTTTTATTTTAACTAAATTTTGATTTATTTTCTAAGATAACTTAGTGGGCGTCTAAGTGGAAATTATCCACAATTTATTTTTCTTATTATTATATTTTTTTATCCTTAGACAATTAAATAAAAGTAGTTTAGAGTAGATGTAGTTTGATCGATATATGATGGTGTTATATACCTAATGGGGAAGCTGACCATCTAAATTTACAGCTAATGCGCCAAGGCAATACCGCAAAGGTGGTGGGGAAATTTGCCATTGTAATATTAATATAAAGTTTAAACAAGCAATTAAATTATAACAAGGAAGATCTTAGTTGCCCTTGTCAACTCTTACATTGCATACCCAATATGGTGTTAAAATAAAGCTTCTAAACATACACTAAGCTTTGCTCCAAAAAAAATCTTTTTTATTTAATTTTATATAATATAAGGGAGCTAATGGTTTATTTTAACACCATAGTCAGCATGCACAGGTATCTAAAAGTTGACAAGGGCAACTATAATCTTCCTCGTTTTTTTTTACTTTAAGCTTTTATTATGTTTAACAATTTTAATTTAATTTCGTATGTAGCCCGTCGATTATAATGGTATAATAGGGGGACATGATTATCGTCTTGAATATATCCATTTTTGTCTAGAAAGATAAAACGCTGAGGGGCTATAAAGCCTGTGAGCAAGGTCTTTCTAATGTACTCCATATTGTGGTAGAATATATGTGATATTAAACCATTTTCTGGAGTGTTTTGAGCTCTTTCATAGTTATTTTTGACTAATTTTATCATAAAATTGTCTATTCTAATGATTTGAACTTCCTTGTACATGTATTTATTGGAGTAAAAATGCTTGTAGTCGGATTCTTTCTGTTTATATTGGTAAAAACTCTTATACACTTTCTTTCGAATTTCCGTAATGTTTCCATTAAGCTTGCACTAATGTTGTACCATATATGGTGCACCATATACAAGTGTTGGCTTAATTAATGTTTGACAACAAATTATTTTAACTCTTTTACTAATGTTTTTATTATAAAATAGTTTTTTAGCTGCCACAAATGCTTTGTTACCTTTTGATATGCTGTATTTAACTTGATCAATATAATTTAGGTTTCTATGTAATTAAACACCCAGGTATTTAACTACGTTTTTATTGGATAAAGCGATATTATCACAAAATCTTTCCAGTTTTTTTTTATGTGGACACTTGTTTTATTGACTGTATTACGAAATAAAATAGTCTCACACTTATTATAATTTATTTTCGTAAGCCATACTTGACAATAATCTCTAATTATGTTAAAAAGTTTTTGCACTGAGTGCGTTATGGAGTCTACATTGTTATCGGCATAATATATTATAATATCATCAGCAAAAGCTAATGCATAATTATTACCCTTTACTCAATCTAACAAATGTAATAATTCGGCTAAATAAATTGAAAAAAGTATAGGTGCATTCACCGTTTAAGAGTTTTAAGAGTTTGAAAATAATACCATCTAACCACACCGTGTTAAAGGCTTTTCTCATGTCTATTAAGCATGTACCTACCCCAAAATTTTTGTTTATCAACCAAAAAATATCTTAGGTTAATTTTGTAATGGCATTTACTGTGCTATGTTTATGTCTAAATCCGAATTGGTTATCTGGTATAATTTCCTTGGTAATCGAAAACGCTGTTAATTTGTCATTAATCAGTGTTTCGAAAACCTTACTTATGTTTGACATTAAATTAATCGGTCTGTGGTTGCTTGGATTAGTTGGGTCTTTGCCGGGTTTTTTTAGCAAAATAATTTGCGACATTTTCCATGCTTTAGGAAATTACGAGTGATTAATTGTTTAATTAAAATTTTTTAAAACCATGTTTGGAATTTCATCAATACCATAAGAAACTTTATTTTTTAAGCTTTTAAATTTTAATTCAAGTTCTTCTTGGTTTGTGAATTCACTATTTTCGAAATTCTAGTTTGAAGCTTTATTTGCGGTAGAAAAGTTACATATGGTGAAATTGTTTATTCTTAAATTGTTTATGTGATTTTTGAAATGTTGAACTGTATTGATTATTTTGTTATGTTATATACTATTTGTTGGTGTATTAATTGAATGTTTTTTCTATGTATGAACCTATTATATTATAAATTTGTGTATTGTTTTGAGTATATATTTATTAGTATTTGTTTTTTTTAAGTTATTAATATCTATATTATTTTGAAATAAGAGTGGTGCGTCATTATGGTCTATGTGTAGTTGAGAGATTTCATTATAATTTTTTCATTAATTCTGTTTTTTTTTTTAAGTTTGTTAGAATTTCTTTCATTACGTTGTTTTTGTTATTAAATTTTGGAATAACTTCTTTCATTATTTTTACACAACAACGCCTCGGATAAATAATGGAAATACGGATAGGATTGTCGGCACACGAAAAAAGACACGGCTCGCACAATGGAATGTGCGCACTCTTAGGGAAGCATCAAGATTGAAACAACTTGAAGATCAGATGGCAACATATAAAATTGACATTATAGGGCTTAGTGAGGTTAGGTGGACGGGAAGTGAAGAATATGACACGGCTAAGGGAAACAAAATGCTTTATAGTGGGAAGAAGGCAAATGCAGAAAGTGGTGTTGCAATAGTTATATCAAGGAAAATAATACACTCTCTAAAAACATGGAAACCAATTTCAGGTAGAGTTATAACTGCGAGATTCAAGTGCAGGATCCGACACACCACTGTTATACAATGCTATGCTCCAACAGAAGATGCAGATGACAGCATAAAAGATGAATTCTATGAACAAGTCACCACAGCCCTTAGTAATACTAGAAGATCAGACATCATCATACTAATGGGTGACTTTAACGCAAAAGTGGGATCTGATAACTATGGACTTAGGAAGGTAATGGGAACACATGGTTGCGGCACAAGGAACAATAATGGTGAAAGGCTGATTGAAATATGCCAGGCATTCAACCTCACGATTGGTGGTACACTCTCCCACAAGAATATACACAAATATACGTGTACCACACCAAGTGGTAATGCCAGAAACCAAATCGACCACATATGTGTAAGCAGAAGATGGAGAAATAGGAGAAGTGTTGACATCAATAGTGATCATGAATTGATAACAGTGTGGTTGTTAATCTGGTAACTTTTTCAAATTGTATGCACTTATTTTCATGAGGCTCTCGATAAATTCACATGTCTGCTTAATCCCTTTAAAACTACCGTGACTAGTTTTTCTTCTTTTGGGGTAAATGTAAAATAATTTATTTTCGATTTTTCGAGGAACTCATATGTTTTTGTATGGTCTTCCAATTTGTGCGTATAAATTGTATTTTGTTCATTACCTCTTTCCTTAATCAGGTAATCGTCAATTTTTAAATTATTTTTCATTAATTTTTTTAGATACGCGACATCTATATTCCCAAAGTTAATGGGTGACATTCTCTTTTTTTTTCGATGATACAGGATTACTACCAGTATTAATATTTTTTTCAGTTTTATTCTTGTTTTTATTCTTTTTTATTTCAGTTATTCTGGCCAATTCTTCTATGCTAGGCTCGGAGGTGCAACCTGCAGCGGTGTTAATTTCAATTGTGGGTGCACTATTGTCATTTTCTTTATCCACACTATCCTCCTGTTCTTCTAACTCCATCAAAGGATTAAAAAAATTATCAGAAGCTTGACCAGCTCTATTTATCACGTGGTGTTTATCGTAAAAAGCTTTATATATCATCATATCTTCTTTTTTATTTATTATCTCTTTAAGATCCTCAATTTCACGCAGATGCCTATTTCTGGTTTTTGCTGCTACATTTAAGGATTTTCTGGTTTTTTTAGTTTTGAGGATCTCACAAAGCTTCATATTTATTGTGGACCTTAGGCTGTCCTCGTTTTCTATCTCAACATTGTCGGATTGCATTTCTGCAATCCAGTTATGTGAATCACACTATTCAAAAAGCGGTATTTTTTTCCTTTTTTTTATTAAAATTTTTTTTAATGTGATTTAATTTTTGTTAAATATTTTGAATTCTATTTAAGTGAAAATACTGCAAATAAATTCGACAGTAAATTAAAAAAAAATTTTTTTTTTTATTTTTAATTGATTGTTTAAAAGTGAAATTTAATAACATCGACTGTTCTCTATCAAAGTTCAGAAAGAACTCGTACTTTTTTAAGTAAATCACAACATTTGTATAAAATATAAATAAATCTATTGTTAATTAATCAAATTAATATGTTTCAAAAATTAAATATTATTATAACAGTAAATTAAAGATTATCTTACAAATTAAATAATTTTAAAATGTAGTTTTTATTAAGTTTAACTTTTATACTATAAGTAGTGATGGGGTGTTATTTTAATCACAGTGATTCTGTCACTGTGATTTATATGTAGCAATCACTGTCTGCTATCAATATCGCCAATCACCAGTGATTCAATCACCAGTGATTGTGATTTGTGGTGATTCTTCATACAAATTCATTTTTTTTTCTTATCACCTCTTCACACACTGTTAAATTTATAACAATTTATAATATACAGTATGAAAAAATCAAAATAAAATCTTATAAAATAAACTACTGCCTACCTACACTGTTTAAAATTTACACAAATACTGCTTTATCCCATTTAAACTGCATGTAAATTTCTCAGCAAATATTAAATATTTTTACTCTCAGCAATCTATAGTTCAATATATTTTGCTGAGAAATTTACATGCAGTTTAAATGGGATAAAGCAGTGTTAGTAATTGTAAAAATGTAATAAAAAAAAATTTGGATTGAGAACTTGATCATCGCAATCACAAAAGAAACATTTAACTGAATATTAAGTGTTCAATGCAATTGATTAGTTCCAATTTCAAATTTGAATAAATTGAAAAATTAAAAATCGATAAGAAAATTAGAAACGATAAGAAATATAATAAACTTTGTTCTTTTTAAATTCTTAAGGTGAGTATAGTAAAAAATTAGATGAATAAAATTAATTTTTAAATATACAATGTATCTTCATATGTTATGTATGTAGGTTAATTCTTAGTAAGTAGGTACGTAAACGTTGTACCTTGTTTGTTTCGTTATTAATTATTATTTATTATTATTATTACTAAATATATGTTAGTGCTTTAAATGATGAGTTCCATCGCACAAAATCTCAAAAAAACAAGTCCTATTTGGGATTATTTTACTGTAGTTGATCCTGTTCGTGCTAAATGTGATTTATGCAAAAATATATTTTCATATAAAACCAGTTTAAGCAATTTAAGGAAACACATTCAGAGTAAACATCCAACCGTTCAAATAATAAATGAAAATGTTCCAAAAAATCTAAAATCTAATAAAACGGTAAAAGTTTCAAAAATTCACGTCAGTTTGAAATGAGTTTCTTAATTAATTATTGCTTCGATTTTAGATTGACAGAACTGAAAATTGTGATGCAATTGAAATAATTTCCGATATTATAGATATAAACGTTCCAGGTCCCTCTACTAGTGCTGATAATACTGCTAATGCTAATATTGTTGCAGATAATGATGTGCAAAGTGTAGAATTATCTAATGCAAATAAGAGCCTTAAAGAAAGTTGAGACAAGATACTATAAAATTTGCATCAAAAAAAATGTCAATGCCGGCTAGACAAAAAATAGATAACAAATTAATGAACTTATTCATATTCGATTTTCAACCTTTTAGTATAGTTTCAGATCGGGGATTTAAAAGCTTTGTAGATAAACTTAATTCGTCTTACGTCTTACCAGATAGAAAAAAAATTTCTAAAACTATGCTACCTGCACTGTATGAAAAAACAGTAACAGAAATTAAAGAATTAGCAAAAACAATTAAAACCTGCGGCCTAACAACTGATTGTTGGACTTCCTGCAATAATGAAAGTTATATAGGAGTCACTGCGCATTTTATAAATAAAAATTTCGAACCTATTACATTACTTTTGGGATGTATGAACTTTAGTGAAAGTCATACAAGTATTAATTTGGCTTCTAAGCTCAAGGAAATTACAGATGAATGGGGCGTAACAAATAAAATTAAGCTTGCAGTTTCAGATAATGCTAATAATATTAAGTCTGCAATTAAAAATAATTTAGCTTGGAACCATATTGCTTGCCTTGCTCATAATATCAATTTAATTTTAAATGACAGTTTAAAACCGTTGAATCATCTCATTGAAAAGGTTAGAAAAATTGTTAATCATTTTAGAAGAAAATTTTTAAATTACCAGCGCAACAACAATGAAGCCGAAAGTGGCAAAGAACCAAAAAAAATAATTCTCGATGTCGCTACACGATGGAATTCAACCTTTTATAAGCTTGAAAGATTTTTTGAGCTTCAGAATGCTATTAAAACACCTGTAGCACTTTTAGATAACGATTTACCAATCTTAACAACTGAGGAATGGATCATTATTGCGCAAGCTATAAAAGTTTTAAAGCCATTTGAAAAGATTACAACCATTGTTAGTGGGGAAAAATATGTAATAGCTTCTATGGCTATAATTTTGGTTAATGGGCTGAGAAATGTTATGAGCCACATTCGTCTTGACATTGGTGAATCACATAAATCTATAGAAATATTAATAAAAAATTTAAATAATGGTAAGATATGTAAAATATAAACTATTGAAATACATTGTTTTTTTATTGATTATTATTTATTGGCCATTTAAAATTAACATATTATATATTTCAATCTATTTTAACAATGTATGTCGTAAATCGTAACTAAAATATATATTTAATAACTTCGCATAAACAATCTTCTTGCTATTAATTTAATATCTTCTTCCTAAGGTATCGAACAAAGAATCGGTAATTTAGAACAAAGCAATACTTTATGCATGGCCACATTTTTGGATCCTCGATTTAGGAATTTGTCCTTTTTTAGTGAATTAACTGGCGAAAGAATTAAAAATGTTGTAACGGATGCAGTAGCCTCGACATCGTTAAATGACAATGTAAATGAAAATGATCCAGAAATAAGCGAAATCGAAGCAGACTCAGATGAGACTTCTATATGGAGTTTTTATCACAAAGCTGTTTCTAAAGCGAAACCTAAAGGCACATGTAATTCACGCGCAATCATTGAAGTGCAAAGGTATTTGGATGAAGCTACTTTGTCCAAAAATAAGGATCCACTTTTATGGTGGAAAGAACATGAACATAATTTCCCAAATTTAGCTATTTTAGCTATGGAATATTTGTCATTAATGGTGACAGTACCTTGTGAAAGACTTTTTTCCAAAGCTGGAAATATATTAAACGAAAGACGTTCAAGATTAAAATCAAACGTGGAAAAAATCTTGTTTCTAAATCAAAATTTGGAACTTTGTTCTAGCAAAATATAAAATCTAAAACTTAAACTTATTTTAAATGAATTTTTTTTTAATTTTATTATTTGTTATATTATTTGTTTTCTCATTTTATTTTTCAATTTAAATTACTTATGATTAAATTATTTTTAAAATACTTTATTACTTATTTTTAAATTATTAAAAACGAAATAAATTCATATTTATAATTATAAATTATAATATTACTAAAATAAATTAATAAGTAAAAGATACTAAAAAATATTAAAAAATCATTAAAAGAACTGTGATTGCAATAACTGTGAAAATACTCTTTGATTTCAATTTTCAATATTCTTAAAAAAAATAACAGGTGAAAGATACTAAATATAATTCGAAAACCAATGAAAGAACGGTGATTGAAAATCACTGTGATTTATCACAGTGATTCAAAAGTAGTAATCACTGTCGGTAACAGTGATTTGAAAATCACTCTTTTTTCCATCCCTAACTATAAGTAACTTGTTTTTAGTTATGTTATTATCCACTAGCAGAGCATTGGTTAAAAGATAAAAATTCAGGTTCGAATGCAAAATTTTTTTCGAAAGGTAATTATCTTTTAATGATTGTGAATGTCAGCTATATTTCTAATATGTTATATTGTCCATTTGTCATCTAAGGGGGTCTTGCTAAAATAGTGTAACTAAAATAACAATTTTATTTTTAACATTCAAAATCTTTCATAAACAAATACAAAACGCTAATTTCAAATTTCTTCTTCATATTTTACATTTGTCACCAACATTTCAAATTGAAATCTCTTTTATTTGAGTGGCCCACATCATTTTTTTTAAACCTTGATACTGATCCGGTTAAAAAAAAACATTTAATACATACAAACAAATATTTTTTAACATATCTGATAAAATCATACATTAAATAAATTTTTAAAACTTGTTAATTCCAATTTTGAGAAAATATGTGTGTATAATTTTCCAAATTATAACGCCTTAATATATGCAACATCGTAAAATAAATTTAAATTCTCTGTTTTTACATATTCTCCTTTCCCAATTCCAATGCTGCTAATTTGCCCTAAATACCAAAAAATGAAAATAACACAATTCATTTTTTTTTTTGTTGGCTATTTTTCTTCATATTTATTTTCCATTCTCTTTGGTTTCCCGCCGAAATTGAAAAGGTGGAAAAATCGTTTAATATAAGGTAAGAAAAATTTACGTATTTTCATATTTTTTCAATTATTTATTTTGTTTCATTCCTAAAATTTATGGATTTTTCACTATAAATAAACAAAAATAGAGCCTAAGGTAACTAGTGTTTTTATTCCTCAATTTAATTCTATTTTATCAAAAATATTAATATTTTTCTTTTCGTGTTGTAATTTTTTAGACTTAAAGTAAAAGAAAAATTAAAGTATAAAAACCCTTACCAAGGGTTAATATTTACTGTTAAATTATGTAATGTGTTGCATGTAATATGAGTGCCGATAGAGCTAACGACGCAGGGCATGCCTAGATGAGTTTGCTCTGTCCGAAAAATTAAGAGTCCATAAAGGGATACCGTGGCACATCACTGCAATAGAAATTGCATGCCAGGGAACGAGGGGATAAAAAAAAAATAAAATATCCTAAGCAGGAACTTCGAATAAGCTGAATTCGAATTTTATTTAGCGCAAAACCAAAAAGCAAAAACTTTAACTTTGATACTTTTTGATACTCTTATAAGCCGTTAAAACCAGAGCAATTTTTAATATTCATTAATTAAAAAAATCGTTTTCAATGAAATTTATGGAAAATATATCAATATTAACAAATTGCGAGCCAACAGAACCTTCTGAAATTCCTAATGTAGACAAAGATTTTAACAATATTCAACTAACGAAAAATTAAACACAAACTTAATATAAATTTGTTATTGAAGCTGATTATAAAACATTAAATTTTTGAGGGGAAAATGCATTCTACTATTTTCGTGGTTGGTTACTAAAAAAATACAGAAAACATCATAATTGCACTTTAGAAATTAATTCTGAGGAGAATTCATTTCTGCGTTTTACAGAATTTAATGCTGCTTTGCAACATTTTTATGGATAATTTGAGAATTTTAGAAAACAATTTCATTAAACATGTTTACGAAATTTACCTTGAAATAATTATAGAATTTAAGCTTTTCAATAATTTAAAAAATGATTTTTGTTATAATTGTTGTAATAATTCTGACAAAAAGTGTTTTGTTTACACATTGAATTCATATTTAACTATGTATAACTTACAATCAAGTTACAATTTTATGACTAAAATGTATTTATGTAAATTAGTAAAAATTTTAGAGGTGTGGCTTAATAGTATAAACCGAATCATGTCAGCATCGGAAATCCGCTTCGTGAACAGAAGGATCGCTATGGAGGGATCAGACGTTATCATCAAAACTTTTATTACAACAAACTAAATTAAAATCAATTTAAGTGATTTCATTACAAAGAACATTGATGAGAAAAAATATGTCGCTTGTCCCTTTCTTGATCTGCAATAGGCCTTCGACTGTGTAGATCACGAAATACTCCTCTACAAACTGTTTAAATTAAATCTCGATAGACATCAAATACAATTTTTTAAATCTTATTAAGCAATCGACAACAAAAAGTAAAAATTGGTAAATTGGTAAAATTGGAGTTTGCAAAATTTGTGCAGAAGAGAATTATATATAATAGCTTTTAAAATTGTAAATAATGAGATAAAACATAACTTCATATTAAATAGAGCAATCGACTTTCATAATCATAACACACGTAGTAGGTCTAACTTTTATCTTTCATTATTTAGAATACAGAAACAACAAAACAACAATCTTATTTAAAATAGCTTAAAATTATAAAGAATTTATATTCGCTTCTAATAATTAGGAAAATTACTAGTATGAAATTGCAATAAAATAACTTATAAATTAACTGTCAAAATTTTGTATGAAAATGAATAGGCCACATAGCTAAGGCTATGGTCTTAAAGGAAAAAATTTTTATAATTCACATATGTAAATAATATGTATTATTATACAATAGATTATGTTAAAAAATAAAGAAAAAAAAGGAAGCCATTTAAAAATTATAAAAATAGTTTCAATTATTGCATTAATATTAGAAATCTGACCAAAAATTAATAAGAATCGTGTAGAGGTTAGCAGAGTGACGTGGGCTGTAAAAGTTTCTTTAAAAATTTGTAACTTTGAAAACTAAATATTTAATCTGATTATATAAAATCATAGGCTAAATAATTATATAGACGATCAGTTTCAGATAAACATTTTTTTTTTGGAGCAAGTCCATACATTTTTGGAGCCAACCTAAACATTAAGTTTAAAATATTTAAAGTAAAAAAATAGAAATTATAGTTTTATAATGCCTTCTTACTAATTTGTGTTTAATAGATCGTCTATATAATTATTTAGTCTATGGTTTTACATTATCAAAGGGAAGTATTTTAGTTTTTCAGATTACAAATTTTTAAAGAAACTGTCTAAATAAATTTATTTTATTTGTAATTTGGTTTTTATTGAAGTTAAAAAAAAAAAAACAAAATTTTTGTATCTTTTAACGAGGATCGAACTCAGATTGTTTTACACCCGAAGCCATTTCGCTAACTTCTACACCATACAATTCTTACTAATTTGTGATCAGATCTCTAATTTGAAGAATTCACAGTGATATAGAACAGACTGAAAAATTAATTTCTCACAAAATAGATTAGAAATAGATCATTATTGAAATAAAATGAACCTTTCAAGAATTTAATTATTTTATTAACAAACAAATATTTTATCGATTGGTTAATATAAAATTTAAACAAATAGGTACTTAAATAAAACGAGGAAGATTATAGTTGCCCTTGTCAACTTTTAGATACCCGTGCATACCCACTATGGTGTATAAAATAAACCGTAATTTACTTCTCTTATACATTTAACTCATTACCCCATAATTTTGACGTAAAAAAAAAAAAAAAAATTAACAAAAAAAAAAAAAAGTCACAAAACAAAAAACAAAATTTTCATTCATTGTCCCATAACTTTAGCTTAAAAAAAAAAAAAAAAAATTAACAAAAAAAAAAAAAAAATCACAAAAAAAAAAAAAAAAGTTTTCATTCATTGTCCCATAACTTAAGCTTAAAAAAAAAAAAAAAAAAATAAAAAAAAAAAAAACAACAAAGAAAAAAAAAACAAAAAAAAAAAATTGGCCCACCCTAAAAGTCCGATGGTCCGAGTGATGTCCAACTTTGCCAAGTAACTTGCCCTATTAATTTACCTGCCCAATTTTAATTTTAACCTTGTAGCTTTATTAGATTCACAGTTATTGAATCGAAAACTTTGTATGGCAGCCCTCCGAAAATGGGGCCCTAACATTTTGAAACTTCATATAAGTGCTCGATTCATTATATAACTAACCGTGTGTAGTTTTCAGCCTCGTAGTATAATTAGTTTTGAAGAAATTCATATTGGTGCAAAGAAGTTGTATGGCAGCCCCCCATAAATGGGGCCCTAACATTTTGAAACTTCATATAAGTGCTCGATTCATTATATAACTAACCGTGTGTAATTTTCATCCGCGTAGTATAATTAGTTTTGAAGAAATTCATATTGGTGCAAGGAAGTTGTATGGCAGCCCCCCGAAAATGGGGCCCTAACATTTTGAAACTTCATATAAGTGCCGGAGTCAATATAAAACTAACCGTGTGTAATTTTCATCCCCGTAGTATAAATAGTTTTGAAGAAATTCATATTGGTGCAAAAAAGTTGTATGGCAGCTCCCCGAAGCCTTGGTCCGATTTTAACCAAAAACAATAGGGAACCTAGAAATTGTCTAAAAATGACTTTGTGTGAATTTCAAGACTCTAGCCCTTTTAGTTTTTGAGTTATCGTGATGACACACGGACGGACGGACAGACACACATAGCTAGATCGACTAATTTTTCGATTCTGAGCCGATACGTACCCTTGACACTATATCTAGCTCGTCTAGATCGATGCGTTACAAACGGAGGAGCAAATCTAATATACCCGATGTTCATATATATATGCACGGGTATAAAAAAACTTTTAATTGAAAAAATAAAATTTCAATAAAATAAATAGAATACGAAACATACATAATGTAGACTATTTAACTTATTCATCTTCAATTTTTTAAGATGCAACAAGAAATTATATCAGTCATTTGTTTTCGTTTTCTTTTTCTTTGTATCTGTCTTTTAGAACCGAAGCATACTGCGTAATACAAAATGTCTCAGTAGAAAATCGCACTAGTTCTGTACTAGCAACGAACTGAATACAAAGAATTAGTCAATGCATTCCATAACCCATTACCATAATGTTAATTAAGCATTACATTTTACATTACTCAGAACTAGCTACAAAACTGGGGGAAAAATTTAGTTTTCCTATTCGTTACTGATAACTAGGGCAAATAAAAATATGCATTAGCATGTTTTTTTCCTTATGTCTTATTGATAAATGAACAAGATAGAAGTTCGTTTCAACAAAAATTATGAATTTTAAGCTAGTGTTGTTAGGGCATATTTTTGCATATTTCACTTGTTAGAGCATATTTTGCATATTTCAACTTTTAAGAGCATATTTTGCATATTTTAACTTTTAAGAGCATATTTTGGTTTATTTTGACAATTTTCGTTCAAAATATCATAATTTTTTTAATTTTCTTGCATTTAAAATATTTTTGTTAGAGCATATTTTGCATATTTTAACTTTTAAGAGCATTTTTTTGGTATATTTTGACAATTTTCGTTCGAAAGATCATAATTTTTTTATTTTTCTTGCATTTAAAATATTTTTCATAAAAAAACATAAAAATGAATTTCACTATTTAGATATTTATTTATTTAAAATATCATTCTTTTAAAATAAACATGTAGGTATTAGGTATTTAAAGAAATCTCTATGTATGTATGTAAATATACATATTTATTTTATTATTCCTTTCAACTTGATTCAGAAACTTTCAACTTGATTAAAAACTATATCTGCAGCTTTGACTGGTGAAGCGATACACAATGCTACAATGAATTACACTATAAACGAAACTATTACATTTAAATTCGCACCAATCAACTCAGTTAATGTAGAAAGGAGCTTTTAATTGTACAAAAGCGTCCTGCGATCGAACCGGAATAAGTTCTTATTTGAAAATTTAAGTGAAATGGTTGTGATATATTGCAATTAAAATTTCAGTTAAACTTAGTTTTTAATTTTACTAGATGCAAGATTTTCGTTATTTGGATTAATTTTTATTTTAATTTATGTTTACTTAATTTATGTTTATTTATTTTTTTTAATTTTAACTTATTCTACTCTCTAATTTATCTTGTTTTAATTTTTTAATTTCATGAATTAATTTTTTTTACTTTATTAAATTTAACTCTAAAATAAAAAATTATAATAAAAATAATATATAAAAAAGTAAAAATCTATCTGCTTTTAATTCTTAAATTTAAACAACTTTTGAAGATGGTGTCACTAGCCCACCCTATTAATATTCATTTTATTTCAAGCTTTCTAAGAAATGGATCTTTTTTTATGTATTTGAGCATATTTTAAATGCTTAAAATAGATTTTTTAGAGCATATTTTAAGCGCTTAAAACGGATTTTTTAGAGCATATTTTTATTTGCCCTACTGATAACTATATATTGAACTAGTGCGAAGGAATTCGGTTCAAACAATTTTCAGTTTTATATCGTAAAAACCATTTGCCAGTTTCATAACTAAAAAATTTACCTACTGAATTTAAATTTAACAATTTGATTTGATTATCGAATTAATTTAATTCTTTTTACTTACTTTTTTATTTATGTTGTTACTAAATATTGTTTTCCATATGTATAATAAAAAATAGAAAATATTTTGAAATTCAAATAACAATTTTCATTTAAATAGTACATATTTTTATTTTATTAAATTTTTTAGTACATTTTCATCATATTTTTTAGTACATTTAATTTTTTTAAGTTCATATTCAATTGTCACAAGCAGTGTGTGATTTTATTGCTCGAACGAGCGCTCTCGAGCTCATTTTTTGAAAGTCTCGCATGAGCACGAGCTTAATTTTAAAATAAGAGCTCCTGCTCATAAGAGCAAAAACAAAAAATTAAAATAAAAGTAATGCATGAGCTGATTGTATAAATAATTTTATCAAATCTCACAGATCTGTGAATCTAATTTACAAACAAACACTCTTGCTCATATTATTTGAGCGTAAAAATTATTTTTTACTTTTTTGTTTTTACTTCAATAAAAAAAATTTTAGTATACTCACTCTTTGAGAGCTTAACATTTAAATTTAAGTAAAAGTTCACGAGAGCAGAAGCAATAATATTATATGAAGTGATTTACATAAGTAAAATCGAGCAAACTATTTAAAACCAATGCTCATTGAAAATGAGTATACCGAAATTATAAATTTTATACAGACATATAGATAATGCTTTTTAAATTATTGCTGTGGTAAATTTTTATGATGAATGTATGTGTTTAACTATAGCGTATTATTATGTATATTTATATTGTATATTATATAGGTATATATATTATATTGTACTATAGCGATATATTTCGATATTATTTAGAAGTATTATACCTACAAACACATAGTAAGCTCATAGGCAATTAAAATATAAACTATTGTTTAGGATTTTGTTAAAGTAACGATGCTTTGGAATTAGAGACTAAAGAATTAAAAATTCTAATTGTTTGGTTGAAAATTTTAAAGTATAAATTAATCGGTACAAATTATTAGACAAAATATAATTAGACATTTTTTAGACTTGTTTCTAAACCCAATTAATTTAAATCTTCTCTTATAAACATATAGGTATTGAACGTTTTATTCAAAAATATTACATAAAAATATTTTTGCTCTGGCCGCCAGTATTTCACTACATGTAATTATATGTACTCCCACTAATTTTTAGTATTTTAGTATTTCATATTATAACTACTGCATATATAATTATTAAATATTTTTGGTATCTACATGTACATATAGGTATAAGTAATAATAAAAATAAGTAGGGTTAAGTTCCCTATAATCGAACACTTAACGATACTTGCGACTTTAATTAATCATAAATAAGGTGTATTTTGACCGAATAACTAGTTTTATATTTCAATCGATAGTAAATTTAATAACCTTTCGAACTAATTAAATTAAATTAAATTATACAAATTATTAATAATTTTATTTAAAAATTACTAAAAAAACGTAAATTTGCCTATAATCGAACACCAGTTGCCTATTTTCGAAAACAGATATTCCTTTGTTCGAACACAAATTTTTTTAAAGAATTACTATTAAAAATACCATGTTTGCATTTTAAATATTGTTATTTCTTATGAATTCAAACTTCATAAATTCAAAGATTAAATAACTGAATTTAATTTAATAGTTTTCTGGATCATTAAACTATTTCCTTATGTTTTCTTCCGTATCTATTACACGCCTTTGTAATAGTTTCCGGATTACGATGGGATATTTACTTCTGCCTTATGCAATTTCCTAATAATTCCTAATAATAATGTCTGGCCTGCCGTTGGTAAAAGAGGTTATTCTTTTTTCATCTCTTACAATTTTTTCGACCACATCTTGGAGCTCTTCTGGCTTTTGTGAAAAGTGGGTTGGTTACGAAATCTCGCTTTTCAAAAACTCGCGTATCAAAAAAACAAGATTTCTAAAAGTCATATAAAAATAAAAAAAAATTGGCTAGAAAAATCGGTCAGCCTAAAACCCCGCTAATTTAATTATTGCTAGATTTGGCTTCCAAAACTAGAATCAAAAATTAAGATTAAAGACTCCGCAAATAATATAATATAATTAATATATGCAATGCAATTCCAAAATCTCTCTGAATTTTTAATATATTAGCACCAAAGCATTTAATATAATGGAGATCTCGCCCTCTAAACCCGAGCAAACTAATTATTTGAAGCCAGATTTTGTACCCAATTTTAAAACCCCTCCTAATTTCTCTTCATACGTAATAAGTAAACAACAAATTATTTAAATAGTTTTTCCATTTTTTCGCGAAATTTTTAAGAAATATTGCAAGAAAACGAGATTTAGGAATAAGATATTTTCGGGCTATTATTGTTTTAGTTTTAATTTTTAATAATAATATCAGAGTAAAAAGGAAACTACCATATATATAACGCTTTATCTATTGCTTAGCTTTTGACAATCTTTAATTTTTTCATTTACATATTATTATCCACTCTTTAATATTTTTAATACAATTTTACTACTATCACTTAGATAGTTCTTCCACAAAAATTTTTGATTTTATCCAATTCTTAAAATATTCAAAAAATAGGAAAAAAACGTTAAATAATGGAACGAAAGACAAAAATAGAAATTCGAGTAGCTATTTAATTTTAAAATAAAATTTTTAAATTTTTTTCT